>OY728164.1:1482540484-1483740484 GCA_963277665.1 Viscum album | reverse complement strand
ATATTTTTTTATAATTTAGTGCATCGATTAATAAATCATTTTTTACATATAGGAATCTATTTCACAAAAAACAGATACATGATTTGAACTGTATAATTCAAAGTGTGTGTTTTAAGTTAAAAATGAAATTTTAGTAAAAATGAAAATTTACATACTCAAAACCAAGAAAAACCTTCATATTGTTTTTATAATTAAGGATAATAATCCATATATACTTTTAGATGTGTAAGAATTATCCTAACCTCAATCTAACGCATGGTAAGACTGGTATGTCTCCAAGTGTGTGTTTTTATTTAAAATTGACATCAATTATAGTAAAAAGGCCAACTAACCTACTCCAAACTGAGAAAACACATTCAAATTTTTTAAATTATTTAGTAAAATAATCCATAAGTTATTTTTAATGTGTAAGAATTAGTTTCATCTCAATCTAATACACAATTTGATTGGTATGAGTTAAAGTATATGTTTCAATTTTAAAATGACATTTTTGTAAAAAATAAAAGTGACATACAAAAAACTAAAAAAAAACACATTCATATTGTTTTTAAACATTAGGAAAACGATCCATAAGTCATTTGGGATGTGTAGGAATCAGTCTCGCCTCAATCCAACGCATGGTGTAACCAATATGACTCCAAGTGCATATTTTAATTTAAAATTGACATCAATTTTAGTAAAAATGCCAACTTACCTACTCAAAATCAAGATTGTTTAAATACTTTTGGAAAATGATCAATAAGTCATTTTTGAAGTGTATGAATTAGCCACACCTCAATCTAATACACAATTTGATCAGTATGAGTCAAAGTATGTGTTCTAATTTTAAAATGACATTTTAGTAAAAAAGAAAATTGATATACTCAAAACCAAGAAAACACATTAAGGTTGTTTTAAAACTTTTGGAAAATGATCCACAATTAATTTGGTACATCTAAGAATCAGTCTAACCTTAATCAAATGCACGGTGTGACTAGTATGACTCAATGTGCATCTTTTTATTTAAAGCAATCATAAATTTTAGTAAAAAGTCCAATTGACCTACTCAAAACAAAGTAAACACATTCACATTGTTTAAATACTTTAGGAAAACAATCCATAAGTCATTTTTGATATGTAGGAATTAGATGAACCATAAACCGATAAACAATGTGATCGGTTCAAGTCAAAGTGCACGTTTCAAATTTAAAATTAAATTTTAGTAAAAAATACGTGTGATGTACTCAAAATTGATCAAACACATTCATATTGTTTTCAAACTTTATAAAAATGATCCCTAATTCATTTGGACATGTAAGAATCAATTGTACAAAAATCTGATGTATGGTGTGACTTTTGGGACTCAAAGTGTGCCTTTTATTTAAATTTTCATCAATTTTAAGAAAATCAACAATTGTCCTACTCAAAACCAATAAAACATGTTCGGATTGTTTTTATACTTTACAAAAATGATCCATAAGTCATTTTTTATGTGTATGAATTATATACACATCAATATGATAAATGATGTTCCTAGTAGGACTCAAAGTGTTCATTATCAGTTTAAAATTAACATTTTAGTTCAAAAAGTGTCACTCGCTGAAGACCGATCAAACACACTCGGATTTTCTTCACAATTTAGTAAAACAATTCATATGTCATTTTTTACATGTAAGAATATGTTTCATGTCAAACTGATACATGAGGTGATCCGAATTATTCAAAAGTGTAGTTTTCCAGTTTAAAATTCCATTTTAGTAAAAAAAAAAGGCAACTGACGTACTCAAAACCAAGAAAAAACGTTTACATTGTTTTTATATTTTTAGAAAACGATAAAAAAGTTATTTAATACATGTTGGAATTATATTAACCTCAATCTGATGCATGGTGTGACCAGTATGACTCCAAGTGCGTCTTTTTATTTAAAATTGACATCAATTTTAGAAAAATTAACCCTTTCTGATAATTTATTTCTTTAAATTATTACTAAAATAATAATTGTATTCTTATATAGGTGCATTATTTTTCTCGATCAAGGATGTATTGTTTTATAATTTCATGATTTGACTCAGGACTAAAAGATAAAGGAATTTTGATTTTTTTGAAGGTATTTAATAATTTGTGTGTATATAATTGTATAAACCATTGTTTGAAATGTCTATAATATAGTATTTTTTATTGTGTTTGTGTTTTCAATTTCATTTCATTTAAATTTTTTATTGGTTCTAATTTATGTTGATATCTAGTGTGTTTATGGTGTTGTAGTGTGTTGTTACAAGACACTACAGTATGAACCTTTATCATATCTTTTAAAAGCACTGATAAATGGTCCTTTATTAGTGCTTTTATAAAAGTGGATAAAGGTATAATTTATTAGTTCTTTTAAAAGAACCGATAAAAGTTCATTTATCATCACTTTTATAAGCACAGATAAAGGTATAATTTATCATCACTTTTATAAGTGCTAATAAAATACTCATTATCAGTGATTTTATAAGTGTTGATAAATACTTCCTTTAATGGTGCTAAATTAAATCACTGGTAAATGGTACCTTTATCAGCACTTTTAAAATAATTGATACAGTCCCATTTATCAGTGCTTTGTTTAGAAATGATAAAAGACTAGTTCTTTTAACCTCACTCATGTAGTTAGTGATTTTATAGCGCTAATAAAGGCTATTTCTAGCATTGTTAAGGGCTAGTTTTGTAGTAGTAATGGTCTCTATGAGAAAGAATTATGAAATCGTAGGAGGAGGATATTGAGTTGCATGAAAAAGAATAATTGGTTATGAAAGGTACATTCCCTAAATTTAATTATAATAAAGATGATAATTTGAAAATTAGAAAATGGTTATGTATTTCATGTGACCCCAAGAAGATGAAATAGATTTTGATTGGGTCCCACTGTTCTCTATTTTTTATCCAACTAGAAAAAAAAAATTATAGAGACCTTTGGGAACATTTTTAGTGGGAAGGAATAAAGAATGATTTCTCTTATTTTATTATGAAATTTTTTAGTTTTGAATAGGATAATGTTGAATGATAACTAACTAATGGTATTCGTAATCTATATATAGTGCAATAATAGAAATGGGGGAATATATTCATGGATTTCATGGTGGGAATATTAAAGACATTATGAGTTAATATTTTTATTGGGGTCATTTTTTATTTATTAACAAAATATTCTCAATTTCATTTTATTTAGGATAATAGGTAATTAGATCAGAAATCCCAAAATTATGTTAAAGTGAAAGTTAGATTACTTGGAATCGCTATTTTTGTTCTATCTGACTATGATCCTAGGTTTAAATTTAATATTTGGGAATGTATTCAAAAGTCATTGAGTACTAAACTAAATTTTAGTACATATTTAATCCTTAATATGATGGATATAAATAGAGAATGATTTTGTTTGATCAATGGATTTCCCTAGATATTATTATCAATATCTCTCATTGGTTTAGTTTTTATATAAAAATAGTTTTTATTCAGGTATGCTTGTCAAACCTTTTTAGAAAATGTACGGAAATTTGTGAGGGACTCCATATTTTGGAAATGACGTTGTTCAATGAATGTTTTTGGGAAAATAATTTCTATAATAAATGGTTGATAAAGAAATGATGATTTAACATCACATGGTTATGTATTAGAGAAAGTATAAAAGTTATGAAAATATCAATATGACATATCATTCTTTTGTGGAAGGTGATCATGTTTTTCTTAAATTAACATTATGGAAATGTTTTATACATTTTGGTAATATTTTAATCTATGTCTAATATTCATTTTATCATATGAATTCATGGGGAATATTGAATCCATTTCTCTTAGATTGGCCTTTCCTATGAGCTTATATCTAGTAGAAGGTTTATTTATTATTTCATTGTTATAAAAAAATTGTTCCAGATTAATCACTGTTTTGGTACATGATATAGTTTACTGGTAAAAAAACCATTCATATGAGAATTACCCAATATATATTCTTAAAATTATTGATAAGTTTATATGGAATATTTTTATTCCCCATGTTAGGTTTTTTGAAAAAACCATAAGATTGAAGAAGCAATATTGAATCTAAAAATGCTATGAAGGAAAGATATCCCCTCTTTTATGAGAAATGAATAAAATTTTGAGGATTTGATATCCAAAAAGGTGGTGAATATATCATCCCAAGTAAATTTAATAATCTATATCATTATTTATAAATTTTTATGAATGATATATTTATATTCATTATAAGAATAATAAGTATTTTTTCAAATAAAAGGAAATAGTTTTATTCTTATTAAATTCATTTTCATGTTTCATTTAATATATTAATTTCTATATTTTTTAGTTTTAATATTATATAATGAATATTATTTTGAAAATAGATTAACAAAATTATATTAGGGTAATTTTTTTTATTTTCCTTAGAAGATTGATTTTTTAGTGAATATTGAAAATTTCTAATTTTTTGATTCAATTAATTATTTTCATAAAATAATTTAAAAGAATAATTTGAATTTATTATTTTTATAATTAATAAAATTAATATTAATTTATATATAATTAATTTCATTTCATTTTATTCATCTTTATATGAGATTTTTGTAAAAGTATATTTTTTGTTTAAAAACACATTTTTTGTAAAAACTGATTTTCATTGGGTATTGTTTTTTAATATTAAATTATTTTATATAAAGAATATTTTTTCTATATTTTTAATATTTAAGTCTAAATATGTTAATTAGTTCCCATTTTTTCATTATGAATATTTTTCATTTAAAATATTGGTCACCTTGATAATGGTAAATCAGAAAATTAAGAGTTCAAAATAATATGATAAGGACTAAAAATATCTCTAACACTTTAATTTGATAAATTATATCAGTGGGTTTCGACCATATTTATCTATGATTTGTATTTATGTAAATTATGTACCATTATTCATTGAAAATTACTTATATATTATTTCAATTAAATATAATGTCAAAAATGTCCATGTCATGGTTTTAATATCTATATTTTTTTGACATAGTCAAAAAAACTTGTGATCATTTATAAATGTTCTATTATTAGGACACATTAGATTATATTGCATCTTTATTGAATCATTAATTGGAAAAATTAAAGGATACAACAGTAATATAAAAATGGTCATTGGGGGTGAAACCAAAAAAAATGGGTGAAAACATAAACTAAAACTATCCAAATTTTATTGGATGAGAAGAATTAACTTTATGGTATTCCAATATTCAAATTATATAAATTCATTACCATTATTCCATGAAAATTAATTTATATTAGTATCATAATTAAATAAATTACAAGAATTCCCCTTCCCTCACTTATAAAAAGGAACCTTCTCTCCTCTCATCATCACACCATTGGAGAACTATAGCTCTACCAAACCCTATAAAAAAATTTATTATAACCCTATCCATATTATATAGTCCCTTATTATCATAAAACTAATCTGGGAATTCTTTCCATATAATCATGTCGAGGTAGTCATAAAAAGAGATAAAGTTCATAAAAAAGATTTTTTTATTTCCTATAATATATGAATAATGTTTTATTAAAACATAATGAAATAAATAAAATATAATCTTAAATATACTATAATTTTATTATGTTAGTGTAACAACCTATATTCATCTTATTTTAGAAAAAATTAAATCTTAAATAATAATTAATGTGTATATAAGACTACCACCTCGTGTACCAATGTAATTTGTTCTCCATCACTGTCTCTCACAGCTCGTTATAATGATTTATTTAAAGTATATATATTATATTCATGGAATAATAAATATTTATTAGTAATAATATATCATCTATTAAATACCATTTCATTCATTGAAAATAGTTAATGTCGTTCATGTGTATGTGTAGATTAATACCTCTAAGAAGCGATGTGATTTATTTTTCACCACTATATCATATGAATGATATATATAAGTCTATTTAAAAACATAAAGTTTTAGTTTTTATATAATAATAATTAAATAAATATAAAATAATTATTATCTTATTTCTATCATCCTCACTAAATGATGGAAATAGTACTCATGTGTTTATACAGCCTACAATCTCCATGATTGTAATGTAGTTTTTTTTATAACCATCATCCAAATTTTGATTTTAAAAGTAAATTTTATGACTAAAAATCATAATTATTAGATGATTTTTATCTTTAATATTATATAATAATTCCCTATTTGACCATAATCATCCTACCTAAGTCATTTTGGATATTTGAATAGAATATCATCAAAAGATGAACAAGAAGCTAATTGATTATGTAACTTTATATAACATGGTAACAAATGAATCAAATAGAATGATAAACATTATAAATTATCTTAAAAAATTATATTATTAATATATTTTTATTATCCATGAAGATACGTAATGCACATGATGAGTCAGAATTGGGGTAAGGGACACTTTACTTTAAAAAGCTCATTTAATTTGTATTTGTGATTTATTTTTTAAATACTTTTAAACCATTTCAATATTTAGAAATTAATTTTATAGATTTATTTATATGGTAAATATAATTTTATATAATATTTATGTCACTTTGAAATTATTTCAAATATATTAAAAATGAATCATTATACATATTTTATATAGAAATTTTTGATGAAAAATGAAAGCCAGAATATTTTATTTTAATGTATATGTCATCAATGATTTCTACCACTTACATAATTATTATTACATATTTTTCCTCCCATAAATTCATTAATTTCATCATCAATTAATAACCCTTATTCCCTTTTTTCAGGTTATTTTCACTAAAAGGGGGTTTAATTAGAATGGATATTTCTATATCTATAAATATTTTCTTATGTGTTCATAAAATAATTTTTAAGATGTTAGATTTCATGTGTAACAATTATGTTATAGTAATTGGGAAATTTTTATGATGAAGGGTTGTTCGATTATAAAATAAAATTGTGTTTTTATTTATATATCATGTATTGGTGGTTCCATTTTAAAAGAAGTATGAGTGATATAGGTATAGCTCCTAAATGAATTGTGTAAGGAGATATAGTTAAAAAGTTGTGTTTCTTTTAAGGGATTATTATAATTTACTGGGAAGGTTATTTCATTTTTATAACTGATATGAAAATTATTTACCAATTTAAACATATGATTTCTCTGTTTAAGTTGTTAGTTTAGGGGAAATATTGTGATTTAACCAGTTATGATAATGATCATATTTTTTAAGGGAATTATATGCTACTTATTAGGGTTGAAATGTATATATTTTTTAAAGTGTTTTCATTATCATTAAATTATTGTGAAGAAAATTATTTGATTTTAATTTTTCCTCTATGTTTTTTATAAAATATTTTATTTAATGTTTTGGGCAGATAAGATGATTTACTTGGGTAAGAAAAAAAATGTCAACTCAAATTTTATATTGAAATGGATAATTTTTATAAATATTCATGAACTAAAGAGTTTCTTTCCTTCCTTTATTAAGTGATATAGTAATATTTTTTTTCTTATCCAATATTTAAAAATATTATTCACATTTATTTAAGGGTTATTAAGGGAAAGGATGAGGTCAATTTGAATATTGTGAATACACATCATGAAAATATAATATTTTCTATCATAAAATTTTAGAAGTGCTGGAAAAATGGATATTAAATGAAAGGGTCCAATTTTTTATGTAATATTTATTTATTTATTGGTGATGAATTAAAACCCTAAAATTATAAACCTAAACTTTTTTAGGAATATAAAAAATTAATTATTATATAAAGATACATTTTAATAATTTTTAAGGCTACATATTTATAGATTTTCATTCCAATGCTTTGTTTTTTGTTCTATTCGAGTTGAGCTTGGATGTTTTTGGAGATATATGCATCACATTTGGTAAGAGTAAATATTTTTTATGTGAGGAGTTAATTTTCCATGTTATGGTTTGAGAATTGAATTTATAAATTATTTGTGTTACTATGGGAAAGAGAGAAATATCCATGGTTTACTTAATTTTGGGAAATAAAATTTTTTTGTGAATACAACATCATGGTTTTATCCTAGGGATTATAGAAGATATAAAACATTGGTTGTTTAATCAATGTATATTACACTATTTATTCTAGTATATATCTTGTAATGTGAAATGGATTGATATATTTAAAGTAATTAGTTTTCTAGAATATCAATTTTATCATATCAGTGTTGTTCAAATTAAACAATTTCATAGTTTATGATCACTATTCCATTATTATATTCTTCAATATATAAATATAAATTTGGGTTATCCCTTTATTTTTCTCTAGTTTATAGATACTTTTTTAAATATATGGTGGTTTTAGTGCTGTTTATTGGTGTTTTTTAGATTCCCTTAAGAGAACTTTTAGTCTCTAGATTTTTAAGGTTGAAACTACATAATTTTAGGATCTATACTCCAATATTCTATATATATTATATTATTAATTGTTTTTTAAGGATAAATAATAGTGGAGGATTAATTAATATGAATGAATATATCTATATGAATGATAAATTATAGGTTTATTTGATGATCCTTATGAGAGTATAGGTGCCCAATCGTCTATTTTTTAATAATTTTATGATTTGTTTTTTTAGAATCAATTTGAGGTGGGTGGGTCATATTATTTATTTTATTCACTAGTAATATATGTTTTAACTATGATTTGGTTTTTTAGGCACATAGATGGAATTAACCTAATTAAAAAAATTACCAAATTAGAAACGTTGGAGGGATGCGATTTATGGGTGATATTTATTCATATGTGGTTTTTTATTACTGTTTTCTACTAGATAGTCTATTGATATAAAACTGAATGATATGTATAATTTATTATTTAAACATGATTTAGTATTGGATATGGTGATGATGTGGTTTTTTGTTTTGGTAGTTCAGAGATGTTACTGGGGTTTATGTGTTTTAGTTGTTTGAGATATAGTTATATTATAAATAAAATAAAAATAAACTATAATTTATATGTGGTTTTATAACAATTACATGATTAAATTAACTATTGGAATTATTTTTAATTTTATAGTTAAAATTAAATGGTGGATTAATTATAATAATAAGTTTTTTAAATCAATTAGTTATTTATGTGAAATGGTAATTCACTATAATATAATATAGAAAAATGAAATAATGTGATTCAAATTAAATAAAATTGAGAAATAATAAATTATATGGAATGGGAAGTATGATGGGGTTGTTCTATGGTTTTAGTGATTTATGGTTATGTGGTTAGAGGTTGTAGTTATTATTGTTATGTGGTGGTGATTTTTTATAATGGATGTCACTAGAGAGGTGTTGTGAATGTAGGGGGAAAATGAATGTGATTTTTATAAATATATATTCATTGTTTGATTTTTTTACCTCTTGTTTACCACCACTAAAGTTGGGTCATGTTAATAATTCACATATGTGGTTTTAGGCACCATGTAAACCCCAAAGATTAAGTATGTTGGCGATAGAGATGGATAACTACCCCCTCTCTTCCTTTTATATGTAGTGTGGTTATCTGTGTACGGTTATGTGGACTTAGATATTGTATGATGTAATGGTTTATTTTCATGATTGTGGTTTTGGTATGTGGTTATATTGTATGAATATAGATTATTACTATGGAATGAACACATGAGAATGGATGATAAAACCATATCATATTCTATTAGTTTTTTAGGGTTAATATATTAGAGTGGAAGTGGGTTCATGGTACTACATTTTCTATATATTCATGATTTACTATATTTTATTAATTCATAATTTTAAGAGTGATTCTATAGTTATATGGATTTTTAGTTTAACTGAAGGGGGAAATGAATAATTTTCACTATTTATTCAATAATGATTTATTATGGTATCCTGTATTATAATGAGAGTATGTAAGGAATAATATTCTATGTATACATGTATTTTTTGTTCTATTTATGTATAATATTTTTAATATTCTCATAATGTATTCAATTATCAGAATGTACATTACTAGATAGTGGTGTGATGACTGGTTTGAGTCCATTTTTCTTCCTTAGGAATTTCTTCATGGATTTTGTTCAAGGAGTTCTCCATTTTTTCATATCACATTAAATGTATTATTAAGATATTTTAGGTATCCATTTCATGTGGAGTTATGTTTTATTAGTTTCTTCCTTATTTTCTTAGTATTAAAGATGAAATTGGATCACATATTGTGTATCTTATACGCTCATCATGGGTCTCAAACATGTGGCCTATTAGAGGAAGACTTTGATGGATCCTTTGAGATTAACTACCAATTTAATAGGGTTCGTAGTGGGTTCATTCCATGATAATGTGTTATAAAATCTTTGGTTAAGGTTTATGTACTAGATTAGAGTTTGAAAATAATAAGGATTACTTTTGTTTGATAACTAAATAATTCATTTAATTAAAGAATATGATATAGTTCAATGACATTATCTAGGACATTGAAGTTATCTTATGATTTGAAATAAGAACATTGATAATTTTGAAGACATGCCAATGAAAATGTATAATGGTTAGGGGGTAGATACATTGGTTTAGTAAATTATTCATTCTTGTTTTCACATGTCTTATTTTGAGTTGGGGAGATTCTTTGGATAAATTTAAATGAATTTAGTTAAATACAAAATATTAATTTCACATACGAATATTAAGAGTTTTTTTAGAAAAAATTATAGCTATTGTAGGTTAATGATGACCTCATATGCTAATTATTAGTGTGATATAGAAGAATGGTAGGTTTATTATATAAGGGAAGATTTTGAGCAGTGGATGAATAGAGGAAGTTTTTTTTGAGTTTCAATAAATGATTATAACAAATTATGAGGTGTTTATCTATTATACATAGATATATAGGTGGATAGAGGATATTGAAATCAAATTACAATTTATTTATGTGGTAATAGATTATTTGATATATTTTTTAATAACCTTTTTGAGAGTTGAAACATAGTAATCATTAATCTATTTTCTTAGTGATCAGGATGATTCTGATGTGACGTGAGAGAATTTCACAAATCAGCACAAGGCCAGTTTATAACATTAACACTAGATGTTGTGTTGTTAAAAAAGTTTAAAAAAATTAAAGGGAATCTTTATTGTGAGATGTTTCTAATTTTAGTTAACGAACCATCATTGTTATTCTCTTGAAATTCATCAATATGATGAGGTAAGGGTATAACATTTTGATGAGAATTTAAATCAGTAAATCATACATTGTTTTAGTAGTTCATATTTTTGAAATATATTGAGGTGATTAAAATGATAATGTAACTTATACATGTGTCTAGACTTTCATCATATACAATTTGTACATAGTGGTGTAATAGTGGATAAACCATAATAATATTAACAGCAGATTCTTGATAAACTTTGGAGATAGATCTATACATGAGGTAGTGATATATGAGGAATGTGAGGGAGGTTTAACGGAATGTATAGACTATGAAAACATAATATAGGTCTCACTGAATTTATGTGGGGGATGATTGAATGTAGTGGATAGGTCGATTCCTATAAAGATCATTTAGACTATTAATCTAAGAAGTGTAATTGAATGTATATAATTTGGAGTCACATTTTAGGAACAATGAGATTCATTACAAGAAAAAATTGGCATCTAACCCCCAATATCAGTGGAGAAAATCACTAAAGGATAAGAATTTTATAAGGAAGATTCAGGTGATGAGATCTCCAATCAATTATTAGGAGATAGAATAGATTTAATTCATGGTAAGCAAAATCGCAACCTAAGGAGGAGGAAGGTGATAAAGTGAATGTAGGATTTAGGGAGATGCATTTTGCTTAATTAAAATAAATATAATGGGGAAAATGATTACATTAACTTTCCAAAATCTATAGATATATGGTGTTCTCAAAAGATTAGTACCAAGGTGATATATTACAAATAAACTTCTTATGACTAGGAATAAAAGAATATTTTTGGCATTCAATGTTAAAAAAATGGTTGAGTGTGGTGATTATAATGAACAAGAGTAGTTTGGTGGCCTGATGGAAGCTCTGGGTCATTTATTGGGAGGATCCAAGGGTGTGGATGATACTAACAATTTTTCCATCACCAAACTACATAAACCTATTAGGGAGTGGGTGGAATGTAAGGAGTCTTCAAAAATGAATAATAATTTAAGCTTATCATTCACGTTTTGGAATAAATGTTGTAGGATGCTTTCTAAATCAATGCATTATAAGTGAATGTTAAGAGGATGATAGACAGATTGATTCATGTTGATACTAATGAGCATTAGTGATTGTGGATCAATAAGAAAGATTTTATTTTTACATGAGGCTTCAATATAAGAAAAATAAACTTTAAAGAGTATATTCAGACATAGCACAATATGGACTATCATTTTCATGATATTATCAAGGATTATCTAGAAAATAAGGTAAATTCACATCAATGGAGATTATATAGGGATAAAATTTCTAACAACTTAAAACATAATTTCAATTATTTTGAGATTTCTTATGATATATGATGATTTTATGATTTTAATTTGTGAGGTTTCCCACTTTTTCCAAAAACAATGTTTTCTAAAGTAAATATTTAATTTGCAATTATTCAATGTCATTTATCCTAATATATCACCAAAGAGTTCTCTAGTGTTGTTTATTAATAAGTTTGATGGTTTTTTATTTCTATATATTTTCTATTGTTATTTAAGTAAGATGAAGGTAAAAATTAGTTATCACCTCTTAAGAATTATTAACCCATACAATGAGTTGAATGGAGCAATATTGTTTTTTTTATTGATATTTTTTTATAATATCATCATATGAGGGTGATGGAGGAGTATATGTGAAATATTATTTTTTGGATTCTATTTGGACACATTATATTTGTGGTGATTACTTTTAGAGTAACAATAACCATAGATTTCTTTATAGGTTTAATAAACTACATATCATAATAGTTTTTAGATCACTTACAGGTTGTATAAAATGATGGTATCATTATGTATTGAATAATATATATTCATTATTGTGAGTAAAAAATGGTTGTTAAATAGATCCTTCGATGATATTATCTTGAAGAAAATTCAACCTTGTGAAATTTATATATGAGTGTTATATATTTCATTTAGAAATTTATTTATCATAGGGTAGTCATGGTCAATAATTTAATGATTAAAGAAGTTTTTTCTTGTGAAGAACAAAAATTTTATGATGGTGGAAAATTAACTTGGACCTATAGGTGATTACATGTGGATCCAATTAAATTTCTCTTATATTATATTACCTTTGATAACTCAATCCCAAAAGTATCGGGACATTGGGTTAAAATCTTAATGTTAAGTAGTGTTTTATTATTTAAAATATAATCCTATGAATAATCATATCATTTATTTACATAAGTAGTAAATTATATTTTTGGTTTATTTTGATTCTTATTTTTATTTTTTGGGTTGTTTTTTGATAGAAAGGTGAGTATTGATATATTATAAGTCTTGTAATTTTTATTATAATGAATGTAACTATTACACCAATGATTTTTATCCTAATAAAGTAATATTTTTAATAAAATTATGGTGCTATTATCTTATTAAGGAGTGACTGTTGGGTCCCTAGGGATTAAAAGAGCCTCTAATTTATTTTTTTGCTGGATAAAAACTCAAATCAGTGGAGTTAATTGAAGATAATGTAGGACTCTAAATTTGAGATTTCATATAATTCTAACAAGAAAATGCGGTAGATGATTAATTTTACAACATGATTAGTTGTGATGTATCCCATGACACCATATATTAGCGGGGGATAATTAATATAAGTACCCAGCCTTAAAACATTATATAATCTTGAATTAAATGAATAATTCACATTGATGATCTTTTCAGGTTTAGATTTTTAGAGAGTTAGGCCATAACTATTACATTTCAAAAGTTACAAAGTAGACACTTCTACTCAGTTTCCATTTTTTCATAAAATAAAAACTCTTTAAAAAAAGAGTCATGTCTAGTTCCATGTTTTAGACAGCATAAATTTTCCTTGATCCCATCCTTGACCTTATTCCACATTATGTCCTATGAAAAACATTTCAAAAACATGGGATGAGCATAAAAAGCTCAGTAAGGAATGCACAAAGAAGGAAAATGTTAGTTTTTCAAAACAAGTAAACCATGAACACCTAATCATAAGTAATAATTTTAACCTTTATAAAGTAGTAAATACTATTCAATTAATAAAAGATCATTTCTTACCCTTTTGTAACCAAAATATTACCATAAAACCCATATAAAGAATGCATACGTATAAAGGTAACTTAGAATAGAAACATACTTAAATGGAATAACCATATAGTCAACTTCTACACATGTCACAAAATGGAATAGCCATACGGACGACTTCCATACCCAATGCATTGGAGCTTATAATGTAACCACTCATCCTGATATTTACGGCACCACCTGTCATTTGTTTTATCACGTAACCACCCATCAAATGTCCAAGTACCATTATAAAATCATATAACATAAAACAAATATAAAGGAAAGAAAACATTTCCACATTTCAATCATAATATATCACTTAAATATATTGTTATAACAAATCCATTATCAAAACAATTTTCAATACCAAAATACATAATAGATTATATGGTAATTTATTTTCTTTTAAAAACATTACGTCTTGTTGAGGAAGACAAAGATCAAATAATACTCGTGGCGGCGGAAAGGTCATTGTCACCGCATACATTAAAAGAAACATTACTTTTTTTCATTTAGTAAAATTATTTTTAGAAAAATATTCCCTTTGAATAAAATTAAAAGTCAAAGGTGTTTATACATCATATAAAAGAAAGTCTTGTATTAAAACAAAATATGCCTCAATGAAAGGAGATTGAGATGAAGTCCCTTACCTCGTGTCCGACTTGACTCGATCATTCTTTAATCTACAAAATAATAAACTAAAGTTAATTTATACTTTTTTAAGAACATTTTTCAAGTTTATTCTTCCTTTTATATCACTTATTTTCATGTTATAAACATTATTCAATCATTTAAGTTAATAATGTTTGTTTTGTCGATATTTGGTACTTAAGTCAAAAATGGACTTCTTATAATTACATGTTGTTCATGTGGTCAAAGGTTCATTGTATCCAGAATGATATTCATGATTTGTATATCATATATATCATATATATCCATCATATACATGTATTTATAATAGTACATAACATTTAGAGTTAAGAAATGAAATGCACCATTCATGGAGACGGTAAGTCGTACGTACGCATGAATGCTACTTCCATTTATATTTCATATTTAATGGAATTAAAACATAATGATACATAGTAGTATTATAATTCTAGTATAGTATCATATATAATATCATTAACTCCATCCTTTATACGTACCACATATGGTATTAATGAGTCATATCACTTTGAGGGGGCGGTAGTCTGCACTTCCTCTAATGAGGTTATCGTGTTTATCCATAATGGAAACCATAAAGGTCTGATATAAAAGAAAAAAACAGAAGCATAAAGTAAACATAAACATAATATATATCATATATAAAAATAGTGTCATCTTAATGGCCACCATGAATGGTGTTCAAAGAAGATTGAACAATCATCATTTCATGAGGGAGTAATTCGTCACCCACAGAAACAGTATGTTATTTAACCATTAGACGGAGGTGTGTGTAAGTGTAAATCAAAAACTTTTCCTAAAAACATCCTAGTATATTGAGGATACTGTTGTTTTTATGTAATCAAAGAATAAGAATGTTAAGAGGAGTGAAGTGGGAAAAATAAAAGAAAGAAAGTCGAGAGAAGACATTACCTCTAAATCGGGTAACTCTTTTTGATTTGAGCCAAAGGATTCCTTGGGAAGACTTCTACCCAAAGTGAGGATTCTAGGAGTAATAGAGGGATGTGGAGAGATAACATGAGCAGAGTTTTGATGAGTCAATGACTTGAGAGGTGTGGGTAAGTGGGTAGAAGTGGGGGCCTTTTATTGGAGGGAGGAGGGGCACTCTTGGAAGGTCATGAAATGTTACTTTATTATAAAATGATTTCCAGATTTTAAAAGTTATACAATGATATATTTCGAGGATAAGGTTATAAGGGTTAAAAATACACCCATAAAATAGGTTTTAGACAAGTTTAAGTCTTATATTCTACCTTATCTTTTCATTTGATTTAAATCGTTCATTAATGAGGTAATCACTTCATCATCTTGGTGTCATAAATAAATTTATTTATTTAATGTCTAAAAATTATAAAGATATACCATGATGTAGTAAATATTTTTATCTTTCCAAGGAATATTTATAGTCTAATAGATTATTTATGTAAATAAAATTAAATTGTTTTACTTAGGTGTTACATAGTTTGGTTATATTTTCCTTTCTTTAAAAATAATATGATAAAAGGTCACTATCACACAAAAGTGATTTCATGGGGTCCCTAAGTTAGAACAAGTAATACCATGGTCGGCCATGACACAAAAAAAAGGATTTGGAAACATTTTGGGGTCATTTTATATTATTATGATATTATTTTATTACCCTTAACTACTTGATTACAAATTAATCATGATAATTAAAGATAATTGTTGTCGTTACTATTCATAATGACCAAAAACAAGAGTATTAATTACATAATTTGGACCTTATGATTATAAATATGGAATCCAATTTACCAAATTCCAAACACCAAAATTGCAGTAATTAATTTAAAAATAATTCCCATTGTCAAAACAAATAGTGTGTTTTTAAGAAACAATATCTATCAAAAGATTGATAACAGTTTATGTCCAATTTCAAAGTTAAATTAAGTATAATGACCACCATTGGATTAAATGGTAAAAATATATTATAATTAAACTTTAAAAAAATGAAAAAGATAATCTAACCATATAATTAAATTAGATGAAAAAGCAGTTTTGAAGTAAAATGCAGCATTTTCCACTATTCATTAAAAAATGAACATTGTCAGAAAAATACCAAAAATTTATCCAACGTAAATTTCAATATCCCAATTATAAAGAATAAGTTTATTTTGATATATAGAGCTTATAAAATTATAAAAAGTTATATTTAGAAATGGTTTTCCATCAAAAGGCGGTAAAACAATCTTTTAAAAATATTAGAGTATTCTATTCTTAAGATTGGATTTATTCTCATTTTAAGCCTCTAAAACACTATCTAATTCATAAATATACATTGATTTTAAAATATATTATTTTGTAATTAATTGGGATGTTACATTATTCCCCCCTTTTGGAAATTGCATCCTCGCAATTTATTTACTTATCAAATAAGTGGGGGTATTTATCCCTCATTGCATTTTTTGATTCCCATGTTGCCTCTTAAACTATATGGTTTTTTCATAAAACCTTCACCTGGTGAATTACCTTATTCCACAACACTTTCTCTCTACGGTCAAGAATCTGGACTGGTTGTTCCTCGTAATAGAGATTCTCTTCCAACTGAACTATGTCTGGGCTCAAAACATGAGATGGATCTGGAATATACTTTCTCAACATTGAAACATGAAAAACATTTTGTACCTGGGACAAACTTGGAGGTAATGACACTCTATATGCAACTGATCAAACTTTATCCAAGATTTAATACGGTCCAATGAACCTCAGACTCAGCTTTCCTTTCTTTCCAAAATGCATCATACTTTTCCATGGAGAAACTTTGAGAAAAACATGATCACCTACCTCAAAATAAAGATCCTTCCTCCAGTTATCCGCATAACTTTTCTGCCGACTTTGTGTTGTTCTCATGTGTTTATGTATCAGCTGAAATTTTTCTGCCATCTCTTCTACCAATTCTGGTCCCATCAACTTCCTTTCACCTACTCCATCCCAAAAATCTGGATTTTGACACTGCTTCCCATATAATGCATCAAATGGTGCCATTTGTATACTGGAATGAAAACTGTTATTATAATAAGACTCAACCAATGAAATATGTTGGTCCCAACTTCCCTGATAATCCAACGAACAAGCATGTAGCATATCCTACAATGTATGAATTGTTTGTTCTCACTGCCCATCTGATTGAAGATGAAAATATGTACTAAAATTTAATTCAGTACCCAACGACTTCTAAAGGCCTTTCAAAAAGTTATAGGTGAACCTGGGATCACGATCAGATACAATGGAGAGGGGAACTCCATGTAACCGGACTATCTCTTTAACATACAACCGAGAAAGTTGATTTTGAGATAATTTATCTCACATAGGAAAGAAATGAGTAGATTTAGTCAATCGATCAACAATAACCCAGATTTCATTATTACCTCGATATGTCTTTGGTAATCCCACAATGAAGTCCATGGATATATTTTTCCATTTCCACTCTGGCACCGATAAAGACGGAAGCATCCTTTTTGGTAACTTCCTCTCTACTTTAACCTACTGATAAGTCAAACACTTCACAGTAAAATTAGCAATATCTCTTTTCATTCCATCCCACCATTAATACTCTTGAAGATCTCTTTACATCTTAGTACTGCCAGGATGAACTGAAAATGTGGAACTATGATCCTCACATAACAACTCATTCTTCAACTATAAATCACAATTCACACATAATCTCTTC
The DNA here is from genome assembly GCA_963277665.1 of Viscum album. Taxonomy (NCBI): domain Eukaryota; kingdom Viridiplantae; phylum Streptophyta; class Magnoliopsida; order Santalales; family Viscaceae; genus Viscum; species Viscum album. The sequence goes on along the minus strand of OY728164.1, from coordinate 1,483,721,919 downwards.
CCAAAACTCAAAACACAATCATTATCAATGTTGAATTCAGGTAACATACCCTTCTAAACCAGCTTTACCTTTTTCTGTAACTTATTATCTTTCTTTTTCACTTGCTTAATTTTGTCTGATAGAGATGATCTCACTGACTCCTGAAACAAAACAGAATAACTTTTTGCACCAACAACTTCTATTCCAAAGTTCGTCAAATAAAAAACCAATGGATCTCATTCCAAACTTAGCATGGTTAATGAAGCATTACTTTTTTGACTCAAAGCATCAGTCACTTTATTTGATTTTCCAGGATGTTAATGAATTGTACAATCATAATCCTTGATTAATTCCAGCCATCTCCTCTGTCTCATGTTCAATTCTTTCTGAGTGAATATATACTTTAAACTTTTGTGATCGGTATATATTTCGCACTTTACTCCATAAAAATTATGCCTTTAAATTTTTAAAGCAAAAAACAACAGCAGCTAGTTCCAAATCATGTGTAGGGTAATTCAACTCATGTGTTTTCAACTAACATTAAGCATAAGAAATTAACTGATCATTCTTCATAAGGACACAAAAATGTCCTTTTAACGAAGCATCACTATAGATAACAAACTCACCATTTATGGAAGTCAGTACCAAAACTGGAGCATTCACCAATCTTCTTTTCAATTCCTAAAAACCATCATCACATTCTTTTTTCCAAATGAACTTAACACCTTTTCAAGTCAACTTAGTCATTGGACTAGAAAACTGTGAAAAATTTTCAAAAAACCTCTGCTAATAACCTACAAAACCAAGAAAACTATGGATCTAGGTTATATTTGTGGGCCTTGGCCATTCTTCAACAACTTTTGTTTTAGAAGGATCAACAATTATTCCATTTTCTGAAACAATGTGACCAAGGAAAGAAATTTATTGTAACCAAAACTCACACTTGCTGAATTTTCCATATAGTTTCTTTTCTTTTAAGGCTTTTAATACAACCCTTAAATGAATTTCATGTTCCTATTTACTTTTGGAATAAACCAAAATATCATCAATGAACACAACCAAAAACTTATCCAAGAAGTCATGGAAAATTCTATTCATTAGATCCATGAATACAGCAAGTGTATTGGTTAACCCAAAAGGCATAACTACAAATTCATAATGGCCATATCTAGTATAAAACGCGGTCTTCAGAACATCTGCTTCTTTTACTTTCAACTGATGGTACCCCCACCTCAATTCAATCTTTGATAAATACTGAGCTCCCTGGAGCTAATCAAAAAAATCATCAATATGAGGCAAAGGATACTTGTTCTTAAGAGTGAGGTTATTCAATGCTCTATAATCAATGAAAAGTCTCATTAAACCATCTTTCTTTTTAAAAAACAAGATAGGGGAACCCCATGGTGATGTGCTAGGTCGAATGAAACCTTTATATAATAACTCCTTTAATTTCTTATTTAACTCTAAAAGTTCAACTTGAGCCATTCGATAAGGGGGTTTTGAAATTGTCTTAGAATCAAGAACTAAGTCAACAGTGGATTCAACTTCCCAATCATATATAATACCAAGAAACACATCAGGAAAAACATCAAGATACTCATTTACCACTAGCACATCATTAATATGAATGGTTCCTTAGATTTCAAAAATATGTGCAAGGTAACATTCATTTCCATTGTTTACTAGTTTCTCAGCTTCCGGATATGTTATCAAAAGTAAGGGTTCATTCTTGTACAAAAATTAAAAATCTTTCTAAAAAGAAACCTCTTTAGCACTACATTAAATCTTAGCATGATAAATAGAAATCCAATCCATGCCCAAAATAACATCAAACCCTACTAGAGGAAAAAAAATAAGGTTTACTGGTAGATTCTTTCCATACACAAGGATAGGAAGGTTCTTATAATTTCTTTTTATATCAACATTTCTCCCAAGTGTTTTTATCATAGGTTTAGGATTCATATCTTGAGATAGAGTTCCCAATTTACTAGAAAACTTCTCAGAAATGGAAGAATGTGTAGACCCTGAATCAAACAACACATTGGCATAATCTGAACAAACAAACAGTGTACCAGATACTACTTCATTTGATTGCCCAAAATCTGCTGAAGTTGTTGCAAAGGATTTCACCACCCCTTTCTGCTTGTATTCTGGCTGCTTTCCCTCAGTTGAGTTCTTCATTATACACTCATTTGCATAATGACCCATTTCATTTCACTTGAAACATTTCACTAATTGTAAATCATATTTGGTCTTACCATTACCCTGATCTTTTCTAGTACAATCATGAGCCTTATGTCCCATCTTACCACATCAGAAGAACTTTCCAGAATTCAAAATACATTCCCCAGCATGATTTTTAACACATTTATCACAAACCACAAACTTATTTTTCTTACCATCAAACCTTTTTGAAGGATTCTTCCCTTTCTCCTTCCACCTCGATCTCTTCTTCTATTGGTTGTCATAGAACACTTGATCTTTGAAAAACTCTATTTCCACCTTTTCAGCACATTAAACAAGCTTTTCATAACTTTTGAACTCATGAGAAGCTAATTCCCTTTGATATTCTGGTTTTAATCATGAGTAAAAATGATTGATTTTACTATCAAGGTCTCGGATAAACTTTGGAGCATACCTTACCAATCGAGTAAACTTTTCTTCATAAGAAGCCACTAAGTCATCCTCTTGCCTCAATTCCAAGAATTTTTTTTCCATCCTAAGTTGAACAGCCTTAGTAAAATATTTCTCAAGAAACATACCTTTGAATTTATCCCAGTCAAGAGCATCAATCTCATCATCATCCCTAATATTTTTAACCATCGACCACCACTGATCTGCTTCACCCTCAAAACGGTAAACAGCAAGACTAACCTTTTGATTGTCTAAACACCCCATGACATCGAAAATTTTCTCTAGTGCTTTAATCCACCCTTCAGTTAGCACAGGGGTAGATGATTCTCTGAATGATGGGGGATGTTGCCTCATGAAATCGTCCTCCACTTACATGTTCCTATATAGTTGATCTAGCTGATCTCGTGCATGGATACCACCACCATTTATCGCTTGAGTCAATTGTTCCATTACAAAACAAACTGTTCAATTCCAATTCTGATCATCTTAGGATGCTGACTTGTAAGGTCACTTCCTTCTGTATGCCTTCCTAGCACTACTTCCCTGTTTCCTCTACGGAAAACCATTCTGAACAAACATGTCTTAGATGAAGCAACATGGTAATCTTTAAATTCTATATCATTTCAATTTGACTATAATGTAAAAAATATATTTTTGGATAATCATTTAATATAATTCTAACTCCTAAAGTTATCTAAAATGGCCTCTAATACCAACTATAAAGACCCAGCATTAAAACATTACATATTCTTGAATTAAATGAATAATTAACATTGAGGATCTTTTCAAGTTTAGAGTTTTATAAGGTTAGGCCATAACTACTGCATTTCAAAAGTTACAAAGTATACACTTCTACTCAATTTCCATTTTTTCATAAAATAAAAACTCTTTAAAAAAAGAGTCATGTATGGTTCCATGTTTTAAAAGGAATGACTTTTCCTTGATACCATCCTTGACCCTATTCCACTTTATGTCCTGTAAAAAAGATTTCAAATATTTTGGTTGAGTATAAAAATCTCAGTAAGGAATACACAAAGAAGGAAACTGTTAGTTTTTCAAAACAATAAGTAAACCATGAATACTTAATCATAAGTAATACTTTTAACCTTTATGAAGTAGTAAATACTCTTCACAGAATAAAATATCATTTATTACCCTTTTATAACCAAAATATTACCATAAAACCCATATAAAGAACACATAACGTATAAATGTAACTTGGAACAAAGACATACTTAAATGGAATAACCATACGGTTGACTTCCAAACATGTCACTAAATGGAAAATCCATATGGTAGACTTCCATACCCAATGCATTGGAGGTTATAACATAACCAACCATCCTGGTATTCATGGCACCACGTGTCATTTGGTTTATCACATAACCACCTATCAAATTTCTAAGTACCGTTATAAAATCATAAGACATAAAACAAATATAAAGGAAAGAAAACATTTCCACACTTCAATAAAAATATATCATTTAAATATATTTCTATAAAAAATCCATTATCAAAACCATTTTCAATACCAAAATACATAATAGAGTATATGGTATTTATTTTCTTTTAAAAACATTACGGCTTGTTGAGGAATACAAAGATCAAATAATACTCGCGGCAGCGGAAAGGTCGTTGTCACTGCGTACATTCAAAGAAACAATCCTTTTTGTCGTTTAGTAAACCGCTTCATAGAAAAATATTCCCTTTGAATGAAATGAAAATTCAAAGGTGTTTATAAAGCATATAAAATAAAGTCTTGTATTAAAACAAAATATACCTCAACGGAAGGAGATTGAGATGAAGTCCCTTACCTCGTGTCCGACTTGACTCGATCATTCTTTAATCTCCTGAATAATAAACTAAAGTTAATTTCTACTTTCTTAAGAACCTTTTTCAAATTTATGATTCCTTTTATATCACTTATTTCCATGTTATATACAATATACAATCATTTATGTTAATAATGTTTGTTTTGTCGATATTTGGTACTTAAGTCAAAAATGGTCTTCTTATAATTACATGTTATTCATGTGGTCAAAGGTTCATTATATACAGAATGATATTCATTATTTGGATATCATATATATCATATATATCCAGCATATACATTTATTTATAATAGTACATAACATTTAGAGGTAAGAAATGAAATGCACCGTTCATGGAGACGGTAAGCCGTACGTACGCATGAACGCTACTTCCATTTCTATTTCATATTTAATGGAATTAAATCATAATGATACATAGAAATATTATAATTCTAGTATATTATCATATATAATATCATTAACTCCATCCTTTATACATTCTGCATAGGGTATTAACAAGTCATATAACTTTGAGGGAGCGATAGTCCGCACTTCCTCTAATGATATTATCGTGTTTACCCATAATGGAAACCATAAAGGTATGATATAAAAGAAAAATAAAAATGCATAAAGTAAACATAAACATAATATATATCATATATAAAAATAGTGTCATCTTAATGGCCACCATTAAAGGTGTTAAAAGGAGATTGAACAATCATCGTTTTGTGATGCAGTAATTCACCACCCACAGAAACAGTATGTTCTTTAACCATTAGATGGAGGTGTGTGTAAGTGTAAATCAAATCCTTCTCATAAAAACATCCTAGTATATTTAGGATACCGTTGTTGTTATGGAATCAAAGAATAATAATGTTAGGGGGAGTGAAGAGGGAAAAATAAAAGAAATAAACTCGGGAGAAGACATTACCTCTAAATCGGGTAACTCTTTTTGATTTGAGCCAAAGGCTTCCTTGGGAAGACTTCTGCCCAAAGTGAGGCTTCTAGGAGTAATAGAGGGATGTGGAGAGATAATATGAGTAGAGGTTGGATGATACTATAGCTTGAGAGGTGGTGGTAAGGGGGTAGAGGTGGGGGCTTTTTATAAGAGGGAGGAGGGGCACTCTTGGAAGGCCATGAAATGTTACTTTATTATAAAATGATTTTAGGATTTTAAAGGTCCCAAAATGATATATTTAGAAGATAAGATGATAAGGTTTCGAAATAAACCCATAAAATAGGTTTTATACAAGTGTAAGTATTATATTTTACCTTATCTTTTCATTTTATTTAAATTGTTCATTGATGAGGTAATCACTGCATCATCATGGTGTCATAAATAAATTTATTTATTTAATGTCTAAAAATTATAAAAAAAATACCATTATGTAGGAAATATTTTTATATTTCAAATAAATATTTATAGTATAAGAGATAATTTATTTAAACAAAATTAAAATTGTTTTACTTAGGTGTTACATAGTTTGGTTATATTTTCCTTTCTTTAAAAATAATATGATAAAAGGTCATTATCACACAAAAGTGATTCCATGGGGTCCCTAAATTAGCACAAGTCATCCCATGGTCGGACATGACACAACTTAAAGTATTTTGACACATGTTGGAGTCATTTTATATTATTATGATATTATTTTATTACCCTTAACTACCTGATTACTAATTAATCATGATAATTAAAGATAATTGATGTCGTTACTATTCATAATGTCCAAAAACAAAAGAGTCTTAATTACATAATTTGGACCTTATGATTCCAAATATGGAATCCATTTTACCAAATTCAAAACACATAAATTGAAGTAATTAATTTAAAAATAATTCTCGTTGTCAAAACAAATAGTGTGTTTTTAAGAAACAATATCTATCAAAAGATTGATAATTGTTTATGTCAAATTTCAAATTGAAATTAATTCTAATTACCACCATTGGATTAAATGGTAAACATATATTCTAATTAAACTTTAAAACCAATTAAAAATATAATCTAACAATATAATTAAATTAGATGAAAAAGCAGTTTTGAAGTAAAATGCAGTATTTTCCACTATTCATTAAAAAATGAACATTGTCAGAAAAATACCACAAATTTATTCAAAGTAAATTTCAATGTCCCAATTATTAAAAATAAGTTTATTTTTACATATAGAGCTTATAAAATTGTCAAAAGTTAGATATAAAAATGGTTTTCCATAAAAAGGTGGTAAAACAATCTTTTAAAAATATTATATTATTTTATTCTTAAGATTGGATTTATTCTCATTTTAAGCCTGTAAAACACTTTATAATTCATAAATAGACATAGCTATGAGAATATATTATTATTTAATTACTTGGGATATTACAATTAATGTATCAAGAACCAGCCCATGTCGACCCTGAACTAGTCACCCGAGTAGGTCCGTGACATGGCCCGAAGGGCATTCCCGTTCCCCACGGGCTGGAAACTAGTGTCGGGCATCGAGATAAACCAGTTGGGAATGATTTGGCCCATAAAAAATACATATAAACAATCTATATAAACTAATCTAGGTAGTTAAATACTTTCAATTGAAAATAGAACAAGGATAGACAGTTAAACATACCTCCAAGTGACTTCATGGGTCACCACCAAACACAGAAACAAGATTACTGGAAGGGAGATCCAAAACTAGAACCTGAAACTAAAAAGATAAAGTAGGCATGAGCACTGTGATGCTCAGTAGGAAATCCAAATACAACCACGCACTATTCCAATGAATTTAAAAATAAATCCAAATCATGCTAGTTTGAAAATAAGGTATAATAAAAATCATGTTTTTCGCTATTTTCAAATTCAAATAACAAGATTTCATTTCCTAGAAAATCATATCTTTCAAAATAGGTTTTTATCATGCATTAACATTTAAAAATTTAAAGGAAACCAATTTAGATTAAAAATATGGTTTTTCACAAAATATGGAACAAGCAAGAAACAACTGAATTGAAAATCATGTCACAAGCACCATGGAAAGTCCCTGAGTAGCTATTTTTAGTTGGGGACCTAGGATCTTCGTGTCTCTATGAAACATGTCTTAGATGGACACAACCCTCAGAAAACATGGCTTAGAATACCACGAACCTCAGTCATTCATATTTTTAGTTAGTGTTGCAATCATCAAACCTGTAGTGATATCGGGTCAAGTCACCTCCGGACCACTATCCCACGAGTCCTAGTTCACCCACCTAGATACCCAGGTTTCCCATTTTTCTTTGTTTCAAGTGGTGGTGAGTTTTTATCATGAAAAAATATATGTACACAAAAATTTCTTTGTCCAAAACTCATTCAACTTCTCATCGTTGTTCTCCCTCCTTAAGTGATTTCCCCCTCTTTCACATCACACAATGCATAAGGTTCAACATTAGGCACATCATAACACTTTCAACATACAAATCATTTTCTAAAACCAAGGGGGCATGCCTTAAGAGAGGTTTTTCTTTTTCATAAAACATTATTAAGGTGCCAATTGGACTTTATTACATAAATGGACAACTTTTTATAACTAATCGGCCGAAAGGCCAAACACCTTTGGAAATACTCATTACCAATTCAAAACCACTTAGGAAAATAAATTTTTAAGAAAAGTCACTTAAGACCAATGGCATTCAAAATACATTTCCATTTCCAAAAAAAAGGCATAATCGTTTCTAGCAACCAAAATCGGATTTCATAGCATGTGTATATAGCATAATGTAAAACATATTTTTTCAAAACAATCAAGCAATTATGAAATTCAAATTAAAGACATAGGCATAGGGGACCTACCTCAAACATGTCGTTATTTGTCGACAACCACTCGAACTAACACTTGGTGCATACACGCACATGCATTTATACATATATATATACACACACCCCTAGATGCATTGCACATATTCCCCACGTCATGAGGTAATATGCACCAAGAGGGCACATATATTTATATATGCCTTACCATATGCATGTATATAAAGGAAACCTCGACACCCGCATCCCAAAACAATCACAGTGAGGTACAACTAACTACGCATATAATTTAATAAAACAATTAAACACATAAAAAATCTATAAAACACTTCAAAATAACACGATGAGGATTTCCACCAATAACGAAGTCAATTTCAAGTAGGAAAATCCACTTTAAAAATAAAATTCACACTTAATCTTTTTGAAGACCACTTTCACACCACCCATGCAATTGAACAAATCAATAAAAAAATTTACAAAACACTTCAAAAATAGCAACACAAAATTTAACCTAAAAAACACCCAATTTCATATCAAAGCACCACCTTAAAACCATTATCACATCATAACCATGGAAAAAATGATTCGAATAATTTATATAAATTAAATAAACCATTTACACCATTTATAAACATTCTAAAAAGGTATAAAAATGCTTAAAGAAACAACACATCAAAATACATATTGATAAACAATTTTCAAGCCAAAAATACACCAAAAACCTTTCAAAACCTAATTTGTGTCACCACACAATCAATTAAAAATATTTCACAGTCAAAGGAGGTACTTTAATTATTAGACATACCACTAAAAGAATATATTGAATAGTTTTAAAACATGTCGCATGAAACTAGACACCAAAAATCCACCCCAAATCTTATTTTATGGAAAACACATATCGACGCTACACTAAAACTCAAACTGCACAATTTATAAAATACTAGTAAATAGTTCAACATGGTTTTTCACTGAAAATTGCACACATATAGTATAAAAATTCTATTAACCAGTCAAATTGGTATTAAACCTCAAACAAAACCAAATTTGCAGTACACTAACTAATAAGTAGACATGTTAAATTAATCAAACTCGCCAATTAATTTTTCAAACAAAAAATCACATTCAAAACCACCTACCCTGGTGTAGATAAACTTCATGAACTTGGTGTGAAACTCTAATTTCTTGTAAGATGCAGTGCAATAAAATCATATTGAACGCTACAACCAAGACATCAAACCAAAAACATCAAACCCAAACCAAACTCCATGCTAAACTCAAATATGGTAATCCACAAACAAAAGAAACCAACCAATGATGAGGAACGCACCTGCGAAGAGGGTTGCAAGAGGCCAATCAGGAAAGATGGGGGTGCTGAAATTTAGTCATGCTAGAAAAAACAACCAAAAAAAGGATTAGAGTGAGGGGGTTTAGCCAGAGAAAAAGCATATCCGGCAGGGACGTTGGCCGGGTGCGCGCAAGGTTGTGAGAAGCAGGTCGGCCCACTAGGTTGGTTGGATGGAGAGAGATCACCGGAATCCATCCTGTCAAAGGAAGAGAGGGGAGTCCAACAGGTAAGGGGGTCTATCGGGTAGGAGCTTCAACCGAAGGTAGGGAGCGCACACGAGGGTGGTTGGCCGGACTGGGAGGGGTAGCAAGTTCAGTGCGCACTACTTGCTGGACGGGAGGGGACGCGCCAGTTCAGTTTGTTGAAGAAGAAGCAGAGAAAGGGAGGAGGGTTGTAGTATGCAAGGAGGTGCACTGGTTTGGTCTGCCTAAGGAGGAGAGGAGGGGCGCAACACACAAGGAGGTGCGCTGGTTCGGTTCGCCGAAGGAGGACATGAGGGTGCCGATTTGGGTTAGCAGGGGGGATGCAGCAACGCGGCCCAAAGGGGAAGGAAGGGGTGTAGTGCATAGGAGGAGTGGGGAAGTAAGAGAGAAATAAGATGAGAGAAAAAAATAAAATAAATAAAATAAATGAAATGAAATGAAACCCAAAAAAAACATACCAACTTAAAAATAATAATAAATAACTTCCTAACAATAATAATAATTATTATAACTCAACTAAATATTAACCATAATGATAATCTCAACGATATTAACATTGATGACCTAGTTTAAACATTACAATAATAATAATAATTAATTAATTTGCACATCTCCTTTTAAAACATGATAATATTAATAACAAATTGTAATAATAATAATATTATTATCCACATAATAATATTATTATTATTATTATTATGTTTTAAATATTTGCCTCACTTTATTCGCACAAAATTTTTATTATTCTAAGCAGTGGTCGACCGCAAGGGCACTCAGGTCGATTGTACGGTTACCGCCAATTGTGTAGTGCCTGTGCACCAGTCCAAAATCCATCAATTATTATTAAACTTCTTAAATTTCAAATCAGAACCCCAAACTCAACATGTCCAATGATGTGAGACCTCAGGAAGAATAAAATAAAAGAGAGTTTGGGGTCAGGGTATGACAATTCTCCCCACCACAGATAATTTCTACCCATAGAAAGTCACCAGGAAAACAATTAACACTCTCAAGTCCATACCCAGGCAAAACTAAAGGAAACTAAGAACCTTGGGGGGACTATTCCCAATACACATCACACTCGACCAATTCAAGTAGATACCATAGTAGAAGAATGATGGGAGAACACGAGAGGGTTCTCCCCACCACAAGGATTCCACTAATACAGAAACCTTGAAACCCAAAGACACCACCCTCGAGGGGCCAATGCGGGAACTCCCAAACCAAAATCATTCAATTTCTCTACATGGACCGAACAACATGCCAGAGATTTAAATGAAAGGTTTTCTACGAAACAACCCAACAACCTAAGGATGAGAAACTAACTCAACACCTCCCACATCGACCAAAAAGAATACTCTCCACAACTAAAGACTAAGGAACCCCTCACCCAAACTCAACCCACGTTCTTAATGCCAACAGAAAAAGTTCCACCACTAGGTTTAAAATCAATTTGGAGAAAACTGCCACACTAGAACACTGGGATAGATGAATCCCCTACGAAACTGAAACAAACTAGAGGAAAGTCCAAAGAGAGGTTCTCGAACTAAGATGTGTCCAAGAAAAACCACCCATTAATTCCACAAAACCAAACATTTCCCTAACGAACACAATTGACACCAAACTCCAAATCAAGATGGTTTCGTTTATTCATAGGTGCAACACCCTTCAAGGAATCCGAACGATGTAGAAACCACCCTAAGAGCAGATGGTTCCACTTGGATTGAGGTATAATGAGCTCATCACACTACCATAACAAGAACGATCTTATAGCAATGATAAGAATAGAACAAGGAAACTTTGGATATTTCCATCCCAAAGTTGAGAATAAGATTCGAAATGAGGTTCCATACACCCTCGGCAATTCCTGACTGTGTGCAAGATTTACCTCAGAACCTATGGTTTGGGACCTAATGGCTGAAGCATCTCCTGCCTCAAAGTCAAGCATTTTCATCCCTTGTTCCCCAACTCCTTCCTCCTGATGATTCAAACGACCAAAATGGTAGTATATTTTCAAAGGAATGCAATGTGACATCTTAGAATTCCTGAACTGGCCATACCAATGGCACATCAGAATATGGTATGACAAACTAGATGTCAAATCCTGTGAGGATAGCTTCTTAGAGACAGGTTTCTCTAGCATATTCTCCTCACCAGATGGAGGACCCTCACGAAAGTCGTTCACCACTAACTCTACCCCAAACTCAAACAACGGTAAGACATTATACCTCCACTGGCCCAAAACTGGACCTTCAAACTGAAACAACCAAACCTTAATAACCTCGGAAGTTCCCAACAGCCCAAAGACACTCTAATTCCACCAACCACACAACCATCTCTAATAAACCTAGACTAAATCAATCAACAATCAACACTCGATTCGAGCCAGAATTCAGGGATAGCTCATTAACAACTTTTGGAGACTTTCTGGGTAACACATCCTGGACAACATGGGAAACATAGACTGAAACTGGTATCAAGCCAAAGAATAATAAAAACGAAACACCCCAAGCTCAAAACAACCGGATCAGAACCCAAATGAACTCTACAACAACCAAAAATATCTTTTTAAAAATACATTTTTTTTTCAAAATCATCACATTTCCAAACCACATTCATTCTTAATGCTTAATCACATCAACCGAGATAAAAAAACACAAAAAACCACCGGAATGAGAAACTAGTGTCTATGCCTAACCCGACGACATGGTGGTGAGCCATGCCCCAAGTAAGGTGTGATGCTAAGAGGACCTTGAACCAGACACTTGGACTCCACATAGGTTACCACCCTATGTGAGGCGGCAACATAACACTATTTTCCTCCATTGCCATCCCTCAATCAAAAATAACACAAGACAAAAGACTCCAATCCAGAACAACCCCTGGTAACTCAAGGATAAATACGAGCAAGAGTTCACGACACTCTTCAACCAGACACCCAAAATAACAAGAACCTCTACCTATGATACCATTTTGTCACAAAACAGCCCAGGTCGACCCTGAACTAGTCACCCGAGCAGGTCCACGACATGGCCCGAAGGGCGTTCCCGATCCCTACGGGCTGGAAACTAGTTTCGGGCATCGAGATAAACCAGTTGGGAAGTATTTGGCCCAAAACAAAGATAGACAAACAATCTATATAATCTAAGAAAGGTATTTAAATACTTTAAATTGAAGATAGAATAAGGATGGACAGTTAAACATACCTCCAAGTGACCTCATGGGTCACCATTAAACACAAAAACAAGATTACTGCAAGGGAGATCCAAAACTAGAACATGAAACTGAAAATATAAAGTAGGCGTGAGCACCGATATGCTCAGTAGGAAAGCTAAAATACAACTATTCCCTATTCCACTACCTTTAATAAGAAATCCAAATCATGCTAGTTTGAAAATAAGGCATAATAAAAATCAGGTTTTTCACTATTTTCAAACTCAAATAACAAGCTTGCATTTCCAAGAAAAGCATTTATTTCAAAATAGGCTTTGAGCATGCATTAACATTTCAAAATTTAAAAGAGACCAATTTAGATTAAAAATATGGTTTTTCACAAAATATGGAACAAGCATGAAACAAGTAAATTGAAAATCGTGTCACAAGCACCATGGGAAGTCCCTAAGCATCTTGTGTTAGTTGGGGACCTAGGATCTTCATGTCTCAGTGAAAAGTGGATTATAAGTCCATAACCCTTAGAAAATGTGTCCTAGAAGGCCACTACCCTCAGAGAATTTTTCTTAGAAGACCATGACCCTCAGTCATTCATATGTTTATTTAGTGTTGCAATCGTCAAACCTGAAGTGATACCAGGTCAAGTCACCTATGGACCACTAGCCCATGAGTCTTAGTTCACCCACCTAGATAAGCCGGTTTCCCATTGTTCTATGGTTCAAGTGGTGGTGAGTTTTTATCAAGAAAAAATATATGTAAAAAACACTTTCTTTATCCAAAACTCATTCAACTTCTCAACATTGTTCTCTCTCCTTAAATGCATTCCCCCTCTTTCACATCACACAATACATAAGCTTTAACATTAGGCACATCATAACACTTTCAACATAGAAATAATTTTCTAAAACCAATGGGGTGTGCCTCGAGAGAGGTTTTTCTTTTTCATGAAACATTCTTAAGGTGCCAATTGGAATTTATTACATAAAGGGAACACTTTTTATAACTAACCGGCCAAAAGTCCAAACACCTTTGTAAATATTCATTACCAATTCAAAACCACTTAGGGAAATAAATTTTCAAGAAAATTCACTTAATACCAATGGAATTCAAAATACATTTTCATTTCTAAAACAAAGTCATAATCGTTTCTAGCAGCCACAATCAGATTTCGTAGCATGTGTATATAGCATAATGTAAAACATATTTTTTTTAAAACAAGCAAGCAATTATGAAATTCAAATTAAAGACATAGGCATAGGGGACCTACCTCAAACATGTCACTATTTGTCGATGACCACTCGAACTAACACTTGGTGCATACACGCACATGCATTTATACATATATATATAGACACACCCCTAGCTTCATTGCACATATTCCCCATTCCATGAGGGAATATGCACAAAGAGAGAACATATATATATATATATTCCTTACCATATGCATGTACATGAAGGAAACCTTGACACCCGCATCCCAAAACCATCACAGTGAGGTACAACTAACTATGCATATAATTTAATAAAACAACTAAACACATAAACAATCTATAAAACTCTTCAAAATAACACAATGAGGATTCCCACCAATAACGAAGTCAATTTCAAGTTGGAAAATCCATTTTAAAAATCAAATGCACACTTAATATTTTTGAAGACCACTTTCACACCACACATGAAATTGAAAAAAGCAATAAAAAAATTTATGAAACACTTCAAAAATAGAAACACAAAATATACCCTAAAAAACCACCCAATTTCATATCAAAGCACCACCTTAAAACCATTCACACATCATAGCCATGGAAAAACTAGATTTTCATCATTTATACAAATTAAATAAACCATTTACACCATTTTTAAACATTCTAAAAAGGTATAACAAGTCTTAAATTAACAACACACCCAAATACATATTGATAACCAATTTTCTAGCCAAGCGTACACCACAAACCTATCAAAACCTAATTTGTGTCACCAAAAAATAAAATAAAACAATTTCACAGTCAAAGGAGGTACTTTAATTATTAGACAGACCACTAAATTAATATATAAAATAGTTTTAAAACATATCGCATGAAACTAGACACCAAAAATCCACCCCAACTCTTCTTTTATGGAAAACGCATATCGATGCTACACTAAAACATAAACTGCACAATTTATAAAATACTAGTAAATATCTCAACATGGTTTTTCACTGAAAATTCCACACATATAGTATAAATATTCTATTAACCAATAAAATTGGTATTAAACCTCAAACAAAACCAAATCTGTAGTGCACAAACTAATAAGTAGACATGCTAAATTAATCAAACTTGCCAATTATTTTTCAAACAAAAATCACATTTGGAACCACCTACCCCAGTGTAGATAAACTTCACGAACTTGGTGTGCAACTCCAATTTCTCGCAAGACATTGCACAATAAAATTAGATTGCATGCTACAACCTAGACATCAAACCAAAAACATCAAACTCGAACCAAACGCCATGCTAAACCCAAATCTGATAACCCACAAATAGAATAAACTAACCAATTATGAGGAATGCACCTACGAAGAGGGTTGGGAGAGGCCAATCAAGTAATATGGGGGTGTCGAAATTGAGTTGTACTAGAAAAAAACAACAAAAAAGGATCAGAGCAAGAAGGTTTAGTCGGAGAAAATGCATATCTTGTAGGAATGTTGGCCGAGTAAACGTAAGGTTGCGAGAAGTAGGTCAGACCACCGTGTCAGTCGGATGGAGAGAGATCAATGGAATCGATCCGATTGAAGGAAGGGAGGGGAGTCCAGTGGGTAATGGGTTCTACTAGGTAGGAGCTTCGACCGAAGGTAGGGAGCGCGCATGTGGGTGGCTGGACGGACTAGAAGGGGGAGCAAGGTTGGTGCGCGCTGCTTGCTGGATGGGAGGGGATGTGCTAGTCCGGTTCACCGGAGAAGAAGCAAAGAAAGGGAGGAGTGTCGCAGCGTGCAAGTAGGTGTGCCGTTTTGGTTCGCCGAAGGAGGATATGTGGGGCGCAACATGCAAGGAGGTGCACCGGTTCTGTTCGCCGAAGGAGGAGAGGATGGTGTCGATTAGGGTTAGTAGGGGGGATGCAACAACGCAGTCCGAAGGGGAAGGAAGGGGTGTAGCATTTAGGCGGAGTGTGGAAGGAAGAGAGAAACAAGGAGAGATATAAAAAAATAAAAGAAAGAAAAAAATGAAATGAAATGAAACCCAAAAAAACATACCAAATTAAAAATAATAATAGTAATAATAATAAATAACTTCTTAACAATAATAATACTAATTTTAACTCAACTAAATATTTACCATAATGATAATCTCAATGATATTAAGATTGATGACCTAGTTTAAATATTACAATAATAATATTAATTAATTAATTTGCACATCTCCTTTTAAAACATGATAATATTAATAACAAATTTTAATAATATTATTATTATTATCCAATTTGAAAATTGGTCCCCACTCACCAGTTGCCCCACAGACACGTGGTCCCCACCTTGGGGCCCACCCACATGCCCGAATGGGTTATCTGACTAATGATAGTCCCCATAGGCCAACACATGTCCTTTATCGTGTGCTTTTTCCTCACTCACACACACCCTGAGAAACTTCCCAGATGGCCACCCATCCTGATCACTACTCCAAGAAAAACATGCTTAACTATGGAGTTCTAACCAAGTAGGCTCCCAAAAAGGAAGGTGCACCTTGTTAACATGAGTCCTATCATTTAGTCATTTAACCCTTTATCATTCTAGGGTGTTACAATCACCCCCCCCCCCCCCTTAGAGAACAATTTCCTCATTGTGGGCCCTACATCTCAACCCAGGTAGTGCACCACACTGAAGGCTGGGTACCACCTTTGATACCAAATGTGACAACTGGGCTCCGCCCACTAGTTGCCTCGTAGGCATGTGGTCCCCTCCCTAGGGCCCACCCACTTTCCCAAACAGGTTATCTGACTAATGACAGTCTCCATAGGCCAACACATGTCCTTTCTCATGTGCTTTGTCCTCAGTCACACACACTCTGAGAAACTTCCCAGAAGGTCACCCATCTTGATCACTACTCCACACCAAACATGATTAACTGTGGAGTTCTAACTAGGTAGGCTCCTGAAAAAGAAGGTGCACCTTTTTGACATGAGTCATATCATTTAGTCATTTAACTCTTTATAATTATAGGGTGTTACATAATGAGTATGTATCTTTATGTCTATATATGAAATAGGTTAGTATTGGATCATTCTTATTTCAAATCAAAGTGTAATTTTATTTGTTTTAGCCGGTACATGAATCAAATTCATTAGATCCTAAGCCTGAGGTGTGGTTATATCATATCAGAAAAGGATATTATATTTAGGGATGGTAAAATTATATAGAACATTGATTGTTACTTTGGGTATTCTATTTGTTTCATAGATATGTGAGATGTGGTTCTCTATGAGTTTCACAACACACCATAGGGAATGTATCCAATTATTTCCATAATTTATCATGCCTTTAAAGTACAGTTATAGTGGTATGGTATGAATATGTTAGTGGATATGTTTTTCTCTCAATGTATTTTTTTCCTATGGGAGAATTTCATGAATCAAGTTTTGGATGTCTATTATAGACCTTGGATATTCCATAATAAAAATGGTAGTATATTTTGATGGATTTTAGTGATTTTTATTACACAATACTTGGGGAAAGTGATTCAATTTTTTTTAATATATTGATTAACTAAATAATGTTTTTTTGATTTTGGATGTTTTTGGGTGAAAACATCATATTCTTTTATATTTATTATAATAAAATATATCCCATGCCTTTTGGAAAGTAAATATTATTGGAAATATGTGGTCTGTTATGTATATTATCTTTGTGATGGACCAAGGTCATTGTTCCAATATTTAGTGGACCAAATGTGGTCAATGGTATGATAGTTAATTATCATGTGATTCTTGAATGGAATAAGGCTTCCAATGGCCATCTAAAATCATATATCAATTGAGTAAGGAGACTATTGGAGTTTTAAGTGGGTGACCATACCTTTTAAATGGTTTCTCAACATCTTGGGTAATAGTTGTTTTGTAAAATTGGTAAGATCTATCATTAATTTTTTGTAACTTTCAATATGTAAAAGTGAGTTAGTAATTTTGTGTTTCATTTGTTTCTTCCACCCCTAATAAATAAGATTCATTGTGTTTTTTTACAAGTCAAAAAATTGTAAAAACTATCATGATGAATCTCATTTCATCAAATAGCAATATTTGGATATTGAGGAGTGAATTATATTCTTGGATCATTTCATGGAGATTCATGAACATTTAGAGTAGTTGTTGAGAGGAAATTAGATTCCTTTGGTCTGATCCATATATAGACATAATGTATTGAAGTTATCTACAAGGTATCATTATTTACATATTTTGATTAGTAACCTATGTTTTTCTATACATTTACCTTTTTTTAATTCCATGTATTTTTAGATTTGAGATAATATGAATAAATTTTTTCCATCCCTTTATTTTCTATATTTTTATCTTATGATGTTGAGATTCTTATTTGAGAGGTATCTCATGGTATGTTATAGTTTTTAAGTTTATTTTTTCCCTAGTTTTTCTCCCTTAATGATGATAATAATTTAAAATGTATATAATATAAAGTATTGAGTTTTTTTGATCCTCTATATTTTAGTTTAAATGTATTGGATAAATTGTAAGTGTGTTCAAAGTTTAATTGATGGTGTATAGATGATTTTTTTTATCTCTGAAGGGAAAACATGTCATGTAATTGTCTTTACCGCATCATGATTTCTCAATATTTTTTATGGTATTGGTGTTCCTCATGTAATGATGTATTTGGATATTGATTAGTTGAGATATTCAATTTTTTTAGTTAAATACATCATGATTCATAATTCATGTTTTGGTTCAGGTGAGGTTGAAATTTTCTATTTGGGGGTTTTAGAATAAATGTATACAAATATTCAATTTCTTAAAGAGTGGAGGGAATTTCATGTGGTTTCCATCATGATATGAAGTGGAGTAGTTTAATTAGTAACTAATTATGGTTATTTCATGATAATTTTTTGTGGTTTAAAAATTATTATTTTTTAAGGAACACTCTATTGTTTAGTCATAGATTCAATTTATAATGAAAAATGACTAGAGATATTTAAGGGAACTGATGTTTAAAGTCACTATAGTATTTAGAATAGTGTTTACTAAAATAAAATATATCATGGATTAGGGTAACCATATCATTGTATAGTTGCCTAAAATTTATTTATTATTTTGGGTTCTCATTTTTCTCTTTTTTTTGTTCTTACCTATTCAATGAACCCTAGGTTTATATGTGTCACATCATTCTAAAATTTTTATAACCTTGGTTTATTTTTTAGTCCCTAGACTCTTCATGTTGAATCATTAGGATATATGGTTTTCATACACTATATTATATCTATATATCCATTTTATTCTTTCTAAATAAACTATGAACATGGTGGATATAAAGATGTGATTAGTGATTGATGTACTTATGATGGATTATAGGGTTTTCAGAGGATCATTATATGATTTTTTAATTTTAATCACTGATTTTCATATCTTGTAAGAGTTATGAAAATTCAAGATTTGATTCGAGTTATATGATTAGGATTTTAACATTTATTTACTATGTTGACATAGTTAAGTCTTGCTTTAGTTTTATTTTGTTAAGGAGATGTAATTTACCTAAATATTGAAGAAATAATTTATAAATATGTGAAAAATAAGATATATTTATAAATATATATATTTGAGTTATTTTTTTATTCATGTTTATTATTAAATATAATATTTAATGAAATGGGGTTAACTAATCTTGTAAACAAGTAGTAATTCATATGATAACATGATAGGGAATTGATGAAGTAATGGGAATTTTTTCAATTATTGAGATCGATGGGATAAGAAACTAAATGATATTGATACTAATTTTTTAAACATGAATTGGTAGTGCAGTTATATATAATATGGTTATTTTGTGGTAGTGTAGAGATGTTGTCATGGTATTTGAGTACTTGTTTCCATGGATATTGTCATATGATAATATTAGTGAATGTAATTGAATAATTTGAAAAATGATAGAGTTTTGTGATAATTAAATTATTAAATGAAATGTTAAATTTATTTATAATATTATGATGAAAAGTAAAGGGTCAAATAATTATAATTATTAATTATGTTGAAAGTGAGGAGTTTTTTATGTGAAATAGAACATTGTTGTAATATAAAATGGTAAAAGGAAAAAATGTGGTTGGAAATAAATAATGTTTCAAAAGAAAATAAATAATATAAAATGAAATGTGTTAAGGTTTTTAGGTTTCTAGAGTAATGTTTGGTTATGTGTTTAGAGGATGAAATATATTTTATTTTTTCAGTGGTGATGTGAAGATGATATTTATTTATAGAGGTTTTGTGATATGATTTAAACCCTAGCATAAGAGTGTGTGTTATATATAATATATATTAATTTTATGTCTTGTTATTTGTTAAACACCACCACTAATGATGGGTAACCTTACTGATGACCATTTGAGTTTTTTTGTATTTTGTAAAACCAATATAATAATATCTAGTAAATTAAAACATCTAATATTTACAGAAAAAAAAATTTTGTAGAGAAATCGTGTTTTAAACATTATGTGTTCTTAATAATATTTAGAATTTGGTACCAATTTAATGAGTCTCAATATATTTTATATATGTGGTTAAAAATATTATTATTTTCATTATTTTAAATATATTAGTTTAATTTACTAGATAATGATTACATGATATTAATAAAATGATTATTAGAAAATGGTGGTTTTACCATCATCATGGTCATCAAATTTATTTATAATAATAATAATTTTATTAAAAAAATTAAATAAAATTATTAAATAATATAATCATGTTTATCTAAAATATTAAATCTATTATGTTAGTTCTTATTTCTACAAGTGATGAAAAGTAATTATTAATATTAGTGAATTAAAAAAAATTCACTATTATATAACACCTATATTTAAAATGTAATATAAATGGGTTTTATAAAAACAAAATACTAATTTTAAATATATATTATATATATATAAATGTTTTAAAAACAATTTTGTTAATATTTTATTATGATAATTTCATAAAAGTGAAATTTTTTATCAAAATTGATATTTTTAATATTCATCAGAAAACCAATTATTTAAGAAAAACTTAAAACGCCTTTAAGAAATTATTATTATTTTTAATAAAATTTTTAATTTAGTTTTATGTTTTTCAGATTATAAAATTTATAAATTTATTTTTTCATTAAAAATAAACAATAAAAAAATAATTTTATTGAAAATAACCCTTTTCAATATTAACCAAGAATGATTATTTATCCTCTAAAGACAACAATTTCTTATTGATTTACTATCATATAGGTTTTACCATAGTTTTCTAATAATCATAATCTAAAATTTTGTGTCGCGTTTATGTTGGGTGTTGTGTTTAACATAAGTTATAAAATATAAAAATCATTTTGAAGGATATAAAATCTTAAGTCATTATATTCTACCACTATAAATAAATTGTGTCCTCATAATTATAATTTTTATTCATAGATTAATGTATTTTAGGGTATTTATAAAATAATCATTTTTCTATATAAAACATTATATCTGACATATACCTTGATATCATAATCTAGACCAACATATGTATCCCTCCTCAAATAACATTAATTATATACCCAAATCAGATATTCTCTAGAGTATATATTTTCCAAAACGACCTAGGTATCCAAGTCATAATTCCATAGTGAAATCACATATTCTTACAAAAATTAGTTCTATTTATCATCCTAAAATTGTATTCAACACTGGTTCAAAAAATAACATAATAGAAAAACACATACCAAAATTCCAATAATGTAATAAACTTGACCGAAAATATCATGAACTATCATAAATCCTAAGGATATCAATAATAAAGAATATACTTTTTAAAAATCACCTAACCCTTTATTATTTCAACATCAAACATATAATTTTCATAAAACATTTCCATCCTATAGTCATATTTTCTCCAATAGTTATCTGCAAAAATATAACATATAAGTAAAATCATTTTTCATGGTAATTTATACCATTTAATATGTGATTTGAAACCATTAATTAAAAACCAATGAATAATGATCCCTTGATTATTTGAATAATCCTCAATAACTTCTTAAATATTTCAAAATGTAATTGTTAAATACCACATCACTAATTAAAATAACTAAGAGAATGATAATATAATTTCTATTAAGATATCTATCTCAGTACCTTAGGTAAGATAATAAATCTCACACTTCCATCATATGAGTCATATAATAATATTAATTTATTTAATTATGCCCCCTTATTCGGTTATAAGACATGGGAGTTTCTTAAAACATACCTTCTTCAAAATTGTTTCTATGATCCAATTTTAACTAAAAACTAAAAACAATATTCTTATGAAAACATAAAAAATATTTATATTAAAACCATAAACAAAAGATATCTTATCCAATTACACCCTTATTTTTTATCATATTATATCTTTGGTTTAACCTATCAATCACCATATTCAATAATTAATGTTTCTTGGTAAATTTCTTAATAGTACCTCATCATCAAATTTCTTATTAAAATATTAAAATTTATCACAATGGTTCATGAATAACATGTGAATTAATTAATAAAAATACTTCATGAGTTTCTTGTCAAGTATATAGTAGTGCCTCTATGTCGTGCATCAGTCCATGGTTGTGTTACCCCTTGGTATAGCTATTCTAAAACCAAATCCATTTTCTAGTACTCATATAGGTATTTTACTACTAAGAAAACCACAAAATCTATACTTTATAAAAATTTCAAGATGTTATCTCATGCATATAATTATCCATTATACTTATCCATATGATTTTTAGTAATTTTAACTAATCTTAATCCCCAAAAAATAAATAAAATATTCATAAAAAATAATTAAAACCTCATTTGATACCAACTATGACAAATCATGTTAAACCTTCAAATTAATTTCATTATTTTAAATAATATTCATTTAATCTTGCATATAGTCACTCAAAATAGATAATTTAATGTTTAATCTATTTAAGGAAAAACTAGATAAGAAAATCGTTTTACAAAACATTTAAGAATATATATATATATATATAATTAATCCATAGTATACCCCATTTTAGATATTCCATAGCATATAATAATCATTATATCTTGGGTAAATGAAACATAAAAATTATTTTGTATCATATTCTCAGTAAGGTTAGATATAAATGATAACCATAAAAGATCTAAAGTGGGTATAAGATGACCATATTGGTATAATCATGATATGTAAAAATGTTATACCAAACCAAGAATAGATTATAAATCATGGCATACATATTTTCATAACATTTTACATGAATCAAAATACTATAGAAGCTTGATTCAATAAATAAGATCTATAATTTAATAATATAATAATGAGAATAAGAGTAAAACTATAGACTAATGAGGAAATGTATAATATCCTTCATCAAAAAGAACCATTGAAATGTGTCCTGACTAGGAGAAAAAAAATTATTTTGAATAATGATACATTAATCTTGATAAAATAATAAAATTTGAAAAATGATTATCACATCTCATTCAAACAACAAACATGTGAACAAAAGCTTCATGAATCTCATTATCACATGAATGATTTGAAAAAACCACTGCACATTTCATTCTCATAAAATCATTTGAACAAATATTCATCGATATCATTCATAAAAAAAATGTGATAAAATATTCCCACATCCCATTCATGAAACATTTCATCATCTCATGTGAAATGTAACATTAACCAATGAATTTGAGGGTGATATAGGATATCACCCAACATTATCCATACATATGAGTGACACCTGAAATCAATAATGCAATAAAACATAAATATACCATGGAATGAAAATGGTTTTCATTAAATTTTCAAAAACATTCAACATTTCATCAATAAACATAAAATGATAAAACTATATAATATAAATGTGTATCCAATTATATTCAGTAAGCTTATTGGTAAATAACCTTTAATTAAGATAACAAGGTATTGGGTATCTATAACATATAGATAATAGGTATATGATTTAGTTAATAATTTTACACAATCAATTTATTTATGAAATCTCATTAACCACCCATCAATAAAAGAAATGAAAAATTCATAATTCAGAAATAAAATAAAATGGAGGAAAAATTATGCCTACTCACTATGGATGGTTTGGAAATATAAAGGTAGTGTCAAATCATTCCATTTATAGAAAAATAACATTACATAATCCCTCCAATTTAATAACTATGATGGAATCATCATAATAATATTTTTTATGTATAAAAACATAGGTTAAAGGAAATGAAATTTATGAAAACACTATCATGGAGTTTTAGGAAAATATTTTTGGAAATAATAAATACCAATGATATTTTGAAATATTTTTTAAATAAATATTTTAAAAAATAAGGATAAAATTGATTCCTTTTAAAAACCTTGAAAACATATATGCTTAGATTAATATAAAATGAATAATGAGAAATAGATATATGCTAAAATTTAAAATGATAACAAGATATTTGTTTTTAAAAATTTACACTAAAAACATTAAATTATTTCTAATTATAAAATTTTCAAATAAGTTAAGGATTTTAAAAAATGATACTTATCAATATTTAAAATAAAAATAGGTATATATATGAAATATAGAGTTGAGCATAAAATAAAATCACTTTTATAAATCATTTTCATTGAAAATGAAATTTCAATTAAATATTATAAAACATCTAGTTTAAGAAAAGGTAAAGAGAAGAAAAATATCACCAAGGATATACAATGGATAAAACATTATTTTCATTCTTAGAATGAAACAATAATAAAATTCCCCATATGTGATATCATATTTGAGAGGTTATTATATTAAAATGAGGTTGGAAATTGAAACCTTATGGATTGACTAACATTTAAAAAAACTCATAAAAGAGAGAGAGCTTGAAATTAAACATTAAATATAATTAGTAAATAATTATTCATGTTATAAAATAAAAAAATTTCTATTTATAAAACATATAAAATATATTCATGTAGAATAAGAAGTCTATATCGAGAAATATAAATTGACACAAGTAATCCATTATAAGAAGAAATAGTGTTGAGGTAAGAGTCATCTGATAATGTCATCATAAGAAAAACACATATATCTATAGAAAATAAAGGGGAAATAAAATAAAAATTATTATTTAGGTATAATAAATTAATCATGGAAGGATAGAGTTCAAAAAAATTAATCAATGGAATAATATGGAGTTAGAAAAAAACATACTTCTTAATAAAAATTCCTGTAAAACCCCCTTAAAAGAGAGATAAAGATTGATGGATAGATTAAAACGTTATTAATAATGATAATTTATAATATTATATATCGAATAGTTATTATACAAATAATTTAAATTGAATTAGGTGAATAATATAAAACTTTTCTTAAATAATGAATTTGTTACATAAAACCCCCACCTGGATCTAGATTCATTTTATGCATGCGCCTAACTAGTTAAGGACTTTAAGAATTCTCTTGAAATAATCCTTGTAAATTAAATAATTACGACACATAATTATGAGAATATGTTAATGAAATTTTTATATATATTTATTATTATCAAAATGGAAGATATTTATGATGGAATTCAAAGGAATGGATTGTTATGATGGGGCTGGTTGAAGTGTCTATTTTTATAAGTGAATAAAAAGGAACTTTTGAGGCTTCCATTTTATTATTAATGATATTATTACACAATTTAATGTTCAAAGACATGAAAATTTTGAAATAATAGTGTTTTAAATGAGATTGGTTTGATATATACTTAACCAAGTATTTTTAAAAAAATTAAACACATTTGAAGTCATTTTTCTTAGGGCTTTACTTTTACCATTATTTTTTTACCTTTGTAAATATTTTTTAAGTAACAAATTTAAGTTTAAAAAAATATATTTAAATAGTAATCCCTTTTAAAAAAATCAATGATAATTTTTATTTTAATATCCATTTAGTATAATTATATTTCTAAATAAGATAAAAGTAGTGTTTAAATTAAAATTTATTTTGTATAGAAAAAAATTGATAAAAAGTGGTGTTTTAAAAAGAATTGTAATATTATTTAGTGTTTTTAACAAATTAAATTTGTGTTAATATAATTTATATAGTTTTTTAAACATTATATTATAGTCATCATTTAAAATATATTAATTTTATTTATTAAATAAAAAATACACAATATTAATAACACAATTCACTGAAAAACAGTCTTACCAATATCACAGGCATTAAAATTAATATTTTAAATTATAATTTTATAATAAAAAACGAAATTGAAATTATTACCTAATATAATCTTTTTTATAAAAAATATGAAATCTATTAAGATATATTTAATTTCTTAAAGTGATAAAAATTAATTTGTAATCAAATTGAAGAAAGAGTTTTTAGTTTTAATTATATTTAAAAAAACGGCATACATGAGTTTTATAATAAAAACATAGTAATTTCAAATATATTCCTTTTATGAAAAATGGTTTCAAAATAATTTAAATAATTCTTTTGTTATGATAATGTCAAAATTTGACAGTTTTTAGAAAAAATGTATATTTCTTATTGTTCTCCTAAAAACCAATTATTTCAAAAAAAAAAGACAAAAAATAAACTTAATATGATATTTTTATTATTAAACCAAAAATAATTTTAAATTTATATATTTATAGTCTATAACTTAAAATTTTAATTTTTAATTGAAAAAATAAAATATATTGAACAAAATCTTTATTGAAAATAACCCTTTTCAGTATTAGAGAATATTAATCATTTATCCTATAAAGTTAAGAATTAGTTTTTTTATTATCATAGTGGTTTTATGATATAATTATTAATAATAATAATATAATATGTTTTCTAAATTTTACATTAGGCATTGTGTGTATCACAAGTTTTTAAACATATAATGAATTTTAAATGATCTAAAATATTAAGTTAGACAATTAAAATCTTATATAATAATGATAACTTTATTATAATTATATACTAGAATAATATTAATACTTATAATATCATATACTATTATATTATAACATCTTATCACCTTTTTATTAATGGTTTTTCATTAAAATCACTCTTATGGGTGATAACTATTTCATTTTCAATGCGTTTTCTGATTCATTAGTTCTAGAACATGCACATTGATCATGGTTCCATAATATAAATAATTTTTATC
This sequence comes from Viscum album, assembly GCA_963277665.1. NCBI lineage: Eukaryota > Viridiplantae > Streptophyta > Magnoliopsida > Santalales > Viscaceae > Viscum > Viscum album. Next base: position 1,483,694,680 of record OY728164.1, on the reverse strand, counting down.
ATGAAATTTATTTCACATTTTTACATAATATAACCATTATTTAACATTCCTTAATCATTCATGTCAGAAATTCTATAAATTCACTTATGTAGGAGGTAAAACCAACATAAACATGAGGGTTTTATAAATACTGGATGAGTAAGAACATGACACTTTATAATAATAATATAAAATCTAGTAGTTATTAATTTCATAAGTAACAAATATATTCACTACATATAAATTTATCATTGTACATAATAAATGGATATTGAAAATGATTTATATTACTCTTGGAGACAGTAGTCTATATGTATGCATGAATGATGCATCTATTTTATAAAGAGAAAAAAATGGATTATATTATATAATTTCATAATATTTATTATATCTTAAATATCATATATATTTAGTAAAAACAAAATTATAAACATCTATGAGAGTCGGTGATGGAAAATGACTCATATATCTACATGGAGGAAAATTCCATAAGTACACACATATAATACATTATTTTCCCATTTAAAGGAATTGAGGTGGAAAATAGATTCCCATAATCATAAAATCATCTATATATATTTTTTATAATGAATTATTTACAGTACAATGGATAAAATATATTTATATGATGTAGAGAAATAAACTTTGAAAGAATCAGGTAATATGATAGCCTCTTCTTTGAGTGACCCCCTTTGGCTTAAACCTTAAGCCTTAGTAGGATGGTTAAAGGGTAAAAATGGGGGATTAAGATTGATTTTATGGAATATATAAAGGTTTTTTTATAAGTGATTGGAAAAACTATAGGGCTCACTATTTTTTAATAAGGGTGGAGAAGTGGTGACCTTTTATTTGTGAGGGGATAACACACATGGAATTACTTTAATGATTAAAATAATATAAGTTCAACTTCTTATAAATGTGACACTAAATGGACCATATAATATATGGTTTTAATATATTCATATAATAATATTTAGACAAGTTTAATTTAAATTTTAACCCTTATCTGTTAACTTACACACCACCCCCCCCCCCCCCCCGATAAAAACTATTAACCTTAATTATGGTAACAAAATTTTATTAACTTTACAATTTATTATGACTGACAATGAGAGTAGAATAATTAAAATTATTGTAAATTATAATTATAAATGTTCAATCAATTTTATCAAATTACAATTCTATAAGTGGAAGAAAGTAATTTTAAAATAATCATGCAAAACCCAATGAAAAATAGTTTTTAGATAAATGTAATTTTATGCATATAACTAAAGGTTAATTAATTATGTTGGATATAAATAGTATTGGATGAAATTTAAAATATTTTAGTAATACATATTCTATAAATTTCATTAATTTCTTTAATAAATTTTGATAAATATATTTTATTACGATAAAAACCACATTCCAAAAAAATCGTAAAAATAACTTATATTACCTTCAAATGATTTTATCTTCATTCCAAACTAGTAGATAACTAATTTGTGAATTATTATTGAATAATTATAAATAAATTTAATTAAATATTTTTATAAATAGTGATTATTATATAATTAATATAAATTATATAGAAACAATATTTTTTCAAATAAATAAAACTTTTAATCATGAAATGATTTTTAAATTTATATGAATATTTATTAGATATTAATTAAAAATTAATAATTAAGAAAAACTTATATATATAATATTTTGTTTAATTATATTCATACCCACAAATAACATGAATATTTTATAAATATTATCATATATTTAATGGATCGGCGCTATTATGTTTATCTAGGAATTAGTATCGATGATTAGTATCACCCTCGCCTATGTTCGATAGGTGGGATGATTTACTCTGGTGTAGGGACATCCACTACAATATGAACTTACTAATCTAAAGAATCTTAAATAAAGTTATATCAACTGATGAATAGATCAAATGTACTAGAATTCATATTTCTTCGAGGTGTAGTTGTTGGAGAAATCACCAGGAAGAATCTTCATCACACTTATTTTTTAACAAATAATGGGTGCTAACAATCTGGAATACCTTTAGTGCTTTCATGGGTATTCACATTCAAAGTTACTTGGGTACTTCCTTCTTGGATATCTAGTTTCAAGTAATGTGAAATAATATCTATCAGACAAAGGCCATGACCTTTACACTTTCTGCAGGATGATGGTGTATCTTAACATCCAGGAACAAAGCTTGACATGAGGGTATTATCTCCATGAAAAAGGATCTTGTTTTATGAACAAAAAAGTCTAATAATTTAACTATGTCAAAATTTCAAAAATTGGGTCGATGCTCCCTCTTTCATGCCACTATTGTATATATGAGTCCCTACCACCTTAGTTTCTAATGTGTTGTAGGGAAAGTGGATTTCCTAGTCTCCTCATAACTTGGGACCCAAACTCAACACTAATGGCTCTTGTATTTAATGTATTATTCAATGTGGCAGCATCACTCGTGAAACCATGGGTAATGTTATTTTTTCTCTCACTGCCGTCTTTGAGAATGGAAATTCTTTGTAGAAAAAATGAAGGTCTATGTTGATCGGACTACTTCTCTATAGACATCATAATATCAACTTTGTTAGGGTGGAAACTGAATCCAAGGTCAACCACAACTTTCTTTGTGGCTCTTACCCCACCCAATGGAATGTCTCCTACATTATATGCAAGTGAAGAAGTCTCATAAAAAATCATATAGAGGTTCTCCATACCTATATAGAGGGTGGAAATGGAAGCTTTCATAGCCTCAAAGGCACTCATGACAGGTCGATAACTTTTTTCCACGACTTGAATTTTCTTCCCCCCAACGGTGTGACTTTAGTTCAAGGGGATTCTCTTAGGATCCATTATTTTAGTCATCTGTTATCCCCCATATTGACTTTTTCTTTATTATAAAATTTTAAATAAATAATGATTATGATGATGGCATCCTCGAGTTACAATGAATATTCCTTAAAAGTAGGGTTCCTCTAAATAACTTTAACCAAGTGAGTTTTCTTATTCTATATAACATTATCTCAATGATACAAGATTTATACTGATTTTTTCTCATATGGATTATCATGATTTCATTATACAACATATATTTTAAGTATATGTAATGTATTATTTATGTACTTCCTCAAAAGAGATACAAAGAATATATCATGTATATGAGAGATTGTTTAGTTGAAGTTCCAAGTGATAAACTATCATCTATACTCGATAAAGGATCTTGATGGCGACAATAAACTTATGGATGAGATTTACCATCATTTTGAATTACATATATATATTTTATTGATTATTTTATAGTAATATATTCTCACTATCTTTAAATTATGTATCAACTGAATAATTTTCATCACAACTCTTCTATCAAATATTAGATTTCTTGATGTCATACTAAATTGATGTATCATTCTCTATTATTTCATTAGCTAACACAAGTCATAATATATTTATTTCACTATCTTCATCTTATAATTTCAGTGTTCTAAAATATTTTTATAGAGGTATTCTTAAAGAAACATCTAATTTCTCTAGTGAAATATACTTTTTAAGATAATTCAGTAAGGGGAATGTGTATATGCCAACCACCTTTTAATTATAGAGAACTAGATATTAGCATATCCTCCTTAGATTGAATTGATCTCTCAAACTAACCATCTGTATGAGGATGATGATAGTTATGAAACATTACTCTATATAAAAATTTTGCTAATTACATATATAGTACATTCAGGTAAGACTTAGATATTAATCATATATAACGGATTGTGGCACTCTATATAGGCTTTCCACTCCCTTAATGTTTATCAATGAATATTGATCAAGATAGAAATATTCTCTAATTAGAATTAAATGTACTAACTTTTGATGATTATTGACTAATACCCAAAAAGTATTATTCCCTTTATATTTATTGTGGAGTCATATAAGGAAATATATGTGAATGATTTCCCATTTCCATATAGGTATGGGTAATATTTGTAGAATTAAATTAGACAACATCTACGCACCCTTAACTTAATGAAATACCAAGAATCATAATATAAAATCTACAATTTATCTCTTCCTTTTATCACTCTAAAAATACTAATTATGGTCTTTATAAGTCTCTTTACTTCTAGGATGAATATATAATGATGAGTTATGTTCTTCATCTCATAAATATTTATTAAATTATGAAATGAAAAGAGAACATACTCTATTAACAAACCTTATCATTCTAACATAATTAATGATGAAAAAATGAAAATTTCACTCATTCATTTGTAGCTCTACATCGTTATTTTTTTCTTATTTAATATTCACATGTATAGAAGGTGGAACACTAATTTGAGAAAGATTTTTTTTATCCCATTCTATAAAAATTTTAAGGCCCACCATTTCAAAATCAGTAAATATTGGATATTTCTTGATCCCTATTATATATAATCATGCATGATCCTTTTAACTCAAGGAATTTTCTAGATTTTTTGATTTCCTATGGTTTTAATGTATTGATAAGTCATAAATATTAACCAACTCTAACCATATTATTTGTGAATATATAACTCTTAATAGGTTAATATATACTTTAAAATTGTATAACCATTATATATGTGACACCTTTTTTCATAATGAAATTGAATCCATGTATCTAATTTACTTATTACTACAGTTAAATCTAAGTCAAAAGTTGGTTAATTCATCTCATGAACCTATAATTTACTCTAAGAATACACTATCACCATGTCATTTTACATAATAACACTTCCAATTCACTACTTATATGCATCAATAAAGATAAAAATATCTTTTCTAAAGTAGGGTAATGTGATTATTGGTGCACTAAATAATATTATCTTCATTACGTTGAAATATTATTCCCATTCAACATTATAATGAATCTTAACACTCATTTATGTCAACTTTGTAAGTGGATTATAATGTTAAGATAAATTAATTATATTTAATCAAAAATATCTTTTGAATCCAAGAAATTTGTGGCTCTCAGTCACATTGGTAGATATTAGAAAATTTCCAATGAAATTTGTTTTAAAAGGGTCTACTAACATACCATATCTTTTAATCATGTGTCCCAATAATTATATCTCCTACAAATCAATTTTTTTCATTTTCAAAAAGACACTTTAGGATTATCAGGATACCTTACATTTCAAACAAAAGTTGTGCGAGAGTCCACAAAATTCAATTTCAAATTACAACTTTAAGAAATAAATCATCACCCATATCAGTGTCTGTGAATCTCTAGTCACATTCCTTCCTCGATTCGCACATATATCACGTCCAAAGTCTCCTTTAGCCTCCAAATCATCACTATATTGGAGATACCCACCATAATCACCATCATTATAATCCACCATCATTGTCTTTATAATCCAAAATTATTAACCAGAATGAACATCGACAACATCATCACTGTCAGAACCTAAATCTAGAGATTCTTCATCGGAACAACGATGAACCAACCCAGAAAATCCAAAACCATTCTAAAAACAATCTACACCAAAGTAATTCTAACAAAAGAATTAAAATGAAAAAAAATCATTAAATTTAGTGTAAAGTCTATCCTTACTTAGGGTCTTCAATATAATTCTCAATATTTCTTCATAATCCTCCTTTCCCATGGAGTATCTAAGAATTTCATCTATAAAGACTACCAGAAACTAATTGAGGTAATCTCTAAATACCTTATTCACTAAACCCATGAAGAAATAGTTATCATTAGTAAGACCAAATGACATCACTATAAATTCATAGTTTCCATACCTTATACGAAATTGTATCTTAGGGATGTCTTCATTTATGAACCTTAATTAATAGTGTCCAGTATGAATTTTATTATTTTTATTGTATTGAGATCATTTTAATTGATAAAAAATCTTAAATATAAGGTAGACAATACTTATTATTGATTGTGTTCTTATAAAATTCCTAATAATCAGTGAGGACACACACTATTCCATAAATAATCATAGAAAAAGTTTAGGTGTACCCCATGGAGAGAGACTTGGAAAATAAAGTCCTTATCAATATTCTCCAGGAGTTCCTTGCTCAATTCATACAAATCAATTAGGGTCATTCAATATTGAATTTTTGAAATAGTTGTAGAACCTGTATGATTTTTTGTTAATATAATAAAAAAATTAGAGTATTAATGAGAAACTTTTATAGAAATATACCATCAAACTCCAATACAATAGAAATATATTTGATATTGAGTTTCTATAAAACCATTTTAGTTAAATAAACCACTTGAATTTGAATCAGGACTAATAAAATTTATATTAGAAATATATATTTATCCTCACATATATCTAAAATATTATGATGAATAATAATTAAAAATGTGATTTTGTTAATCTTTTATTTTATTTCTAATATGTTTATAGAGGGTAAATAAATTCTAAAATCACATAAAATTCCACTAACCTATAAACAATATTATTTGAATATAGAAAATTCATGTAAACATCAATATGAAATAACTAAATATATAGTGAGGTATTAATGGGTCCTAAACATCATGATCCACTTAAATGATTGACATAGAATAGAACTATCCATGTTCCAGGTGTTAGACCTTGGATTAGGTAATTCATTCATATATTGCCCAAGTCCCCCTCACATAAGAAATTTAACTGTAAATGGTACCTTAATATGTAGTTTATTTTACCCATAATTCTCTTAATATGTTCTTCATAATTATATTATGAGTGATAGTATTCAATGTAAAAAAATCATACCTTTCCTTTGAGACATTTCTCTATGTTCTTCTTCCCATATTCTTGACATCTATATACTTAAATCTTCTTACATTAACAATCCATATCATCTAAAATTTCTTAAATATTTTTTTTATCAATTATTTTGGGGGTTAAAAATCCCAGCCATGATTAAGTTATAAATCATAATTTTATATATATTATTAATCATAATATCATGTTTTCACATTTCATATCCTAATTCATGTGTTTACTCTTGATAACTGTTATTAAATTTATTATGATATTTTTTTCAAATGATTCCCACTAGTTCCAAAAAATTGAGTAAAAACCAAAAGCATGGTGTGAGCATCAAGAAAATATAATAAGATTTAGAAATCATATAATCATGATAATAATTTTTAGTATGACCAAATCATAACACCATATTTTCAATATATAGCACCATTGGTTTAGAAAACACTAATAATTGTCAATATTTATTCAAATACTTTATATTTGATCATAATGAAAATTTTAATTAACCTATAAGATCACTCAGGAGTGACTATCTAGGTTTCTATTCTAATTTCAACTCATCTTTCATTGGTGATGATAAATTTAATACACAATATTAATTATTTTGAGTTGTTACCACTTGGTGAATCTATCCCAAAGTTACATCAACTTTAAAGTATCATATATGGATATGTTTTCTTGGAAAAATATCTCCTTTATTTAAAATTATATATGATGTTATTCTATACATAGTCTTATCATAAGGGTTCCCACTAATGTTTTTAAGAAGAATCTCCAAAATAACATAACCTTTATATGAAACCATCAGAGGTGAACCAAACATTACATACATAAATATTACATCATTTTAGATTAATATTCAGTACATCTCATTATAATAATTTCCCATGAACCATAAAGGATTAGATTATTTTGAGAATATATACAAAACCATCTTATTTCAAAAAATATCTTAAACACCTACCAATGAGTTACTCAGGTGTGTTACTCTTATTATACATATAATACCAAATACATTTTTTCATATCCTTAGAAAATGGAAATAATAAAAATATAGAGTTTATATGTTTAATAAGGGTATAAATGGGAGATACTAGTCAATGATCATATTTAGGTGTACCATGAGTATAAAGGTATTATAATATGATATTGAAATTTAAAAATCATACCCAATAATTTATAGATCATAATCATTTCATACATATTTTCCTGATCATAATAAATGAATCGTAGAATATTCAAAGATCATGACTCATGATATCATATTATAACCATAAGAACATGTAATATACGGTGTCATAAAAAATTTAGAAAAATCATTTCTATAGAAATATTATGTCAATGATATCTACCAAGACATTCATTACATATTAGACTTGGGCTAACCACCCATATACTTATTTCATGCTTGGGATAATTACCCATATACACTCATTTGGTATTGGGATAACCACCTATGTAAAAAATGTTCTCATAAATCATTAATAATTTACCATTTAATTATACTCATATAACAGAACCACACATTTCATAATTATAATCACTTCAAATGTATGCCACAAGATCATTAACATATTTTTAATTTCTTCATAGTATAACCAGTGTAAAAGTACATTATTTTTGTCAAGATTTCATCATAATAATAAATAACTATCAAGGGAAATAATAAAGATGGTAAAATTGTATCATATTCACTAGTTAAATATAATTAAAAAAATAGATGTTGTTATAGATAAATATTTCATTAAAATATCACTAGATTATTTCTTCAGGAAAATGAACTTTTTATTTAGAATTTACTTATTTAAATTCAAAAAAAATCTATAATATTAGGAAAAATATTTTCTTTCAAAAGAAACTTATAAAAATGTAATAGTGTCTTTAAATCATAGTGTATTAATAAAATAAGTAATATATGTTTGTGTGGTACACATTAAAATAATTTTTATCTTTATACCTTAATTAAAAACTATTGTGTTTGGAAAATGAAAAAAGGAATCCATTTATAGATTTTTATATAAACTAAATAAATAGTATAAATGAATTAATCAATCATTTTATAATAGTAATAAAATTCTTGAAAAAAAATTAGTGAACATGGAAATAGATAATAATGTTCAGCAACCAATGAGGTTAGATGATTTATGTTTTTTATTAAAACATTATTTGGTCTTTATGACTACCAAAGAGAGTAAAATTCAAGGATAAAAATGAAAAATACAAAAATAAATAGATTAAAAGAAAGGATATTGGTTTTAAATGATAAGGATAATATAATTTTCCCTAGTGAAAATTCATACATAACTAATCCTGATTGATATGATATTGAATCATTAATCCCTTAAAAATTTGGAAACTTTTGAATCAAAAACACCATTAAAGAAATAATCTCAAATGATAAATTAAATACAATTAATATAAATAGATTCATGATATAACATATAAATGGGTATTATATACACCACATTAATTATGAATATTGTTAGTGTGGAATTTACCTCATAGAAACAAAAGTGATATGAGAATGCATTTCCTAAATTAAGACTTTATTCATAAGCACTTTTAACATCCTAAATTAAAAAATTATAGTTAGTATAATTATATAAAAGAAAAATTTTCATAATGATAATATCTTATATGATTAAATTATAACAAATTATCACCCATTTTATAATAATTATTTATTAAAATTACTTCTTCATGTGAAAATGTTTTGGTTTTTCTTGCATGTTTTAGTTCACCAGTTCTAGTCCTTACACCTTGATCTTGGTTACGTCATCTAAATTTTTTAATAATGACATGTATATATTATTATTACAAAATATTAACAGTATTTAACATTCCATATTTATTTATTTCATGAATTGTATAACATCGTTGTTGTAAGCGGTAAAACTTACCTAAATTAGATTGTTTCATAAAGACAAAATGAGTAAAAACATTATATTTTATAATAATATAACATTTAAATAATCATATTCATGTAATAAGGATCATATAAATTCAATTTATAAAATTTTATAACCATCTATAAATGGTGTATATCAGAAATGGAATATGTCACTCATGGATATGGTGGTTTTTTAATATGCATGAATGATACATTTGTTTTATAATGTGAAAATGAAAAGAAAGTGTAAAATATATTATCATTATTGAATAATTATTATATCATAAATATAATATATATTCATTAAATCTGTCATTATAAGCTTCCATGATAGGTTTCGATGGAAAATGAATAATACTGCTATGTGGAGGTGATAGTCAGTATATACGCACATGTGGTACTTTCATTTCCCATTTGACAAAATGAAGGTGGAAAAGGTTTTTACTATTATATAACTAAAATATTAGTAATATAATGAAATTTATTCATTATTTTAGGATGTATAAAACATATTTTCAGTTATTATATGAACAAGTAATCTTTGTATGAATTGGGTAAGATAATTACAACTTCATTGAGAGACCTCCTTTGGTTTACACCATAAGAATTCATTAGATGGTCTTTGGGTAAGACCAAGAGAAAAAAGAGTGGATGGAAGAAATATAGGAAGGTTTTTTGTTCAATATTTCATAATCTCGACATCTTAATAAGTTTGAATAATTTTGTATATGAGGTACCCTTTTTTATGTGAGGGGAGGGACACTCATAGAATTAATTAAAATATTTTAAAAATAAATAAACTCACATTAAAGTGAAATTTGAACCAAACAATCATGAAATATTATGTATAATATAAGTTTTAATTATTATCATACAATAATATTTAGAATAATTTATGTTTTTTACCCATACCTGGTATTTTAACCCCCTTGGTAAATCCTTTTAACCTTAACCATGGTAATTGTTTATATGATTTTACGATTCATTATGATAGAAATGAAGGATACCTCATAAGAAAAAAAAAATCATTATAAATCTAAATAGGAATCAATTTTAACAATTAAATTTATATAAGTGGTAGAAATTAGTTTTATGATCAATGAGGAAAATGAACCGAACCCTGTTTTAAAAAAAATACATTTTTATACATAAATATTAATTCAATATCATTCATTTCCTTATAAAAAATATTAAATAAAATTTAAAAAACTATATTTAATATTTATTCTATATATATCATTAAAATAATTAGTCAAAAATAATTTATTTAATTTATTAATATAAAAACATATTTTTCACATAAAAATAGTTTTCTAAAAGAAACACTTTTTACAATATAATTATTTTATATTTTTTACTAACCATTAGAAAACTAATATACAAACAATTATTCATATATTATCAATAAATTTCATTAAAATAATTTTTAAATATATAAAAATATATAAAAAGTACATGATATGTAGTAAAATATAATTCATTGGAAAATATGAATTTTAGTCATGAAATTATTTTAAATTTTTAATGATTATTTCTTGGGAATTAATTAACTCAATGATTTCAGGAATTGATATATAGATATATATATATATATATCATAATTTCTTTAATCCAAATAATATCCACCAATCTAATTCCTAGTTTATAAATTTTATATTTTATTATGTTTTACTTATACTTTGGATTTTTATTATGAAAATATATATTATAATTTAAATTTATGTCAAAGAAATACATATAAAATCTCTATGTGTTACATTATAAGTGGATGACCAATTCACCATCACTATGTGGGGTTACATAATAAACTATATACATGGAGGAACCATTCCCAAGTGAATATATACTACTAGAGAGGTTACCAAACTTATGTATGTTCTCTAAATTTAAATACCCACAACATCATCAAAAAAGATATTACAACTATACTACTATAACGGTTTTAAAATAATCCTTAGTGGTAGAAGTAATAAGTACTATCATATTTTACATAGAAAAATAATTTGAATGGACTACTTATATGTTTGAGTTGGTGTCCTAAAACCAAGTTTTTGTACTTTGATTACATGGATATTTAATTTATTTAAATATTAAACATATTATTACATATTGTTCATTGTTCTACATGACTAAGATGTAATAATATCTAAGAGTATTTGTTGCATTGATAAGGTCATGGTAGTTCCCAACTATGATGAGAACCTTGAAATTCTATAAAAATATTCTTAAATATAGTTTTATGATTGGATGACATACTATGATGGGACACATAGCATGCAGACCGTCATGTGTTAGTACTTGTAATCAGATGAGACTTACTTTTATGAATTTTTCACTTGATAATATCCAATACAAGAGATTATAAGAATATCCCTACCAGTAAGAATTCCTCATGCTTTGGTGTCATCAAATATTTCTAACTGTGAGTTTATGTAATGATCCTTAGACTTTAATATTATCATTAACACATGTCACGACTCACGTACTTTTATTTACTGACAAAAACCATCACATAGACAGTTGGCGAGAAGTAGGGTATGTTGGGTGCGTCATGAGTGGCATGTTATTAATAGATAAGTCGAGGAAGGATTTTTCCCTTCCATTTATGGAATTTGATATCCTGGCCCTTTGATTGAAATAGAATCGTCGTGCTAAATTCCATGTCCATGGTGTAATGATGAGTTTATTTTAGGTAGTCAAAACAACATATCAAACATAAAATTTGATGAAACTATCATGAAATCTGCTTGATGAGATATTACGACAAATGGATTATATTACACAGTGAGTGTTCGTATGTGGATTTTGTTATTGCGACTTTAAGTTCTTTCTCTTGGGTGCCTTGACCTATTGCTAGATATTACTCTTGGACTTTAGGCAAGTCCACCCAATGCCAACGATAAAGAATACTAAATGGTCACACACTAAGTGTTTTTGGTGGTCTTAGATAAATTCTATTTGAATTTAATTAATAAATATTATTCTCAAGATAGTGGAATAATCTTATTCAAGGTAAAATGATTTCATAAATTAAATAAATATTTATTCACCAAATTTTGGGTAAAATATATTTATTTATTTTATTGAAAATTTAATAAATATTTATTTACCAGTTTTAAATAAAATAATTATTTAAGAGAATAAATTATTTATTTATTTATTTGGGTGTTCAATAAATGGAAGTGAAGTTTGAGGGGACCATGTCCAGTCCGATAGTAAAATAATTATTTTCAAGATGATAAATAATTATTTAACTAGTTGTCATAAATTAATATAATGCTGTTATTATTTTATGACGCAGAATTTTATTTATAATTCTATTTTGTGAAAGTTGGCGCACCATAAATAATTATGTGGTATTATTATTAATATCATGGGTTTTTTCTAAGGTTATTAATGTATTTAATTGTTGTTACGCAATTAAATATTGTAACTGAATCCCCATGTTAATAAATAGACACATACGTCTATTGTGCCATTTACCGAACTGCACACCTGGTGAATTGATAATTTTTTAGCTAAACAATTTCTCTATCGAATCCTTTTCCCTCCCCTCTCAAGAACAAGAGATGTTCTTCAAGGTCGAATAAAAATCTATCATGAACGACTGACACAAGACACTCGTTTCACCATGCTAGCACCTGTAGAATGATAGGTTTTGATCAAAGGCCATCGGAGCACATGTGGATCATCGCTATAGGGATTCTAGTTTGGATCCTTGCAAGCACAACGAGATAATTCAAAATGGTCATTCTAGATGATCAACATCATCAACGAAAAAAATACTGAAGATTCGGGTATTCTTTTATTTATGAAGTTAATTAAATTAATCATAAACAAGATGTACAAGATCCTCTCTAATGGTTTTGGGCCTCTCCCTTCTTTATCTAAATCTTTGATTATATTCTTTGTAGACTGGAATTCATCGTTGTATTGATCCCGAAATAGATCATTGTAAAAATTAAATTTGGGTATTGACCCAACCGTGCTTCCACTGCTCCCGAAACCTACAAGTGGTATCAAAGGGAGGTTACATCATGGTCTATAATTATTTAAATATTTCTTTGATAATTTATGCATTGAATAATTCAGTTGTTTTAATTCAAGTTAATCATTTTGAAAATCTAAACCTTGAGATATTTTCCTCCTCTTTTGTTTCTCATTCACCTTATAAAAACAATCTTTTCTTTTAATTTTGATTAAAATAAAATAGAGGATCTCATTCGGAGGTGCCAAAGGTTTCTGGTTGTATAACACCAAAACACACAGCATGTATTTTGTAGTATATGCCATGTAGTCAAGGTTCAATGCACCAAGTATAGTCCACCAAGTCTAGCCATTTTATTGTATTTTTTCTAAGTCTTAATGACTCTGTGGGTTGACAAGGAATAGGTGGCATACGGTTTTTGGATTACAGGTTATGTGGACCACTAGACATAGTGTGAAATACCTTCAGGTTAGGGTTGGATTGTGTACCCCATACACAACTTACCCAGCTGGAGACCATATAACGTCGATACTACACGGCGTGTGGCCCACTGTATATATCGTGTACTCTGAAGATTTCTGAATTACACTCACATGATGTATCCCCAAGTGTGTACGTCATATGGATGGTGAACAATAGTACACATCATGTAGTTGGAACTACATGTCGTGTACTCATCTAAATTATGTATATTTATTAAAATTTATTATTATATTATACAAACCCTTCAAACGTGTACCATGGTGCGGGCGTAAGGCCAAGGCACAACATGTGATGGGTGTTTTATATATGTGTGTTTAATTTAACATCTTAATAATGTTCATTTCTACTCATTGGGTAATTATGAACAGGAATTCACCAGGTTGACTCCAAGGTACAAGTTACATACAAAAATAATTTTAAATGAATTTATTTGCTTAAAATTATGATGGGTTATAATATCACGGAAATTCATAAAAGGGTTTAAGATAAAATAATTGATTAATTAAAGATGATAATTAATTGATTCGAGCATGATTTATCTTAAAAAAGAGTGATTAAGGAATTTAATTCTAGTTTTATTTATACGTAAATATCATTGCATGTATTGATGATCATGAGCTAGACCAGGACCTTTGTATATGGATGGTTTATATTAATTTATTTATTTAAATTAAATTTGTCTGCTTGTGATCCTTCTCCTCATTAATATATAGGGACTGCATGCCCAAGGTTTCTTTTATGTAAAACCCTATTTTACCCCTCACCTGTGTGTGAGTTTAAAAGCATATGTAATGGATGGAGGAGGTGATTCAAGCTGGAGCTGAGACGAAACCAATCCTATGAGATACAAAGGTGGAAAGGTGGAAAACTGTAACACAAACCTAAAAGGATCAAGGTGTTTCTCCCCAAGGTCAGGGTTAGTTTATCAACCTTTTGATAAAATAACCACTAGAAAATATCATGATCATTCCATTTTCTTTATTTTATTTCTGTCAGTTCCATGGTTTATCATAATGGATGTGTTTTCGTGATCACATAATTAATAAATTAAACAATCATGCAAGATGGAACTAAAATAAACCAAGACAAATGCATAAATATTATAACTAAATGGTTAATCACTTAAGTAATTTCTACTTAATATTAACAAGAATTTGATAATTATAATAATCAATTCACTCATAATAGATAAAAATCTCTCAAATAAAATATTAAGTCATACCAAGCCTTATGTTACTTGATTAAGGGAAAAACTCAATAAAACTATATGTTTTCCCAACCCTTGTTGGGACACTTATATTTATACAAGAAGCCCTTATGAAAGGTTTTAGGTTTGCTTAACCATATTACATCAAGAGGAGTATCCCTTTCTATACATGGTGTAATATTGGAGGTAAGAGTTAAGGAAATCCAAAGTTAGGATTTCAGGATTGTGGAGTCCACTCAACAGATCAAGAAACTGTAAGTCTGTAGTTGGCTAAGACCTAACTACCTAAATACCTTCAAATAACTTTACTAACCCTTATTGGGGATATTCTATGGGGAATATGTATCTTTTCCACAATAATATCATGGAAATTGGACATTCGATTTCAATGGTGAGGTCTATTGGGACTTTATAAAATAGTGGGAGACTTAATAAAATTAATTTATTATTTCTCATAAAGTGTGATCAAGAAAGTAATAATGATATGATCTTTTAATTGTATAATAAAAATGAAAAGTTCATTAACCACACTATCCCTATGATCAATTCTGGATAAATACAACATCTTCACCAGCATTAACTTCTAAGAATGGTTTAGATGCCTTCGGGTTATCCTACACCATGAATGTAAGTCTTACATGTTGGAGTCAGCATTACCTGATCTGCCTTCCAAAGAGGCGAGTGATGAAGATTTATTATTCTATGAGAAACATATGAACGATGTGGTTGACATTCAATGTTTGATTCTATCATCAATGTCAAGTGAGCTCATGAAGTCTCATAAAAACATGGATTCTTATATCATGATTGAGAACCTCCGTAGTCCTTACTATGAGAGTGTAAGACAATAAAGGTTTGATATATACAAGGCACTCTTTTAGAGTAATTTTGGAGAGAGTTCCCCAAATAGGCCTCATGTAGTCAATCTCATTGGCTATATTGAGTGCCTGGAGGTTCTCGGGTTTAAACTCCCCAAAGAACTAGGCACCGATCTCATACTCGCATCACTCCCTCAGAGCTTCTCCAAATTTTTTGTTAATTTCAACATGAACAACATTGAGAAGTCTATATCTAATCTTATTATCCTCATTCTCTAAGTGGACAAAGATATGAAATGTGAAAATCCTTCAGTAATTATGGTGAATTAGAGAAAAGTCAAGGCAACAAAATTTAATCCTAAATATTATTCATGGCCTTCCAAGAAAATAAATATCAGAGGGGAGGCAAGGGAATAGGAGGTTGTTTGCTTCGCATGTGGAAAGAAAGTCCACTAGAAGAAGAATTGCACCCACCCTAAGAAGCAAGAAGAAGCTTTATGTGAATTTTTTATCAAATGAAATCTATATATTTATACAAATTGGGTATTAGATACAGCTTTTGGTGCTCACATATGTATCCAAATATAGGAACCAAGTATATTTAGGAAGATTAACCGAGGGGAGGTAGATCTATGATAATCCAACAGAGCCAGACTTGTTGTTGTATCTGTCAGGGACTACCACCTCACATTGCCAATTGGGATGATCTTGGTGTTAAAGGGTTGTCATTATGTGTCATCTGTTACTCAAAACATTATTTCTGTATCCATATTACATACAGATGGATTTGTTTTCAAGTTTGGAAATGAATGTTGCTTCTTTTACAAAGATAACATTTGTTTTGGTAGGGAACATTTATACAACGGTCTTTGCATGTTGGATTACACAAACCAAGTAATGGAAATCAATAACAAAGATACTTCACATGACTCATACCACACCCAACTTTAGCATCATCGGTTAGGTCATGTAAATGAGAAACGCTTGAAAAAGTAACATCAAGATGGATATTTAGATTATTTCAAACTAAAACCACTTGGAGTATGTCATGCATGTTTATAAGGAAAATGACCAAAGCCTCATTTAGTGGGAAAGGTGAAAGGGCTAAATAACTGATTAAATTGGTTCATACCAATGTATGTGGGATAATTATAGTTGAATCAAGGGGAGTTTACTCATACTTCATAACTTTTACTGATGATTTTGGTAGGTATGGATATAACTACTTAATGAGGTATAAGTCAGATTATTTTGATAAGTTCAAAGAATACAAGAATAAATTTGAGAACAAGTTTGATAATAAGATTAGGAAGCTCCACTCAGACCAAGGTGGATAATATCTTAATCAAGACTTCATTGATTACTTATATAAGTTTGGGATCCTATCCCAACTCACTCCTTCTTACACGCCCCAGTGGAATGGTGTGATTGAAAGAAGGAACTGCACCTTGTTGGACATGGTGAGATCAATGATGAGTCATGTGAGTCTTCCATTATCCTTTTGGGGATATGTGTTACAAATAGTGGAATGCATACTAAACCAAGTACCAACTAAATCGATAAATGGTATTTAATATGAGTTATGGATTAGAAAGAAAGCCATGTTATCAAATTTACATGTGTGGGGAAACAATGTGTTTTTCAAGGCATCTTCAGGTAACAAACTTGTACCCCGAGGCACAAAGTGTACCTTTATAGGATACCCCAAGGAAACAAGGTAATATTACCTATACAACCCCTTAGAAAAAAAATTATAGTGTATAGACATTCCATATTCCTTGAGAGGGAGAACATCTCCAAAAGAGATAGTGGGAGTGAGATAGAATTTGATGAAGTTGAGGCTCAAGGTATACAAGAGTTGGTATAGGAGAATATTCCACAAATCCCTATGGAAGAAAGAACTATTCTAGAGACACAAGAACTACGTAGGAGTACAAGAGTGGTTAGAGAACTAGAACGGTGTGGTTTTTTAGTTACTAAGGATGGTGAATCGTTATTATTTGATAATAATGATCCTCTAACCTATAAGGAAGCAGTTAGTGGAACAGATGCTTCCATGTGGAAAGAAGTCATCAATTCTGAAATGGATTCCATGTACCAAAACCAAGTCTATATTTTGGTAGATACTCCAGTTAATATAAATCATTTTGGTTGCAAATGGGTATTCAAGAAGAAACTGGACATGGAAGGATAACTCAGTACCGATAAGGTACGACTAGTTGCAAAAGGGTTCAAACAATGCCAAGGCATTGACTATGATGAAACCTTTTCACCAGTTGCAATGTTGAACCCCATTATAATTCTATTGGCCATTTCCACTTACCATGACTATGATATTTGTAAAATGGATGTCAAAACATCCTTCCTTAATAGGAACCTTCAAGAATATTTCTACCTGACACAACCTGAAGGGTTTATGACTCCAAAGGATTCCAATAAGTTATGTAAGTTGCAGAAATCCATTTATGTATTAAAGCAATCATCCAGGTCCTGGAACATTTATTTTTATGAAGCCATAACAAAATTTCGTTTTATCAATAATGAATGTGAGACTTGTGTCTACAAACGGTTTAGTGGGAGTGCAGTCGTTTTCTTAATAGTATATGTTGATGACTTTTTACTTACGGGAAAAGAGATACTAGTCTTACATTATATTAAGGAGTGGTTGAATCAATGATTCTCCATGAAGTAATTAGGTGAGGTAGCATATATTCTTGGGATCAAGATCCATCATGATAGATCCAAGAGACAGTTGGGCCTAAGTCAAATTACATACATTGATAAGATACTGAAGATATTCAGTATGGAACAATCCAAGAGGGGATTGTTTCCAGCATCACATGACATTCATCTTTCCAAGAAAATGTGTCCTCAGACACATGAGGAAATAAAGATAATTTCAAGGACTCCATACACATCAGTGATTGGGTTAGTCATGTATGTCATGCTATGTACTAGGCTCGATATCGCCTACTCATTGAGTGTTGTAGGAAGATATCAAGCTGACCCAGGTGACCACCATTGGATGGAAGTCAATACTATCCTACAGTATCTGAGGTGTATTAAGGATACGTTCCTAGTTTATGGAGGAGATGAGGAACTATTCATCAAAGGATATGCTTATGCTACTTTCAAGACTATTCAAGATGACATAAAGTCACAAAAAGTATACATCTTCACTTTGAATGGAGGTGCAGTGAGCTGGAAAAGCTCAAAGAAGAGTGTGGTCGCAGATTCTATAGTAGATTCTGAATATATCGCAGCTTTTGAGGCATATAAAGAAGTAGTTTGGATACAAATCTTCATCTAGGAGCTGGATGTGATACCCAACAGTAAAGATTTCATCATATTGTACTGTGATAATACTACAGTGGTGGATCTCGCAAAAGAGCCAAGGTCGCATCAGTGGACGAAGCACATACTTTAGAAGTATCATCACTTGAGGGATTTTTTTTAGAGAGGTGAAGTTGTAGTGATCAGCAGTTCTATGGAAGACAATGTGGCAGACCCCTTGACAAAATCCTTAACTCAGTAGAAACATGATCATCATGTGATGTCTAGCGGACTAAAAGTCATAGACAGTTGAATCAAGTCCAAGTGGGAGTTTATTAGAGTTGGTGTCCTAGTTACAACTGTTTTTACATTAATTACATGGATATTTAATATAGTTAAATATTAAACATCTTATTACATATTCTTCATTGTTCTGCATGACTATGATGTAATAATGTCCTAGAGTACTTTTTAAATTGATAAGGTCATGGAAGTTCCCCACTATGATGAGAACCTTGAAATGATATAATAATATTCATAAATATATTTCTACGTTTGGATGAAATACTATTATGGGAAACATAGCATGAAGACCGTCAGGTGCGAGTACTAGTAAGAAGATGAGACTTCCTCTCATGAAGTTTTCACTTGGTAATCTCCAAGACATGAGATTATGAGAATAGATCTACTAGTAAAAATTATGTATGATTTGGTTTCACTGTATATTTCTATCTATGATCATATATAATGATCCTTAGACTTTAATTTTATTATTAATACAATTCACGACTCACGCACTTCGATTTACTGACGAAAATCGTCACATAGACAGTTGGCAGGAAGTAGGGTACATTGGGGGTGTCACGAGTGGCATGTTATTAACAGATAAGTCAAGGAGGGATTTTTCCCTTCTATTTATAGAAGTTGATATCTCATCCCTTTGATTGAAATAGAACTGTTATGCAAAATTCCATATTCATGGTGTAACGACGAATTTATTTCAAGTAGTCAAAAAATGGCGTATCAAGCATAAATGTTGATGACACTATCATGAAACCTGCTTGATGAGATATTACGACAAAGAGATTATATTACACAGTGAGAATTCGTATATGGATTTCATTGTTGCGTCTTTAAGTTCTTTCTCTTGGGTGTCTTGACCCGTTTCTAGACAGTACTCTTAGACTTTAGGTAAGATCGCCTAATGCCAATGATAAAGAATCCTAGAGGTTCACACACTAAGTGTTTATAGTGTTGTTTGTTAAATTCTATTTGAATTTAATTAATAATTAATATTATCAATATAGTGGAATAATTTTATTCAAGTTAAAATGATTACATAAATTAAATAAATATTTATTCATCGAATTGTGGGTAAAATATATTTATTTATTTTATTGAACATTTAATAAATATTTATTTACTAGTTTGTAAATAAAATATTTATTTAAGAGAATAAATTATTTATTTATTTATTCAGGTGTTCAATAAATGGATTGGAGTTCGAGTAGACCAAGTCTGGTCCAGTGGTAAAATAATTATTTTCAAGATGATAAATAATTGTTTAACTAGGTTGAACAAATTAAAATAACGCTGCTATTATTTTGTGATGTGGAATTTTATTTATAATTCAATTTTTCGCAATTTGGCACACCATAAATAATTATGTAGTATTATTATTAATATAATGGTTTTTATCTAAGGTTATGATTGTATTTAATTGGTTTTATTCAATTAAATATTGTAATCGAAGTCCTGTGTCAATAAATAGTCATATACGTCTATTGTGTCATGTATCGAACCACCCACCCAGTGAATTGAGAATTATTGAGCTAACAATTTCTCTCTTGAATCCTCTTCTCTCACCTCTCAAGAATGAGATACATTATTCAAGGACAAATAACAAGAAATCAAGAACAACTGAAACAAGACACTCGCTTCTCCGCGCTAGCACCCAGAGAACGAGTGGTGTTGATCAGAGGCCATTGAAGCACGTCCATATCAACACTAGAGGGACTCTAGTTTGTATCCTCACAAGTGCAATGATATAATTCAGAAGAGTCATTCTGGACAATAAAAATCATCAATATAGAAAATAACAAAGATCCATGTATTCTTTTCTTTATGAAATTTATTAAATTAATTATAAACATGATGTGCAAGATCCTCTCTAAAGGTTTTAGGCCTCTTCTTTCTTTATCTAAATATTTGATTATATTCTGTTGAGATTGGCGTTCATCATCATATTAATCCCAGAATAATCATTGATCATGGTAAAAATTAAAGTTGGGTGTCAGCCCAACCATGCTTCTGTCGCACCTGGAACCTATATTATACATCTGAAATAGACACCTATGAAAGAAAATATGAAGAATACATAAGACTTCCCAATACAATGCATTTCCCAGGATGGGATACAAAATATTGTACTCTCACAAATGGTTGGTCATTTAAATTTAGGATTGTTTATGTTTTATAACATAGTATATGAACAGTACTTATAGTACATAATGTGTGGAGATACATTGGATTGATTTCATATACTCTAGATACACATTGATGTGTCCCTCCAAATTAACATGACATGTCCACATAATACATAATGTCTAGGCACTTGTGGTTGGTAGGATTAGATTCAAGATTCATACTCTGTCACATTGTAGCTATATTATATATCTCTAATAATTACATTCTTTTTGGTAATACATTTAATTTTAGAGTATACATCCAATACAAACCAAGACACTCCTTCCAATATACAATTCATGTGTGATGTGGAACAAAATGAATGGGTCTGATTCATTGATATAGAATTCACACAGACATAATTCATGGTATGAAATATCATTATATATGAAATTTTAATAATAGTTACATTATGTGTAATATTAATAAGAACAAGTAACCCATGTTTCATATCTTTTGGGTTACATGGAATGTATTTTAGATTACTATATTCCATGTATCTTGGAATTTCAGTTATAAAATGAATTTCTACTTGGTGATTTTATCCATCACCACAAATGAAATATTTATAACTAGTTTTTCATCCAATTCCATTTGAGCCTATGTAACACCATATTACCATTCCATCAAGTATGTCCTAGTATTTTATTTTGGTTTCATTCTTCCATTGGGTTTTTATTGTTGAATTTTAATTTAGAGGATAACTATAATGGTAAAGTCATAGATTTAATGGATCTTTTAGTTTTTCCCTAGACATTTCACTATTCACTGGGTAGTTACATGCTGTGTAATGGAATTCCATGATTTCTAATGGATACTAGACAGATTTCATGAACTATATTACATAGAGTGAGAATGTTACACATCATGTATGTGTTATAAGTCGTGTAATGGGACAATCATGCCTTTAATCCAAGGAAATACATTTTTTGTAATAACTTAAAATGATAGGGTTTCAATATGTGTAAAGGTATTACATGATGTGTAACTTCATGATTTGTAGTTTTTTGGTTGTTCTGTGGGTGTTTGAGGCTTCATTCTCTTTTTTATCCTTCTCCTATCTTCCATATCTCTTACCCTAGGAAATTTTTGGTGACTTCCTTCCATCCTGATCAATTTGTTCTATGATTGATCATCATTAGGGTTGGAGTTCTATTC
This sequence comes from Viscum album, assembly GCA_963277665.1. Classification (NCBI taxonomy): domain Eukaryota; kingdom Viridiplantae; phylum Streptophyta; class Magnoliopsida; order Santalales; family Viscaceae; genus Viscum; species Viscum album. The sequence continues at coordinate 1,483,671,684 of OY728164.1, read as the reverse complement.
TCTTTGTAAGAATCTATATTATTTATTATTTTATTTTATTTTGAAAATATATTGTATTGATATTTTTAATTAGATAGGTTTTTATATCAATCCTCTTTAGATTCATGGTGTGGTTAGCTTTGTGACGGTCGTTCTCTTGGGTTCCAGTCCCTATTATCAAAGGAAGTTTGGTTTTAAATGTCATTAAGTTAGGTGGATTTTTTTAAGTGTTCTAGTTTTTTAAATTTCTAGTTGTTATTATTTATTCTTTGTGATTTTAAATGGAATTTCATGTTTTGAAATTGAAAAGGGTATGGGTTTGTATTTAAAAATGGTATTTTATTTGAAAATGGAATTTACTTGATATGAAATGGAAATTGTATTTTCAAACCCTAAAGTATATTGGATTGGATTTGAAATGGGTTTTTATTAAAATGTGATAATTGTTTTTAAAATGGAAACTGAAAAACATTGCATAACGGGAACCTTGGGTGCATTGAGAAAGAGACACAAATTGCCTTAGTTCATGTGACACCAACAAGAGGTATCCTTTAATAAGTCAATGGTCTATGGTATACCTTGATGTTAGTTGGATCCAACCTTATTCCTTTTAAGGATTGAGAGTGTCTAGTATTTATTTTCCCATATTCTGGAGACCGGCTGGAAGGTTCATTATTATTTCTGGTTATTTAATTCATGATATTTGATTTCATGGATGTTGGCTCACATGTTTACTTTTATTCAGTATCTTTACATGATTTTTTTTATTTGGAAATATGTTATGAACTCTGTGAAAACTGAAGGATTATTTGAAAAAAAATTAATTTTTTTAATTATAAAAATTATTTTAAAACTATTATTTTAATATTGGACATGTTCATTCTTATTATTAAAACATGTATAGATTATTTAGTGGTATCCTACTTGGCTTTGTTTCTCACACCATAATTCTACTTGTGGTAAGATGTATGAATTATTTTGTAGGATAAATGTAAGTAGAATAGAATTTTTTCTCATGAATTATTCTCTTTATGTTGTTTTTTTTGGATTGGGTTGGGTTGAGGTTACAGGTGGTCACATGGAGACTAGTTTTGTCTAGTTTTTTCATACTTTATAGTTTTTTTCTATCTGGATCGCTTGTATGTCACTTGTTTCAACTATAAACTTCGGTTTTATGTGTTTTTATCCTTATATATGATACTTGGATCATTTTCTTTGTTTAATCACCCTATAATGGGTTGATAGGGGTGACCGGTTTGGTTGACCAGGGTTGTTCTGTTATAATTTTATACCAATGGAAGGTTACTCAGCCTGAAGTATGTCATCACTTTCAGAGATGGTTCTTTTTATTTGGAATTATTCAGTAGGCTCATTGGAATTTAAGTAGTAGTTGTGGAAAAGTGTCCTATCTAGCTCACTACCACTATTGGAGCCAAGTGGCCATAGGTGGTCATAAAAATCATTAATAACTCCATGACCTACTATTTAGGTTATTTTGAATACATAGTATGGGAAATTTTTTAAATAAACATATCTAAAATGTTGGGGATGTAGTTTTTTTATGGTTTCTTGAATAAAATAAGTGGGTGGTTTATTTAATAGGACTTTTTATTTTCTAATGTGGTTTCCCTTCCATAGTAGAATTTATATTCTCTTTAAAAAAATTTAATAATTGTTTTGGATTATTTTTTTAGTTTGTTGGTTTTGGAGTTTCTTATTACTGATTGGTTATTTTCTTGTGTTTAATATAAAATTACTCCTAGAAGACATCTTCTATATAATAGAGGGAATGTCATGAGGTAGGTTCCATAAGAAAATCCTTACATGGAAACTTATTTATTAGAAGTAGCAATATATACAATTCAGACTCTAGGGTTAGTGGGTGCAGTGAACCCAATATGAGTAGTGTATCATGGCTCAAAATTTACCAAGAAGTATCCACCTATCTTCCATTACAATAAAGTGTCTCAAGATTATGAGAAGTGGAATGAAAGTATTGAGAGGATATTCAACTTCTTGAAGACTCCTAAATATTTTCAGTTGGATTTTTCCACATATATGCTCAAGGGTCAAGGAATAAGATAGAGGGATAGTATAGTGAAAGATAAGTTTCATGAAGGTATTACCTAAGAATCATTCAAGAAGATATTTAATCAACCATTTTATCTAGAGAAATTATGTTCTAAAAATTCCCAAGAGTTTATAACAATTTAACAAGGGGAGTGTACCATTCTAGAGTACTCCACTAGCTTTGCTAAGTTGGTGCATCTGGCACTAGAGCTTGTCACTAATGATTAATTAAAGGCTTGGAGGTTTGATATGGGGATGAGGTCCAATATTCGGTCGATGATATTTTTTTACGCCTTCCAAAAATTATGTAGGTAGTAGATAATGAATATTTTGCTGAGTCATACATAGCAAGAAGGAATGGTTTGGTTGAAGCTTCAGTTGGTGTAACAGTTAGCTAGGGTACTTCTTCTGGTTAGAAAATGAAGTAAATGAGTTGTCAGTTTTCTATAAGACATATTTTAAGGGGCTCATTAGGGAGGAAATATGATATTTTCTAATAGTGTGGGAGTCTTGGACATACCAGGCCTCATTGCACCAAGGCTCTTAGGTCTCTTTATCTTTACAAGAAATCTTTCCATCTAAACTTTTTTCTGTGATAAGATGTCCAAAGGCAGTGTAGAGGGATCCACTTTTACCAAGTGTTAATAGGATGAGGTTGAGGTATGCAATGTTGGTGGGTCTCATTAATATTACAAAGGGGGTGTATATGGTGATAAATCTAGATGGATTTATGCTATAGAGTTTGAATTAGAGGAATTAGAAAAAGGTCCAACAATTGTTAGGGGTACGGTGTTTATTTTGTCTACTATAGTGATAGATTTTTTTATAAGGGTGATACTTGTTCTTTTATATCTTCAATGTTGGTTGACATGATGGGTTTTTTTAACTAATACTATGATTTTTGAATATTTACACTCCTTTGAGGAAGTATTTTGAACAAGGTTTCACGTGTCTCGAGTGTCGGGTGGTGATAGGAGACTATAAGGTGGTTTGGGACTTATTAGTGCTTGATCATGACATCTTTAACTCAATTATTTTCATGGATTGGATGATTATAATGAAGGAATAGATAGACTATTATCGTTGTTAGGTATAGTTCTTATCTTTCGATGGGTTCACTCATGTTTTATATGGTGATTATGACTCTATATCGGGAATGTATTACACTGTTGTTCATTATGCCGGTATGATTTCTTTATAATTTTCAAAAATGTTTCTTGATGTGTTTTACCCTTTCTTGGGATGTTATATACCTATTATTTTGTGTTCATACATTGAGGTTTTTTTAGATGATTTTTCTATTTTACCACCATATAGAGAGGTCGATTTTACTATTGAACTGCTCCCTGGAACGATGCCCATTACTATACCATCCTATCGAATGACACATTTAGAGTTGGTTGAACATAAGGAATTACCTAAGGACCTATAGAAGAAATGATTTATTCATCATATAATGTCATCATGGTATTTTCCTTTACTCTTTTCTATAATGTTATACGTGAGCCTTAGACTTTGTATTCACTATTGTAAGTTGAAATGGGTCACCATTAAGAAAAAACATCCTCTACCCAGAATTGACGATCACTTTGATCAGCTAAGAGGGTCTCATTGATTTTTAATGATTGACCTATGATCAGGGTACCAAAATATTATATTTTGAGAATATGATATACCAGGACATCATTTTAGAGTTGATATAGCCTCCAAATCTTTTTTTTCATTTCATAAATCCAGTTTAAGGGTGCCCGGTGCCCCACATCCAACGCAAAACAATGTCAAGAAACAGAAACAAAAAAAGGAAAACAAAGAGTTACGTATCATAATACCCATAGGCATCCTCACATCCCAAGCATGATTCTTCTTCCCCAGTAGCTGATTCCCACTCTGGATGTCTCCAAAAACTTGCACTTTGTACTCAATTCCTAATATGATCAAGAATAAGCATATCTGAGGATTTATTCTTAACTCTGTTGCCCTTCTTGACCGCAAGAACCACTCCACCATTATTTTTAGAGGTAAAACTAGACTGCATCGGCTGCAGAAGATAGGAATAATCCTTCCTTGGTCTCCTTCCCAACGTTTTAGATAAAGGTTTTTCACCAGCAGATATCTTCTAAATCCCACTTTAAAAAATTTCACTGAATGAATGGTTGAAAGGAGGACTCAAGTTTTCCTTTCCTCCCCTGAATATCCCCCTTTATTCCCGGGCCTTCTCCCTTAATGAAGACCCAGTGTACTCTGAATTATGAACTGGCCCCTGATCAGTAGAGATATCATCTGAAAAGGGTGACCTCCTATCCTCCAGAGGGAAGACTTCCCCAACCATAGAATATGGATCCATGACCTTACCCTCAGATAGAGGACCCTCTAAAGCATCACCACCACCAAGACCTTTCTTCTCATGATCGGCTTGAACCAAAGGAACAAATCCATTCTGTCTGGTTCCATCTCCCAACCTCTGTTCAGCACCTTCCAATAAGAGGTGAGGCCTTACAACATTATTTGTGTCTTCCACATAACCTGAAACAGAATCCTGCTCCATGAAATCAACATACAGACCTCCCAATGCCTCTGCCTCACCATCATCTCCTACAAAGACCTCCTCCTCACGACCCTTAGAGTTGATATAGGAATTTTGAGTTTTTGGTTATTCCATTTGATCTCACTAACACTCAGGCTATATTTATGGATTTGATGAAGCAAAGCTTTAATTGGTTCTTGGACAATTTTTTATGCTCGTAGATGATATCTTGGTGTACTTCAAGACTTTGGAGGAGAACATAAACTCTTTAGATATCAATCATCAATCTTTAAAGGAAAAATTTTAATATGGTAATCTTTATATGTTTTTGTTTTGGATCCAGAAAGTGATGTTTATATGGAATGTGATATTTGAGAGGTGTGTCTTGATGGATCCTAAAACGGTATAGGAATTTATTCCTTGGGATCATCTAAGAAACCTATTAGAAATTTGAAGCTTATTAGGGTTGTTGTGTTACTATAGATAGTTTTTCAAGACTTATCCCATATCACATCTTTGATAAATGATTTAAAACATAAGGGTGTAAATTTTGAAAGGAATGAAAGAAACTAGGAGTATTTTGAGGAGCTGAAAATGAGGTTTACTTCAGCATCAATTTTGATTCTTCTAAAAATAGGGTTGGGTCATGATGTTTTGTGTGATTCTTCTGATATAGGTTTGGGTTGTGTCTTGATGCATGGGAAACATATTGTGGCTTATGGATCATTCCAGTTACAACCTAATGAGAATAACTACCCTACCCATGATCTTGAGTTGGAAGTTGTTATGAATTAACTCAAAAGGTGGTGTTCCTACCTCATTGGAGAATAGTTTATAGTATATTCATATCATAAGAGCCTGAAATATATCTTCACTCAATGGGATATAAACTTATAACCAAGACCCTGGGTGGAGTAATTTCAAAACATTGATTTTGATATCATATATACCCCTGAGAAAGGAAATTTGGTATCCAACGTGTTTAGAAAAAAATTTAAAACACAATAAATGAAGGAATCAGTTCAGATGTGGTCTCTGATGAGTTTGTTTTCTAATATAAGCTTGGTATTGGAGGAGGCTGGGGGGAAAGGTGTTTCTAGGTTTGATAAAGGTTGACTCATTTTTGATGAGGGAGTTCGACTTGAGTAGATAGAAGACACTGAGAGCTAATGATTAAGAGAAATCCTAAATGGTTGAGAGACCTTGTGCAAGTTTTCTCAATATCCCATCTGAGCATTGGGATTTCATAGAAGGTTTTTTGTTCTGTTTTACTTGTGACAGTAGTTTCTAGATAGTGGACATCGGCTATGTTAGTCTGTGCACCATGAGGCTACAAATATAAACCATGATTTGAGATGTCATTATTGGTGGTCAGGGATGAGGTGGTTAGTTGTGGATTTTTGTAGTGTGACGTCTCAATTGTCAAAGAGTTAAGGCAGAACACTAGATACCTATAGGTATGTTTCATCCTTTACCTATTCTAGTATATAAGTGGGATGATATTTCCCTAGATTTAATCATTGTTTTACCATATACTCTAAGTGGGAAGGACACAATTTCGGTAATTCTTAAAAGACTCACTAATATAGGGCATATACAACTAATAAAGGAAATGATGGAAGTAAAATTTCTTAGGGACTTATATGTATAATATATTGTGAAGCATCATGGGGTTCCCCCTGCAGTTGTTTATAACTTGGACTCGAGGTTCACATCTATATTCTATAGAGGTTTCCTGAAGGAAATGGGTTCCTAGTTGAAATTGAGCAAGTATTATCATCCAAAAATGGATGGATAGATAGAGATGGATATCTATGTTCTAGAGGATATGCTCTGGGTGCGTGTTCTTAATTTCAGTGGATCTTGGGACAATAATTTTCCTTTGGTTGAGTATTACTATAACAATATTTATCATGAATCAATCAGTATGGAACCCTTTGAGGCATTGTATAGGTGGCCATGTCAGTCTCCCTTGTGCAAGGCAGAGTTGGGTGAGCATTCCTTAATTGGGTTGAGTGTTTTTCAAGAGATGGAAGAGGTGGTGGAGTTGATTCAGAGGGATTTTATCACAACATAAATTCATCATAAATCTTATCTGGACTATCGTCATCAGCAACTGGAGTTTTAGGTTGTTGATTGTGTCTTTTCAATATTTTCACCTCACGTGATACATCATCTGCTGGGTAAGCATGGTAAGCTTGCACTGAGGTTTGTGGGCCACTTTGAGATCATTGAAAGAATATGGTGGGTGGCCTACCAGTTTCATTTACCATGTGGCATGACTTATATACATGATGTTCTTCATGTTTCCCAGTTTGAGGAGGTATATATGATATCCTTTCCATGTTATTATATGGGATAATGTTGATCTTGAGACTATTACCACTTTTACTTAGTAGCCCATTCAAATTATGGATCTCAAGGATAAGTTATTGTGTGGTAAAATGATCCCTTGGTATAGGTTTTATGGTAGTGTAGATAGGATCAACATAATATATGGAAGTCAGAGATCATGATGTAGAAGTAGTTTCCTTCAATTTTTTGGATCCAGGATCTTGACATCATGTTAGTGACAGAAAGATTTTATAGTGGGGAGATTGTAATGTGCAATTACCTTTCTGTCAAGTATATCCTAGAATTTTCTTTTAGCTTCCTTGTTCCATTTTTCAAGTATTTTTTACCTTGAATTGGGGGGATGCCTGTACTGGTGAAGTATGGGATTTGTTAAATTTTTAGCTTTTCCATAGACTTTCTTCTATTTGTTGGGCAGTTACATGACATGTAATGGGATTACACGATGTTTAATGGACACTAGACATGTATTGAGAACTGGATTACACAATGTGATTATGTTACACATCATGTAAGTGTTACATGTTTTGTAATGTAAAAAATCATGTTTTTAATCTACGGCATCGTGTTTTTTGGTGTAATATAAAATTAAAGGGATTCATGCCAAGTAAAGGTATTACAAGCTATTTAATTTCCCGAGATTCAATATTTAGGGTGAAATACTAGTTTTTGGGGCTTCATTCTATTTTGTAGCAATCTTTTCCCCACCATATCTCTTACCATAGGTGATTTTTGGTGACTTCCTTCCATTCAAATCAATTTTTTTGATGATTGATTACCATTGGGGTTGGATTTCACATCTCCAGTTGAGTGATTCTCTTATTTATTATTTTTTTGTTGTGGCACTATCTTGGTATGGTATTTTTAATTTTGATAAGTTTTTCTATCAGTCCACTTCAGATTCATGGTTTTCCTTCCTTTTCAAAGGCTATTATTATAGGTTCCAGTCCCCATCATCAAAGATAGTTTAGTTTTCTACATCCTTGAGGTATTTTGATCTTGAAAAGTGTTCTAATTTCTTAAATTTCTTATTTTTTGTATTGATTCCTTGATATTTTAAGTTTAATTTCTTTTTTTGAAATTGAAAAGGGAATGGGTTTACGATTAAAAGGTATTTCTCATTGAAAATGGATTTTCCTTGATTGAAAATAGAAAATTGATTTTAAAACCATGAATTAGATTGGATTGGATTTGAAATCATTTTTTAATAAAATTTTATCATTGATTTTAAAATGAAAACTGAAAAATATTTCACAATGGGAACCTTGAGTGCCTCAAAAAATAGGCACAGGTATCCTTATTGTGTGTGACACAACTAGGAGGTAACCTCTTGTACGTTGATGGTCTATGTAATTTCTTGAAGTCAGTGGGATACTACTGTATTCCTTGTTAGGATTTTAAGTTTCTAGTGCATATTGTCACATAGGTTAGAGCCTGACTGGTAGGTGAATTGTTGTTTCTTTTTTTTAATGCATCATAGTTTATTTCATGGATTTTTTCTCACATGTTTATTTATATTTGGTATCTTTATATGATTTTTTTCTTATTTGGGAAACATGTTATTCAATTTTTGAAAAATCAAGGATTTTTTTAAAAATGTATTCAAAATTTTTTATTTATAAAAATTCATGTAAATATTTTTTATTTTAAATCTTAGACATGTGCATTATTGTTATTAGAACTTGTATAGATTATTTGGTGGTATCCTATTAGGCTTTGTTTATCAAACCCTAATTATTCCCATGGGTAGATATAGACCATGTTTTGAAGGATATAGGTAAAGGGAATAGTACTCAATAACATGTAGGATTCTATTTATGTTGTGTTTTTTGTTTGGTTTGGTTTGGAGGTCACAGTTGGTCGCATGGAGACTATTTTTTTCTAGTTTTTTCATATATTCTGGTTTTTTCTACTTTGGATCAGTTGTATCTCCCATGTTTCCACTTTTCAATTTGTTTTTGTGTGTTTTTATCCTTATATATTAGACTTGATCTATTTCATTTGTTTAACCCACACCATAATGGGTTGATAAGGGTGATTTGTTTGGTTGACCCAGGTTGTTCTGTCACAGCCTAATGCATATGGATCCATCACCATCCATCTCAGAAGCTTTTCTGAATATGTTACATCATCATCAAATGTTTCATTCTATCATTTATTAACTAAATTCATTCACAATACCATAAATTATCAATACCATCACTAACCCACTCTTTTCCATCCATCACCACCCCTCTATAACACACAAAAAATATCATTTCTTCTAATTTTATAGGAATATCCAAAAAAATAATCATTACATCTAATAATTGACTACAACTAATGATATTAGAAAAAAAATAAGTTGGTTGATCTATGAATGAATATTATAATAATGTTTTAAAACCAAATATGGGTTCACATCCATATCCATAGAAGATTGTAGAACATGAGAAGATGATTAATTAAATATTTAATGAATAATCATTCACAAGGATTTGAATTTCAATAAAATAAATATATGTTAACAATGAAAATATTTATGAAAAACTATTATATCCTATCGGTAATTCCTATACATTGAGAAAAAATCATTTGTTAACAGATTGTACCTTTGAATGTAATGAAATAAATAATTTTAAAATGATTATAATTCATTGATCATTATAAAATATTAATGCATTTTACAAATTAAGGATAAATATTAATTTTCTTAACAAATATATGAATTTTTATTTAAATTCATCATTGAGTTATTGACTAAATAATCACATGATAATAATGATTTATTTAATAATTATTCTTCACATTAAAAATGTGAGAGATTAAAAAATAAAAGAACATGATGAAAAATGTAAGAAATGAAAATATTATCTAAAATAATTGGTTTGAATGTCCTACATTCATTGACCATGTATTAATATATGTTTTTTTTTCTTTTCCACCATAATGAATATGAATACCGCTGAATAAAGAGATGAATCCTCTTGAGAAAACATTCATTGGAAATATTTAATATCAATTTAATCATTATAAAATGATATTTCTATTGTATTATCTAGTTTAAATACTAATATATTTATTTATTTATTTAATTCAAAGGCCTTATATTTCTTGGTCTAAGAAAAAAAATCAAAACATGAAGATAATACCTCTATAAGTAAAAAAACTAATTACAGAAACAAAAGTGGTGTCAAGATTTTGATTTGGGAATTTTTTATAGATTTTCCTTTATGAACAGATTACTGTGAGCCAAAATTTAGGGTTTATTAACAATAAATAAAAGTTAAATTCTATAATAAATTAATACAAGACATGATTTTTATAGTAACTTGGATAAATTAACCCTATATCTACTCATCACACCACTCTACTCATCTAGGTGTATGGATAACACTATAAACATGAATTTTATAGGGGATTCACAACTAATTTACATTATACCTTTTATTATATAGGTATAATTAGTACATAAACATACTTTTGAATCAGTTAGAAAACAATTTGTAGATGTGTACATTTTTTGAGTTATAACAAATAAAATCATTTTTAGGAAGATAAAATCCTAAATTACGAATATTTAAATCAAAATATAATGATTATATAAGTTAAAAAACTACCATATGAGAACCATACTATAATGAAATATAACTTCCTAATATATTACTTTGTGTATCTGGGTTGTTTGAGGTGTTAGGAAGTGGTTAGAGGATAAGAGTTGTTGTTAGAAATGACATTTCATCTAGGATTTAGGGAGTTTCATCATGGAGTTATGCATTGATCTATGTATATTTTTCTTGGAATTAATTTTTAGTGTGGTTGGTTCAATCATTCCATAGATACTAGGGAACATAATTACCTATTTCATTATTTTTATGATTCCTTGATCCATAATACATCTGTTTCATTGTGGTTTCAGTATAGGTTTGATAAATATATTGGTAAGTCTAAAAAATCTTGGGAAAAAGATATTCCTTACACCATGGACCATTCCTCAGTTACATTTAATTAATGAGTTGAATGATTTTGAGAGGAGAGTGAAATAATAGAGACACAACTTGATTTTTAGATATTCATTTGATTTTACATAATACAATATGGCATATACTCTTAAAACTGTAGTATTTTAATTTTACATCATAGTTATAAATTTAAAATCCATATATAACTAATTTTTCCCTTTATTTATCTCAAACTTGGGTGACCTTAAGTGTAATTTTAGGATAACTTCTAGTTCCATTTCTTGGCCTTTATCATCGGATTAATGAGTTCCCTTGTCGGTGATCTAAGGTGAGACCCTCTTCTAGTCTCCTTGGTTTCCCCCACATTCATCATTTGGGGAAGGATTTAATATGATTTATCCATGAATTATTTTATCTTTATTTGAGTTATTGATGGAGATTTATGTATTCAAGGTTAATTGGGGTTTCCCCATGTGGATTTTTTATTACAAACATATCTTTCCTTTTTCTCTTTCATAATGATTGTTTAAGAATTAATTGAGTTAAGGGAATCATGAATACTATTTATTAATTTTTAAATTGTATAATTTTACAAATTATTCATGATTTTAGTTAGGGGTATGGATTTATTTAAGGAAGAAAATTAATATAACTAAAAATGAAATTGGTGAATAGTTTTGTTCCTCAACTATTTACTTCATTCCATGATACTATTATTATAATTGACACATGTTTTATTTTTTTACTAAATATTGTTGTCCCTACTATGATATATGTGTTACATATATAAATTTACAACTCAAATAAAATTTAATAAATTTTTAGTATCATAAATATGTCAAGTGTATCAGTTTTTTGTAATTTAATATTGACATAATTTTTCTTTGAAAAAATGGGTTTGTAAAAGTTCATGTCAATGAAAATTTATATTGTGTTTCATTCTATTATTATTATTTTATTAAAATTTTGATTACTTATATTTGGTAGTGGATGGTTGTGAATAGTTTTTGGAGAATGGTAGTTTTTTATAGGAAGTTTTGCAGATGAGTTTCCAATATTGACATTGGAAGAGGTAGTTGAGGATATTGAATGAAATAGATGGGATATTGTATAGAAAGTGGAGGTATGGGGTGGTTTTTGTTGTTATTATTGGAATTAGGTGTTTGGGGGTTTATTTAGTGTCTAGTTTTTTTATTTTTATTAATTTATAATTTTCAAGTATCATTAAAATATGACCTGTGATAGTGAACTATGTTATGGGTATGGGATATAATTGAGTAAACTAATGGTTTGGATTGGAATGTTAATAAACAAAATATAAGTGTTAAATATAGAGTTAAATTTCATAATGAGAATAATATGGATGGTAAATGGTAAATTTGGAATGGTTAAGTTATGTGTTTAAAAATGTAAAATATGGATAAAATGTTTCCTATTTTGTCTTGAAAACTGTGATTGTTGGTGATCTAAAGGTGATAGTCGATGTTATTAGAAGCTTGTGAGCTAATGATGATGTCTACGGTTGTGGTACCCATATTTTTATGAGAAAAAATAGTATTGGGAATGTGAATTGATGTATTATAATTTTATTTTAGAATTATTTTAAACTCACCCCACCCTTTTTAGACCTTAATTATAATGCCTAATGATTTTGGAATTTGGGACTTTTTTCCCAAGCGTATAGGTTAGTGAGGGAAGGGATAGTTGACTTATCCATCGTTTCTTCTCTCTCTTTTGGAAATTTTATGGAAATGATGTCCTAGGGTTGATATTTTGATTGAGGTAATGATGGTGGGATAATGATTTTTTACAAAATGTTAGGGGAATTCCTAGTATCCATAAGGAAAAAGGTTTATATCCTTCATAGTAATGATAAATTACTTTAATAGATATATATGTATATGGTTAGAAGAAAATGGTTCCAATGACAATGTTATATACAAATTTTGTTGAGGTAGGTTGGGATATGATCTTATCCATGTCAGGAACTTAATGGTAGGTATGATTATATGAATATTGATGGTATGGGAATACCAAAAATTTATCAGTTTAAAGGTGAGAGATATGAACCAATGAAGAATCAGTGTGACATACACTCTTTCTATATAATTCAGAACTATTTTACTATAAATGGATATGATATTTGAGAGTGGGTCTTGGTGATTTTGTGGAATAGTTAACTTGATAGATTCTTATTATTCATATGTTTATAAAATGAATAATTTTTATTCATATATGAAAAATTAATTCATGGTATTGAGGAGTATCTTACTGAGTGAAAATTTGTGATCACCCCTATATAAAAATATAAAACTATTTTTTAGGTTTCCTTTTTTTTGTTTGTAGATTAAGATAAACCTTAATTTTTATAGAACGAAGTTATTTATGGAGTTGGGGCCATAAGATTTTTATTTTAATATTAATTTTAGAGACCTATATTTCAATTACATTTCATTCATTATTATTACTATGTGATCCTAGATTCATTTATATTTTACATTTGATTGGTTACTTTTTCATTATGTTCCAAGGATAAATAATGAAAATGCATCCCATTACATGTTTTATACCCTTTTTTATGTTCTCCAACCCATGGAAAGGTGAAAGTGAGCCTCAGGGGTCAATATCATCATCACTATAGGACAATGAATTTTCCTTGTATGTGAGGTCATGAAAAAGTGATACTAGATCTATTTATGTTTGTTAGTATGTAGTTTGGAGTTAGGAACATGTGATGATTTCATTGGAATAGTAGAGAAACAATTTTAGTTGGGCATAGCATGTGATGTATGAAGGGTGATCAATGATGAAATAGATGATTTGAGACCCCTATTATATGAAATAATGACTTTAAAACTATTATACTCCTTAGGAAAGATTATATTTATTTTAGACCTTGGAGGGTTATAATCATCATGTAAGTTTGCGCATGTTTTTGAATTGGGATTATTTTAGGAAATTTAAAATAATTTAATTAAATGGATATTAAATGAATTCCTTGATATAAGGGTTACGATATTTATTTCTTCTTACTAATATACCATCGAGTCATCATATACATGTGATTAGTGTTAGAAATGTGTAATAGGATGTTATGGTTAACCACAATATGATTGATATAGCTATTGAGGTAGAGTAATTGAAAATATTCTGTGAGGTTTATTGTCTGGGCTTCTTTGTTTATGAAAGGAGGGTATCTTATTTTGAGAATGAGTACTAGTTGGATGAGTATTATATTTCCTTTAATATGATCTAATCTAGGGTAGATTATTGAGTACTGTTATCTTCCATCCAGATATGAGGAGTAGATCACCAGTGTTGGATACTATATCTTAGGATGAATATGTAGGAAGAAGTTTCATGGGATGGTCTCTATGGGCACTTTCATGTTGAATAAAAATCATTGATGAAGATGATAGAGAATATGTAATATTTATTCTTCCTTCAATAGGGGAACTTGATCATTTTATAGATCATTATTATGTTTTAGGACTTTCTTCACTTCACTATAGATCTCTTCCTAGATAAAGAGTTTAAGGAGAGGTTGATTAAGGAGGAATTGTTCCTAGTTATTTGTTGTGCGGTAACCCAATTTACATTGAATTAGTATATAAAGGTGAAAAATAAGGATGAATTCATTAATAGGATGCATTCTTAAACATTTTTAATGGGGAGTCATCAGGGATTCCCAAAAGGCATAGTTGTGGAAGTAGGGAATCATATATCAGGTTCATCAAGGTTTCTGTTAGTAGATAGTCATCCCCATTAGTTTTTTACCACTACAATAGAAATAATATCTCTTGTTATTTTAATTGTAGTATGGTTCCAATGTTCTTTTTTTTTATAGTGTTCGTGGAAATCAATGATTTCAGTACCTAGCCATTATTGATGTTGAACATGCTGTTGGTTTTCATTTTCTATTCTGGCATATCCATAAATTCCTCTTAGTCTTTTTAAGTTATTTTGGAATCATAAATTTATTCCATCAAATATATTTGAAGAAATTAGAGGAAAATCTCATTAATTTTACAATCCTTGGGGACATAAGGCTATGTGCGGTTATAGAGGTGGTCTTCATCTATGGGATAGAGGAGTTGGACCTAGAAGTTATATTCTATGGATGTGTCAGTTCTTAATTATCCATACATCATATGAGGAAAAATTTGTTTATCTTATACTATAGATTATTATATTTTTTATTCTAAATAATTAAAATCCTTCATATCACCTTCCATAGTCCATGATTTGGGACTCAATGTGAAGAGGATTTTAGTTCCCCTAGTTTTGACTTGGCTGATTGAAGGTTAGTCAAGTATTCCTGATATGTTAAAGGATTTGAGATGATTTTGGGGTAACATTATTCACATGGTTATTTTTTTAATGAATACATTTCTATAAAATGTCATTATTCTTATTCACTGGTTATATTCTGTGTTCAGAATAAAAAAATAGAGAAGTATTGTGTTTTGAAGTAGAAAATGATACAATACAATATTTATCGGTGAGTGATATTATCATATGGGTATATGTATCTCATATATAATATCATCACAGTATGAAGGGTTTTCATTGGATATGGTAAGGGTGTAGGTGGTGAAGTTTTCTAGAGTCGTAAAGGAGTTAATGAATGTTTTCTTCATTGAGGTTTTAACCCTACCCCCTTAATGTGACATCTTATTTAGGATATTTTTTTATCCTTATGTATCTATTTACTAAATAAATTATTATTTAATAAAACCTTATGATCTTCATGAGATAATTATTTCAGTTGATGATTTGATATAGAAGGGTTTAATCTATCCCAGTGTATCATTGTGGGGTGCTTCAGTATTATTATATGAGTGGGAAGATAGTGTTATATGGTTTTGTATTAACAAACAGTGGATAAACTATGTTATTGTCAAGAAATATTGACATATTCTAGGTATTAATGATTTATTTTACTATTTGAGGGGAGATATATTGTTTTTTAAGAATTATTTGTAGTCTTGGCATCACTAGAAAAATGGTGACAAAGAAGAATATCCTGAAGATAGTTTTCCAGAAATGTTATGGGAATATTTTGTTTATAGTGATGTCATTCTGTGTCATATATATGCCAAATTTTTTCCTAGGACTCATGAGTTTTTTATCCTGTATGTTCCTTGATCATGTCATGGCAGTTTTCATCAATAAAACTCTCATATACATAATATCCAAGGAGTAATATACTAAGAATATAAGTGATATTTTTAAATTTAATTAACACTTATAGCTCTATAGTTTTTTTCAATTTTATTATATATATATATATATTAGGATGAATTTCATTATTACTCAGTGTCACAACAAGGATTGTTGGTTAATCTAATTAAATTTTAGTCATATTTTTCATGGTAAATACCTAAGAATATTTTGGGAGTATGCATCATACTTTTACATGTAGAAAATTTCTAGAGGTTCAAGTTTGATTTAATTTTAATTGAATCCCCATTAACTATCATCCCTAGAAGGAACTAGGATTACATATAGACTAATTAGTGGTGAGAACATTTCATCTTTCTGAAGTATTAGTTGATTGGTGATGGAGTCCTTGAATTTCTAGGTGAAGGAGTGGTGTTTCAGGTTTTCTATGATTCTTCATGTCTCATGTTTGATTTTATATTGATTTAATAGAGGTTATAGATCTCATGTGGTTCTAGTAGTTATATCCCCCTAAATATAACTATTTAACCCTCGATCTTGAGCCAGTGGATGTGATTTTTTATTTAAATTAGTTTCAAAAATACCTCATTATTGACTGTTTTTTATTCATCATAGATAACAAAATATTGGCGTATATTTTCTCTCAGAGAGATTTAAATAAAAATTAGTGAAGGGGACTATTTTCTTATAGTAATATTCATTAGTGATCTTTTAAACCATTATTAATGGTACTATTGTAGTGAATCCACTAAGTTGTATGTTAGGAGAAGATATTGTTCCAGAATTGAGTGATACTAGAATATTTATATAGGTGTAATGACCGAAAATTTTATTAATGAAAATTAATCTTGATCTAATTAAATGTATTATTATATAAAATGGTTATATAACATATGCACTTCCTTAGTTTTATGTTTTTTTATTTTAAAATACCATTAATAATTGTTACCATTTCTAATATAGTCATTGAACAATGACCACATGATTAGTATAAATATAGGGATTTAACAAATCCAATTCACTCAGGCAAAGAAAGCAATGGCCTCATCTAGTCGGATTTCTCCATATGAAGCCCGTTTTTTAGAGCTTGAAAAGGAGGTGTCATCACTAGGCTTATCTTTTAACCAAACCCAATTTGATCTTCAACATGTTAAGCTTGAGAGGAACTACCTATGAGAGAAGGGGAAGTTAATAGAGATTACCACCCGAGCGATGTTATCTGAGCCTCCCCAGAATTCTCTCACCATTGCACACCTTACCCTTAGGTATTATGAAGGTTTTATAAGATATTATGTAATAATACCCTAGAACTATTATTATGTACATTATTTTTTTATAGATAATATACATTAATTTTATTATTTTTACTTTGTAAATAGTTTTTAAAGAAAAAATAGTATTTTATTTAATATTCAATTAAGAAATATATTTTGATGAATTAATGGATTTTTTAATTAAATAATATTTTAATTAAATATTATTACTAAATTAATTTTTATTAAATATAAATGATCGTATAATTTTTATGAATGCAATTGTAATTTTTATTAAGGTTTGAAATTTTTTTTTGTCAAAACCCCTGAATTTTCAATAAATTTTGGTTTTTATTTTAAAAGTAAAAGTTCAAATATTTATAAAATTATTTAGATAAAATTAATATCATTTTTGGGTTCAGGACATTGAAATTATCTAACAATTAATTTTTCATAATTTTCTGAGATAGTCGAATTTTTGGGTAAAAATTAAATATCATTTAATTATATAATGTGTTGTATGACATCATAATGACCCAATAGTGATGTAATAAAATACTATAAATTGTATTTTCGGCCAATATATTATTTACCTTTAAAATAATGTTATTTTATATTGGTTTTATTAATTTTATGGTGCCTTAGTGGACCCTCCAAGACTTATAAAACATTTTAACTTTTAAAATGATTTTCTTGAGAGTGTGACTCACCTCCACATAAGCAAGCCTAATGTTTTAATAATTTCGTCCATTTTACTTATAAAATAATTATTATTAATTCCCTTTGTAAAAACCCATGGGCAAAAATCATGATTTGGTTTTTGGTTTTTATTAGTTTAATGTGTGGTGTCCAAAACCTAAATAATAAAGAATTCCCTCTCATTTCCTATATAAACCCACTTAATATCTCATTACTCTTAACTAAAAACCTTTGGAGATTGACTAACCCATGCCCTCCTTTCTCTATAATCCTCCTATGTACCCCCAAGATCCCAAGAATCCTCTCTCAATCCTCTCCCAAGCCTTTGAGATCACACTTCCATGTAAGGGATTTCATCCTTTCTCATTTTTGTCCAAAAATTTTTATATTGTTATACCCTTTTATTTTCAATTAAAAATGTCGGGTATGATTTTTCACCTCCCAAATACTGACCTCCTTATGTTTTAATTATGAGATACCTCTTTCTCTCTCATAAATGTCTCCCATGTACACCTGTTACCATGCTAAAATTCCGTAAGGAATTTCTCTCTTCTCATTTACATTCAAGCAATTCTTTTTCATTGTGAATCTAAATTTCATTACATATGTTGTAAAATGTATCTATATGACCCCCTTACTATCCATTTCATGTACATATTATGAGACACCCATTTCTCTCTCATAAACCATTTTTATGAATTCTTATGTCACGCTGTTATGCTGCTGAAATTACACCGTGATTTTCTAAGCCAAAGTCATTGTGTAATGAATATCATGCCCATTTATCTATAAAGGGTATTCAAATTTATATACATTTAATTATTTATTATAGAGTTTAATGTATGAATTACACAATCCTTTATCATGTAATAAATGATTATGTTTAATGAATCCATGTTATATGATCCATGTGGCATGCTTACGCATGAAATGAAATGATTAAGAAATGTGCGCTTTAATACCACTCCAATGCATTGGGTAAAGATTAGTATCATGATACGTCAAGTACAATGAGGGTTTAATCATGCTAATTAAATTTAAATTAGGGTTTACTAATTATCCATGTGCAATTCTCCTTGGATCATTCTAATATCATGTTAAATCTGGTTTCCACATTTCCATGTTATGATAATCATGCTATATCATGCCTTTATGTTCATGTTTCTCTTACACTCCATTGATGTGCCTATTTTATAACATGTCCTATATTCTCTATGTTATTCCTTGTTTATTCCCTTACTGGGATTTATAGATCACCCTTTTCTTATGCATATCCTCATTTCATCCCATGAAATGTTAAGTACGAAAGAATATGTGTGGTCATGTAAAAGAAGTTTTCAATAAAAATGTGTATTTAATGTTTTAAGTTGTTATGTAATGTTCCTAATTTCCCAAGACACTAGACCTATCAATCCTCAGAGTTGTATTAAGTTCAATTTTATGTAATAAATTATGTTTCAGTGTGTAATAAATAGAAGGGTTTTTATAATAGGAGTATTCATTTATGAATCATAACATGGAAGATGTTGGTGGTATGGGTTTCATGTAATGTATGAATGTAAAATCATCATTGATGTAGTAGCTGAAGTTATATTTATTAGGAGACTCAAATTAATAAGATATGTTAGTTCACATCTTCTATGGTGATTCTCATTAGCAGTGATTGAAGGATGAACTACATTAGGTGTTATTTCTAGGGGGATTTTTTGTTCTATAAAAATTGCATGATTAAGTTATCATGGAGTTTAATATCTCACATTTGGTAGTATATCCCAGTGTATCCAATATGTATAATGCCCTATGTTTTCATATTTGGTGTCTTGGGATGAATGTGTTATTATCTGATGCTTAGTCTTTAAGTAGGTAAAGGAGGACTATCAAGTTTTTAGTGAATTGTTTCTATAATTAGATATCCCCAAGTGAAATTGGGGGGGTAAATATCAATGGATTTCATCACAATTTTTCCATGACATAAAGGAGAGTATAATTATAATTAGTTGATCATGTATTTGTTTCAAATGATGACCAGTTTCTTGTAAATTAGAGGTTCAAAATGTATGGATTTTCTAGCAATGCGGTATGTGGATATGTAATAAACCGGCCTGATTTGACCTATCATGTAACCTAAACGGTCTTTCTATAAGGTTTAAAGTGTATTCTCAATCACCATGGGTTGGTGAAAAGAACCATGTTATCTAATGATGAATATTTGGTATGATTTTATAATTAGAATCCAAATAACAATCGCAATAATTCCTCCCAAAAATTCGACATTTCCCCTCTATAAGTTTTATGACTAAGAAAATAATCAAATATTTTTTAAATATTGATTCATAAAAAAATAAAACAATGAAAAATATTAATCCAATAACAAATGAACATTATAAAATGAATGCATATAAATTATTAAAATATCATATAAAAATGATCTAATATAATTTCAAAAAGGAACTGTAAAATATAAAATAACCCAAGCATCATTGAGGATACTAAAATTCTTATCAATATCTAAATATAATTTGTAAAAAAATCACCACTATTAAAAAGTTAAGGAATGATGAAAAGAAATAAGAAGACAAACCAAATTTCATGAAACCTTTTCCTTTGACTAGGTCCTATAATACCATGTACGTATATACCCCATATTTATATACATAGTGTGTGGTAATTCTCCATAAGATACCTCTATGAATATAAAAAATGTATCCATTCATGAACAACATTAGTTCCAATTTAAAAAAATGTTTGAAAACCATTTCATTGAAAATGTTTCATAAATATATTGGTTTCATTCAATTAAGTGATGTTTTAAGAAAAATCAAACAAATAAAAAATATTTTTATTTAATGGAAAATGGAAAGAGTAACATTAGAATTAAAAAAACAGAAAATTAAGAGGAACGCAACACAATCAATAAAAACATACATCATGGGATCAATTCAATTATTCATTATACATAAACTGAGTAATTTCATAATCTCACTCACTCTCACTAGGGTATTAATCGCTAACATAATATAATGTGGTTTAATTGAGAAACATTCCCTAGGTCAAGAAAAATCAACACTAAGGAGAAATTTGTCCTCATTACTGACTAATACAAGGCCTCCAATGTGTATCCAACCATAAATAAAAAATATGATATAATTAAAGTGACTGTAATATAAAGAAATTCAATCATAATGTACTACACTTTCTGAAACATCCTTTTAGGTGTAAAACTAATTTAAAGGAAAAAAGGAACATAAAAAACCATTTCACAGAACACAAACTAATATTCATAATAAAAACCCATAAAACCCCTCATTAAATTATATTAATCACAATAAACCAATTTAAACTAAAGGACATCCAATATCTTAAGGAACACCATCAGAAAGTCAAATTAAGTAGAGATACATAGCTCAAAATAGAGAAAGCCTCACTTCCTTCATTTAAAACCATAATAAATTAGTATAAGAGATCCCCAAAAACTAACCCACCGTGTAATTACATTAAAAATGCATCCCTAAACCTAATCTAATCCCAAAAAATCATCTAGGGTTTCAATAATTCATTAATATCAGTATTTAAGGGAAGGGTTGATGATAAGGGGATAAATACATGTAAAAATAATATTAACCTTGAATAAATCCACCAAGGTTGAATGGAAATAACCATATAGTAAAAAATGATAAATATTATATGGTTGGGGAGGGATGAGTCATGTTAAATGTGAGGAAAATAAGGGTTAATAATTTCAAATATATAGGGGAATAATAGTCCTTTTTAATTATTAAGAAAATTAAGAACGAAACATGGTTTGGGACCACAATTTCTACTAATCATGATCTAATCATACAAGTCACCTCCAAGTCAAATCCATTTTTTCAAAATTTCTTAGAGACCCCACATGGTTCAACAGACCATTTGATTTCTATGTAAACTGCAATAGAATCCCTCCACTCTCATACAGTTGAGTTCATATTTAGAACTCACCATATTACATGGTTTTTTTCAAAATTTATTTCAAAAATCAAGTTCTATATATTGATAACACTAAAAATAAATAAAATAAACAAAATAATACTAAAATAAATACATACCAGTGACCCAAAAGTGTCATAATTCACTCTACTATACCACTTTATTCCTCAATTAAGTCGATAAGGTTCTTAATTAACAAACAAGTATGGTTATTACTACCTCACTAACACCATATGCTCCCAAGTCTCATAGTTTTCATGAAAAAAACACATTAGAAATAGTAAATGGGAGTTAATTTATCATGAAAAAAAATTTTATGATAATCCATAATATAGACATACTTTTCAATAATATATGTGTCAAGATTCACCTCAAGATCCCCTCAGAAAAACACATCAGGTTATTCTAGATGGTACTTCTTAAATTGGGTTACATGGTATATTTCATTAATGGATGTCATATAAGATTGAATTTATAGATATTATTGCACCATTATTTAGTATTTTATGACCTAAAATTATCTAAAATATCATGGCACGAATATAACATGATTTCAAAATTGAAGATATCCTAACTATGTGGCACTATTAGAAACAACTAATCACTAAACTCAAATTTTATCAGAAAACAACGATGAACAATGTAATATTTATGATGTCACTTATTCATATAAAATAACTTTCTGGTCAACTTCACCTACTATAGTATCTCTTGGATGAATCTCATACCCATCAAATAGTGCTCACACAATTCCATCCAATACAAATAAGATCAACATGGTCCCCTGTACAAGGATTCAAAGGGATAAATCTTGATTAAAAATTGATTACTGTTGTTATATAAAGAATCAATGAATGGTAGGTGGTTCTCTCTAGAATCAATGAATACAAGAATGAATGTTGTGCACAAATCATAATGAATCTAGATAACCTTCTCAAAATTACCATCCATCGGATCATGATATGTTGTGTTGAGCATCAATTCAGATCCTATTATTTATTTAAGACCATTCCAAAGCATATAAGTGTATCATGGGTATTAATAAAATTAATTTTTTGGACCTAGTAGGAAAAAATAACCAATTTTGGGGGTGAATTAGGGTATGGTAGATTAAAAAAATCCCCTAATTGTAAATTTTTCCTTCATTAACTGAAACACTAGTTAAAGGATTATATAAAGTAAATAAACTAATGTACCAAATCTACTAAAATCAATAACATTTATAATTTCTATAGATGATACATTACCCTTCCTGGTTCACTACGAGTCATGAGTTGAAAGCTCACTTCCATCTCTATTGAATTTCACTCAGTGTTCCTTAAGTATGTATTTTTTTACTTCTTAAATAATTGTTTTTTACAATGTAATAGTTGTGTAATTTAGTTATTAATTCAAAAAATATATGAATTATTTCCTACCATTGAGTTTTAGGGAAATTAATTATAGGTTCTAACAACTTATACATTCACATAGCCATTTTACAACTTTCATGAAACATTCTAACCATTTAAAAATATTTTTAATTTTTCATAAAATATATTCACTTTTTTGAAACTCACATCCATCATAAAATATTTAATTCAATGATTAATATCCAAACATTCATCAAATATTTTACTTTCATAAATATCACTTGGTCATATAAGCATAGTCTCTTTTATCTACGCAATTGATGTTCGTATATATGCTTTACACCAGAAGTAACTTCAAAATAATCATATGTATCTTTAGAGACCTAGTATTATCCAAGGTTTTAATGCTTCCATTGATGGAGTTAGGGGATATTTATAGGAATTTTACCATCACACAGCTTACTTTGAAACCATAGACCATGTGGATAACTTTTCTGTTTCACCAAACATCATTGATTTAAAAGCCGCCTTTAGTGTGAAACTCAATGACTTCATGAAACTCCATTGTGTATTAACTGAGTTTTATGAATCTATTTCTACATCATGAGACTAATACATTCAAAAAATCATATAAAATTAATTAAACACACTCATTTACCATTTTTCTATGAGGTGACCTCAAATATGCACTCCCATGAAAAATTACAACACATTGAATCTTATTCATGAAACTTAATCACCTGTAAAACATCATTAATTTTCTTAAAAATAAATGTTCCCCTTCGTCTAAGTTTTTTGCACCAAAAAATTTGAAATTACATTAAAAAATCAGCAACATATGTGTGAAACTTCTTAAACAATATATATTTTGTATACCTCAATGATCATATTTCATGGATAACTTCAAACCATATCTATATATAAATACCCTGGGATAGCATAGGGATCACCTTTCTAAGATAATTATCAATATAAATTGTAAACAACCATGTTTTTACATTAAAATAGAATTAATGAACCATCTTTTAAATAAACAAAACCAGCCCAAAACCACGGAAAATTCAATTGGATGTACTTTCACCGAATAATGATAACTGAGGGAACACTAAAGAGCCTTGTGATCTAATACAAATAAATGTGGTTGATCTCTCAAAAAATCATCAACTTCCTAATGAAAATGAATTGATATGATTTAATTAACCAATAAATTTTCATCCAAATAGAAACTCTCCAACTTTGAGTCTAAGGAAATATGATCATGAAATCCCTAGAAACTTCATCCCAATACAAACCAGAATATGAAGGATATGTAGTAATTTTGTAGATCGTTGATCCTAGGATTTGATCCTCTTATATGTGATATGCCATTAAATGAAATTTGTAATCAATCATTCCATACTAGGCCATCAATAATGATGTTTTATATCAGATAGCATCTTGTTCGTGATGTTGTACACTGCCCAACTGGATTACTTCCTGCATTCCATAACATTATACCTCAAATCCAATTGGACAACAATCCTTCTTAGAAATATATTGAAATAATCAAAATAATGATACCAATCAATAAATTTATCCCAAACATTTAGAAATATTTTAATTTTTTATCCTTTAGTATCTGCTCTTTTAGAGATGAATATGGTCATAAAAGGAAGACGTGACATACACACAACCAAGTAAACCTACTCACTATCCTCTTCTACTTTTAAATGCATCTCAGTAGGAAAACCCACCAAGAAATATTCATCCTATAATTATATCAACATGTGGGGGATAATTTCCTTCTTAAATTTTCAACTACCAAATTACCCTTTTAGGGGGTATATTATATATATAAATAAAAACTATATGGATACCCCACTCAATGAATCTATAATAGTTTCAAATATATCTGAGTTGGTATATAATATAGGATTTTATAGAAAGAATAAACGAAGAACCACTCTCTAAAATTTTAGTTGGTCTATGTTTCCAATATATGAATTACAGCTCCTAACTCTAGATCTTGAGAAATTTATTTATTCCCATTAGGGAATAATTAGTGAGATCAATAAGAAAACATGTGGTAACCCAAACTCAATACGCACCCCAATTCCATACCTAAAGCATCACAATACATAATATAGCTCCTAACCAACTAAGGATGAACTAAAATTGTAGATTTAGTTAACCTTATTTAATTCTCTAATAAAGACCTCTAGAAATTAATTTTCCAATCAAACATCACCACATTTCAAGTCAAATAATTTAATGGTGAATCCAATATAGAGAAATTATGAATAAAGTACCTATAATACTTGTCTAAACCAAAGAATATCTTATCATAAAACACATTCTTAGAATGATCACATTGAATCAATACTTGGATTTTATCATGATACACAAAGATGACACTCTCTAATAACAAATTCCCCCAAAATCTTACTTCATGGGGATAAAGATAGAATTTGGAAAAAAAATCAAAAAGGATATGTTTCTTCAATAATATTATGAAAATTCATAGGTGATATTCATGTTCCTAATCAATATTGCAGTATACCATGTTATCATCCATATCAAAAACCACTATGGAGTCTATATAGAGGTGCAAGACTATTTTATTAGTTCCATCAAAACCATTGGTGCATTAATAAGACCAAATAGATGATCAAAATAATTATAGTGAAAATATATCCTCATAAAAGTCATATTTGAAATTTCTAAATCCTAAAACCTCAACTAATGGTATCTAAATATCAAATAAATTATTGAAATCCATCGGGATCCCTGAAGATAATAAAATATATCTCAAATCCTATTATATGGATATTTTTTCTTTATGGTAACTTGATTGATATTTTTGAAGTCAATGAAAAGATGGAGGATTCCACCAACTTTATTTTTAAATATAATTTATGATAACCATGGTGAAAGACTCAGTCAAATAAATCTTCTTCCTTATAGATCATCCAACTAAGCCTTCAACTCCTTCATCTCATTAGGATCCATCGAGTAGTATGTAAAGGATGTGTATCTCATTACATGTTATAAATCAATGGATATCTCCACCTCCCTCATATATGGTAACCTAGAGAAATAATCCTATAAAAACATGGTATACATCTCTACCACTACCAAAAGTTTTTAAACTAAACCATGTCTAAATAAATAAAATATATTACTAGATAAATAGCATAAAATCACGATAAATTCATGGAAAAAATTCATTCCCTTCATGAACTAGGACACAACTCACCCTGGATGATGTGGGTAATACCATTAGGATATATAAAATGAACTCTATGATGATAGTAATCAATCAGGTTTTTGTAACCAATCATCTAGTCCACGATAATAAAAATATTAAAAATATCTAGGTTAAGGAATATGGTATCCCACATGATCTCAAAATGAAATATAAGAACCTAACAAATTTGAATCATAAATCCATTAAAATTCTTCATTCTAAACAGAGTTTATAGATAAATTTTAAATAAAAAAATTTATTGAAAATCTAAAAAATCAATATTCATTAATGAAATAATGAAAGGGGATGTGTGTATATCAATCAATTCCAAATCCATAAAAGAATCAATAAATACCATAACTTTAACTGTAGATGAAAAATCATCAAAATCCTTTGTGATATGGTCAACTATAAATGGATTTTCCAAACTTATTCCCACTATATATCTTCATAGACATGTAAAAATATCCTTTTTTTCTAAGAATAGAACCCTATACCAATAAATTAATCAAATAGAAATTCAAATCCTCATGTAAATTAATATTCAACTCCTCTACCATATCAAGGACTTCAGTGAAAATACTAAATATAGAACTGACACCCATACTAGTGGAAAATTTTATGTTAATCGTGGTAATATTGTTACCAACATATTCAACTATTATTAAATATGATAAATGGAGAGCCCCTTCTACACTACTTCGATGGGACCCCTAACGATTTATTTTCTATAAGTACACAGATATTAGACTTCCCCTTACCTTAAATTTTTAACCATAGATCCTAATATAGACCTCTATATTGACATATTCCATCACAACATTATCAACCACCACTACATACATATTTATAAAAACCATAAAGATTCTCAATCTAATATTAGGATCCATCCCCATATCTATGTGTCGAGCCTTAAGATGACCATTCATGATATTCTCTAGAGAATAATGAACCAATTCATAAAACTAAATAAAATAATCCATTATGATATGACTAACTTTATCTATAGTCATTGATTACATGGATTTTTCAATCCTTAGTATTTTTAATTATAATAATTTATTGAAATTTTTCATAAACATATCCAAGGTTAGTTCATTAGGAAACATAAATTTCATATTAAACTCCCGCCAATTTCTACAAGACCCATCAAACATATAGGTGGAAAACCAAAACATTAGTTGGAATTAGGGTATTTAGAAAATATATGATATTATCAATAATTTTAATCCACTCCTTGGGATCTTGATTCCCTTTATCACCATGAATGACCAGTGGATTTTTCTTAGTGAACTCTTTTGCATGTTCCACCACATTCTTTAACTTTTCCACCCCCCTAACCTAATATCTAAACATCACCAATGAATGGTTCAATGATAGTGGTATCTATGGAAGGATTTACCTATGTTATGTTCTATGTATATTTATCTTTTTTTCATAGGGTCCTTTTTGGGAGGAATAATATTTAAAATACAAGGTATGAATCAAAATTAATAACAAATTTAAATTCTATAGTCATGTATTTAGTTCAAAACCCCACTTATGTGGATAAAAAATATAGGTTATAATGGAAGGGTTTAAATTCCATATTATTAACAAATAGCTTCTCGTAACCTTGCACTTGAATTTTACAACACAATTTTTCTTCCCTATTTCACCCTGAAGACAAAAAAATCTCAAAAAAAAGTTTTTCTACTCAAAACTAATAATAAATATTAAATAACAAAAAAATATTGTCAAAATTTTTGTAAAATAAAACTCAAATCCATGAAACAATTCGCAACCACCCATGAAAAATAAAGGTTTAACTTGATGAAAAGTTATCTAAGAAATCCTCTGAACAAACCTCTAAAGATTTTATGGTAATGTATTTATTATAATGTTACATTTCTAATAAAAAAAGGATATTATGACATATTATAATGAACCAAACCATATTATCCATTCAAGTATTATGTCTTGGCTCAAAAAAAGGACTCAATAGGTTTTTGATCTCCACGGGATAGAGATAATAAGCAGGGTATTAAAATATGAACAATAATAACAATTTTACCCTCAGAATCCATATAAATATCATACAAATTCTTACCAGAAATATAGCATGAATAAAATTTTATAATGGAGTATACTCAT
The DNA here is from genome assembly GCA_963277665.1 of Viscum album. Taxonomy (NCBI): domain Eukaryota; kingdom Viridiplantae; phylum Streptophyta; class Magnoliopsida; order Santalales; family Viscaceae; genus Viscum; species Viscum album. The sequence goes on along the minus strand of OY728164.1, from coordinate 1,483,643,005 downwards.
TCATTTGGATAAAGTTGGGCCAAATTATTACATCCCAGACTTCACACCAAAAAAATACCCCTATGGATTGAACTACATGGTAAGGTCATTGAGGATTTCATGGGGAATCATACAACTGATAATGGTTCTATGGTCCAAATTCTCCATGCCAAAATTTTGGAAACTATAGAAACTCTGACACACTCTAGTGGATCTGGCCAGGAGACACTGACATGGAGCTATAGTAGTGCATACTATTTATATGGTTAGTGTAGAATCTTAAAATTTAAAAAATTATATTATAGCTCCATAGACTTCTAGCCACCAGTAACTATAGGATAGTGGAATTGTTGTCTATTTAGTCAAATAGTTATATCATCTAATTTATTTTCACTTTCAAGATAGGGTTTTTGTGTGTTTTTGTAACATCAAAATTTACCTATAATTCTTATACTTATCATCGGGAAAAAAAATTCTTTCCTTGTAAGTAGAGATTATTTCCAAAATATTTTAAATTTTCTTATCCTATTATATTCTTCTAATAATGTTTATTTTTTATTTCTAATAATATTTGAATGTTTTTTCATTAGTTTCTACTAGTGTTTTTTTCGACACCGAGTTTTTCAAGTTTTGGCTTATGTTCTGGTTTGTTGGGAATTCTGGTCTTTTACTCGGTTTTAGGTGGGATGGGTGTTGGTTTTTGATGTGTTTTTATTGTCTAATAATTTCCTCATGGTTGATCCTTGGGTATTTTGGGTGTCTTTAGAGAAAACATGGATGTTTGGACTAAAAAGGCTCTGTGCATGGTTGGCGCACTATTTAATAAAATGTACGTACGAACCCAGGTAACTATGAAGTAGTTATAAAACCTACCACATGGTTGGATCATGGGAATGTGGCCACTTGGGGGTGACTGTGTGGCCGCTCATGTGTTTGTCACATGGTTTGGTACATGGTTAAATAAATTGTGCGGCCTAACCGTGCGACTCTACCCAGAATTAAAATTTTAAAAATTATCTAAACTATACCCTTTGTATTTTAGACCCAAATCCTCCCAAATTTATTTATACTAGTTCTTCTAGATCTAGTTAGGCCTATCCCATGCTTTCCAATCCCTTCCTTCACCACCTTTTATGTAGATCTAATAAACAGTCATGATGGGGATAGTTTCTCAATTTATTTCTCCTCTCCCTTCCCTCTTCTTTCATTTTTACTTGGTTATATATTCTCCCCTATTCATTATCAACCTAGGGTTCTATTTACCATGATTTTTCATGGTTTTTTTGTTCATTTATGGTTTTTCTTCATAGATTTAGGGTTTTGGAACCCTTGGTGAGTGATTTCGAGTGTGTGTTTCCATTCTATCGTGGTTTTGAGGTAGATTTCCCTAGCACTTGCCTTTATAATTTCAGTATCTTTGATTTAATGGTTTTTTAATCATTTTTATATTATTAATATCGATATATGATCCTTTAATTAATTGTTTGGTGTGAAAATTAGTGGTTTATGCCTTGTTTTTTGGAAATTGGTATTGTTTTGGTTAAAGTGTGCACTCTAAGTGTTTGATAAAATGTTCTGTAAGCTTTTGCACTTATTTTATGATATCTAGAACATGTTTCTATATCTTGAACTAATTTATGGAATTAAGATTGGTGTTTTATGCCTTTTTGAGTGTTAAATGAAATTGTTTTGTTAAATTTTCCATGTTGTGTGTTCAATAAATGGATCAATTTTCTTTTATGGGTTATTTGTGATATAAATTGATTTTTTTGGATTTTTAAATATATTTTAGGCATTCTAAATGTTATTTTGGATCCCTTAAATGGTTTCCAAAGTGGATTTTGTCTTTATAAAGTAATGAGTTTTGGTTTTAAATGTGATTTAGAATGAGCTTCCAGTGAATGGCCTATTTGGAATTTTTAATAAAAATGGTTGTGTTTTTAATGTGTAGCCTAAATGTTTTAAGGGGTTTATGTAAATTTTTAGATGCTTCAAATGGTATGTTTACACCTCTCTATGAAAATTTAAATTTGTACCACTGATAAATGTTGGTTTTGTGAAACACTTAAAGGACCATTTTGAAACTTTGTGAAAATGTTGAAATTGATTATTATGGAAAAATCATTTATATGTTCTTGTGGCTAATATATGTATATAATGGATGGGATTTCCTCACTGTGGAATCATTGTGATCCATTATTAGAGTTCCTTGGGTTGTATTCTTTGTGTTCTGTTTGTTATGTGGAATGAGATCCATCTTTGGAGTGACTTGGGGTTATGTCTCTTGTGAATTATTATTATTATTATTATTATTATATATATGTGTGTGTGTGTGTGTGTTGTGATTGGATGCTTGAATGGAATTATTTGGATCACCCCCATTAAATACTTGATACATGGGAACCTGGAATAAAGATATAGTTTTCTAAGAATGATTTTTTCACTGGTAGGTCATGATACTGACCAGTGGCCCATAATAGGTAAATATATTGGGTTTATTTCTATGGGATTTTCCCTTAGTTTTTCCTGAGAAAGGGTGGTTGCGAATATTGATAGTGTTGATTTCATCATGTTTGGAATTCTACCGTAGATGGGGTCTCAAGTATTTGTGTCTTTTGGATTGTTCCTCATATTCTTGGTTCACCCATGTCTATTAGTTCTTAGTTTCTTTTAGTGATGAATGTGATACTTATATGATGATTTTCATTTAACTTTTTGTGTGATTACTATAGCACTATATTGTGTAATGTTCTTCTTGGAAAGTTATGTGATGATTTTAATAAGGATTTTGAAAAAAAAATCAAGTAAAGTGTTTTACCCTCTTTGTGAAAACTAAAAAATATAAACATCACTTTCTCCTTGAAAATACCAATGTCGCACTAATGGATTGAACCTAGTTTTGGAAATAAATAAAGTCAATGAGTTGTAATTTTTTTTAAGAATAATGTGTAGAAAATCTTACTTTTATATATTATAGTTAAAACTTGGAATTGATGTTTATTTTATTTTAAAGTACGTGCATTGGGAATAGATTATCATGCTAGCCTACCTAGTTTTAATACTTACACTTATAGTTTTTTTCTATTTTTATCCCTTGTATAGGTTTCATCTTGAGTTCGGTCACCTTGGGAGATGATTTATCATTGTGATGGAGAGTAAAAAGAGAGGTCACATGGAGATAGTGGTTTATTCTTATCTGGGTGGTTGTTTTGTGCAGTTATTATAAATTTTCATATTGTGTATAAAATATGTTTAGCTCATTTTTATTTAATTAAGGGTTTGTTTGGTTCTTTTTTCTACATGTTTCTCTATATATTTTTTATATATATCATTCTCTCATGTACTATGTTGATTCCCTTGGTGCTTGTCACTAGCCCAGGAGGATCGGGAAAGCCTCTTGGGTCTTGTTGTGGATCGGACCAGGTGACCGATTCAGGGTCAACCCAGGTTGGTTCATGAAAGAAAAGGCACTAGATCAGGTTGTATATTAATAGACCTTACTTTTTAGAGAACTCTTTTTTACTTGGGGATGTCAAGGTAGATGGGGTATGATTTTTTAGAATCAAAGGGAAGGTGTGAGAAGATTTTCGTGAACTCTTTCTCATCTTGGGGATGATTTTGAAATGGTTTAACATATTTGGATTTACTAATCAAAACATAGGGTTTATAGAAATTGGTTATTTGTTTTTAAAGTTATTTAAATGAAAAGGAATAGGTTTCTAATCAATGGTTTTTAGTTGAGAGTGGTTTTTTGAGTTGTTGTAAAAATGTTTTTATAAAACTAAAATAGATTTTGATGGATATATATGGGATTTCATTTTCAATTATGGTAAAATGGTTTGATGTGTAAATCTAAAAATGGTTTTGACTTGGTGGTTAGTTTTTCTTCAGAAGGTTCATAATTTTTGAATTGGGTTGAGTGATTTGTTTTGGGAAATGAGAATTTTTTATTTTAGCCTCAGTGGTCTTATGGGTTATTACATGCATGGTGTTATATGGGAATGTGAATGGATTCCCGATATGGCATGATGGATGGGTGACCGGGGTGGTACAAAAACATGCATGTGAGTGAGACTCTAAGGAATACTAATGGCAAGTGATCAACCCACCAATTTTGTTATAAATTAAATATGTTTACAAAAAGAGAATTTTTGATGTTATAATGACTTTTTTTCTTGTGTTTAATGCTTTTCACATATGTGGTGTTTGACCTTGATAATTTTTATTATTGATTTGACCTTGAAATGGTTCTTGGATTTTTCTTTATTCAGTAATTTTCCCCTTGGAACTTCGATGGGTGGACGTAGTGTTGCTACAGGTGATTCCCATTTAGAGGGATTTATAGTTGATCAACTTAAGGATGTCATTTATGAATTTCAAAAGCTTTATCCACCTCTATTTTATGGTCAAGTAGATCTTATCAAGGAGGAGGAGTGGATGAGATTGATCAAAAGGAAATTTAGTTTCATTGAGTTACCCGAGTTGCTAAAGGTTGAGTTTTCAACTTTCATTCTTGAAGGTTAACCATAGAAGTGGTGGAATTTGGTATCTCTAAACAAGTCACATGAAGACCGCACTTGGGAGATCTTCAAGGACTTATTAATTCACCAGTATTTCTCTAAGATTGAAAGGGTGAGCAAGGGGATGGATATGGGATGTTGCATAAGGGTGATAGGTCAGTGTTGTATTATTTCCATCACCTTGTGGATCTAGTCTCTTATGATTCGATGTATGTTATAGATGAATCCATTAAGTATTGGAATTTCAAGGCTGGGATCTGTCCCAATTTTCATTAAAATTTGTTATAGCTCAATCTAACTTCTTGTGCTGATATAGTGAGGCAATATTTTCATGTTGAAGTTGTGATGGTGGGTGTTCTTGAAATAGTCCTCCCTACTTCAATTCCTAGGATCGATGGTGGATATTTTGGAATGGAGATGAGAAGGTAGTTGAATGTTAATGGAGTAGTTCATAGAATCAAAAGGCCTTAGTATCTTTCATAAAACTCTTCTAGGCATGAGTTTTTTCTATGCTATCAGTGTAAAAATTTGGGTAACAAGTGGTAATTGTGTACAAGTACTCCTAAGACCTACCATGCTTATGGATGCTTAGGTCCCTTACAGCGATTCTATTGAGGCATTTCTAGAAAGCATCATAGAGGAAATTCTTATAAGCGATGTGTTGTTGGAAAGTTATTTAATGTTATTTTTGTAAGTTTACTTCTAGTGTAAGGGATATTTTATTGTGGTGTTTGTACCGATGGGGTTTTGGTTTTTGAAATATAAGGGATGTTGTGGGTCTTTTGTGAACTCTTGTTTCCAATTGAAGCATTGTTTCTATTCTAGAAATTTAGAATCTTTCTCTTTTATATAATAATGTGGTGCACATTATAGTTTGGGATTATTAGTTCCTAATTGCGAGGAAGTGGATGATCCATCCATCAAAGCTCTATCCATAGGTCCTAGAGTGAAGCTAGCATGTAGTTAGGAATCCTAGATATTTAAGGAGTTTGTAAAGGTTTATGCCTCCACCGTTGCGGTGGGGCTGTTCAAGTGTTTTAATTGTGGTTTCTCAATACTGGTAATTTCACATCATGTTGGAGAGAGTGGTGTCTAGTTTTTATTCATGGTTTTAGTGGTCCAATCATTGGGCACATTCCCTACCTACCCTATGTGGTGGGGGTTTTTGGTCCATGTGGAAAATTTTGATTCAATTCTTGTCCCCTCTATCCAGGAGTGGGTGGTTTAAATTCTCTCATTATATTCCTTTTAGATTTGGTTGAAAACTAGGCTGGAAGGGCTCTGGTGGTCATGTGTGGGAAAACCTTGATTCTGGTTCATGTTGAATTTTCATTTGGTCGCTTTTAGTTGGTTCTTAATGGTGGGGAGACCCACTTCAGGTCTCGTTGAGGTTCCTTTTGAGAATATGTCGAGTGGTAGTTGTTCTTTTATGGTGGGGAGTCTATTCTAGACCCCTTTGAAATATTTGGATATCGTGAGTGCTCTTTGGTTTGGGTGATTGTTGGGATCTTTGAGATAAGGCCCAAAAATTCAGTTCTTGTCTTGGTTGTGGATGTAATGGCTTGATCCTTTCATTGATTCTTAGGAAGTGGTTGTCAGTTGTTGTTTTGTTTCAGGAAAGAGGCTTAAGTTCTATTTTGGTTATTGAAATGTTCATGGTTTAAGAAGTTGGATAGTGTTGATGTGGAATCCTTAGGCAGTGACTGGTTATGCCCAAATTTACCCAAGTTGTATGGTGTAAATGGTCATTGTAGTACGGCTTTGGTTATCGATCCTCTGAGACCTAAGAAGAAACCTAAGAAACATACATTCTAATAAAATAATTTGATGGTATTGATTTGGCTATGAAGTGGCCAAATTTGGTTTGAATTGATTAGATTATTTGATATTTTAAGGACTTAAGTGAATTCAATTTAAAATAATGAGTTTATCCATCGTTATCGCATTGGGTGTATTAGATAAATTTCTTTTTAAATTATTTCAATGTCTTAAATTCGAGTGTTTCCTTTAATGAAATACAAGCATCTGAAATCACTCACCAATTTTGAGTTTTCACTATCCTAAGTCTAATCACCTATACACTTGGAGGATCATATTGATGATAACTTCAAGGTAGAGGATCATTTTATCACTCGGGATGTGTATCACTAAAATTGGTGAGTTTAAAGGATAACGTACATCATTGAATTAAAATCTCAAAAATAGAATTGATTAAGAATTATTAAATTAAGAAATAACATCCAATTCACCCTTTGCTACTCCCTTGGATCAACCCATTATAGGATTAGCCCTCCATTGATTCTATTCTATCAATGAAAGTGGGTAGTAGACTTATGATGGTAGAATTGGAGAAGAAGAAAAAAAATAACAATCACTCCACCGTTGTGTGAAGAGTTTCACAAAAGATAGTGTAAATAACCTCACTCCCTAAGGAAATGGTATCAACATGATATGGAAAAAGAAATAATAAATTAAGAAGAATAAGATGATGATGATATCTTATTAATTAAATGAAGGTGAACAAAAAACTTACATGGGAGAAATTGACAAAGCCATTACAAAATGAAAGCATAACAATACAATTGAAAGAAAATAAAAACTTCCATTCCAAACAAAAATATTCGATCATTATTCCATTCACAATAATCTCCTTACATAGGAATGTTTGTATACTTAGATACACACCCCAAAAATAAATTACATCTCCATTAATTGGGAGAGTTAAAAGGAGGGTGAGAAAATCAAGGGAGTTTGGTGTTTTGAAGTTGACCCGAAAATTCATCCAGATTCATCCACCATTTTGAAGTGTAAATTTGTAATTGATTAAAGCTGAATCTGGAGAGGTATTAGAAGCTAAATATTATCTTCCATTTTTCCTCTATTATCTGTAAAAATTTCAGGAAATATGGCTTAGCCATTTGGAAGTTATGGTGGAAATGGTGGGACAAATTTATGTCCATTCATATCGGGCCCACCATTTAAATCTCAACTTCAGATCCCTTTATCATCATGATAAATTCAGAATTAGCTTTGGAAACAGTTGAATAAAATTATCCCCATATTTTTATATTTCTTAAGTAAAAATTTTACCTACATTGGGCTTGGTTTGTGGGCCCCACTTTTTTTTGATGGTCCTTAGGCCCATTAAGCTTTCTCTAGAAAATTTCTGCATTCATCTCCAAAAATCTCCATCTTCCATTGGGATTCATCCATCGATCCTAAAAGAAAAAATGTTCCAAAAAAATGATCAATCATATTCCAAAATATAAAATTCATAAAATGAATATAATGTTGTCCAAAACAGATGAATGATTGGTCCCAAATTTTCATTTTAAACTTGAATTGCATTTAAGATGAGAAATGAAGTTCAATTTCTATAATACACTAAAAATGATGTTTTTGGACTTTAGAACACTTTATTATTAATATATTGACAAATAATATTATCCTATTTCAGCATCTAATCATTTATCAACAATTTGGAGCGTGTTATGTATTTCTAGGGACAAAAAGCATTAATGGTAGGGAGAATTGTCAAACCCGTTTTTTTAAGTTTTGGCTTATGTTCCAGTTTGTTGGGAATCTTAATATTTTTCTAAGGTTATGAGTGTGATGGGTGTTGAGTTTTGATGTTTTTTTCTTGTATATTCATTTACTCATGGGTGATCCTTGGGTCATTTGGTATTTTTTAGAGAAAACATTTATGTTTTTTCCTAAAAAGGCCCTACTCATGGTTGGCACGTAGTTTGACAAACAGTGCAGTCGAACCCAGGTAACTGTACGACAGGCATAAAACCTACCACACGGTTTGATCATGGGCATGCATCCACTTGGGGGTGATTGTGTGGTCTCTCCTATGTCTACCTCATGGTTTGTCACTCTGTTTAATAAACTATGCGGCCTAACCGTGCGAGTCTACCCAGAATTAAAATTTTAAAAAAAATTAAACTACCCCCTCAGGATTTTAGACCCAAATCTGCCCAAATTTTTTATCCTGGTGTATCTAGACCTGGGGAGGTATCTCTCATGCTTCTCAATCTCTTCCTCCTCCTTTGATGTAGATCTAAGAAACCCTCAAGGTGGGGCTAGTTTATCAACGTATTTCTCTTCTCCTTTCTCCTCTCCCTTCCCTCTTCTTTCATTTTTAATTGGTTCTCTATTCTCTCCAGGTCATTCTCAACCTAGGGTTATATTTTCCTATGATTTTTTATGGGGTTTTTGTTAATTTGGTGTTTCTCTTCATATATCTAGGGTTTTGGAACCCTCGGAGGGGATTTCGGGTGTGCATTTCTATTCCTCCATGGTTTTAAGGTAGGTTTCCCAATAACTTGCCATTATAATTTTAGAATATTTGATTTCATGGTTTTTTAATCATTTTTTATATTCTTAATATTGATATATGAGCCTTTGATTAATTTTTTAGGGTGAAAAGTAGTGGTTTATGCCTTTCTTTGTTAAAATTAGTGTTTTTTTGGTTAAAGCATGCACACCAAGTGTTTGATAAAAAAATTTGTTAGCTTTCGCACATGTTTTTAAATATCTAGAACATGGTTCAGTAGCTTGAGTAAATTTATGGAATGGAAATTAGTGTTTATACCTTTTTTAGTGTTAAATTAAATTGTTTTGTTAAATGTTGCATGCCATGTGTTCAATAAATGGCTCGGTTGGCTTTTATGGGTTTTTTGTGATATAAATTGATTTTTTTAGATTTATAAATATATTAGAAGCATGTGAAATGTTATTATAGATCCCTTAAATGGTTTTCAAAGTGTTTTTCTTTATAAAGTAATGAATTTTGTTTTTAAATGTGATTTGGCATGCTCTATCGGTGAATGGACCATTTGGAATTTTTAATAAAAATGGTTGTATTTTGAATGTGTAACCTAAATGTTTTAAGGGTTTTATGTAAATTTTAGATTTTTAAAATGGTTTTTTTACACCTCTTTATAAAAAGTGAAATTTTTATTGTTGATAAATGTTGGTTTTGTGAAGCACTTAAAGGCCTTTTTGGAAACTTTGTGAAAATGTTGAAATTGATTATTATGGAAAACCTCATTTGGATGTTCTCATGCTTAGTATGTGTATATTATGGATAGTATTTCCTCACTATGGAATCCTTGTGATCCATTATTTTATTGCCTTAGGTTGGACTCTTTGTGTACTATTTTTTATGTGGCATGAGATCGGTCCTTTGAGTGACTCGGGGAGATGTATCTTGTGAATTATTATTATATATATATATATATTGTGATTGGATGCTCGAATGGGATCAGTTGGTTCACCCCCATTAAATAATTAAGACATGGTAACTTGGAATATTGAGAAAGTTTTCTATGAATGATTGATGCACTGGTAGGTCACAGTACTGACCAGTGGCCCATAGTAGGTGTATATATTGGGTTTATTGCTATGGGATTTTCCCTCGATTTGTCCTAAGAAAGGGTGTCCAAGTATATTAAGCATTTTTATTTCATCATGTGTGTAATTATACCATAGATGGGGTCTTATCTGTTAGTGTCTTCTTGATTATTCTTGATCTCCTAGGTTCACCCATGTTTATTGGTTCTTAGTTTCCTACAGTGATGAATGTGATACTTATATGATGATTTCCATTGCCCTTGTTATGTGATTACTATACTTCCCTCTTATGTAATGTTTTTTGTGGAAATTGATGTGTTGATTTAAATAAGTTTTATGAAAAAATTTGTAAGTAATGTGTTTTTCCCTCTTTGTGAAAGCTGAAAAATATAGACATCACCTTCCCCTTGAAAATACCAATGTCGCACTAATGGAATGAACCTAGTTTTGGAAATAAATAATAGCAATTGGTTGTACTTTATTTTTAAGTAAAATTTGTAGAAAAAAATACTTTTATATATTATAATTCAAACTTGAAATTGATGTTTCTTTTATTTTAAAGGAAGCACACTGGGAATAGATTATCGGGCTAGCTTACTGAATTTTAATACTCAAACCTATAGTCCTTTTCTATTTTTATCCCTTGTGCAGGTTTTAACTTGAGTTCGATCAACTTGGATGATTAGTGATCATTGTGTTGGAGAGTGACCAAAAAGTTCACATGGATATAGTGTCGTCTTCTTGTCTGGGTGGTTGTTTTGTGCAGTTGTTGTAAATTTTCAGATTTTGTATAAAAGATGTTTAGCTCATTTTTATTTAAATAATGGGTTGTTTAGTTCCTTTTGATATATTTTTCTCTATTTATTTTTGGGTGAAATCATTCCCTCTTGTACTCTATTGATTCCCTTGGTGCTTATCACCAGTCCAGGAGGATCAGGAACGCCTCTCGGGCATCATCGTGGATCGGCCTAGGTGATCGGTTCAGGGTCGACCCGAGTTGGTTCGTGACAATTTCTACAGTAGATGACATCAATTTTTTTGATTTAAAGATTGATTTTTGATTTTATTGAATTAATATTTGGCTATAGAAAATGAAATTTGAAGTTCAATATCTTCAACAGAACTTATTTATTTTATAGGATGATCTTTATCATGGAATATTTTTATTAAAAAAAGAATCGCATACCACTTATGGGGGTAAACCCATTTGATATGGAGGATACAACATGGTCGGTACTATATGGATATGTTCTGGGAGTTATTCACATTACATTATCTAAAAATATGGAATTGAAAATAATAGAAGAGAAGATAATGCCTGGGATGATGAAATCTCTCATTAATATATATGAGAATCCTTCTATAGTGAACAAATTGTACCTAATACTGTGAATTTTAATTGTAAAAATGATTTAAAGGTTGATTTTTTCTAATATTATCAAAAACTTCATAACCATCACATGACAGTTGATGTCAGAGGGAATTATTATCGGTGATGAGTTATGTGATATTGTTTTATTATCTTCATTACCAAATAGTTGGGGAACAACTGTAATAGTTAGGAGAAGTTCATTAGGGAATAAAAATATTGTTCTAAAGGATGATGGAGTCCTGATAGTCAATGATGATATTTGAATAAGATAATTAGAAATATTCTCTAGTTCTTCTCAAAACATGGAGGGAATAAGCACATATGAATAGTGAGATAATCACAGAGGATGATCAAAATCATATGGAATGAGATGATATAAGGAATATGGGATTGGTCCTACAAGTTGGATTTGTAGGGTGAATGAACACTTAAAAATGAGCTATAGTGAAAGATGGAAGGTGCCTAGAACTAATACATCAAACATAACATATGAAGGAACTGATGATGTTTTATTTTTGACATTGGATATCCCTATAGATTCATAGATTTTAAACATCTGTGCATCATTCCATTGCAATAAAAATAAGGGTTTTCTGAAAAATTATGTTCCTGTAAATTTTGGCTAGGAATATCTTGCTGATGATGGAACATTACAGATTGTGTGTAAGGGTTATATAGTATCCCATACTTATTACACATATAAATAAAATATTTATAGATTATTATTCATTACATAAAATAATTTTCCACACTAGAATCATATATTTCTTATGACATAGTAAATAAGGTCACATAAACAATTGGTTCATAAGAGTATACTTTTATTTTCTTTATAACTAGAATCATTATTAGATATGAAATTGCTAAAAACATTCTTTATATCCTAGGTAATGGATAAATAAGAAAGGGTGGGATCATATGATCAATAATGGTAAACAAGTGGGAAAACAATGATCATATAAACATAACATGAGTACAAGGATATGATAATATGAGCCTGGAAGCTGGAATACATACCCTACGTATCATAGTTCATAATCATGAGTCATGTTATAATGTTTTGTATTTAAGAAGACCTGAATCATAAAATATTCAAATTAAATGGGACATGAGAGTATAAAAATAGGATAATTCATATGTTTGTGTCATTAACATAATAATATAAAATCATTTCCTCTATATTCAAATATCGTTTCCAAGACTATCACAGTGCACTAGGTTCACTACCTAAACCAACATAGTAGTAAGGGTTCACTCCCAAGATGATCATAATAGAAAAATTCCCTTATTGAACTAGGTTCACTCTCCATTTTAGCCCTATTTATCTCATGAGAAATCAATTTTTACTCAATCCATTGAAAAGAGATATAGGTCCCACCCATCCTTGGTTATAATTTGACCACTATCCTTGGTTATAATGTAACAACCATCCTTGGTTATAACATAACCACTTTCCTTTGGTTATAACGTAACAATCATTCCTGGTTATAACATAACCACCATCATATAATGAAAATTGTGACTACATGTTCCATAATATCATAAAGCATTCATCATATTAGAACCCATGAAATGAAGTTTGTTTCATTAATAGTTCATCGTAGCATAACTAATGGTAAAAATGGGTTTCATAAACATTTTATCATTTCATTATAGTAAATACCATGGAAAATGATTGGGTTTCACAAACAACATATCATTATAAAAATAAACCATCCTAATAAATATAAGGATTTTATCCATGGTTCATATCCACACTAAGAAAAAGTGAAATCAAGGCTAGTTGTATTTGATGAATAGATTCGCCAAGAAAAATTCATTAAAACATTCTTAAAGAAAATCAATTATACATTTTTAAATGAAATCCATAAATTATAAAAAATTAAAAATTATAAAGGAAAATAGTTTCACCTAAAATAACCATTGGATCTTCTTAAGGATACTTTATATTATTTATCGTCATAATAGTGATATATTTTGTTCATTCTGTATTATTTAAAAAAAATACCTTTTACACTTATGTAAAATAATAATAATGTAATGTGTTCAGTAAATTACAAGAAGATTCATTTTGAACCATTTTTTAAAATTCAATCATGGGTAAAAATAACTTTATATAATTATAGTAGAATAGTAAAAACATTCTTTAATACATTTTTGGATAACATGTATATGGACAAAAAATTTCTTTCGATTGAAGAGATAAATTTGGTTTATTTTCCTTAAAACAAATTCTCGGTCTCTTAAAAACATATGATGGGTAAAATGAAAAACAAAACATTTATTTTCATAAAATAAGGAGAGGAGATAAAAATCATGTGTTTCATGAGAGTTAAATAAAAATATGTCCTCATTGGATACATAACAAGAAAAAATCCCTATATAAAATGATATTGTAATATAAAACCCTAACCACTTTTATAACATCCCTGAAATAATAAGCTTATATTTATTTTTATAAATATTTTATTAAATTGATTAATTTAAAATTGAAAAAAACTAATAAGATGTATTTTAATATTAATGAGATGATTTTCTTTAAAAATAATAAATATCTAATATAAATTATGTTAAAATAAATCCAATTATAAATATTATAACTTAAAAATTAAAGATATAATTTAACCTGATAGTAATAATTTAGCAATAAAATAGATATATAAATAAATAAATTATAATTTCAATCTTAAAATTAGAATTTATTAAATAATATTTGTAATAGTTAGATTTAATCAATTAATTATTTATAAAAATATGGTTATTATTATTACTTTATCGTTAATAAAATTAGTTAAATGCTTTAAAATGGTTTATAATTATAAATAAATTTTAATTTTAATTTTACCATGTATCTATATCAATTAATTTAATAAAAAATTCATTGTTGTAACTAAAATTTTATACTTATAACATTTAAGAAAAATGATGATAACCTGTAATATAATATAAATATATGAAATAAATGAAATAATGTTAATATCATATATTTTTTAAAATAGTTTATTATAAATATATTCATAAAAGGGTTATGATTATAAATATATTAATTAGAATTTAAAACTCTAAATAATTTTTATTCAAAACAAATTAGTCATAAATTAATCAAGTAATATTTAAAAATTTATATATTAACATATGAATTAAAGGGAATAAACTTTATAATATTATTTATGAAATTATAAATTATAATTCAATTTATAAAAAAATATATATGAATATGAAAAAATGATGGAAAAAAAAGATATTTGGTTGAAATTAGGGCTCGATCTGTTCTTAGGGGTCAAAGATGAGGTTATCGAGTAGTGTAGCAAGGGATTCAGGAGGATTTGAGCACAATAGTGTATGGAAGGACTTGGTTTCTATGATTCCAAATGATCTCGGTCATTATTTGACTGCGAATAAAGGAGGTCTCAATCTTGATTAATATATTGACCACTAACGAGGGATTCTAAAGGATGAGCAATATCAAAGGATCGAGCTTGGGAAAAGGGGTTCGATGGTGATAGGGTTTTGAATAAGGAAGGTGGTCTTTATTCTCTTTTTTCAATTTTCAAGAAATCATAGGTTGGTATTTGTATTTTAATCCATCATTTTATGTGTATTAATTAATTGTCTTGTCATCTTCCACCAAATTTCACCATCAACCTGTTTCAATAGCCCATTTTGATCATTGTTTGAATTTGTCTAACTCATAATGTTGATTATTAATGATGTAATCAAATTAAAAGCATTTTTTATATCATTTTTCAACAATTTTGTTTAGATTTGGATTTTTTTGGACCAATGCTTCTTGAAAAAACCTCTATCAAAATTTTCAATTCATATCTACATCTATTTTTGATCTCTCCATTATTTTATTATTTAATTCCAATATAAAAATATTAATTAAATATAAAAATACATATAGTTTGACCTATTATCATCTTTCTCTATAGGAATTAAACATGAACCAAAAAATTATTGAAAAATGAGATCTTATGAGTTTCATCCAAACATTAAATGATTTTAATTCTTCATTGATTATTATATATAATTAAAACAGTGAAAATATGGATATAAAATGGAAACTTCTATTGGGAGATACTCACTTAGAATTTGTATATTGATTATAAGAGAGAGAATCCAAAGGGTATATGAAGATGGAGAAAACTATTTGGCTACAAGTTTCTTCAAATCAAACTCTTAAGGTAAATTTTATTTTTAAAATTCTTATAATAAGTTTTTTTATAAAAATACTAATGTTTTTATTAAAAAATATAAAATCTAAATTTCTGAAATTTTAGTTTAATTTTATGGTAAAATTTATTATTTAGAAATCCTAAATTTACAAAGATGACTCTTCAAAAGAAGTAATTAATTTTCTTTTAACTTTTATATTTTTAAGAACATATTTAAGGATAAGGTATAATTTTTTCAAATTTTATTTTCAAAGTAATTATTTTATGTATAATTTTTTAAAGATTATATGAATCGAATAATAGTATTATTATTATCTTATAATTACAATTTAATGTTTAAATATTATTTTGAAAATAAATCTATATATTTAAAGGTAGCAAGGTTTATTAAAGTATATTTTATAATTAACATTTTATGTGAATTAAAATAATGGATGTTAAAAATTCATAACGACATGGACATGTTTTATGCATATCATTGATATTTCATAAATTTATAATAAAATCTTATTTTCAATTTATATTTCAAGGTACTATTTCAAGATTATTAAATTCATGGATTTCTCTAAGATTTAAAATGTTTAATGAAAAATAGGTTTTTGAAAAAAATATTGAATGTATAAAATTAAATTCTGAATGGAAGATAATTCAATTAAATTATGATGGTTTTTAATCGGTTTAATAGGTTATTTATTAGAAAGACAGATCTTCAGAAATAAGATTTCTTAAAATTAAAATTGGCACTTGAATGTCAAAATAAATGTTTAGCGGTGGGGAGTGAACCCACTACCTCTAGGTGATGATGTCCAATAAGTAATATCGCTTGGTGGCCTTATAGGTTTCATAAGATCTTATGAGTATCATTTTAATCCAATAAAGTAATATTATTTTCATATTATTTTCAATGAGAAATCAAATTGTTATTAAAATAATAGTTTGGAAATAAATTTTTAATAAGATAATTATTTTATAAATGGTTTGAAAATTATATATATATGAAATATATATTTATATTTGAAATAAAATATTTTAATTTTTTAAAATAATTAATTCTTAAAATTAATTTATATATATTTTAAAACCCCTTACTGAGAAATTTATTACTCATCCCTTGTTTTTTAAAATATTTTCATAGGTATTTTATAAGTTCTAAGATAAAAAGATTCATTCAAGGAGTCATTGCATGAAAAACAAATTAATTATTTTATTTTATTTTTATAAAAATCTAAATTCTCTAGAATTATGACTGGAAAAGTTCCTAGAATTTATACATTAATGTGTATTTTTTAATTATCTTTTTAAAATTAAAAATTTAAAAATATATGGCTTGTTTTTAGTAACAAATATGAAAGTGAGGGTTCAAACAGTTACAATAAGTATCATAGAAACGGTCTAGACAATTTTGGAGATTATTCATTTATGTTTGAGGAAAACAAAATCTAATCAATAAAACATTCTTTTGATTTTCTAGGTAGATAAATAACCTTATTATGTAATGTCTCGGATTTTTCTTGTATTATTTTTTTATATAGAATTAATTTGAGACCAAGTGCTAAGATGGTGTGTGATTCCAAGGCTCGGGGTTCCCATAATAAATGTTTGATATATATAAAAATATTAAATAGCATGCACATGCAGTTTTACTAAAAAAGCATAACAACTTATAAATGGGTGCCCATATCAGAAATATGAGGGAACCATTGCGTTCAGAGAAGTCGTTTTACCCTATGGGAGTCCTAACATCGGTAGGTGCAGGTCGACTATGAAAATTAGTTTTCATATATTTTAATGAATAAAATAAATTATAGATTTATTTTATTTCTTTCTATTTCATCAATGCAGTAATGATTTATTTTAAATAAACCTAGAGAAAAGGATCCAGGGTTATTCTCATAACCCTGGAATTCCTTGAAATCTCTGGAGAGAATCCTTAGAGAATTCTCATGGAGATGAATGATGACAGAACCTTGGATCAAAGATCGATGGATGTCTTTCTTGATGGCTCTCACCAATGATGATGACGCGACAACTGATCTTCGATAGTGAATGATCCTTTCCATGTAGGATGTGTTATTTGGTTTTTGTTTCCTTTTTTTTTATTCAATGATAAATTTATACTAACCAATGAATAATTTGATTTGTGGATTGATCGTTTTTGTGGGATGGGTGTTAATTTCAAGGTTTTTTGGAACCAATGTTGTTCTTTGCTAGAAATGGAGCATGGTTTGTGTTTGTTTTCAATCCACTTTGGGTTGATCAAGGGGTTTCCAAGTCAATTGATCTTATAGTACAGGTCGAAGCAGGTGTTTAAGGTGGTACAGTTTCCCAGTGTTTGCCAAAATTTTAGACCTCAAAATAAAGAGTTTGTTTTGGAAAAGGAAGGTTTTCTGGAAAGCCAATATGTAGAATGGGATTTTTGAGAATAGTTTATGGATTTTGAAATATGGTACATAAAATGGAGAACTATGAACCACGTAGGAGGAATGGTTCGTGGAGCAAAGGGGGTTCATAGGAAGGACTACAGTTCACAGAAGGAAAATGGTTTACAGGATGGAATATCGTTTTTAGAAATGAGGTAGTGATTTCTATCACCACGTAAGGAGAATGGTGGTACACAGAATGCATAGGGATTATGGTTCGTGGGATATGCATGGTATGCGGTAAAGGTGGAGCTATATCAAAGATTTTGAAAATCTCTCTTAAGCAGATTATGTAGACCTATTTACCTATATAAGAAGCATTAATCCCTTCATTAGCGTACGAGACTAAGATTAAAAGAATTGGAGGATTTTGGTTAATTCTAGAGTGGTTCATGGGAAGAAAACCCCATTAAGGTGTTTTTTATTAGAAATTTGATGTAATTTGGTGAAGTTTCAAGTGGTTTGCAGGAAGAAAAGTCCGCATAGGAAAGTCAGTATGAAGAGGAAGAACTCATTCCATGGTTCTCTTACAGTACATGGAGAAGAATAGTCAGTGGAAGGAAAGTGGTCTGTGGAAGAGAAATGGTATGTAGAAGCAGAGATAGTTCATTGAGCAAGGACAGTTCCCGGAGGAGAATTGGTCTTTGAAGCATAAGTGGTACGTGGTGGATCCCAGTATGTAGAGAAAGGATCCCATTATGCAGAGGAAGGACCAAAGTACATAGAAGAACCGTTAAGAAACTAACGGTGTGAGGAAGATTGAATTACAAATACGTGTGATAATGAGACTTCAATACATCATCTATCTTCCATTGAAGATGCATGATTTAATGTCGACCTATTGAAGCGACCTTCAAGTTGATAAATTGAGTTCTGATTCTTCCCAATGTAGTAATCAAAAGGATTCAATGGAATTAATATGAGGTAAGAAGTGTGCAATCCCTAAAAACTTATAAAGGCAATGTTCCTAGCACGGGGTGACTATGATAAACTTCTGTCCTCCATAACTGGTAAATATTAGTGGAATTTGGTATGACCAAAAACCTATTGGCATATGCTCCTTCGATGTAGCCCTTAGTGGTGAGCTAAGTAAAATTGTCATGTATTCACTTTCAATGTGATTGTTTGTTTTATGAACTTTCTCATCAGATAGGTTTAATAGGTTCTTACCAATGTGGGAACAAGATCCATTAGTTTAAAATAAAAATTTGACACCTTGATTCACCCCCCCCCCTCTTAGGGTGTTTCAATGTCCTTCAAGTGGTATTAAAGGGTAAAGGTTGTTGGTGTTAAATATATCCTTCATTTCTACCATGGAGAATACATTTAATTTCAGGGGAGTCCACTCTATGATGGAAGAAACTTTCAGATCTTGAAGAATAGGATGATATCTCATATAAGATATCTTGTAATTTAATTCTTGTTTTCCACTACAGAAGGAATACAGGTTGCTAATCCAATTGGGCTGTCTATGACTGATTTAGACAGTAAAATGCTTGATGTAGAGGCCAAAACAGTGAATTCCCTCACTGAAGCTCTTTCTGATCTGATATATCTAAAGGTGATGAGTTGTACACCAGAAAAGTTTATGTGGGAAAAACTAGATAATATTTATTAAGGTTAAAAAAAAGTTAAGGAGGAAAAACTAAAAGTTTTGCGCAATAGGTTTGATGATCTGAAGTTGCATCTTGAAGAAAATGTAGGTACCTTTTTCAATCAAATTACTAAATTTATTGGATCAATACAAGGACTTGGTGAAGAAATAAAATACATTGATATTTTGAATAAAATCTTGAGAATAATTCCACCTATTTAAAAGCAAAGTTTTTATCCTTAAAGACCCAGAAATTTCAGGGAAATTTTTTTTCTTAATTTCTTTGGAATTTTTCGAGCGCACAGTTCCTGACGGCACCTGATTCCGAGGGCCAGTGTGCCCAAAATCAATTTTTGAAGTTTGGATCAGGTATGTTTAGTGAACGAACAAGCAGGTTTTTCTATCTTTTGAACCAATGCTCGGAATTGAAATCTAAGGGCATCGATGAACTCGCAGTGCTGGTAATTGCTTAAGGGGACCTTAAGCACAGTTGCATTTTGTCGCATGCGGTAGTTAATTTTTTGGGGATTCGATAAGTCTTAAATAAATTTTAGTGTTACAATTTATTTTAAGTTAAAGTTAATTTCTCTATAGAGAAGTTGGAGGTGGGGCCACACCCCACCTAACTTACCATGAGAGGGTATGACCAAGGGTGGTGTGGTCTGCACGAAACCCCAACCCTTCACCTTCCCTTTAACTCCCACGAGCTTTCCCCCATTTAACACCCTTGTGTTTAAATGTATAACTCCCTAACTCCCCCTTTATTTGGGTAACTCCTTCTCTCCCTCTCTCCCTCGTAACTCATGCCAACTCACACTTTAATTAAGTTATTGAAACTCTTAATCAATGAAGTGTTTGAAATTTGAACTTTTTATGCATGGAACAGTTAAAATAAAATAAGGGAGAAACCTTATTTTATTTTTTTGGTTGGGTTGTGTAGAGATTTTAGGGGGGGAGGCTCTTTAGTTGTGAAGAGAACTTCATCTCCTTCATTGAAGAACTTCATTCTCCCACGAAGAACGGTTCTCTATACATCGGATCTCCAACGAATGATGATCGAGCCAGATCGAAGGCCTTTTAGGAAACGAAGAACGCCAATGACCATCATCGCCTTCACCTCTTACCGTGTGATGACAACAACTGACCGACGTCCACTCTCATTCGTGATATCGTCAACGAACAACGAATGACACGAGGTAAGGGTTTAAAATGAGAATGTTAATATTCCCATGTTTGTTTTCTTCTAAAACAAAGAACGTGGATCAACTCATTATTAAGTTGATCCGTGAAAGTATTTGTTTACAGGTTGAGAATATTCGTTTGTGGGGAAAAACGTAGGGGAATTTTATTTGATATTCTCTTTATCTTTTGAGAAAATAATGATGAGCATAGAACAACCTTTTCCCGGTTGATCCGCGGATCGTTCGTTCATGCGGAATGGTTGTGGGGTTAATTTTTGGGAATGAATTTGAGTTTGATCCTGGTTGAAAATCTATAACGCGGAGGGCACGGGATAACGACAAGCCCCGACCCTCCATATTTTGTTTGTTGATGTGCGGATTGATGACGATAATGAAACGGGACCGCAAAGGCAATTTGAAGCTTCCATAGTGAAGATCAGGACCCGAGGTGACCTTAGGTGCTGACGGTGGGCAAAACGGACCACCGGAGCACGTTCGGTGGTCCGCGGAAGATGATGCCAACGCGCCTCACTGGCACGGCGGTGTCGGCAACAGGAGGCAGCGGTTGGCCGCCTGGAGGCGGCGGCGCCCAGCGCGCCGCCGAGGAGGATCCGTCGTGGCGGTGCCGCGGCGGCGAGGTGGGAGATCCTGCACGGCCGCGGGATCTGGGACGGCGAGGCAGTGCAAGATGCTGCCGGCATCAATCAGCAGCGAGGTCCAAGACCCCCCCCCCCCCCCCCCCCCCGCTCTGCGGCTTCCACTCGGCCCCGCTGGCTGAGCCGTGGTCGGGCCGTGCCGGTCGGGCCGCGCCGTCTGGGCCGGCCCGCGCCCGCTGGGTCGGGCCGCACCCGCTGGTTCAGGCCGCGCTCGCTGGGCTGGGCCGTGCCAGTTGGGCCGGTCCATGCCCAACTGGGCCGGACCCGGACCCGGGTCGGGTCGTCTCAGGGGGTATTGGGCTGGGTCGGGTCAGGCCCAAACCCCCTAATTTCAAACCTCCTTCATTTAAACACTCGTATCTTGAGCTATGGACCTTCGATCGATGCACTGTCAGTTGCATAGGGATCCTTAGATTGAGATGGTACTTCTGGTATATTAAACTCAAGCTTTCGGTAAATTTTGGGTATATCCGGGTTGGTTTGAACACAAAACCAACCGGGCCCTCGGAGCAGAAAC
This sequence comes from Viscum album, assembly GCA_963277665.1. Lineage (NCBI taxonomy): Eukaryota > Viridiplantae > Streptophyta > Magnoliopsida > Santalales > Viscaceae > Viscum > Viscum album. The sequence continues at coordinate 1,483,621,230 of OY728164.1, read as the reverse complement.
AGTTATAACTTAAGATCTGAACGTCCGATTGACGTGCTGTAGACTTTTTTGGTTTCCTCTTTATGAGACAGATATTTTGGAATACTTAACCTGATGTTTTGATGCAGTTGGAGTTTAGCCAGGTTGGATTGTACCCGAAATCCAACCGGGCCCCTAGAACGGAAAAACTGATAACTTTCAGACCAGACGACCATTTGATGAACCGTCAGTGGCGTTGGTTGTCTCATTGAGAAATAGACCCTATGAGTATATCCTATGAGATTTTGGGGTATAGTTGAGTTACAGTCGGTTCGGTTCGTACACGAAACCAACCGGGCCCCCGGGACGAAAAGGCTAATAACTCACAGACCGGGCGTCCGATCAACATGTCGTCTGTTGCGTTGAGACCCCTGTGATGAGGTGGTCCCTTGTGATACTTCCTTGTGGGACTTTGTGATACTTGGAGTATGGACTAGTAGCTCATGGATCAGATCCTCCCAGAGATGAGCGTGCGGAGTGCGGAGACCTAGTAGCTGTGGACTTGATGACTGTTTGACCGATTCAACTTAGAGTGAGTCGACTAGCCCAGTGGACAGAGCGCCCGGTATTTGGTGGCAGACCCACGGAGGATGGAGCGCATGGTAGTTGGTAGCAGACCCATGGTACTCGGTAGGAGGAGTACCTATGTAGGATATTAGGGGAACTGCTACTGTGTTTGGGCGGCAAACCCCTGGCGGGGAGCACTACGGTGTTTGGGTGCAGACCCGCGGTACTCGACAGGAGGAGTACCTCAACAGTATAAGGTTAGTGAGTAGTGCCTCAGAATCATGACGGGGCTACTGTACTCGATAGAGGATGAGTTCTCCAGCATTTTTGGTTTCGGTATCTTTAATGAAAATCTTGGTTTGAGTTGAGTCATTGACCTTTGTGATTTCCTCATGATTGAGATGGGTTACTTGATAACTTAGGTATATGTATGGGCATATACCTATGTAGTGGTTATCTGTTGATTTCATATCTGTGTGATACCTCATGATTGAGATGGGCTACTTGATAACATAGGTATAAGTATGGGCATATACCTAAATAAGGATTATCTGTTTAGATCCCTCTTTGTGGTTATCCTTGTTGGATTTAGTGAGACCTTGAGGATCTCGGGGTCCCTGTTGAGTATTGTTATACTCACCCTTGCACTGGTTATGCCCGCACCTCGTTTTGTTGGATGCAGATGATGGGCAGAGCTGAGGAGGCCGGGTGTTCAAGGACTGGATGGTACCCGGAGGTGGTCCTCACGACGTGTCAGTATCCGGAGGTGGACTTCATGACGAGACGGTACTCGGAGAAGGTTGAAGGATGAGAGAATTAAGGAGGCTATCTGTACCTACCCTTCAGGTAGGATCCGAGGTGGATGACCCAGGAGCTGCTTCTATTACTTTCTAGCTGCTTGTCTTTTCTGTTGTACTTTCATTAAGTTATAGTTGTACTTTTCAGTTGGGTTTGTAATCTGGCCCATTTACTTTTCAGCACTTTCTTTTATACTTAGTGTATTACTTATTCTTGTTCTCTGTGGTGTTTTTTTACTTTATAAAGGCAATGCCTTCTCTGTTATTAGGATTTACGCCTTTGGTGCTAGTTGCCAGCCCCTGTCTTATGGGAGGCGGGCTAGGGGTAGTCACGGTACGGGCCCTGAGGATGGGTCATGACATTATCCCTTGAGGAAAGGGATCTTTCCAAACTTTCTCTAGATGATCTGTTGAGCAACCCAGTTTCATATGAGATGAGATTCAAACAAGAAGATGAAATTACTAAAGTAAGCAAGGAAATGGCATTCAAATACATGGAAAAACTTGAAATTCCATGAGATATTATTGATGAATATAATGAGGAAAAATAAATTCTTTCTCTCATTTCCAAGAAATTCGATAAGGGAAAAGGTAAATTTGAAGGGAATTTACCTATGGGTTTTTTTATTGTGGTGGAGTTGGGAACATTTCCTCTCGATGCACAAGAAAGTTTGATAATGAAGAAAGTGAAGCTGGATACATGAAGAAGCCTTGGAAAAGGTTTTTCAAAAAGGGATATTTCAAGTTTGGTAAAAAACTACAGAGAAAGGTTTTTTTTTCTATGAAGAAGAAGATGATGATGATAATGAATTATTTGTGGAAGAAGAACTGGAGTTTAAATCTAGAACCCATGCATCAATGATGGCTATAGTTGAAAAATTAGAAACATCGGGAGATGAAGCTAGAATTAATCAGTTGACCACTGATATTGATCTCAATTTTCAACTTAAGGGTGCTTTTGGTAATATTGAGAATCTTTTCAAAAGATGAAAAAAGTGGAAATTAATTGTGGAAGAGTCATCAGAATATGTTGATATTCTGGAATCTAAAATTGATCGACTTGAGGAATTAGTAATGGAACAATCAAAATCTTTTGAGATATCAGAAGATATAGTTGAAATAAATCTTATAGATTAAGAATAGGCCAAGGTCATTAATGACCATACATTTAGACTGGAGGAGAAGTCAAAAACTATTGAGGGACTTGAAGAATAAGTTGTTACTCTTAGGAGTAAACATGAAAGTGAATCAATCCCAAAAGAAAAAAAATAAGAAAATTTGGTTTGGAAAATTCTCAGATGTTGAGATGCTAGAGAGAGTTAAGTGTGGTTCTGATGGAGTTGAAAAGATTCTAAATGATCAAAGACCTGCATACATGGGAACAATTAATATAGAATAAGTGGTTTCTATAGATTTTATTTTAATTATTCTATTTATCCATAAAACCATTGATTGCAGGCAGAGGAATGGTAGGACTAATTCATACAAAACTTAGAGACAAGTCAATACTCACCAACCAGACGGCATTGTTCTTACAAACAAGTTATCTCCTCTAGAAGAAGAGTGTGAGTATGATGAACCTATGCACATGGAAAAGATATTTAAAAAGACATATTTATCCTTCACTCAAAATAATATTTCATGGAAGTAAAATAAGAAAATTGAAAAATCCAACCATGCATAAGTAGCTCTCAAAGCTACCAAGAACAACAGCACATAGATCCTTGATAGTGGATGCTCATCCCATATGATGGAAAATACATAACTATTAACGAATTTAAAGAAAAAGTTCAATGTAATAGTGATATTTGGTAATGATGGTGCTTTAAATAAAAAGGAAGTGGAATTACTGAACTGTCCAATGGAGAGCTGAAGAAGACTAAAGTTCTTTATGTGGATGGGTTGGGTCACAATCTCCTGAGTGTGAGTAAATTTTGTGAATCAGGACTTATAGTGACATTAAATAAAAATGGGTGCACTATAAAAGGAATAATAGGGGATTATCTCATGAAATTTTGAAGAACATATGGAAAACTATATCTAAGTTTGTAGAATAGATGGAAACCTGTATCAAGTTGATAGTAAAGAGAAAATTTACTATATGACTATTGAATAAGAAAACGACTTTTGGCACTGTAGGTTGGGTCACATCAATCAAAAAGACATGGAAAATATATCTAAGATGAATATAGTCATGGATATACCCAATATGAAGCATTAATGGGAAAAGACTTGTGATTCTTGCATTCAAGGGAAGTTGGTTTGCAGTTTATATCGACCAAAGAAAAAAAGGGAATAAAATCTTCTTGATCTCATTCATATAGACCTATTTGGTCCAATAAATATTGTCGGAACTCATAGAGAGAGGTACTACATTCTTTTCATTTATGATAATAGTAGAATGGATTTTTTTATGGTTATATATAGGAAACGATAAATGCTTTATTTCATGAAAACTTATCACCAAATGGATGATAATGATACTGGACAGACAATCAAAGTTATGTGGTGTGAAAATTATAGAGAATATACATCCATTGAGTTAAAAAACTACCTATAGAAACATGGGATAGAAAATGAGGTGGCTACTGTGAGAACATCACAGCAAAATTGAGTAGTTGAGTGCTATAATTGACAGGTGAACAGTATGACCAGAACTATGCTGATTGAGATTCATATCTCTCACCATTACTATAAAGAGGTTATTCAACATGTAGTTTATATTCAAAACTGAATAGGGATTTATATGGGAGAAACTGAGATTCCCTATGAGTTATGGAATTAAAGGAATCCCTCTTTGAAGTATTTTCATGTTTTCATAATTAAATTTTTTATTCGAAAAAAATATGGAAATCAAGGAAATTATGGTGATGTTATAGATGAAGGAATATTCCTCAGATATTAAATGAATAGAAAATCCTACAAATGATTCAATAATAGTCTTAGAAAATTTGAGAAAATTAGTGATGTGAGTATCATTGAATAAAACACCAAAAATTCCTCAAAGAATTATTATACTAATGTGATAAAAGGTGAGGAAGAATGTGGACATAGAACAGATCTAAATAAAAAAATAGAGGAAGACATGCAAAGTATCCAGGAGTCACGTCATGATGATGACTCAGAAGAAGAATATAAAGAAGAAACCATGTCTAAAGAAAATTCTTCTAAAACTCACAGGAGAAATCAAAGAGAAGAAATTGATCAATCCAGCATCATTGGGGATTGGAAAGCTCCCACGTAGACAAGGAGAATGAGGAATAGTGTACAATATTTATTCTTTTCAATTGTGGAACCATTCTCATTTAAAGAAGCTGCAAAATATTAGTCATGGGTTAAGTCCATGAATGAAGAATTGGATTAGATCGATAATAACCAAACATGGGATCTATTTAAGAGACCTAAAACCCACAATATGATTGGTATGAAGTGGATTTTCAAGAAAAAATTGACAAGCATGTAAATGTGATCAGAAATAAGGCATAGCTGGTGTGTAAAAGAAATTCATAGATTGAAGGTGTTTATGTTGAAGAAACATTTTCTCTGGTGGCTATAATGGAATCAATCAGACAGTTTCTTGACATGGAAATTCAAAGAGGATGCAAAGTCTATCAAATTGATGTCATGAAAACTTTCTAAAATGGTGTTCTTGAATAAGAAGTATATATTTAACAACTAGTTGGATTTGTCCATAGTAATGATGAAATGAAGGTTTTTAGATTAAATAATGCTTTATATGGTCAAAAACAGGCACCATAGGCATGGTACTCTTGGATGGATTATTATTTAAAGAATATTGAATTTAAAATAGGTTGAGTGGATCACAATCTTTATGTGAAGAATTATTAAAAAGATCATTTTATGGTTCTAGTGTATATAGATGATATTATATTTGGAGGAAGAGGGTAGGGATCAGTGGATAAATTTTCCAATAACATGAAATTATAATTTGAAATATCTGTGATTGGTGAAATCATATAATTATTGGGGTTGTAAGTGATTTAAATGAAATAATACACTTTCATTTCTCAAAAAAAGTATGCAAGATAGTTGCTGAAGAAATTCAATATGCATGAATCCAAACCAATGTCAACCCCAATTTTGGTTGGAATTAAATTTGGAAAGTATGAGGTTGGGACTTCTGTAGATCCCACCATGTACAAGAGAATAATCATAAGCTTACTATACTTAACTATAACATGGATAGATATTGTCTTTTTAACATGCTTAGAATCCCTCTTTCAAAGTAATTTTAAAGAAGAACATATGGTGGAAGTTAAAAGAATCATGAGGTATATTCAAGTTACTCACAATTATGGATTATACTTTTTTTCAAGAAGAGATAGTGAACTATCAGTATTTTTTATGTTGACTGAGCTGGATATGTGGTTGATAGAAAGTACACAAGTGGTGGAGCATTTTTTATTGGAAAGAAATGTGTGGTCTGGTTGAGTAAGAAATGGGAGATCAATTCTCTCAGTACTACTGAAGCTGAGTACATATCTGCTACAAAGGATTTCACTCAACTACTTTGGATGAAGCAACAACTAAATGATATTGGTGTTGAGGTGAAATATCCAATGGTGATTCACTATGATAAAAAGAGTTCAATTGATCTTACAAATAATCATGTTCATCATTCTCATATGAAACACATTGAAATCTGATATCACTTCATCAAGTAAAAATTGGAATAAATCGTGATTAAAATGGATCATGCTGGAACTAATGACCAAGTGGCTGATAGACCGACCATGCCATTATCAGCACATGTTTTTGAGAAAAATTGGTTGAACCTCGATGTTCAACCACCTACCAGTGCATTAGGATCTTTCGGTTGTTCCCTTATCCCCAATTTTGCTAACTATTTTAATTTTTTTTCTAAATTATTGTATTTTTTGGGGGAGATACGATCAAGGGGGGTGTGCTTAAAGCTTTATAATTCAAATTTTTATTCTTTTGGTTTATTTACAATAGAGGAGAATGGAAAAATTCAATGATAATTCAATGTTTTTCTAGTTGGTTACAGGAACATGGAGAATAGAAAAAATCAAAAATGTTACAATGGTGAAGAATGATGAGTTACAAAATAGATAAAATGAGAATGGAGAAAAAAATTCAGTGTTATGAGGAAACAATCAAAGCTTAACTTAGATATATTTAATCATTCCAATACATGAGAACCCAATTCATGATCCTCTTTTTTTCTACACCAAGATTTTCATATGTAGACTTAGAGTGTTTGATGATTTTCTTCTCATGTATCTTGTTTTAATTGTGTTCTTCATTGAATTTATTTTCATATTTCCAACAAACCCAAAGGGGGAGATTGTTGGAACCAAGGTTGTTCATTACTGGAAATGGAGTATGGTTTGTGTTTACTTTCAATACACTTTGGTTTGATCAAGGGTTTTTAAATTAAAGTGATCTTACAGTATAGGCCAAAGCAGGTGTTTAAGGTGGCCTAGTTTCCCAGTGCTTTCCAAATTTTTGGGCCTCAAAATCAAGAGTTTTTTTTTGGAAAAGGAAGGTTTTCTGCAAAGTCAGTACACAGAATGGGATTTATGGGAATAGTTCATGGATCATGAAATAAGGTACATAGAATGGTGAACTTTGAACTATGTAGGAGGAATATTTTGTGGAGGTAAGGAGGTTCATGGGAAGGCATCTGGTTCGTAGAAGGAAACTGATTAGTGGCATGGCATGTCATTTGCAGAAACGATGCGGTGATTTGTGCCACTTCATAGGGATAATGGAGGTATGATAACCACATAGGTAATATGGTTTAGGAGATATGTACGGTACATGGTAAAGGTGGAGTTGTATCAAATATTTGGTAAATCTTATTTTAGCAAATTATGAGGATCTATTTTTCTATATGGGGAGAACTAATCCCTTCATTAGGGTGTGAGACTGAGCTTAAAAATCTGGGGAGATTTCGATGAATTCTAGAGTGGTTCATGGAAAGAAAACCCTGTTAAAGTATTTATGATTAGAAATTTAGAGGAATTTGGTGAAGTTTCAAGTGGTGTATGGGAAGAAAAGTCCACATAGGAGAGGCAGTAGACAGAGGAAGAACTCGGCCCATGGTGATCTTGCAGTACATAGAGAAGAACAATCCATGGAAGGAAAGTGGTCTGTAGAGGAAAAATATTATGCGAAAGAAGAGATAGTTCATGAAGCGGGGATAGATCATGGAGGAGAAGTGGTCTGTGAAGTACAAGTGGTACGCAGTGGAGCCCTATACACAGAAAAAGGATCCTAGTATGTGGAGTAACATGTCAGTTCATGGAGGAATAGTTCACAAACTAATAGTGTGAGGAAGAGTGAATTACACATACTGGTGATAATGAGACTTCAACAGAGCATCTATCTGTAGTTGAATATGCATGATTTAATGTCAACCCATTAAAGAAACCTTCAAGTTGATAAATTGAGTTTAGATTCTTTCCAATATAGTAAGAAAGGGGGATTCAATGAAATTGATCCAAGGGATGAAGTGTGGTATCCCTAAAACCTTGTAAAGGCAGTGTGCCTAGTATAGAGTGACTATGTTGAAAATTTATACTCAACAACTAGTGAAGATTAGTGAGATTTGGTATGAATGACAACCTGTCAGTGTGTGATCCTTGGATGTATCCCTTAGAGGTGAACCAAGTAAAATTAATGTGTTTTCACTTTGCATGTGATTGTTTGTTTTTTGAACTTTATTATTAGATAGGTTTAATAGGTTCCTACCAATATGGGAACAAGATCCATTATTTTAAAAGAAAAATTTGGCACCCTAATTCACCCCTCCCCTCTCAAAGTATTATGGGTTCCTTTAGGGTTTTATGTGGGTTTGTTGATTTAGAATTGATTTTGACTTCTTGATTGTTCTTACAAGAATGAATCATGGCCAGAATGAAAATGGATGAGGTTCATTCCTTGGGTTGTTCATTGTAATTTTTCTCCCCTGATATTCTTTGTGTTCTTCATTCCTCGTGGCTTATGAACTAACAATAATTGTGGCTTTGATTCTTGGTGAAATAATCCACAATTGAAGATTCAGCATCAGGGTGACCCAGTGGAGGTGTGACGATGATCGAAACGGGTGAATTGAAGTGATTCAAGGAATACCAGTTCCTCATACAATTTATTAGAGGATGAATGAAATCAGGTTTCAGAGATTATTGAAGTTTCAAAACTCACTAATTTGGTGTTGTGATGGCGAGACAACCATGGATATATAGTTTCAAGGTGAATGGACCATTAGATCAGGATCAGGATCATCAAACAAGGCACAAGGAGGAAGAATAACAGATTCTGGAAAATTGTGATGAACACGATGTGTAAATCGAGGTTACACAGTGTGTATCCTTCACTAATTGGTGGCTAGGGTTTTGGGAATTACTTAAATTTTTCACTACATTTGACCCTATCACACGGCATTTAGGCCCTTCTTGGAGACTCAACATATATCTCTAGATATTCACAGACACAGGGTAGAGTACACAGGTTACCTACACATCGTGTACCCCACCACAAGACTTGGCTTGGACCAAGTACATGGACTACCCCATATACTGGTACACAGGCAGATCTACACAGGTTGACATCGTGTACAGGCACATAGCCAAAGTATACAGGTGGGTCCCATATGGAAGGACATGGCGTGTGACCCTTCTACACAAAATGTACCCATATTTTACCCTACATGTTCTAAAGGACATGGGTTGTTGTACATGGCAAGTACCCAGGGTTAAGGGACACAGAGTGTAACCCTACTAAACATCATGTATCCCTTTCTACATGGATTAAATATCTTGTACACCATATATTGGACAAGTTTTGTTAGGTTTTGTGACCTTGATTATTTCCCTTAAGGATGATGAGTATTGTTTCCTACTCATAGGAGTATGATCCTTTCAAAAGGACTTTCCTAATAGAGTTTTTGGAATCCCCCCCCCCCCCGAGTGGCCTATAGTAGGATCCTCTATTCATTATTTGTGACCTAGGTAGATTCATTGGTATTGACATGTCCAAATTCATCGGTCATCCATACTCTACTTAACAGGTTAATTTAGATGTAGTTGTTGGTATCACTCTATAGACCTGGATGTGATCCTCATCTGATGTATCATATCTTTCTCTTCATATCTATTAGTTTATCTCTCTCATTATAGTTCCTGAAAAATGGTACTTCTCAGACAGATTCCATCAGTTCTATTAGACCCCAGAGTGGATTCTATCTGATGAGTGCTTCATGGAATCTTCGGACTGGACCTCTCATGTTGGTATACAGTGGTTGTGATTTGCCTCTAGACTGAGTGTCTTGGTATGAGTATATCTGGATATTCTTGTTATATGTTTTGTAGACACATACTTATGTAGAGCTGGCTATTTATTCCCTTTTTGTATTGCTTTGTGGTTTCAGGGTGTCCAATTGAGTATTTTTAAACTCACCCCTACATGGGATTTTCCCACACATGTTGTGTCTTGTGAAGATGGGTGACCTTTTGATGGAGTCCTAGGAGGACCAGGATCAAACAGAGCTTTGTGAGTTCAAACAGGATGAGGTGTGTTCCTGTAACTTTAGAGATCAATCCAAGTACCTTTGTTTATAGGTTAGACTTTGTGGTTTACAGACTCTTTTTGGTTGGATTATATTCTAGACCAGTTTACTTTACTGCACTTTACTTTCCTATCATACCCTGGTTGGTATATAGTGGTATGCGAGCATTTGTTTCTTAGTGGATTTTACATTTCATCATTTGTGGGGTTGGAGATGTGTGTGTCCATACAGGTACTTAGGTAATTCCTCCCATGTTAGTGATATTCCTATTTAGTGCAAGTCATCAACCTCTGGCCTATTGGAGTCAGGCTTATGGAGTCGCGGCATATGCCCCACTGGAACGAGTCGTGACATAGTGGTATCAGAGTTGGTCTATTCTACCTTAGTATCGAGAGTCTGTGAGGTTGGTTTGGGGAAACGGTGTTAAGTGTCTTGCGTTTGGATTTCAAGTCAGGGTCTCCAGTATTGGTGTGGCGGCTGACATATCCATACATCAAGACTCTGATTATATACTTTTTAACTCGGTACATGAAAACACTAGTTGTAGGGAAAAAAATAATGGTACATGAATCATAGAGGAATGGGTTCTAGTTTCCATGTCCTTCTTGAGTTAGCTCTCCAAATATACTCATTGACCATGGTATATCTTTTTTTCTTATAGGATGCCTCTGTGACTCATACTTTCTAGGATCCAACATCTTGATCACAAGGATGACCCTCTCAATGATGAGGATTCAATACAGGGACCAGTTTCCCATATGTTACCTCTTGGTGGTGCTCCAGATATACCACCTCCTATAGAGCAGCACATGGTACCAGAAGTACTAGAAGACGAGGAGCGTAGGCTGAGTGTGCTCCACAAGTTTAAAAGATAGAGACCCATTAGGTTCTGATGTTAGCCCAACCCTTAGGAGGCTGAGGACTGTCTTGAGGTGGTGACCCGAGTTTTCCACCTAGTCGGGACACCAACATATCAGATGGTAGTCCTGGTGGTGAGCCTTATACATGGCTTGATAGGGTGATGGTGGAGTTTGGCCATGCAGAAACATGATGAGGTGACTCTTTCATGGATGGATTTTGGGATTCTCTTTAGTAAGGATTTATCACCAGTTACACTAAGAGCCATTTATATACAGGATCTTCTTCAGCTTCAGCAGGGTAGCTTGACAATGGATGACTATTCATCGAGGTTCACTAACCTTTCCAGGTAATCAATGGATATGGTCATAGATCAGTACTTCAAGGCTCTAACCTTCAAGAGAGGTCTTTGTAGTGACATTTGATCCAACATTATCCCTCTGAGAATTCTGAATTATGTCAGGGTGCTTGAGTGGTCTTTAGTAGTTGAAACTTATTGGTTGATTAGGTACAACCAGTGGTAGTCTACAGTGGATGAGCAGGTCCAGAGACCTCGACAGCAGGGATCTAACGTCAGTATTAGGGATCCGTATGTGGGAGATGTTTCAAGGGGAGATCCTAGGATATAGGATCTGAAGATCAGGGCTCGTAGGGTGGTTATAGTCAACCAAGGGATAGGTGGTGCTATTCAGGTGATGGTAGGGGCATCTCGCTTGAGATTGTCCAACCCATCGTGATGCTAATAGGGAGACAGATGATGGACCACCGAAGTAGATATAGTGATAAGAGTGGGCAGATTCATAGGGTGGAAGACATGGTAAAGGTGCTGGGAGAGCAGTAGGATGTGGTCTACATTTCAATATGCTACCACCACCACCCCCATGAGGTCCACACCAGGCTTAGAGAGCTAGAGGAAAGGGGAGGGGACAGCTACATGTGGTCGATTCATATTAATGAGGGGCTCTGGGAATGATTCAAGGTACAATCTATGTCATTTATACTTTTGTTATAGTACTAATAGACATACATGTTAGTCATTTTTTTTACCCACACATCTTATTCGAGACTAAGAGATTCTGGATGAATCATTGACTCGACCCTTACTCTTGGAGACACCTACGGAAGAAGACTCGATGATTACACACTTATGCCAACAGTGTGACATGGCCCTTGGAGGTGAGATTTTTGGTTGGAACCTCTTGGTGATAGCGTCAAGGACTTACAACATCATTCTTGGTATATATTGGTTATCCTTGGTTTATACCTAGATTGATTGTTTTAGGAAAAGGGTGTGGTGTGTCTGTAGCAATGGAATTATGTTTTCCTTTTTTGGTGTAAAGGAATACCAGGAAGCATATGATGGACTCATCCATAGGATGGCACCGATTAATCATTATTTGGCTAGAATGACCCTCAGTGAAGTAGATGTTAAGAGTTTCCAGTTCCCAATAGTAGTGGTAGAGTATGAGGATGGCTACTCGGAATATGTTTCAGGTTTAACTCCCCACTAGTAGATAGACTTCTGCATCAATTTACACCCTGAGATAGCACTGATATTTTTACTAGAATATCAGATGGATCCCATAGAGCTTCACATGTTAAGGGTGTAGTTAGAGGAATTGCAGTGGAAGGGATTTGTGAGACCATTTTTTCCCTTGGGCAGCCTTAGTTTTGTCTTCCAAAAAGGCATACAGGAGTTTGATGTTGTTTGTGGGATACTGACACTTGAACTATGTGATGGTGAAGAACAAGTATCCACTATTAAGGATTGATGACCTATTCGATCAGTTCAAAGGGGCGTGATGGTTCTTGGAGGTTGACCTTTGATCATATTATCACTATCTACGAGTATGGGATGATGATATACAGAAGATATCATTCATATGTTGTTGTAGTCACTATGAGTACTTGGTGATTCCCTTTGGTGTGACGAATACCCCTAAAGTGTTTATGGGACTCATGAACCAGATCTTCCAGCCTTATTTAGACCAATTCATGGTATTCTTCATCGACAATATCCTTGTGTACTCAGAGTCTAAGGAGGATCACGTGAGACACTTATGGGTGGTTCTAGACATACTCTAAGAGTGATAGATTTATGGGAAACTCTCAAAGTTCCAATTATGGATTCAAGATGTCCACTTTCTAGGAAATTTTATCTTAGCAGGTGGAGTGGTTATGGGCCCATACAAGGTTGAATCAATGTTAACATGGGATCCACCTTGGAGCGTGACAGAGGCGAATAAATTCCTTGGTTTGGAAGGCTATTACCAGAGATTCATACCTAATTTATCTAGGATTTCAACACTTTTGAAATTTTTGACTAGAAAGGGGCATCCATTCATTTGGAAAGAGAAGTTCCAGCAATATTTTTAGCAGTTGAGGTAGATTTTGATGAGTACTCTGATCTTAATATTTTCAGAGGAGAATTTCATGTATGTAGTGTTCTGCGATTCAACAAGGACCAGACTTTGTTGTGTTCTGATGAAGAGGAAAGAGGTGATTGCATATGGTTTTCACCAGTTGAGACTGAATGAGAAGAACTGTGTAACCCATGAAATTGAGTTAGTAGCAGTAGTCTTCACATTGAAGATGTGGTGACACTACCTGATGGGCGAGTGGTTTATCATCTACTCTGATCATAATTGTCTCGAGTATATCTCCTCTCATAAGGATTTAAACATGAGATACATGCAATGGCTAAAGTTCCTCTAGTATTATGACTTTGAGATTTTCTATAATCCTAGGAAGGAGAACGTGGTGGCTGATTCTCTCAGTAAGAGATCTAGTTCACAGTTATTTAATGAGGAACTAGATTAGTTGGCCTCATTGTAGTTATCCTTCATGGATAGATATGGAGTAGCTTACCTTCAGAAAATGGTTGTTACCCCTCTACTCTTACAGTGAGTTAGGGAGATACAACTTGGGGATGTCAACTATAAGACTATATGTGATCATTTTTCTGCAAGGCATGCTCTTGATAGATATTTGAAAGGTGGGGAGAACATAGTTATTTTTAGAGGGTGCACAGTTGTACTAGTGGTGTTTCGGGAGGAGGTTTTTAGTGAGTTCCACACATCCCCTTTGATGATACATCCAAGTGTGGTGATGATGTACTAGGACATACAATGTCAGTTATGGTGGCCTAGAATGAAGAAGGCAGTTTCTGATTTTATTTCTTGATGCCTCACTTGTCAGTAGGTGAAGGCTAATCCCCAGGTTCCAGTGGGTTTATGTCAACCCTTTGAGGTTCCATAATGGAAGTGGGATAGGATATCAATGTACTTTGTGATGGTTTTACCATGTACATCCATGGGAAATGATTCTATCTAGGTTATCGTTGATTGACTCACCATGTCATCCCACTTCTTAACTATCTGAGAGTAGAATTTAGTAGAGAGCATGGGATGCCTCTATGTGTAGGAGATAATTCGACTTCATGGAGATCCATAGATGATTGTTTTATATCATGATGCTTGTTTCACATCCTGGTTGAGGAAATGATTTTAGGAGGCATTTGGGACCCATTTACGCTTGAGCACAGCATTTCACTCATAGAAAGATATCTAGATAGAGATAACCATTCAGGTTCTGGAGGACATGTTGCGATCTTGCATGTTGGACTTTGTCCGTAATTGGGAGGATCACCTATCATTGGTTGATTTCATGTATAATAACAGCTAACATTCCACCATTGGTATGGAATTATTTAAGGACTTGTATGGGCGACCTTACCAGTCACCACTTTGCTGGACTGACCCAGGAGATTCAGCACTCATGGGCTCGGAATTGGTGTGAGCTCCTATAGAGAAGGTGAAAATCATCCAAGACTAGATTAGGACTACACAAAGCCACCATAAGTCATATACTGATAGGTGGTATATAACCTTGTATTTTGAGTGAGGATACCACATATTCCTTCAGGTCTCAACTCGATGCGGTTTACAAAGATTTAGCCAGGGCGGAAAGTTATCTCGAAGGTTCATCAGACATTTTTAGATAATGTGTAGAGTTATCGAGGTGGCATACCACTTAGTTATACCCCCATAGTTAGGTTGGGTACATTTCATCTTTCATGTGTTGTAGTTGAGGAGGTACATACATGACCCATGATAGGTTATCGATTGGGGCGAGCTAGACATTGATGATAGAGCAAATGTTGCAGAGTACCTGGTGGAGATCAAGGATCGGTAGGAGAGGATCCTTCATGGAAGAGTGATTCCCTTGGTGCATGTTTGGTTCCATCATGGGAATCTCTAGGAAAGAACATGGGAGTGGTAGGCTTAGATTCATACACTGTACCCATATCTTTTTGAGTATCCTTGATTTTGAATTTTCAAGGACATAAAGCCCCAAGGTGGGGAGAATGTAATGGCTTGAATTTTATGTGTATTATTTTTAAATATTATATGGAATGAATTCAAGACCAATACTAAGATGGCATTGAGATTCCAAGGCTTGGGGTTCCCATAATAAATGTTTTAAATATTTTAAAATATTAAATAGCTCGTGCATGCAGTTTTCCTAAAAAAAGTGGAATAAATTCTAAATGGGTTCTCAAATTAGAAATATGAGGTAACCTTTGAATTTAGAGTAGCATCTTTACCCTAGGAGAGTCCTAACATCAGCTGGCGTTGGTTGACTATGAAAAGTAGTTTTCGGATTTTTTAATGAATAAAATAAATTTTGGGTTTATTTTATTTCTTTATATTGCGTCGATGCAGCGATGGTTTATTTTAAATAAAATTAGAGTATCCAGGGTTAATATCATAAACTTATAATTCCTTGGAATATCTAGAGAGAAACCCTGGAGAATTATCTCGACAGTGAATGATGATGGAAACTTGGACCAAAGATCGACAAATTTCGTTGTTGATGGATCTCTCCAATGGAAATGATGTGACAACTGATCTTTGATAGTGAATGATCCTTTCTGGGTAGGATGTGTAATTTGGTTTTTCTTTCACCATTTTTGGATTCGACGATGAATGTGAACCAACTAACAAACATGTTGATCTACGGATCAATCATGCTTGTGATATGGGCTTTAATTGTAGGGTTTTATCAGGGTTTTTTGATTGAGAATTGATTCTGATTTCTTGATCATTCTTATGGGAACAAATCGAGGATGGAATACACAAAGATCAAGGTTCGTTCCTTGGGTTGTTCATTGTACTTTTTCTCCCCCAATATTATTCGCGTTCTTCATTCCTTGTGAATTATGAGAGAACGGTCGTTGTGACTTTGATTCTTGGAATAAAGATCCAAAATTGATGATCCCTCATTGAGGCGACCTAGTGGAGTTGTGATGGTGATGATGAAGGATGAATTGAAGCAATTTGAAAATACCCGTTCTTTAGACGATTTATAAGCAGATGAATAGAATTGTATTTTATAGCCAATAGAAGGCCTAAAACTCACTAATTCGATGTTGCGATGGTGAGATGACCCTAGATCTATAGTTTTGAGGTGATCAGACCATTAGGTCAAGATCAGGATCAACAACTGAGGTGTTTGGAGGAAAAATAGCATATTCTAAAAAATCATGATGAACATTGCGTGTAACCTAGGGTAACACTGTGTGTGGCCCCCACTGATTGGTGACTAGGGTTCTGGGAGTTATTTAAACACCACACAACATGTGAACCTATCAGATAGCATGTATGCCCTTCCTAGAGATTCGGCATGTATCTTGGGAGATACAAAGACACAGGGTGGAGTACACGGGTTGCCTACATAGTGTGTACCCCACCACAAGACTTGGCCTGGACCAAGTACATGAACTACCCCATGTACTGGTACATGGAAAGACCTACATGGGTTGACATCATGTACTTGAACATGGACAGAGTACAAGGGTGGACCCCAGATGGAAGGACATGACATGTGACCCTTCTACACAGCGTGTACCCATCTTCTACATGACATTTTCTAAACGACATAGGTTGTTGTACACAGGCAGTACCCGGGGTCAAGGGACATGGTGTATGACCATAATACAAACATTGTATCCCTTTTTATATGGATTGAATCTCCTATCCACCATATCTTGGAAAAATTTTGTTAGGGTTTGTGCCCTTAATTGTTTCCCTAAAGGTTGATGAGTATCATTTCATAATCATATGATTATGATTCTTTTAGCGGGACTTCCCTGATAAAGTTTTTGGAATCCCCCCTGATAATCTCAAAGAAATATCCTTTATTCATTATACAAGCCCTAGGTAGATTCCTTGGTATTGATGTGGCCAACTTCACTGGGTTTCAATCCTATACTTCACAAGTTAATCTAGATGAAGTTGTTGGTATCACCCCATGGACCTAGTTGTGATCCTCATCTGATGTATCATATCTTTATATTTAGATATATCAGTTTATATCTCTCATAATGGTTCCCGAGAAATAGAACTTCTTGGAAAAACATCATTAGTGTTATCGGACCCCGGAGTGTGTTCTCTGGGAAGAGTGCTTTGTGGAATCTTTGAACTGGATCTCTAGTGTCAGTATAAATTGGTTTTGACTTTCCTCTAGACCATGTGTCTTGGTTTGAGTATATTTGAATATTCTTGTTATATTTCTTTAGAAATATACATGGGTAGAGCTGACTATATCTTCCCTTTGTGTATTACTTTGTGGTTTCGAGTGTCCTACTGAGTATTGTTATACTCACCCCTAAACAGGCTTTGCCCGCACATGTCGCCTATTATGCATACGAGTGACCTTTTGATAGAGTCCTAGGCATACCAGGACCGGAAGGAGCTTTTTGAGTTTAGACAGGCCGAGGTGCGTTTCTACGGCTTCAAACAGCAGTCCCGGTACCTTTATTTAGAGGTTGGATTTTGTGGTTTACAAACTCTTTTTTATGGGCTTGTATTATGGACCAGTTTACTTTACTTCACTTTACGTTCCTGACCTACTCTAGTTGGGATATAGTGGTATGCATGCATTTCATCATTTTTGGGCTTGGAGATGTGTGTGTGTGTACAGGTACTTAGGTAATTCCTCCCGTGTTAGTGATATGTATGGTCGGTGCTAGTCACCAGCCCCTGGCCTATTGGAGGCGGGCTTGGGGAGTCGCGGCATGGGACCCACTGGGATGGGTCATGATATATGAATATACAATTCTTGTATTTCTAATTCTAAAGATGGAAATTTATAATTTTATAAAGACCAATTAATGAATTTAGAAAGAATAGTTTATTTAAGGGTTTGGGGAGAATGTAACATCCTAAAAATGGTAAGATTATTTTTTTATAGACATTGTCTTAAATTGATTAATTTATAATTGAAAAAAACTAAGAAGATATGTTTTAATATTTTTGAGATGATTTTCTATGAAAATAATATATATTGAATATAAATTAAGTTAAAATAAATACAATTATAAATTGTATAACTTGAATAAGAAAGATATAATTTAATATAATAGTAATAATTTAGCAATAAGAAAGATAAATGAATAAATAAATAAATTATAATGACACTCTAAAAAAGAAAATTTATTAAATAAGGTTTTTAATAGTTAAATTTTATTAGTTAAATATATATATATATATATATAGATGGTTATAAGTATTATTTTATCTTTAATAAAATAAGTTAAATGCTTTTTAATTTTTTTAAATTATAAATACTTAAATAAAATATTTTTACCAAGTATAAGTAACAATTAGTTTTATACAAAATTCATTGTTTCAACTATAATTTTATACTTATAACATTTAACTAAAATGACGCAAAGACATAATATAATTTAAATATATAAAATAAATAAAATTTTAATAAATGAAATAATATTAATATAATATATTTTGAAATAAATTTTATTATAAATATATTCATAAAAGAATAATTATAATAAATATATTAATTATAATTGAACACTCTAAAAAATTATATTCATAAAAACTTAAATTTATCAAGTAATAAAGTAATATTTAAAAATTTATATATGAATATATGAATTAAAGGTAATATATTTTATATTAAATTTTATGAAAATATAAATTATAATTCTATTTATAAAAATAGATATATTAATATGAAAAAAATGATGAAAAATAAGATATTTAAATGAAATTATGGCTCAATCTCTTATGATGGGTCAAAGTTGAGCATCTTGAATAGCATTGAAAGGGCTTCATGAGGAGTCAAGAATAGTAAAACTTGGGAGGACATGGTTTTTGGTAGGCCAAATGATCTTATTCTAGCTTCAATTGTGAATCGAGGAGGGATCGAGCTCAATTGAGAGATTAACCACTAGCGAGGGCTTCTAAAGGCCAAGCGATGTCAAAGGTTCAAGCTAAGAAAAAGGGGTTCGACCTTGAGAGGGTTTTGAACACGAAAGGGTGGAGTTTTTATCCTATTTTTTCATTTTTCAAGAAATTAGAGCTTATTTTTTGTATTTTAATACACTGTTTTCAGTGTATTAATTTACCAGTTCGCCATCACCCTTAAAATTTCTTCATCAGTATATATAGACCCTAACTTTTGGTCATTTTTTGAATTTTAATACCTACTTATGTTGATTTTAAATGTCAAAATTAAATTTAATGAATTTATTATATCATTTTTCAAAAATTTCATTCAGATTTAGATCTTTTTTTGTGTAATTATGCCTCTTGAAGAAGACTATACCGATATTTTTCATCGATATCTACATACAGTTTTGATCTCTTTGTCATTTTATTATTTTATAACAATCTATAAATTTAAATAAATATAAAAATACATTTAGGTGGACCTATTATCATGTTTCTTAGAAATAATTGCTTGTGAACAATAAATTTATAGAAATTCAAGATCTTCCATGTTTTGGTCAAATGATAAATTTTTTGGATTCATTTTTAATATTATATATATTTAAAACTATGAAAATATGGATATAAAAAGGAGCCTTCCTTCATGATAGAATCACTTTGAATCCATAGAGTGATAATAATAGATATAATCTTAACGGTATAATTATAAGTATAATACCATTTGGCTTTAGGTTTCTGTAAATCAAACTTATACATGAAATGTTATTTTTAAAGTTCTTCTATGATGTTCTTTTTATAAAAAATACAACTATTTTTATTCAAAATTATAAAATAAATGTTTATAAAATTTTATTTAAATTTCATGGGGAAGTTGATTATTTATAAAAGCCTCTATTTACAAATATTATTCTTGAAAATAAGTAATTAATTTTCTTTTAACTCCTATATCTTTAAAAAAAATATGAAAAGGTATTATGTTTTCAAATTTATAATTTGAAGTAATTATTTTATGTATAATTTTTAAAGATTATATTTAATGAATAATAGTATTATTATTATCATCTATTTATAATTTTATATATAGATATTATTTTGAAATGAAATTTTTATATTTCATGGTAGTAAGGTGTATTGAAGTATATTTTATAATTATCATTTTATATGATTTGAAATAATAAATGTTGTAAATGCATATCGACATGGACATGTATTATGTTTATCACCAATATTCCATGAATTTATAATAAAATATTTCTTTATGTTTAAATTTTAATGTATGATTTTGAAATTATTAAATTAATGTATTTATCGAAGCTTTAAAATGTTTTATAAAAATAGGTTTTTAACATAGTATTGAATGTATAAAATTATTTTCAGAATGTAAAATAATTCAACTAAATTATTAAAGGTTTATAATATTTATAATGGGTTATTTATGAGAAATAAGGTTATTCAAAATAATTTTTTATTAAAATTAAAATGGCACTTTCATGTCAAATGAAATGTTAAGGGGTGGGGAGTGAAATCACTACCTTAAGGAGATATTTTCCTATAAGTGATATTGCTAAGTGGCCTTATAGGTTTTATAATATATGTCAAGTATCGTTTTAATCCAAAAAAGTAATATTATTTTCAAATTATTTTCAAGGAGAAATCCAATTGTTTTTCTAAGAATGGTTTTTCAATAAATTTTTAAAATTATAAGTATTTTTTAAATGTTTTGAAAATTTTTCATATATATAATATATATATTTAGATTTTATATAAAATGTTTTAAAATAGTTTTAAATTAGTAATTTATAAAATTATTTTAAACTTATTTTTAAAGCCCTTAATAGAAAATTTAATACTCATCCCATGTTTTTAAAAATATTTTCATAGGAATTTTGTATGTTCCAAGATGGATAGGTTCATTTATGGAGTAATGGAAATCGAAAAAAATTAGATACTATATTTTATTTTTGTACAAATATAATAAATTATATAGTATTTATAAATTCTATAGAACTTAGAAAATAAAATTTCCTATAATTTATAAAGTTTTGTGTATTTTTTGGTTAACTTTTTAAAAATTAAAAATAAGAAAATATGTAGGATTTTCTTTGTACCAGAATTGGAAGTACGGGTTTGGGCTATTACAACATTAGTAATTTTGGAAACATAATCCCCATGAAAAAAATATATATATAGATATTTAAATCCCTAAAAATTTCATCAAATAGTCATAAATTTCATTCATGATAGGTATATACACCTCACAAAAGAAACAAGTGGTGTATAAGGCATGTGTCTTAGTGAAATAAAAGTGAGATGAAAATCTCTTACCTTTGGTCCAATTTCCTTCATACACATTGAATTATACTTTATAATAAATATAGATTTATTATAAATCAATTAAATAACCATTATCACTTTTATCATATAATATATGATTTAATGAAAAGTACATTTTTATTTCAAAGCCACTTTTGAGGAAAAAGTGGGAAACTAAACAAGTCCAACAAAAAAGTGCCAACTACAGAAGGAGATCAGAAAAATCATTAAAGATAAGAATAATTATATTAGATCCAAACACTATATATAACCCCCATTAGAGTTAATTTACCTACGTATATTTATCATTATTTATAAGGGCTCAAAAATGATTGGCCATCTTGTCCCATGTTTGGATATATTTCTCTAAAGTGATCTTTATTTCTTTGAAACCTCACACCAAAATGTGATTTTGTTTGTTGATCCACATACATTAAAAATCATTATTTTATACCCAAAAAAATTTCTCATATATTCTACATAAATCCTCCTTCATATCATTGACATGGAAGTATTAGTCTAACATTTCTTCTTAGAGTAAAGGACATGCTCTAAGAATTTCTTGTTCTATGCTCCCATCTATCCTCCCATCATGTTCAATACTTCAGTAGTCACTATATCCTGGTCATGTACATTGAAATAACTATTTGGTACCTTGTTGTAATTATATAGAGTATGTTCAACTGGCTTACTATAAATCTTCTTGACACCTTCAACCATTTTTTATTCCCCAAGTCTTGTTTCACTCCTATTTTTTTCCTTACTTGAATATATGATTGTAATGGTTTTTAGAATGCTTAAGTTTTCTTTGAGAAAAAAAATTCCCACTTTTGGGACTATTAAATTCCAATAATTAATATTACCTCACTTTCACTTCCTCGATAATGGCTTAATCATCATAGCCCCTTGCAAATCCTATTTGTTGTACATCATTGGTTGGGAATCTTCTCCTTTATCACTTATCTCATTCTCTTTTAAAAACCTTGAACTAACCTGCTTCCTTTTCAATATAAGAATTTATTTTTTTCCATCCTTTAGTTTCATCATTCTACTTTCCATTTCCATTCTATGTAGAGAAACTATTTTGAATCATAATTGAATTTAATGTTTCGCGTTGGTCAGGCCACCCCTTACTTAGAGGCAATAGTGTATTTTGACTAGTAAAGTCGTGAAACTTAGAAAGAACACTTCATTATTAATTAGTGATATCACTGATAGTATAATAAAATTGATCAGTCTCCTATTTTTTCTCCATACCTCCATCCATGATCATATCAGCAAAGCAAGGGACTGTGGTGGAACTAGGCTCTCCCAGGGTCGGATCTGTCATCTTGAAACAACCCTAATCATGTTTCAATATGTAAAAATTTTCCTCAAATATTGGTTCAGTATTCATGAAACTTATAATATATGATTTATTATAACATTTTATCACCAATTTGTTAAAACTTGTTTATTAAAATTACTATTCCAATTAATATCG
The DNA here is from genome assembly GCA_963277665.1 of Viscum album. Lineage (NCBI taxonomy): Eukaryota > Viridiplantae > Streptophyta > Magnoliopsida > Santalales > Viscaceae > Viscum > Viscum album. Next base: position 1,483,598,442 of record OY728164.1, on the reverse strand, counting down.
GCTTGGTTTTTCAAGTATATTCTGGTTCTGCAGTTTTGGTCCTTTAATTTTGATCATTGTTCCATCATATCTATAATGATTATAATGATATATATATCATATATATTCATTATATACATTTTTAGAGTAATTCATAAAATATGAATATAGAAATATGAATGAAATCGTTTATGGAGATGATAGGTCATACGCAGGCATAAACGATGTCTTCAATTTTTAATGGGTGGAATGAAAGAATGGTAAATAATAACTCACATTTACAGAATAATTATTATATCATATATATAATTTATTTTCATTAAATCTATTTCATTAATACCCATATAAACTAGTTATAAAAAATTAATCATGTTGTTTTTTGGAGGTGGTATTCCACATGTATACTGGAGCGATATTATCATTTCCCAATAGAATTGAAATTCATGTGGTATATATGTGATATTATCATTAAAGAAGTATTTTTATGTAATAAGTATCATATTTAAATATTAAACCCATAAAAATTCCCATCTATAAAATATTGTAATGTGAAATTAATTGTATCATTGTTTGAAGATGGTAAGACATATATACGCATGAGCGATTTTTTACTTCACAATTGATAAAAAAGAGGGTAAATAAAGATGGTTTCATAATAAAAATAAATTTTTAGTATATTTTGGATACTTAATTTATTATTTTATGAATAATATAACATATTTATATGAGTTAATTTAATATTTAAAAAGAAAGTAATTTTTTAAGGTGATTACCTATTCTTGGAAATTACTCCTTTAAATCTCTTCTTCAGGTCTCTAAGGATTTTTTTAGGAATACAAACACCTTGGGGAGTGTAGAAGTGAGCATAGTAGAGGGTGTTTGAGAAAGAAGACTCAATTTGGAGTGATTAATAGAAATTAGGGTTTCTCTTCTATAATATAGGGGAGGGGCACTTATGTAATTTCTTAAAATATTAAATTAACATAAATTAATTTTTATTTCCAAATGGATCCAATTTGATATTATTATAATATAAGAATATTATGAGTCACAATACTCTCATAAAATTAAATTTTATCTATTTTTATATCATATTTAACCTTATCTTTTTTATTTAACCCTTTTATAAGCCTTCTGACAATTAAAGCAATATTAAAGTTTACTACCATTTAAGGGTTAATAATGATACTATAAAATGAAAAACAACATATTAATAGACCATGGTTAATTTTTTTAACTATATATAGTTTATTTGAATAAATTTAATATTTTTATGAATTTTATATCTTTTTATAATTTATTATTTATTATGAAATATCATTAATGCCATTCTTAACACTATTTATTTAATTTTACATTATATACACCAAGACAAAGGGTTAATTTGAATATAATGATTTAAAACCTTCCTATATTTTCATATAGATCGTTATATTTTTAGGACACATTTTATTATTAAAATTATACTACATTTAATATTTTATAAAAATATTTATTTTATTTTTCTCTTATTTTAATAAATATTGTATTACATTGCATAGACATTTAAGGTAATAATTTAATTATTAAAAAATAAAAAATAAACTTCCATCATGAGAGAAAATAATTTATATTTAAAATTAATATTTATAACTAAAAACATATTATATTTATCCATAAGTAAAAAATTTAAAGATGATTAAACAAAGAGAATGATATTTTTTACTTTTCTTGATATAAAATAACATATGGGTCAAAATCATTTCCAAATTGTAACAAAAAAGACATATATTTCCCTTTTGATAGAAATTTGAGGATATATACACATCCAATATAAATTAAGAATGTTTTGGTTCATTTTGGAGAACATATCATATTATTTTTAACAAAATTTATGATATTTACCCTTTTCCTGGTAACAAAATTACAAAAGTTATTATTCACAATGTCTAAAAATAAAATGAAAATATTTAAAAAAAATGAAGATATTATTCCAAATATGGAATGAATTTTTTTTTATTTAATTTCTAACATATTAAGAAATTATTTTTAATATAAATGTGTAAAAATAATGAAAAACACTGTTTAGGAAAATGAGATTTTATGCCCAAAAAGGTACTTATACAAAAATTAGTTATAATGATGATTCAAATGAATATAATTAGATTATATATATTTAAATAATATTTAAGTTATGTTGAGATAAAATTCATAGAATGATGAATTTTTTTAATTAAAATAAAATTATGTTTTTATAAAAAACGATATTTTTCATTGTTCACTGAAAAATTAATAATTTTATAAAAATAGAAAAATTTCACCCAAAAGAGATTTTAATATGATATTTCACAAATGGTATCATTTTTATGAAATAAAATTTTAGAAATATCATCAAATTTAAATATAACTATTATCTCACAAAAATCAATAAAGGATATTTTTTAAGAAAACATGTATTTTAAGAATAAAATGGATTTGATAAAAATTTATGCATATTTCATAAGAATTTATCAATAAATTTATATTTATTTGAAAAATTATGTTTATTTAAAAAATTGTTTAATATTATTCATACCCTCCAGTTTCAATGGCTGGGATATAATGGGCACATAATAGTATTTTAATAATATAACAATGTTTGTTTAAACTCAATGTTATATGTAACACAAGCTATCGAAGAAATAAAATTATTTAAAGAGAAACATTTTCTAAAATATAAGGGTATTACAGTCTCATCCAATTTATTATATATATAATTTTCCACCATCAAACTTATCATTTTTTCATTCAATTACTTGTTTGTGTGCTTTTTTCCACTCTAAAAAAATTCATTTTCCTCTCAGAAATTCCTTTGAGTGCTTCTTCCCACATTATGTACATATAGAAAGATGAATCTTTTTACTTTATGGTCTTTAAAAAACTCAATCATCGTCTCATATGGTGTGTTAGGAAACTCACATATGTTGAGGTTATTAATTATAAAATGAGATAGTTGATTAGGCATAATCACAAGGTTTCAAATTCTATGTAATAGCTAGAAATTTCTAAAAGAATTAAATTTTATAAGATATAGTATGTTACATTCAATACGAAGTCATATTTCATTATATGAAAAACTGAGTTTATCTAGTATTACATGTAACACTCGATTTATCTTGAGTTGCACACAACAATAAATTTAAACTAAATATGAGATATTATTAAAATATTATCATAATGATTATAAAAAATAATTTTAAATGGATGGTATGAATAGTAGCAAATAAATTTTGAAAAATATGGTTCTATATTTATTAGTAATAAAAAAATAACTCAAAATAAAAAAGAAATGTTTTTTGAAAATAGTTTTTTTACTAAAAGACTGATTAGCCACACTTTGCACAAAATTTAAAATTAATTTTTACCACTTTTATAAAATTTATATGAAAAAAAATTAATTTCATTATTTAAATCATAATATCCTAATTATATTAGGGTGAATTTTAATGTTTTTTTCTGAAATATTTCATTTCTCAATGAATATTTAAAAGTACTGAAATTTAATTGAAAACTTCATTTTCATTTAAATTATTAATAATGATAAATTATATTTTGAAATGGTTTCGAAGTAAAATTAGTTCTATTACATAGTAATTAATCTGTTTTATTTTATTAGAAACATTTTCATAATTAATTTAAATATAAAAACTTCATAAAAGTTTGAACATTTTCATTTTGAAACTTGTTTTCTTATCATGTCTATATGATTAATTTAAAATTATATTTTTCCACTTCATTGAATTGAATTTGGAAAAATAGATTCCATATTTGGAATAAAAAATAAATTATAATGTATAATAAGTTCAAATTATATTTTGAAGAAAATAGTGAGTGAATGCTGTAAAAATTAATACGGCAGTCAAGCTACAAATGGGATTATCAATGGAAAACTAAAAAGGTATGTGTAAAAATGAAGTTACACTTTTTAAAAAATAAATTTATGGACATATTCTGAACATTACACCTATAAGGTTTGTTAGTGGATAGTTTTTCACTTTTGAAATATGAAAAATTTTGTATCACTCTAATATCCTAATATTTTAAAAGGAAACATTATACTACATAGCGTACAAGAAACGCTACATCGAGCTTAAACAAAAAAATAAATAATATTATTTAAATGAGACCATTATAACATGTTAGTTAAATGGGTGGGAATTAGTAGTATTAGGAAACATATATAATTTACATACTCATTACTAATGTTTTAATTAATTCTTTGTAAATAGGTACTATATTTTTATTAAACTCATGTTATTCATAAAAAAAGTATATAATTAAATTCTAGAGATTATATAAAATTTATTTGATAAAATTAACTTTATTCTTTTAATTTAGAATATCCAAATTTTCCTGTGGTGAATTTTTGATAATTTTCTAAAAATTTTGAATATTTAATGAATAGTTAAAATAATACTGATTTTTGTTACAAATTGTATTTAATTTTAAAGTATTTAGAAGGTAAAATTGTGTTTTGAATTAGTTTTAAATTTAAATTATTTTAATTTAAATTAATATAGACCAATTATTGTTTTTTAAATTAAATTTATACATCAATATAGTATAAAAATATTTTATAATTAAAAGTGAGTTTTTTTTAAAAAAACTATTTTATGTTACATTTTACCAGTTTAATTATAAATTAAATTATGAAACTTATGTGTTTTAAATTTTGAAAATTAGATTCTATATTTGGATTCATAGGGCCCCAATGTTTTAAAAATATCAATTTTTATTTAATTTGAATGTGTTAATATTTTAAATGAATTTTAGAGTTATTTATAGAATATTAAATATATTTTTTATACTATTATATTTGAATTTCCCATTTTTTATTTATTTGAAGTCAAATTAATACAATAGTGTCAAAATTGACATTAATGATATTTTATCAAAATAATATATTATATTATTATATAAAAATTATAAAAAATATTATCTTAAATCTTTTGAATTTAATATAGTTAAGAAATCATAAGTTTTCCATTTATTAGTTATTTTTTCATTTATAGTAACATTATTAACCATATATGATTAAAATATTGATTACCATGGTTAGAGTTTAAAATAACTAACCAAGGGGTAAATTAAAAGGATGATGTTTTAAATGTCAAAAATAACTATGTAATTTTATTTTATGATACTATTAAAACCCTATACAATATTATCTTCCAATTTATTTCCATTTGGAGGCATTTGGAATGATAAATAAATTTATTCTTTTGGAAATTTCCAAAAGTGTCTCTCGCCTAAATTATAAAAGGAAACCACCTCCCCCATGTCATTTAATCACATTGAGTGTTACATATATACCATACTCTTAAAATTAATCTTCTAAACTTCCCTAGAAACATTATATAGGTGATGGTCTCCTAAAAAGACTATCCCTAGTACCCTTTATAGGATATCCAATGGAGACGTTTTGAATAAGTGGTAATCGCTCTTACCGATCACTTTCTTTTTCTACTCTTCTTTACCTCATATAAATATATTATGTACATCAAAAAAATAATGTAAGAATAATTAATATTCTGAATTATTATTATTATTATTATGAATAGACTAATATACACCATTTTCCCGTCAAATAATAAGTAAAAGTATCGCTCGTGCGTACATTCAACTTACCATCTCCACATAGCGATACAATTCATTTTTCATCAACATATTTTAGGGATGGATATTATGATGGGATTAATTATTATATATAATATTTTTAATATAGTTATACTTATATAATGATAATATCATATATACCTTCTTATCATCTAATCTTTTTGAAAAAACGATAATGTTGCTTGTGTGTACGTATGGACTACCTTCTCCATTATGCGACATGATTCATTTTTCATCTATATTTCACATGTATGATAATAAGAATGAATTTTATGGATATAATATATATATATATATATTATAATAATTATTCTTAAATATGAATTTTTTCCTTTATTCTATTCAATCAATCGAAAAATGAAAACAGTTTTAACGTGTATGTACAACCCACCGTCTACATGAATGGTGCAGTTAATTTTTATATATATACATTATATCAATTATTAAAATATGTATATAATCTTTATAAATTATTTTTTTAATATTATTGACACTTTTTAAATGATGATATAAAGATAAAAGTATAAGTACCAAGACTACAAAATCGAAATATGCATAGAAAATAATGTAATTATCACCCAGAACATTGATTGTAATAACAAATTATAAATAACTAGGTGATAAGATATTATAGATAAAACATAAAAGATATGGTAAATATATTTTTATGGAATAAATATATAATAAATCCATATTTATTATGGATGAGGTCTCAACATGAACAAAGAAATTCAAGACTTTATGTTAGAAAATTCATAACACAATTTCAATTCATTAGGTTAAACTACCATTTCATTGATTATTTCATTATAGGATTATGTGTGAATGGTATTATGATTATATTATGTTTTATCTACAGTTTTTTATTTGGATTTATAGTGAATTTACATAATCTATTCATTTGATTAATTCTTATTTCAATGATATGATAATTGTAAGGGGATTTATAGTCTCACTTTTATTTTTGCAAGACATATACAATATTAACAACTCATTTCGTTTGTGTGGTGTATATACTAACCATGAATGTAATATATGATACATGTCCAAAGTTTTATGGGTATTTAAATAACCATTTTATGATCTCTCTTTTATAGAGATTATGATTCAAAAGATACCAAATCGGTAAGGTAATTTTATCTCAATTTGGATTCTTTGAGACACATGTTATGTTATTCACCTACATTCTTTTACGAGATATATATACATCTCAATGAAATTTTGTATAATGGATATACTTATTTTCATTATATTATATGTTTCTTGTAATTTTATTCTCTCTTTGGTCATAAATTTATTTTATTCAAAAACCATGCTTTCCAAAAATGTTCTCAAAAATGTTTTTAAATGATCTTATAAGATTTCTCAAGAAATTTTTTTCAAATACGGTAAAATGGTTTTCATAGAATCCTTAATATGAGTTCCAAGGTTATTTTCAATGTAATAGTTTTTCTAAATATTTTATTATATTAAAATTGTTGTTTTTAGAGTAGACACTACTAAAAAATAGCCTTTAACAGCACTGGTATTTATCAGTGCTACAAAAAAACACTAATAAATGGCATATTTATCAGTGCTAAGAAAAGCACTGATAAATTTAACCATTTATCAGTGATTTTTTTTGCACTGATAAAGGGTACATTTATCAGTACTTTATCTTTATAACTAATAAACGGTATCCTTTATCAGCGCTTTATTTTTAGCACCGATAAAAGGAAACATTTATTAGCGCTTTATTGTTATCACTAATAAAGGGTACCCTTTATCAGTGCTTTATTTTTAGCACTGATAAATATTTGTTTCATCAATGTTTTTTTAGCACTCATAAAGGTATGAATAAATAAAATGAAATAATTAAATAAATTAAAAATAAATAATGATTTTATTAAAAAAATTAAAAAAATTATTAATTAAATAATTGTTGAAGAAAATGAATAAATGGATTATACATTATTAAATATTAAACATTTTATTAATAAGATAATTATGATAATTAATGTTATTAAATTGTTTTTATATTATATATATATATATATATATATTAATGTATATAAATATAATTTATATATTAAAAAATATTTATGTGCTTTACATTAAATAGTCATATATTTATTGAATAATACTTCATAATTAAATATTAATATGAATTAAAAATATTAACTAACTGCATAGTACTCAGATATAATCAAATGTCGTTTGATTATTCAATTTAACATTGATCAAATCTGTGTTACATTGATTTTACATATACGTAATTAATGTATTTTTATATATAATGCACACACATAAAACTTATCCATTTTTTCAAAAAAAATTAAGTGTATTTATTCTTAATTTATTTAATTTCACTCATTTTTAACATATATGCTTGCACTTAAAATTATATATTCCTTAATAATATTAAAAATATATTTGAAAAAATATATTTATAAATATATATATTTATAAATTTATATTTCCTATATTTATAAAATTATATATTTATAATTATAAATAAATAAATATTTTCTTAAAAGTATTTATATAATTATAAATAAATAATTATATATATTTAAATAATTATTAAATTTATAATAATTTTACTTAAATAATGAATATATTTACTATATTTATATTTATATATATTTATTAAATATATATATTTATAATTATATAAATATATATAATGATATAAATATTATTTTTTAAAAATATTTCTATAATTATGAATAAATAATTATAAAATTATAATAAATATATTTAAAAAGGAATATATTTACTATATATATATATTTATTAAGTATATATAAATATTTAAAAAATTTAAATTTATAATTATAATTATAAATCATTTAACTGCACTTAAGTAATAAGCGTTAATAAAAGCATCTTTATCAGCACTTTTTTGCACTGATAAAAATGAGGCTTTATTAGTGCTAAAAAAAGTGCTGATAAAATAAAAATTTATCAGCACTATAATTTTAGCACTGATAAAGAATGGTTTTATCAGTTATTTTATCACTGATAACAAGCTTCTTTTATCAGTGCTTTTTTATATGTGCTGATAAAATTTTCCCGATCTAATTAAAAAAAACACTAACCATTTGAGAACCCATCATGATATCAGTATCTTTCTGTGGAAACCACCCACTACCGGAGCTCCTCGTTAGTGAATTGTAGCTCGAATCACACCACTTGACTCCCTCTAGTTTCTTGAACATCTCATATGACATCCAGTGTTTAATTGAAATTAGGGTTTTTGAAGAGGGTCTCATATTTTCTTCAACCTAGTGAGGTAATCCTTTCGATTTTCATTATGTATTTTTGGTTTTTTTTATTTCTTCTTCAAATATTTCATTATTTTTTGTCCAAAAATTATATACTAGCATGGTAAGCCTTTTGATTTACTTATTTTCCCATTTCGATTAAACTAGTGATCGCTCATGGAGTGTTTATTATTTCCAGACTTGATGGTGACATATGGAGTCACATTGAGTTTAGTTGGTTGTTTTATTTTGTTTACATTTCCAAAATTGATCACCTAAAGTTATTATACATATTTTTCATTCTTTATTTTATCAATGTATTCCATACATGTGAAATTTTAGAAATTGAAACTCGGGATTTTGTGTGTGAGGGAGTTGAAGGTAGGTTAAGGGATTTATTTTATATTATACTACTTCATATATTCTTTTTTCTTATTATCTATGTTGGTGTGATAATATAATGTATGGATGCATCATGGAAGTTTTTATTTAAATTTTTTTCTACTAGTTTTATTTATTTTTTCGGCCTAATTAATCCCACTATGTTTTTTTTCATGCCCTAGTGCTTGTTGCTAGCCCGAGGGGGATCCAGAATGTCCCTTGGACACTATCATGATATAGATTGACATTCCAACCACAACATTTGAAAAAAAAATCAATAGGTTTCAACATGGGTTTTCAATCATCCTTTTTAAATCTATAAAATATTCCCCTCACATACATGAATTGGAAAATAAATATCCCATAAATTCCATGGGTCGCCTATAAATGAAGGAAAATGTCAACTCAATAATAATCTACATTTAAACATTGGTCATTATTAATGTAGAAAATTATTATCATTCATCTCTTGAACATATAAATATTATGCCATCCACATTGATAAACACTTTCCATCTATCCATAACATTATTTTTATGTAATGATTATGATCAATTCCTCATTTTTTAAATTAATATTTATTTGTACATTAGCCTTAGCCCAGTTGGTAAGGACATCGTAAGTGCATCCAAGTGACCAGGGATCAAATCCAGGTAGAGGTAGAATTTTCAGGGTACTATAGTAGTACTGTAGTAGGTACTATAGTAGGAACTGTGTAGGACTGTAGTAGGAACTGTGCAGTACTGTAGCAGGTACTGTAGCAGGAACTGTACAGTACTGTAGTAGGTACTGTAGCAGGAACTGTAGTAGGCACTGTTTGGAACTATAGCAGTCGGGAATATGCCTCTGTTTGGGCCTTTGGACCACTGATTTGGTCCCTGAGTCCTGTAAGGCCTTCAAGCCACCCAGGCCTTTGGGCCACCTCAAGGCCTTCGGGCCACCTTAAGTGCAGATGCAAACCAAACAACCTACAAGAAACAAGCTCTACAAGGAAGATGAGCAAGGATCTTTCACCACAGCAGAAGCTAAAACGGATTGCAAGAATGAGAGGGTATGGCACCTGCCATCAGGACAATCCTTTACATGCACGGAAATGCCTATCCGAATAGCCATGTGAAGGTGGAGAGCTGATTTCACGATGAAGAGTTTGGGGAGGAGCAGTTCCGAGTAGTTAGTCTGGGTTGTATGTAATGTTTGAATCCTACGGGCATTGAATTCCTCTAAGGCCTATGGGCCATGTAATACTTATGCCTACGGGCCTTGTAAGGGTTCCACCTCACCCCTTGAAAGGTGTATTATCAAAATCAATAAAAATTGAAGGCCTTCGGGCCATTGGAGGGAGGTAAATTAATATTTATTTAATAATTTATCTAACCTTCAATACCAATCTCTTAGTTATTTTTTCAATTCATACATCACCTTTTTCAATTTACAAACATTATTCTAATATTAAATAATGAGAAAACTATCTATTTTTTTGATGTAATTCATATTCGTGTAATCAATTAGTAAATTTTAATTGTATATTCAATTAAAGTACCTTAAATTTCCTTGGGTTGGGTCAGTGTAGGGATATGACATCCCAATATTCTTGAGATGTTTTCAAATATTGATATACCATTAATTATAAATGTAATAATTCCTTAGGTTGCTACATCACTTGTTCCAATACATGTTTATATCTTCTAGCTGATTGAATGAGAGTTTATTATTCTTGTTTATCATATTTTAGTTTCATATTACTCCTTAATTTCCTATATTATATTTTCATTCGGTTAAAGGATTTAAGAAATATTTTATATGGAGTAATTATTTTCTTAAATTCAATTACCCATTTTCTTCAACATATTGAAATTATTTGAAAAATAAAATATTGAGTTTCCCTTATTAGAATTGTTTATAACTTTCACTTTTAATAATGAATATCTTATATGTATTTAATTATATATTATATAAAATAAATATTTTATAAACCCAATAGGATGGATATGAACCAAAAATTAATACATGCTAATATTTTGACAAAAAAATATGAAGATGGATTTAAAGAGTTCATCAAGTTTGCAAGAGATCATGCAGACAACCCTTATAAAATCCTTTGTATGTGTTTACATTGTTTTTTATTTAAGACAAATTAGTCAGGAAAAGTTGGAAGAATATTAATGTCTATTTGGATCCATTCATCAATGAATCCAAAATAAGTATTAGTTATGCATCACTCACAAATATAATAACAAAACTAAGGATTCTCTATGCACTTCACTATTATTGGTTAACTACTATGTATCATAGCATCTAACCTGAACTTCCTACCCAGCATACCCATGATGATCTCATCCCACACATAGATAGAAAAAAATTAATTATATTCTCTAACATAGATAGAAAATTTTATAGAATAAGATAATTAATTGGGTAAAGGTATTATAGAAAAAATATGTTATTGAAGAAGAAATAAGAGAATCAGAAAATGCTATGAAGGAAAAATATTCCCACTTGTTTAAATAATGAATAAAATTGCAAGGAAGAGAAGGGAAAGTGAATATTTAATGGATATATGATAGATATTTTGGCAAGCATGTGTGGCATGAGAGCATCATGGGTATTTCAGATAGGAAGTTCATGTTAAATGATATGATAAGTTATAGTTAACCAATAGTAGTGAAGTACATAGAGAATCCTTAGTTTTATTATTAAATTTGTCAATGATGCACAACCAATCCTTGTTTTGAATCCATTGATCAATATATTCAAATAGATATTAATATCATTGATTGTCTCACAGTTTCCAAACATCCATATAGTATTATAAACCATAATGAAGTGCACAAAGAATCCTTAGTTTTGTTATTATCCAATATTTAGACCAAAGAAACCCTTTGGAAATATGAAAAGGTAATTTTATGATATACTTTATCTATTTTACTAAAAAATTAGATAATGAAACATTGATTTAATTTTAATTATTCATTTTAGAGCTCATTTATTTTAGAATATTTTTATCCATGGGTTATGCCTTTGCAGGAAGAGTAATGATGTTGTCTCTTCTCATTCATAGAGTTAATATTGATGTTTGTACATTAAAATAATTATCCATATAATTAATTTATTATTCCATATTAATGTTTAATTTATTTATTTTTAGTATTAATCACATACTAATTGTTTTATTACAAAGTTATATTCTTTTTTTTTTGAGTTGGGGTGCTATGTCTAACTTTTATGTTTCTTCTTCCATAAAACCTTTTCACCCCTATAGTGGTGCATTTATTACTTTCTTTCAAATTACCTCCACTGCCTTTGCAGGAAGATAAACGGTGCCACCTTTCCTCAATCACATAGGTAATATTGATGTTTTCACAGTAAAATAATTGTCTATAGAATTAATGTATTGTTTCATATTTATGTTTAATTTATTTCTTTTTAGTATTACTCACATAATAATTTTTTTCTTATACAAGTGGATTGTTTTGTTTGATTTGGGGTGATCTATCCAACTTTCATGCTTTTTCTCCATTAAAACCTTTTCACCCCTACAGTGGTTCATTTATCACTTTCTTTCAAATTACCTTTACTACCTTTACAAGAATAGAAATGATTCCACATATGCTCAATCATAGAGGTAATCTTTATGTTTTAACAGTAAAATAATTTTCCATATAATTAATTTATTGTTTCCTATTTATGTTTTATTTATTTATTTTTAGTATTACTCACATAATAATTATTTTCTTATATAGGTGGATTCTTTTTTTATAGTTGTGGTACTCTATCCCAGTTTTGTGGTTCTTCTCCCTTAAAACCTATTCACCCCTAAAGTGGTTCATTTATCACTTTCCTTCAAATTACATCCACTTTCTTTGAAAGAAGATAAATAACACCGCCTCTACTAAATTATAGAGTTAATATTGATATTTTCAGAGTAAAATCATTATCCATAGAATTAATGTATTTTTTCATATTTATGCTTAATTTATTTCTTTTTAGTATTCCTCACAAAATAATTGTTTTTTTATAAAGGTGGATTCTTTTGTTTGATTTGGGGTTCTCTATCCATCTTTCATCCCTTTATGTATCAAAACATCCACAATCTTCTTCTCCCTCAAAACCTTTCACCCATGTGGTGTTGAAATTTGTCACTTTTTATCAAGTTCCCCCCACTACTCAATTACAAAGGTAATCTTGATATTTTCACAGTAAAATCATCTTCTATATAATTAATTTATTATTTAATATTTATGTTTAATTTATTTCTTTTTATTATTAATCATAATAATTTTTTCCTTATACAAGTGGATTCTTTTTTTTCGAGTTGATGTGGTTTGTTCAAAGCTACTCATGTAATGTTGGAAGTTAGACAAATAAATTCAATGGAAATGGTAGTAATATTGAAAGTTAGGATTTTTTGAGACTTTGGGATGTGTAGTAATCAATCACACCTAAATATGACATATGATGTGACCAGTATGACTCTAATTACTTCTTTATATTTTAAATTTACATTATTTTAGTAAAAAAGATAACTAACTCAATGTGCCCGTTATCAGTTTAAAATTGAAATTTGACATTAAAAAGTTTCACTCAATGAAAACCAAGAAAACGCACTCAAATTTTATTGATAATTTAGGTAATATATTTATAAATAATTTGTGATGTGTAGGAATTATTCTCACATCAAAATGATACACTATGTGATCTTTATGAGTCAAAGTTCGTGTTTCAAGTTTAAAATGACATTTTAGTAAAAAAGACAAGTGATGTACTCAAAACTGAGAAAACACATTCATATTGTTTTGATACTTTAGGAAAAAATCCATAAGTCATTTGGAGTGTTTAGAAATCAGTCGCACCTCAATTTGATCCATGGTGTGACCGATATGACTCTATGTGCGTATTTATTTAAAATTGACATTAATTTTTGTGAAAAAAAGTGAAATACTCAAAACCAAACAAACACATTAATATTATTTTTATAATTTAGAACAATTATCCATAATTTATTTGAGACATGCATGAATTATCCTCACCTCAATATGATGCACGGTGTGACCGATATGACTCCAAGTGTGTGATTTTATTTAAAATTGACATCAATTTTAGTAAAAAGGCCAACTGACATACTCAAAACTAAGAAAACCCATTCAAATTGTTTAAATAATTCATAAAATGATATATAATTCATTTTTGATGTGTAGGAATCATTATCACCCCAATAAAATACACAATTTGATCGGTATGAGTCAATTTACATGTTTCAATGTTAAAATGATATTTTAGTAAAGAAGACAAGTAACATACTCAAAAATGATAAAAAATATTCAGATTGTTTTTATACTTTATAAAAATGATCCATAAGTTATTTGGGATGTGTATAAATTATTCTCACCTCAATCTTATGCCCAGTAGGACCGGTATGACTCACATTGTGTCTTTTTATTTAAAATTGTCATCAATTTTAGTAAAATGGGAAACTATCCTACTCAAAACTGAGAAAACACTTTTTTCTATACTTTATGAAAATGATCCATAATTCATTTTTGATATATAGGAATTATCCTTACCTCAATCTGATACAAGATGTACCCAGTATGACTCAAAGTGTCCGTTATCAGTTTAAAATCAATATTTTAGTTCAAAAAGTGTCACTCACTGAAAACTAATCAAATGTGATTGGATTTTTTTGATAATTTATGGGAATGATATGTAAGTCATTTTTAACATGTATGAATTCATTTCACATAAAACCGATACATGATGTGATCAAAATGAGTCAAAAGTGAGGTTTCCAATTTAAAATGACATTTTAGTTAAAAAGACAACTGACGTACTCAAAACTGATAAAACACATTCAAATTGTTTTGATACTTTAAGAAAACGATCTAAAAGTCATTTGAGATGTGTTGGAGTTAGTCTCATTTCAATCTGATGCACGGTGTGATCGATAAAACTCCAAGTGCATATTTTTATTTAAAATTGACATCAATTTTAGTAAAATTAACACTTTTTGTTAATTTATTTCTTTATATTAATACTAATGTAATAAATTTTTTTATATAGGTGTGTTTTTTTTCTTGATAAAAGGTGGTTTTTTTGGAAATAGCATGAGTTGGGTCAGGATTAAAAGATAAAATAACATTGATTTTTTTGAATGTATGTAATAATTTTTATTATTAGTGATATTTATTTTTCTATTGTAATTCAAGGTTATTGCATTTTGGGATGCAAAATGAAAGGTATGAGATAGCCTCTGAGGTTAAAACCTTTCTTTAATATTGAATATGTTAAGTTTATTTCTGAGGATTTTTATCATGTTTCTAGAATTTTATAAGGATTATATTAACATAGTTTTAGAAAAGGAAAAATCCATAGGATGAGTGACAACCCGTCATGTTTGGAAAGACCGTGAGGATTGAACCCACAACCTCAGGGTAACAATGGTGTATCTCCTAGCACTGGACTACATGATGGCCTAGTTATTATTTCATTTTCTTTTTAGTTAAATAATCTGATGTATAAAGGTTCTATTAATTTTGGGTACATAATATTTATAATATAGATAACCATGGGATTAGAACTTGGTTAAAGTTATGTTGTTAATGTTATTTTAGAAGATTTTCACTATTTTGGGAACCCTATATGATTGATATTAACTAAACTCTGTGGTATTTTATTTTAGGAATAAATGGTGAATTATATTTTGGAAGAATATATGGTTTTATTATTGATTTATAGTGATTTGGGTTATTTATGAACATGGTTAGTGTACCTTGAGGATTATTAGGGTCATTACTTTTTGGTATCAAACATTAAGAGCGACTGATGTAATTTAAATATAAATGTTAAAATTAATCTTAGAAGTCATTGTGACTAATTCCTTCTAATTTATAGGTTTCAATCATAATTTAGAATATTTTTTAATTTTGGTGATTGAAATATTTTTATTCATTTAAAGGATTATTATTTTTGTATAATTATCTTATCTTGTACTAACCATGTTGGTTTTGGTTAATTTTCAATACAGAAGATAAAATTAATCTTGGAACTCATTATGACTAATTCCTTCTAATTTATAGGTTTCAATCATAATTTAGAATATTTTTTTAATTTTAAGATTAGTTATTTGTTGAATGATCTAATTTGAGCTTTGGGTATTACTGTTGAAATTTGGTGATTGAAATATTTTTCTTCATTTAAAGGATTATTATTTTTGTATAATTATGTTTTCTTGTACTAACCATGTTGGTTTTGGTTAATTTTCAATACAGGAGATAAATTTAATATTTTTTGGATTATTCTATTCTTTATAAGTTAATTCTAGTGCTTAAGGCATGAAAATTTCATCTTGAATACTCATCATTTGAGAAAAAAGATGAGTTTTTAGTGGTAATTTATTAAAGGTTGAAACTATAATTTTCATGTAATTATGTTTCCATATGATAATAGTATAGTTGGTAAATGAATTCATCATCTCTAGGAAAATAATATTTAAATAAAAACATTAAATAAAAATTTTATTCGTTTACTTTTCTTAGTAATAAATCTATGACTTTTTAACCCATCATAGGTTTATAGTTTGTGATGCTTAAATTTATAATAAACATGATCTATATCACTCTCCAACAAAACATGATAGTAAATTTTCTCTTCTGTGTCTATGTTTTCCAACATGGAAACCTAATATATTTTTTTCTAGATGACCATTGAACTTCTTTTTCTCTCTTTTCTAGATGATGTATTATAGACCCTTTTTCTGATGTTGGATTTCAATTAAGGTATTTTGAAATTTCAAAC
Organism: Viscum album; assembly: GCA_963277665.1. NCBI lineage: Eukaryota > Viridiplantae > Streptophyta > Magnoliopsida > Santalales > Viscaceae > Viscum > Viscum album. The sequence continues at coordinate 1,483,581,412 of OY728164.1, read as the reverse complement.
CCTAATTACCAAGAACAAGTTCAAATTTTGAGGGTAGAATTTATTAAAGGTGTGGAGAATATAATATCTTGAGATTTTAAAAGGAACTAGTATGTTCAATTGTGTATAAGAAACGCCACATCGTGCTGAAATGAAGAAATATATGTTATTATTTAAATGTTACCATTATAACCTAGCCATTAAATATAATAAATATAATATTATTATGAAATATATATATAAGTTAATTCTCATTGATATTTTTTTAATTAATTATTTGTGAATAAGTACTATATTTTTAGATATATCATTTTATTCATAAAAAACATATTATCTTCAAAAAAATGATTTGTATTGCTTTTTATGTAAAAATATTAAAATTAATTTCTAGATATTTTAAAAAAATATTTGATAAAATGAAATTTATTTTTTAATTTATAATATCCAAAAATTTCTATGGTGAATTTTAGATAATTTTCTAAAAAGTTTGAATTTTTAAAGAGTAGTAAAAAATACAGATTTTTATTAAAAATGTATTTTATTTTTAAGTATTTACAAGGTAAAATTGTGTTTTGAATTAGTTTTAAATTTTCATTAGTTTAATTTTATTTAAAATAATTCATTTTTTAAAATTAATTATACACTTGAATATAGTATAAAAAATTATATTTAAATATGGCATTTTTCTGAAAAACTGTTCTACGTTGCATTTTCCTAGTTTAATTTTAAATTAAATTCTATAAATTTTATGTTTTTAATTTTAAAAAATAGATTTAATATTTTTATTCATAAGGTACTAATTTATTAAATAGGTCTCTTTAAATTATGGTCAATATTAAAAGTAACTTTGGTAATTTTTATTACCATGATAAAAGGTAGATCAGGTAATTAAGGATAAAAATTAAATGATAAGGATTAAAAAATGACTCTAACACTTGCTGAAATTTTATTATTTGAGTTATTTTAGACCATAATAATCCAAATTTTAAAATTATAACCACTAGGAGTAATTTTAATGAGATTACAACATTTTATAATTTTTTATTTAATGAAAAGTCAAAGATGTCACATTCATATTTTTAATAACTATATATTTTAAATATATTCTATTCAAGAATATATCATCAACTAAAAATAGTCATTATAAGGATAATATATTTATCTAAATTATGGTAATTTAATTTAATTTTTTACGGAATATATAATTACCTTAAATTCTCACACAACGCTGATGTAGTAATTATTTTCTTAATATAAATATGAAATAAATGATATTAAAAATATTAAAATAAATATTTTTTGAGATGATTAATTTTATTTAATAATTTAATAAAATCACTATACCTTTTAGAGATAAAATAAAATATTTTTTTTATAATTATAGGTTTTATCTTGATATTATTGATGTCAAGGTAATAAATAGACCATAAAATTGACATTATGAATATTTAATAGTAAATAATATTTTAATAAATGATATAAAATTTATAAAAAACTTCACTTTAGAAAAATGATTTATATAAGGTTTAATATGTCATAAATGATCCATTTATTATTTTTTGACATTTTATAATAACAATATTAACCCTCAAAGAGTAAAAATACATGTTCTTGTGGTAAGAGTTAAAGTTGCTAAATAAGGATTAAAACACAATGATAAGGGTATAACCAAGAGCTACACTTATCCAAAAAATTATTTTATTAATAATATTCTACCCTTATCACCTAAGATGAAAATTTGAGTTATTAAATGGACACTTGTCTATGAAAATTACTTTTATATCATTGAAATCAATGATAGTTACAAAATGTCACTCTCTTTGTATTTAATATATTTTATCACTTCATATATTGATAAAATCAATATATGAACGAATATAAATGTCTATATTGATATTAATGGAATTAGTTTCATTATATAGGTTTGTTTTTAATTTTTAGAAGTTATATAATTACTGTAAATTCTTGTGAAATGCAAATACAATATTTATTTAATTAACAGAAAAATGTGATAAATGGTTTTAAAAATATAAATTTTTTTATAATTTGAAAGATTTAATATTTAAAAATAAATATATATATATATAAAATTTTAAATAGTTTTTAAATAATTATATTTTAATTTATCATCTTTTTTTATGTATTTGAAATCAAATTAAATGAATAGTGTCAAATTTGACATTAATGATAATTTATCAAAATGATATATTATTTTATTATATAAAATTCATAAAAATATTATATTAAATGATTTTAATCTAATATATTTATAAAAATAATAAATTTTACATTTATGTTTCATTTTTTCATTTATAGTATCATTATCAACCCTATATGATTTCAATATTGGTTAACATAGTTAAGGTCAAAAATAACTAACCAAGGGGTAAATTAAATGGATAAGGGTTAAAATGACACACAAACATGCCCAATTTCTATTGTATAATGGTATTAAAACAATATAAAATCTTATCTTTAAATTCATTTCCATTTTAAGTCATTTATAATGATAAATTAATTTATTCTTTTGGGAAATTCTAAATGTGACCCTCACCTCAATTATAAATGGGAACCTCCTCCCTCACTACATTTAATAAAATTGAGTCTTATATCTAGACTATACTCTAAAAATTCCTCTTATAAACTTTCCTAGACACATTATAGATGTGACTTTCTACTCAAAATACCAACTCTATAACCTTTTAGAGGGATCCAAAGTAGACGCTTCGAAGAAGTGGTAATCACACTTACCGAACACATTCTTTTTTTACTCTTCTTTTCGTCATCTAAATATTTGATGTACATAAAAAAAATAATCATACTCAATATGATGAAATATTTTTATTATTATGAACACACCAATATACACCCCCTTCCCATCAAACAATAAGTGAAGGTATTGCTCGTGCATCCATACAACTTACTGTCTCCATATAGCAATACCATTCATTTTTCATCACCATATTTTATGAATATATATTGTGTTGGGATTAATGATTATATATGGTATTTATAATATAATTATATTTTTTTAATTATAATATCATAAATTCATCTTTATCATCTAATCTTTTTAGAAAACGATAACAGTGCTCATGTGTACGTATAAACTACCATCTACATGATGTGATGTGATTCATTTTTTATCTATATTTCACATGGATGACAATAAGGATTAATTTTATGAATATATATGATATATATATGTGATATAATAATTATTCTTTAAATAATAATTTTTATATAACTTCCTTTCATTCCATCAATCAAAAAATGAAAATGTCATTCATACATACGTACGGCCTCCCACCTCCAAGAATTATGTAAATCATTTTTCTCTATCTACTTTCTATGAAAGATTATATATATGTATATTATTATTTTATATGGTGTTTAAAACTTCATTAAAAAACTATAAATTATTATACCATGATCAATATGTAAAGAACAAGACTACAAAACCAAAACATGCTTGGAAAACAAAGCAGTTACCTCCCAGAATAGTGATTTTAATAACAAATTATTAATAAATAGGTGATAAGATGTTATAAATAAATAATAAAAGGTATGATAAATATATGATTATGAAATTAATATATTATAACTCCATATTTTTTATATATGAGGTTCCAACATGAACAAATAATGTCGAGTCTTGAAGTAAGGGAATTCTTAACTCAATTTTCATTCATTAGGTTAAACTATAATTTCATTGATTATGTAATTCTAGGATTAGGTGTGAAACGAATTTTGATTAAATAATTTTGTATTTATAATTTTTTATGTGTATTTATAGTTAATACACAAAAATATATTCATTTTATTAATTCTCACTTCAACGGTATGATAATTTTATAGTGATTTCTAGTCTCACTTTTATTTCTCTGAGACTTATGCCATATTCACCACTTTTTTATTTTATGTGGTGTATATAATACCCATTAATATAATATATGATCCTTTTTCCTAAATTTATGGGTATTTAAATATCCATTTGATTATCTCTCTTTCATGTTGTTTACGGTTCAAAAGTCCCCAAATCGCTAAGGTAATTTTATCTCAATTTTCCTTCTTTGAGACATGTGTTGTGTTATGCACATATATTATTTTACAAGGTGTATATACTAATATATGAAATTTTTTATTTTGAATATCCTTATTTTCATGATATAATAATTTTCATTTAATTTTGTTCTCTCTTAAATTGGAAATTTGTTTTATTCAAAAACCATGTTTTCAAAAAAAAATTAAAAAATGTTTTTAAATGATCTTTTAGAATTTTCAAGAAAAATGTTTTTAAAGATATGTAAAATTATTTTAAGATATAATTTTATATATTTTAAAGTTTTTTCTTAATGAAAAAGCTTTACTAAATTTTTTATGATTTAAACTGGGTTTTTTCAGTGGGGAGAGTATATTTTTGTCAAGAAATTTTTTAAATAGATATTTTAAAATTATTTTCCATATATAAGACCATATTTGTTTTTATTACTCATGAATTATTGGGGATATGATCCAGAAATACCATTCTTATTATTTCTTTGAATTTTTTATATTTATTATGACATTATGTTTATGAATTATGTTTCTTTTCCATGAGTTATGTTATGATGAAATGTTTATGAAAAAAAATTATGGATTTAGATATGAAAATTGATTTATATTTTTTGTGGAATTATATGTATGATTTTCATTATTTTATGTTTGGGACCTATATATCCCTCTAATGCATTGGGAAAATATTTATATCTTATGAGATTGATATAACTGGAATGGGGAGTGGTCTCAGTTTGGTAAGGTACTTTTTCCTCTGTGATAGTCTTGGGAGTGAACCTTGACTACTATGATGGTTTATAGAGTGAACCCATTCCACTATGATAGTACTTGTAAATATCCTTGACCACTAATGAAATGATTTTATATTCTTATGTGTTTCCCATGAATCCATGTTTTATGCCAATGATATTTTCTCCTAACTAATGTTTTAATTTTATTTATGTATTATGAAATGCCATGATTTATTCTATGAATCAAGATTATGAATTTTAATATGAAGAGTATAAATTTTAATTGTTATGATTATGTTTTTATACACTTATTTTCATGTTATTCTTGTGTAATGTTTGATATCTCATATAATTACCCCTACTAAACATCTAAGATCACCCTTTCTAATGTTTCCATTTTCTTAGTCTATAAAGAATATTTTTAAGTATGATATGTCTATGAATAGGGCTAGAAGTGAAGAAATTTTGGGAGATAATATATATTTTTATGTTCCAATTGTTTACTTTTCTAAGATATGTAAGAGTTTGTCATAATTCTATAAAATTGTAAATGTAAAAGGTACTTGGGTATATAAGTGATCTATTATTTTGTTTGGAAATTGTATGTTTTGATGGAAAAAAAGTGTCTCATTTTTAATTTTTATGTCTTTAGCACTGGATATGAAAGTTCGAATTTTGCACTGTTACGATCACTCAATTATTTAAAAAATACCACGTGTGTCCTCTCCCCCACTTATAAAAGGTCACTCCCTCTTCTATCATATTAACACCATCAAACATATTTGGTTCAGCCAAGAACATCCCAAATCACTTCTCAACTACCATTCTCTCATCCTGTAATCCTTATTTTTGTCAGAAACCCATCCTTTTAGGGAATTAATGCAAATCTAAGGAGGATACCCAAATAAGAGGTAATATTCTCCAACTAGTGTCTTTATTTAATTTAATTCTCCACATCCTTCAATTTTTATAAAACCATGATGATATATAAACCATGTTATATTAAATATATTGGGATGTTTTTATAATAATGTAATTTACTAAATTCATATCCATATCCTTCAAAGGGGTTATGAAATCATCATTCATGTGTACGGCGGACTACCTCTTCAGATACTGATGACATTTATTTATCCCTTTACACCTCTCAAGGTTGTTTATATTGATGTATATAAAGTAAATATATGATATTTATAACATATTTATACCTTTAGAAAAACTATATCATATCTATCTTTTTAATATCCACTTATCAAGAGATATAGTAACGTCACTTGTGTGTATGGAGTACTATCGCCTCGCGAAACGATGTGATTCTTCTTTCACTAACCATTCACATGAAAGGTGATAAAAATACTTTTGATGATTGTATGTAATATAAATTACATATTTATGATATTCATTACATATTTATCATTATATTAATATAATATACATCATTTTCTTTCTTTTCTTTTCACTCACATAAAAATGATAACATCATTCGTGTATGTGTGGACTACCCCCTTCACGAAGTGATGTGATTATATTTTCATAACCATGAAAAATTTATGACATATATAATTATAAAATATATTATATATTATATTATTATTATTATATAAATATAATATAGTACATACCTTTTTTCATAATGATCATTGAAAAATGGAAGTGTTACTCATGTGTATGTATGACCTACCATCTCCATAATCGTAATGTACCTCATTATTCATAACCATATGTCATGGTTAGATTTAAAAGTATAATTGAAACATAAATATAATAATTGTTTCATGATTATTATTATGGATATGATATAAATATATAATATGTGCAATTAATGGTTCTTTCATGATGAAACACACATTAGGAAACAAGGTGATTAACACCTGAAATAATTAAAATAATCAAATTTCATTAATGAATATGTCATAAGATGTTATAAAATGATCATATATGATATTATAAATATTAATATTTTTATGGAATAATTTAATAATAATATTAAATCCACTATAATTGAGGTTATAGTATGTTCAATCAAAATAAAGTATGAGGTAAGGGATTTTGTCCCAATTTCCTTTCATTGAGGAACATTTGTATGTTATAAAGTTACTTATTTTATATGGTGTATAAACATACAATTTAAAATTTAATATCTTGAATATTTTAAACTTCATGGTATTTTATGTTTCAATTTTAATTATTTCAACCATATAGATTTGGCTTGAATATTACCAAGTGGTGAGGGATTTGTTAACTCAATTTATGTTCATTGGGTTAATCATATACTCCATTGATTATGTAATTATACGATTATGTGTATAGTGACTTTTTATAACCTTGTTTCGTATTATCCTATTTTCTATATGAATTTAAAGTTAAAAAAATATTCTTCAATTAATTCAAACTTAAATGTTTTGATCATTGTAGTGGTTTATTTCACAATCTCATTCTAATCAGGATAGTTTATTCTTGATTTCCAATTGAAGAAATTTATTTGATCATTATTTGATAAACCCATTTTATTTTATTCTACTTTGTTTATTAATTATATTTTCATATAATATTACCATTTTACCATTCATTGGGAATTAAATTAATTGTGAAAATGTTTTTATGAAAATCCGTCATCATTTCTCTCTTCGGTCAGAAATCTGTTTTCTTCCAAAACCTTCTTTTCTAAAAAAAATTACAAATTCTTTTTTAACCTTATAAAAATGAATTATTAAATTCATTTTAACTGACTTTTACTCTATAAAAAGTGGTTTCAATGGAATATTTTTTAAAAAATTCCTAGTGTCCTTTTACTAAAATTTTGAAAGGAATATTATTGTCAGTTTCTAATCAAGGAACATTGATAAAAATTTTATAATGAGAAAAGAATACCATTTTTAACTTTTATGGAATGTATGGAATTATATTTTTTCCTGAAAATAATTTATTTGAAGATTAATTTTCATTTTTAAAAGGATATTTTTAATGTAAATGTTTTTAAATGTTATTTTCATGGAAAATGATTTTAAAAATGAAAAAGTGATTTTCCCCATGAATATTTTTAAAGATATTTTTATGGTATTTATATTAATCAATTAAAACAACCCTTTATTCTTACTCCAATACATATATTTTGATACCATACTTATTTTTTCTCTATATAGTTTGATTATTTTGATGAAGGATCGTACTGAAATTCACTTTATGGTTTCATTTTTGTAGTCACCAGCATCCCCTTGAAAAATTCACATTCTTGTGAACATTAGACATTAAATTTACCCTAAATATACAAATCGTTTATCATCATATGTTTATTTCAAAAACTATTTCTAATTCCTACATACGATGTTCTAATTTGTAAGTAATTTTATTAAATGGGGAAATATTTTTCAATCCATATCTTTTACTTAATATATATAATTGATATTAAGGAATATTGATTCATGAATTAAATCAATTATTCAATATATGAGGACTTATTTGGACATGTAGTTATAAGTGTGTGTGGTATAAAATAGTCCCTCGATGTTTCAGTAGGTCTCATGAGACAAAAAAGTTAATCTTTCATTAAAATGGTTTTTACCAATATTTTAAACTATCTTGTGAAAGGTCTTGATGGAAGATGTATCATGTTTTTGAGACATGATGTCTAATAATTAAGAATTTCCATCATTAATATTTTAGTTATTATTATTTAGGATATTTTTATAATGAAATTATATTTGGATTCATTTCATTCTTCATTTATTGATCAAATGAAATTTTTTTTAGTTATTTATCTTTCAATATTGATTATTCCATATATGGTTATTTAAATGGAATTTGTACTCAATTATTTACCTTTAAATATTAATTAGGACTTATCCAATTATTTAAATGAAAAGTGTACACAATTATTTATATTTATTTATTGATTATTCTTATTGATTCATTATATCTTATAGTGTATATAACACTTACTAATAGTTTTATATCACTATTATTTTGTTTTATTTATTAGGAATTCATGATGCATACTATTTTTTATATGCAATGATATAGTATAAGGAATAATGTTATTCTTGAAAAATAAATTATAATTTTTGTATTAAAATTTAATGTTAGACTCTATTATATATCTAGTTTACCAATACTTCTAAACTATTTGGTCCTTAGAAATGTGTTTCCTTATATCGTAAGCCAATTTAATAAAATAGGCACAGGATCTGGGCTAATGGGTTTGGGGTCGCTATAGTTGGTATCATAGAAATTTTAGTAGAAACCTTGGGAACTAGATTTAAAAAAAACATAGATTAATAATTGTATCCCTAAGATATACATTGAGAATATGTATAGAAAAAAATCCTAATGTTTTGGTAAGGTAGATATTATTTCATTTTTCTTGCAAATTAATCCTTGTATGTGTACTATAAGTGTATGTGGTTCTATCTTAGATGTACCTAGGGGTATTAACTTTGAAAAGGGAACATTGGGCTTGACCCGATCATCACCTAGTGCAGAAAATGGTTATTATTATACACCTAGTTTGACATTGTTGGAGTACATGCTTTAGATAATTAACATTTTCTTTACAAACCATTTTGAAGGATTTGAATGGATTATGAAAATGAATGACCTAGGATAAACCCTAGGCCAATGAATAACCTATGGTGAAATTAAATGGATAAAGTATTTGTGTAGTAGTATTTTTACCAATGGTATTTTGTTTATAGGAATCATTAAACAACATTTGATTTTATTAGAATCGTATATGTATTCATTAACATAAGAATTTTTGATACCATAATATGTTAATGAGTTTGGGATATATCATATTTTGAAATTATTAAACACATATTTGTAGGTTTTATGTGATGGTAGTCTACCAAGATTAAGGAAATTTTGGATAAATTTATGGCTAGTATATGTTTTAGTGGAAAGATTACTCGAGGAATAATTTCTTTACATTTTATAGACATAAGTTTAAAGTTATTGATAACCTTTGGGGTTAATATGATCATAAATGAAATTTTAATAGTAGATAAATAAGACTATTAGACATTGTAAACAATGATTTATTGGAATCCTTAGTAAAAAATTTATTTAATGAATAATTTAATTTCAAGGATGTCCATCATATTTTTTTAGGAATTTAATATGAATAATATTAATATAGTTTAGAAATATGAAAACATATAGGCGGGGTGACAACTCATCATGTATAGAAAGTTCATGCGGTATGAACCCATTACCAAATGATGATAAGGATTTATAGAAAACAATTGGCCTACGTGATGTCCAGTTTAATATTCCATTAGTTAAATAATTTGTAAAAAAATATGATGAACCATTGATGTAAATTTTTTTATTTAGATATTAATTTATTTTATTGGATAACTTGTTCTTACCATATTGGTTTGGGAAAATAGTTTGATTCAAGCATAAAAAAATGGTTTTATGGATCTTACAGTCCCTTGAAAATGAATTTTAGTGCTTTGGACATTAAAAATTCAATTTTGGATATTCATTTATTGATGTAAGGGATGAATTATAAATTGATCGAAGAACAACCAAAAGATGAAATTGGGATTATAAATTAGAAATGTTTCATCTATGTATATTTCATTATATTCATAGACAGTAAACAAAATCCTCACAATTGGAAAAGGATCTTGAAAAAAATTATCTTCTTACCTTTATAACAAATTAATCGTATATTCTTTTATATAATCACATAATTGTTGAATTTAGGCCCTTAATATTCCAATTATTAATCAGTTGTGTGTGATCAATGATCTCAATCACTCTCTATAATTATTTACGCATTTCATCTATGTCGATGTTTTCATTTACCACCTATATTATCCTACTTTGAAATTAAGTTATGTGTTATTACTGATAACATTCCTACTTAGTTTTCTCTATTATTATGAGGATATTTTATTAACACTTTTTAAGATGTGTATTTTTCAACAATGGTATTTCCAAATATCAAAGCCTTGATTACCAATATCATGTTTAAACCGTGAGGAAACAATTTATTTATGGTGGGGAGAATGTAAAACAATGAAATTATAAAAGTATAACATTTTATTATATATAATATGTTACATTCAATAATTATTTATCTTGAATTACATGTAGTAATTGTTAAAGCATTTGTTACATGCAACAGTGAATTTAGCTTGTGTTTTAAGTGAACACTAAATTTAAAAATAAATGTGAGATATTATTAAAATATTATTATAATAGTTATTAACTATCTATTAAATTATTGGGTATTAATTTTAATAACTAAATTAAAAGATTAATAGTTATATATTTATTATTAATAAAATATTAACCATTCATTAGAAATTGAAATTTTTCTGAAAAACAGTACTTTTTCTAGAAGATGGATTAGTCATGCTTTGTGTACATAATTTAAAATTTTATCATACTAATTTTAGAAAATTTATATGAAAATAATAATAATTTTTAGAAAATTAATATCAAAATTAAATTAGGGTGAACTTTTTGGATTTTTCTGAAATATTTTATTTTTTAAAGAATAATTAAAAATACCTAATTTCAATTGAAAACTACCTTTTTTTAAATAATTTATAATATTAAATTATATTTTGAATTGGTTTTAAGGTAACATTATTTCAATTTTATATCAATTTTTACAGTTTTTTTAATTTGAATAATTTTCATATTGAATTTAGATATAAAAATTTTGTAATATTTTGAACATTTTTACTTGAAAACTCCCTTTCTCATCTCATCTATAGGATTAATATTAAATTAAATATATCCATATTGGTGAATTAAATATGGAAAAATGAATTTTATATTTTGAATCATCATAATTTATAATTTCTAATAAGTTCATCTTATTTTTTTATTAAATTGAATAATGAATGTCGTAAAAATTAATTACTGTGGTTAAGGTAAAAATAGGTTTATTGAGGGGGTTAAACTAAAAAGATGAGTATAAAAATAAAATGTGCTCTTGTAAAAAAATTGTATGTTAATATTTAAACTAGTATGCCTATATGTTCTTATAAGTTCCCATTTTGACCCTTTTTATATATGAAAAACATGGTATCACTCAATTGTTTTCAAAAATATCAAGTGTGTCCTCTCCCACACACATAAAAGACCACCACCTCTCCTCTATTCTTCACACATTCGAACCTCTCTGGTTTAAAAATTACAGAAAAAATCACTTACCATATTCCCTAAAATCATCCTAAAATCCTTAATTTGAGATGAAATACAACCTTTTAAGGATTTAGTGCAAACCTAAGGATAATCCCAAAGAAGTGGTAATGATCCCCAATGAGCGTCTTTATTTCATTTCATTATCTAACTCCTTCAATTTTTATTAAAACCTAATGATGTAATAAAATAATTATATTTCATCCACTAGTATGTTGTTATAATATTTTCATGACCTAAAAACATCTAAACTTCCATCAAGTGGGTTGCGAAATTATCTTTTGTGTGTACGACGGACTACTATCTCACGAACTGATGTTATTCATTTTTTTATTTTCACCTCTCAAGGTTGGATATGATGATGGATATAAATTAAATTTATTATATTTATAACATATTTATACCTCTATATTCACTATATCATATATATATATATATATTATCCTTCTATTATGTATGAGATATGATAATGTTTCTTGTGTGTACGATGGACTACCGCCTTGCAAAGCGTTTTCATTCATCTTTCACTAACACTTCACATGTAAGGTGAATAAGATAAAGTAAATGATTGTATGTGATATAAATTATGTAATTAAAATATTATTAACATATTTATCATTCTATAAAGATAATATATATAATTTTATTTCTTTTCTTTTCACTCACTAAAAGTCGATAACATCGTTCATGTACATGTGGACTAATACCTTCACAAAGTGATGTGACTCTCTTTTCATCACTACACCACATGGATAATATATATATATATATATAATTATATAATATGATATATATTTTATTATGGTAATTATATAATGATAATATATTACTTAACTTATTTTCATAATGATTGTTGTAAAATGGAAGTGTTACGCATGCGTACTTACAACCTACTATCTCCATTATCATAACATAATTCATTTTTCATAACCATATTTAAATGATTGAACTTAAAAGTATAAATAACACCTAAATATGATCATTATATCATTAATATTATTATATATATGATATAAATATATAATATGTTCAAGAACCGGATCTTTCATGATGAAACACACATGAGAAAACAATGCAATTAACACCCAAAATAATGAAAATAATGGAATATTATTAATGAAATTGTAATAAAATGTTATAAAAGGATCATATATGATATTATAAATATTAATATGGTTCTTTAATAAGTTAATAGAATGTTTAAAACAACTATATATGATGTTAAATAATGTTCAAACAAAAGGAAGAGTGAGGTATGGGATTCTGTCTCAATTTCCATTCAATGAGGCATATTTGCATTTCATTCACCAATTTCATTAAAATTTTATATACACTTTCCATTAAAATTTTAATATCAATAATATTTCACAATTAATGGTATTTTATGATACAATTTTAATTATCTCATCCAAGTAGATTTTACTTCAATATTTTTATGTGGAAATGGATTTCTTAACATAATTGTTTATCCATTGGGTTAATCGTATACTTAATTGATTATTTCATTCTAAGATTAGTTATATTATGAATAATGATTACATTGTATTTTATTTATAATTTTTTTATATGGATTTATAGTTGATACACCTAATCGATTCATTGATTAATTTTCACTTTAATGTTATGATCAATGTAAGCTTTTATTTCAGAATCTCATTCTAATCAAGATTGTTCATTCATGATTTTCATTTAAAGGAAATTGTTTGGTCATTATATAATAAACCATTTAATTTTATTCTCCTCTTATTATTCATTATATTTTTAAGTAATAATACCATTTTTTCATTTTTTTACTTAAATTAATTCATAAAATATTTTTAATAAAATCTAACATCATTTCTCTCTTTGGTCGAAAATATTTTTTCTTCTAAAACATGTTTTCTATAAAAAAAATTCAAAAATATTTTCAAAATTTTTAAAATTGATTATTAAAGTAATTTTTACCCATTTTTACTCTATAAAAAATGTTTTTAAAGGATTCTTATATTGTTGTAAAAAAATTCTCAAATGGCTTTTAATGAAAATGTGAATGGAATCTTCTTATCATTTTTATGATCAAGGAACATTTCTAATATTTTTATAGAGAAAAGGGAAAGTTATTTTTTAATTTTATATAATTTATTGAATTACCAACCATCATGAACTTCATTTCATTGAATCTTCATTTTTGTGTTTACATGTATCTTATTAATGAAAATATTTTTAAAGATTATTTTAAATGAAAAGGATTTTCAAAATATTTTTCAAAATAAAAAGGTTATTTTCGTCAATAATATTTTTAAAGATATTTTTATAGTATACCTATTTATCAATGAAAAACCCCTTAATTCTTATTAAAATTGGAATATATTGATACCATCCTTATTTTTCCACTATATGGTTTGTGATTATTATTTTCAAGGAAAATATTGACATCCACTTCCTTGTTTCATTTTGTAGTCATTAACATCCCCATGAAATATTCCCTTTCCTGTGATCATTATACAATAAATTTCACCTAAATATCCATATCATTTATCATGGATATGCTTATTTCCTAAAATTTATCTCATTTCAATATACGGTGTTTTACATTGAACTTTTTTTTGATTAAGTGAGGAAATATTGATAAATCAATATCATTTACTCAATATGGAAGTTTGATGTCAAGGAATATTGATTCATGAATTAAATTTATTATTTGATATATGAGGAATGTTTTTGACCTACAGTGATGGATGTGGCCATGTATAATATATCCCATAAATTCATATGTATGTCTAATGATTAAAACTTGTTAAGCTAACATTAAATGGGTTTTTACCTATAGCATAAATTATCTTGAGAAAGGTTTTAACGTTAGATGTATGATGTGACTGAGACATGATTTCCTATAATTAAGAATTTCATGCATTATGATTTTAGTTATTATTATATAATATATTTTCAAAATGATATTATCTCTAGATGCATTTGATTCTCAATTTATTATTTAAATAATATGTGTTTTAGTTATTAACCATTCAACATTGATTATACCTTATCTAGTTATTTAAATTGAATGTGTGTTATGCTATTTACCTTTCTATATTCATTATTTATTATCCAGTTATTTAAATTGAACATGTTCTTAGTTATATACCTTTATATATTGATTATTCTTATTGATTCATGATAGGTTACACTACTCTTATCCCTTACTGAACATTTATCTCACCTGTATTTTGTTTACATTATCAAGAATACCTAAATATTACTATGTTTGATATGAAATTCCATGACCTCATACCTTAAAAGATACTGTAATGATGGGGATAGAGAAAATGCCCCCCCAAGTCACGCCACAAGTAGGCCATGGGTTGGCGAGCAACACCAAGGGTATAAAAATATCATGTATGGGAGGAATTACCCTCTATTATAATGCAGGATCGAGAGATAAGATGAATCGTCTGCAAAAAATTCCAAGACATAATATAAAATAAATCCAAAAATATTCCAACAAACCATGTTTAAATAAAATTGATATAGGTAAAATTATCTAATGTAAATCCCAAAAACAAATCTAAAGCAGCGAAACAACAATTGCCTAATGGTCCAAGCTAGAAATTTATAGCACGGTCAATGAATTCTCCCTAGAAACCAGAAAACTATTTTATATACATAGATTTAGCATATAGGTATACTCATTAGGAAAACCAAAGTCTCCCATGAACATGTGAAAGGAGGACACTAATGCACCCTTGAGGAAACAATAGAAAAAAAAAAGAACTTATCTAGGTATACCAACAAAAAACACAACCTTACAAAGGTTTGCTCACCAAATAATGCATCCAAGTATAATAATATAATATAAATCATATCAATGATAGGGTACCTTGGACTACTTCACCACTGATTTTATTATCTCACACCCCAACGTCGTACACCCTAGTTCTCCAACTTCTTATGGATAATATCACATCACATCCCATCATGCTTGCAAAAACCTAGAAAATCACATCTCAAAACCTATTTAGTAGGGTATCATGAACATTAAGGACATCAACCTCGATTCATACTCCTTCCATGCATGATCCCCACTATAATCCATCTCATTACACCTTACTCAAAAACACATGGTCTGTCACTCTCATCACATCAGATGTAGATAGTTTCACATTTGAATTTTTTAAATCATAGCCATATATATCACTAACTCCTGGAAGAGTGAATGATGAAGATTGTGTATCTAAACTACCATCCACCCACATATATTTTAGGAAAAACACCTCAAAAACATTTGGTGTCTGCACATGGTGCTCAACATGGTTGGGTTTATATAGAAAAAAAAATATTCAATGTATATACATATAGAGTCATAATGCACAAGCCCCATCCAAAGTTTTTACAACCATGGAATAAAACATCTCTCAAGAACCTCCACTTCCACTTCCAAAACTAAAAATTAAACTCCATATAATAAAAAACCTAAGAAATAATTTATATTCTAGTCTTTAATTATCATTAATAAAATTTAGATGTTTTTTGTTACCAACCAATTACATTAAAATAGGTACATTTTTTCACATTTCTAGTACATTAGTTTATACAAAACATTAACTATTTAAACCATACATCCCATTATCAATTCATTCATTAAAAATTCCAATTTTAAATTATTTTCATGAATTTAGTTCCATTAATACTCAAGAATCTATCATGACCAACCACCATCATAGTCTCGTTACACAACCACACTAAAACAACCATCATAACCCTACTACTCAACCATATTACAACCACTATCATAGCCCTGTATCATAACCATATTGCATCTACTGTCCCCAAAAACATCACAACATATCCATCATCCATGCATTACATCATCATATCCAATCAAAAACACATGAACAAATCCAAAAACACATTACAAAAAATACCATATCATTTTCTAGATTGTGCATATCAGATTTCAAACAAATTAAATTCTTTATTTAAGGGTGTTATCGCACGATCCATATATCATAGTGAAAATAGTTCGTTAACTAAGGAAAAGTGGTTAACTTGTTATTCACTATGATTTCAAAATAATCACACAAAGGGTTAATCAAAACATATATAAAAACTAAAAAATGGGGTCTAGAAACAGCCATGATTTTTATCAAGTTATTATATCTTTACAATCACGATATCAATAATAACATAGAATTTAAAATTCATATGATTCATGTTCCTCTATATCTTTTTAAATCCAATTTATTTATCTTTTAGATTTTAGATGAAACCATTTCCACTAAGATAAAAAAATCCATCATCCCCTCATGATACACATAAAGAAGAAACGATTTAATTACTACCTAGAAGAAAGAATATGTACACAACTCACTGCAGCAAAAAACAAGGGGTGTGTATACAAGAGGAAATTTCCTATGGGGGGATTACAACCAACTGTAGAAACAGGGTTCCACAAATACAAGGGAATAAATATTTGTAATTCCCCTTATAAAGGGGAATAATTACCTAAATAATTTTTAAATGATCTTATCTTTTAATAAATTAGATCCAAAACTAATTGGATTGGATATGGTTTTAAATTTTCCATTAAAGTTGAATATACTTAAATCAACACTTTTTAAACATTTTAAAGGTCTCTGGACTTTTTAAAAATTGAATAAATGATTAATCCCATTTTAATTGGATTTAAAATATATTAAATAAGTTATTAAAACCATTTTTCATCAATGGAACGTAAAAAATGGAAATTAAGTAAATTTTGGGAAAATTGGAAATAATGCTCATTGTCACTGCTAGGGTGACACAGTCAGGGTGCCACTACCAAGATACCACTGTTGGGATACCATGGATAGGGTTCTACTACTAGGGTGGCAATTCCAAGTTACAACCCTAGGGTACCACCACCAGGGTGCCACCACTAAGGTTCCCCCACCATGGTGCCACCTCCATGATGCCACCACCACGGTCTACCACCAGGGTGCCACCACCAGGATTCCACAACTAGAGTGTCACCTCTAGGGTTACATATCCAAGGTTCCACCACCATAGTGCCACTACAAGGGTACCACTTCTCGGGTGGAACCACCAGGGTTCCATTATTGGTGATCCACCACTATGGTGTAACCTCCAACCCCAAAACACCCTAGAATTCCCTTGAACACTTCTAAAACTAGTTTCCCATAATTTGATGGGCCAAAAGGTCTACTACATTACATCATATACCTCTCAAAAAATTATTTCCCATGAAAATTTAAGACCAAAACATATGGTAAGTGAGAAAATTTCTAAACAATCATCCCTCAAGATAACTCTAAAGGATCTCATTACATCTAAAATGAAGCCACCAACCAATCCTTATAACACAAATTCTCACAACGGATAAAAGAACCATACTTACCCAAACATAGGAATTAGTAAATTCATTCATAATTTCTTGATATTATACACAATGGGTATCATTGACTCTCCCACATGGGTTTAATAAAATCAAAGTTAATGCATATTGACTTGGAATCTAGTCCACCCCTTTTCATATGTATGGATATTATCACACATCATATAAAATGGTATATGCACAACTCAAAAAAATAGCATGGTCAAATCATCATATAAAATTATAATAGGTAAATAAAAATAATAAAATGACTCAAAATAAATTAGGGTACTGGGAACACATCTGCATCCCACACTCCCAAGTACTCTCCCCCAAGCCACCATGCCTCTAAAGCACAAACACCAAGGGAATGGTTCATCCTCATGAAACATTATCCCAATGATCTATGATCATAAATGTCTATTCCATGAACTTCTCATCATCTTAAATGTCCAACTTCCATAAATCAATAACATGGGAGTCATTGTAAAGATACTGAAGGAGTTGAGATATATGGATGACTTCATAGATCTGGTCCAGTCATGGCTGAAGTTCCAACCTGTAACCCACCATGACAATGTTCCCCAACACATTTAAGGGCCTAATAAATTGGGGATAGGGATTAAACCCTTTACTAAACCTCTATTTACCACATTTAGGGGAAATATTATAGAAAACATGGTCCCAAAACATGAACTCCAAGGGCTTAATCCTATGATTGGAATATGAATTTTTTCAATCTTGAGCTATATTAATCCTCTTTCTAACTAAATGAACTTCTCTTGCATGCTCTGTTCTGAATTGGGTCTAAGATCTACTAACTCTTCAAACTCATCCTAGATCAATGGATAATGAAAATGTCTCCTATACAATTCCTCAAATCGGGCCATGAAAATGGATGATTTATAGATTTTGTTTTAAGAAAACATAGCCAATATTAGGCTTCATTCCCATGATCCACTACATCCATAGATACACACCCAAAACATATCCTCTAGAATCATGATAGTTCTCTCTATATTCCCATCTATATAAGGGTGGAAAGAAGTGATGAGGCATAACTGAGTGCTAAAATCATGTCGTAATCCCCTCCAAACTCATGAGGTATATCATGCATCCCAGAGATAATAGACCTTAGGACTCTATGTAGATGCACCACTGTTGGCACCAGAAAATGCCTCCAAAAAATATTTCTAATGCTACCATACATGATTTATTAGTGTATCCGTTTTTTAAGCTTTGATTTAACTAGTTGTATAGGATAAATGAAGCTATGGATTAAGAGTTATGGGAATTTGAAGTTTTGTTGGAAAACTAGTTCGTGGAGACCATTCGTGAAGATCCCTCCATGATCATGGAGTAGAGGAACTTGACAGAAGCCTCTGTGACCACCATGGAGGGAACAAAGGAGGCCTCTACAACGTGGAGGGGGTGATGGTCCAATCTTCGATTACGATGAACTTGACAGAATTGCATTCGGTTGTAGAGCACGATTTCATTTGTGGCTTCATTTTCTCTTCGAGGCACATATTTTTTCTTTGTGGTGAGCTTCGCCAACCTATAACAGCTATAAATATATGTCTCACCCCCCCCCTTAATATGGATGGTTATTCCACCCCTTTGGTGGTTAATCTCCCATTTCACGGTGCTCCTAAGCACCGTGAAGTTATTCCCTTCACAAAGACCTCCACCCTTTGCAAAGGAGAGAGCTCCTTCAGGTTTCTCGAGGCTCTGTGAAGTCCCATACTCCATGAGACCCTGAGCTCCATGAAGCCCCATGCTCCATGAGACCCTGAGCTCCGCAAAGCCCTATGCTCCACGATACCCTGATCTCTTAAAATCCCTATGCTCCATGAGGCCATGCTCTGTGAGCACCTTTCCTCCACAAAGCTGCTCTGCGAGACCCTAATCTCTACAAGGCTCCATGATCAACAAGACCCTCAGCTCCACAAACCCCTTTCCTTTGTGAATTCATATCCTTCAAAAAAGATCCTACCTTCATGCCCACCAGGACCCTGAGATCCGCAAAGCCCCATGATCCATGATACCCAGATCTCTGCAAATGTCTATGCTCTATGAGGCAATGCTCTGTGAGCACCTTTCCTCCACAAAGATACTCCTCGATACCCTATGCTCCGCAAGGCTCCATGATCTGCAAGACCCTCAGCTCTGAAAACCCCTTTCCTTTGTGAATTCATATCCTTCACGAAGCTCCTACCTTCGTGCCCACCAGTACATACCACAAGGGCTATTCCCTTGCACCCCCTCTCAGGATTAGTATCAGGCTACAGTCTCAGCCCTCTAGGATGGCCCCTTTTCTTCTGTCGCTGATCTCCATGAAAAATAGAGTCGCACCGCAAACTTTTCGGGCTGGTACATCGAAATTTTCCATTGCGCTCTTATGCTCACACACCGTCCACCTATGGAATACCATGATTCGAGATACTCCTCCGCACTCCATGAAATACATTGAGTCTACATATTCCTCTTGGTTAGTTTCCCATGTCATGAGTTTAGATTCTCATCATCAATTTCCCGAGTACCTTGAGTTGAACCATTCCTCAATAAACTCATCCAAACCCCATCACCTGACTTCTATACCAGGTTGAACTAGAAAGGGACACTATTGTGTAACTCCCAACACCAGGCATTTCTAAGTTCCTTATGCCCAATAGTCCCATCTAAATGACTATAAACTGTAGTACACCATATATGGAAAACATAGTATGCCTCTTTCTCTGAAAAAATATATACCTTATGTTCCATGCATAATATGTCAATAGTCTTACCTATATGACTTTAAACTGTAGTACACCCTATGTAACAAACATAGGATGTCTATTTCTCCAAAATAGAGATGCCTTATGTGACAAGAATAAGATGACAATAGTCCTATATATGTGACTATAAAATGTAGTACACCCTATATGAAAAATATAGGACACCTCTTGTTCCAAATAATAGATGTCTTTTGTGACAATAATAAGATACCTCATGTCATGATTACATTGGAGTAATTTCAAGAGTTTTGGAAACCATTTGATCATTCCATCACTCTACCTCATGCTTTGTGTGTCCTTCATTTGGATCTTCATCCACGTTCATGTCTGAAGGGACCCCCTAATGGCCTGGTCCCATTCCGCTTCGGCTCACCTACCATTCTGGGCCAACGCCCCATAAGACTTTGGATGACACTTAGATTTTGGCCCCATGTTTTGAATATAGTCAATGGTTGGCCCTCATCTATTTATTTTCATCTCAAGCTAATGCGATGTGGATGCTGTGATTCGAATATGGTCAGCAGTTATCTCCCTTCGCCATGCTACCCCCATTGTGTTCTGAATGTTGGTCATGTGATTCACACTTTTCATCTCCCTTTGTTCAGACTTACTCTGAAACCCTTGGTGTTATCCCCACTATGCACTAGCATATAGGTGTAGGCCTCAATTATATGCCTCAACCCACCAATGAGTTGGGAAGCCCTCATGGCCAGACATGAGGAAGACATTACAGGCAGCTTCCATGCATAATCCTCATCCACCATTTCTGCCCCTTAGCAACATCCAGGAATCTTCCATGCATAAGCCCCTTAAACCATTACCGCTCTACAGCGGCACCTAGTATGCTTCCATGCATAAGCCCCATTCACCATTGCCACTCCTTAGAGGCACTCGGGTAGTTTCCATGCGTAAGCACTATTTGTCGTTGCTTCTCCTTAGCGGCACCTGGGTTGCTTTTATGTATAAGCCCCATCCACTATTTTCGCTCCATAGTGGCACACGAGCAGCTTCTATGTGTAAGCCTCATCCACCATTGTCACTCCTTATCAACACTCAGGTAGCTTCCATGCATAATCCCCATCCACCATTGTTGACCCTTAGTAGTACCCAGGTATCTTCCATGCGTAAGCCCCTTAAACCATTACTACTCCATATTTTCACCCAGGTAGCTTCCATGTGTAATCCCCTTTCACTATTATCGCTCTTTAGCTTCACCTGGGCAGCTTCCATGCATAAGGCCCATCCATCATTATCGCTCCATAGCAGCACCCGGATAGCTTCTATGTGTAAGCCCCATCCACTATTATCACTCCTTATTGATACTGGGGTAGCTTCCATTCATAAGCCCCATCCACCATTTCCACCCCTTAGTAGCACCTAGGCAACTTACATGCATAATCCACTTAAACCATTTCCGCTACATAGCGACACCCAGGAATTTTCCATGCATAAGCCCGATCCATCATTGTTTCTCCTTAGCAGCACTTGGGTTGATTCCACATGTCAGCCCCATTAACCACCCTTTTTGGTCACACCTTTGTGTCATGATCATCATGTTTTTTGTTTCTCTTGTTTCTCATACCGAGCATGAATCACGTGATCTTAGAGTAAGCAGTGACATTACATCCTCTTTGGGTCGCCTTAGTGCATAAGCCCCATGCTCCTCTACGTTGAACTATGTGGACTTTGATCCTTGCCCCTTTCCAGTAAAGGTGCGTAGGAAGCCTCCCTAAGGTTTATGCCCATCACCCATCGGTCCCAACCATTCCACATCGGTTCACCCTCATCCTACATGACGTTAAACTGTATTCCCCTCTCATCCCACATGAAAATAAACTGTATGTATACGAACTACGTGTGTTTTTTATCACTATATCTTAGACAAGGTATGTAGGAAACCTCCCTGAGGTTTGATCCCAATCTATGGTAAGCCTTTGTTATCCCCTTTTTAAGGACCCACATCCTTAGTCCATCCCCTAGTGGTGTCAGACTAACTCTCAGGCTGCTAACCACACGTAAGCCCCAGCATCATCTTCAGGTCATTGTCCTCCACACACACCCTGATCCTATGCCTCACCCTGAACTATGTGGGTTTTGATCCCTGTCTCCTATAAAGAGTATGTAGGAATCCTCCCTGAGGTTCAACCCCAATCATTGGTAAAACCATTCGAACTACGTGGGTTTTTATCCCTGTCTCTTAGGCAGGGTATGTAGGAAGCCTCCCTAAGGTTCAACCCCAAACACTGGTAAACTTAGGTGTCCCCTTTACAGGGATCCACATCCTTGGTCCATCCCTTAGTGGCATCAGAACGACTCTTGAGCCACTAACCACTCGTAATCCCCAACATGTTGTCGGGTCGATGTCCTTTGCGTACACCCTGATTCCTTTCCCCCACCTTGAACTATGTGGACTTTTATTTTTTTCCACAGAGATATGTAGGAAGACTCCCTGAGGTTCAATCCCATCATTCATGTCCCATCATGGTCTCTCCCTTGAGCCCTCGTGTTTTGGGAATATCATGCACCAACCCAGAGTTTCTACTTCCTTCGGGTCTCATCCATGTGTCCATTCTCATGGGCTTCCTCCTCAGGTATCCCATCACCCCACCTAACTACGTGGAATTTGATCCCCTACCACAGGGATACATAGAAAGAATCTATAGGGTTCATGCCCAACATCACCATCATCTTCATGTCGGTTCCATCCCATTCCTCCTATCCACTTCACTCAATCATCCTTCATCTATCCTGATTCTTACTCAGGCCTCCACATCCCAGTGAGATCATGATATCCATCCAGTTTCTACCCTTTGTGGCACCCGAGAAGCTGACCATGCATAATCCCTACACAATCCATAACCATCTAACCAAGAGTGTCCCTCTTGCGATGGGTCGCTAACCACTCGTAATCCCCAGCATGTCTTCGAGTCGTTTTCCTTTGTGTACACCCCGATTCAATGTCTCACCCTTAAAACTATGTGGGTTTTGATCCCTATCATCTACACAGGGTACGTAGAAAACCTCCATGAGTTTCAATCCCAACCAATGGTAAAACCTTGTGTTCCCCTTTCTAGGGTGCACTCTCTCTAATATTCCCTCAGTGGTGTCCATATCAGATTTCACGGTGTGACATCTTCCCTTTATGGGATGCACCACCCCGGGTCTACTCTCATTGAGTGTTCTAATCCATCCATCTAGTTTTCCCCTTTATAGGGTGAACTCTCACTGATCCTCCCTCAGTGGTGTCCATATTAGGCTTTATGGTGTGATATCTTCCCTTTATGGGACACACTATCCTGGATTCATCCTCATTGGGCATTCTAATACATCCATATGGTAAACCTTCCAGGTTCTCCCTATTAGGGATGTACCGATATGATCTGACTCTATGGGATGTTATGATCACTCCCATCCCATCTTCACAAGATTTTAAACTCACAACCTACCTCGTGTTAAACATGATATTCCTGAGGAAAATCTCGGAATACATGCCTTTGGCGTAACCACCTCTGAAAGATGTTAAACTCATGACATACCCAATGTTAAACATGGGAAGATGAGGAAAACCTCAGAGAAATGCCTCCAGCATAAGATACCCCATGACCGGCGTGGGATGCCTCGGGTTCTGCACCCTTGAGATGCCCTCTTATGAAGAAGAATACAGGTTCCCCAATATCCATGCATCCAGAGATTCCCTGATATGCCTGATGTTGTCATCTACTCTGATTCCAGGTTGCTACCCTATCAAGACCCCTTGGAATTTTTAAAATGAAGCAGCATAATTAACCGGCATCCACAAAGATATGGCACAAGGAATGAGATTCACAAACAATGTATAAATCTTTAAGGGAGACCCGGACTAGGTGACAAATTCTGAGGAGGAATCCATGAAATGAGAAATTGATATCCCATCATCCCGTTTTGATTAAGGAGAAAATGTCCCTGAATAAGTGAAATATGTTTCCCACCTTTATAAATCAAGAATGTGGGGCAACAAGCAGTGTTTCCTTGAAAGACGGATGCATGCCCCGGAGAAATCTTTGGAAACAACCACATCATCCACATCTCTTTTTCCAAAACATCCACTATGTGCAACTCCTTGATTGATATGTAGTTTTTCAATTTCATAAATAGTTCCACAATTACCTAGATGGAATAACAACCTCCATGATCTCGAGGTAACCCTATTACCATGTCCATCTAGATGTATCCAATTTCAAATAGGTAACATTCAAAGGTTGCAACAAAACTCCAGGAACATGATGTTTGACCTTTACCTGATGGAAAAACTAACCACCTCTCGAAGAACTCAGTTATTTCCCATTTCAACCTAGGCCACCATAACTATATCCTAAAACCACTCTATGCCTTAGAAACTCCTATGTAAACTAAAAAAGGAGAGATTTGAAACATGCATAAGAATCCACCACACATCTCTACCAAAATAAACAACCTCCCCTGAAACAATATCTAGTTCTGAACTTCTTCCAACCATCCCTATAGAGAATCACCTTGGCCAACATGACTACACATCAATTATTCCTATGAGTATCCTAACTAAAACTCCTCAAACATCCACATTAGAGAATACCTCATCTTTATATAAAACAAAAAATCTCTACCATCATCCACCCCTACATCTAAGTGTAAGGATGCCAACTCCTCAACTGCTCTCCAAGAATTCACATACTCTTAAACAACATCCTTCAATGAATATCTGCTCAAAGAGTTATCCACAACATTCCCCATTCCTGAGATATATAATATCTAAAAATTATAATTTAGATGAAATTACATCCACCTACATTGTCGCAGATTCATATCAAACTACTAAAAGATATTCCTCAAGTTCTTATGATTCGTAAATACCACAAAGCAATCCCCAATGTGGTAATTCCACCACAAATTTAGATCCAAACAATAGATTCTATCTCTAGATAATGGGTGGCATAGTTATTCTCAAGGGGACACAAATTTCTAGACCCATTTGAGATATACACATTCTATTAAATCAACACACATACCAAGACCATATGGGAAGCATAACAAAAAACCTCAAACATTACCCAATCCTTGGGAAACTAAAGCACTAGAACACTAACAAACTTCCCCATTAGGTAATGTAATGATTTTTAGAACTAATCAATCCAAAAAAAGCATGTTTATTCTAGTTAAATTCTTCAAATAGAGATAAAACTTGAGATAAATAAGGAATAAACCTCTGATAAGATCCTTTGATACCTAGAAAGGTATGAACTTATACCATGTTCTTCGGTGCTTCCCAAGAAACAACATCCTCAGCCTTTGATGGGTCTACTATCACACCCTACTGAGACACCACATTCCAAATGAAATTCTTTTATTATTTACAAAGAATATACATTGACAACATTAAATAGATAAGGTGGAAATGAAAAACCTATAAAACATATCTGAGTTTCTCAACATGATTTTCTACTGACTTTGAGTAGATCGATATTTTATTAATGATCACAACCACACATTGGTACATGAATTCATAAAACCCAAATTTCATGAGCCCCATGAACACAGTTGGTGCATTAGTGATATCGAAGGGAGTAACCATGAAGTCAAAGTGCACATACCTACATATGAAGGCAGTCTTCTGTATATATCCATCCTTCACCTTGAGTAGGTGATACCCATAATTAAGATCAATCTTAGAGAACCAACTAGATCTCAACAAATGGTTAAAAATATAATATATTCTCATAAGAGGATATTTATTCCTAATCATCACCTAGTTTAACCTCTAATATTCAATGTACAACCTCATAAAACCATCATACCTCTTAGTGAATAATTTAAGAGAACCTCGGATAACAAACTAGGTAAAATTAATCCATGCCACATATGATAATCTATTTGAAACCTTAACTCCTACAAATCATAAGCTTCCATTTGATATGGATCCTTTCAAATTAAAGAATCACTAAGCTCTAAATCTATCCCAAACTCATCATCATGTTGAGGGTGTAGTGTCACAACCTACTTGGAGAAAACATCTAGGAATTCCCTAAAAACATTAAGGCCTCCTTTACCCTAGAATTCATCAACTCCACTGACATCTCTTCCATCATAGAAAGAAGATCTACACATGATGAGTACCTACCTAAAATATCCTCTCACTAACAAAAACCACACACTATCCATTCTCATCCAAGAACACAACTCCCATCCAAAAGTAGTATATGATTGCACACACAAAATATAACCAGTCGATGTTGAGGATGACATCTAATTGCTACATATGAAGTAAAAAAATATACACCCAAGACTAAGTTGCCCCATCATATTTATACACTTTCATCACACATAAAAAAATGGTCTAGCCTCCAACTATAATATTCACCACTATAGGCATGAGAATCCTCTCTACATCTAGTCCCTGATAATAGAATAGAGTGGGCATGACATGAATTTCATTGAACGTCATGAAAATTACTTATTTTTAAAACTTATAGACAACGAGTAAATCGGTATGTAGGATTATAATATTCCATAGGGAAGGCAAAATAAATGTGTGATATCGAACAAAAAAGAAAATAAAAAAATAAAACAAAACTATGGAGTTGATGATGAGATTATAAACAAGAAATAAAAGATATAAGAGAGAGAGACTTGAAATATATGAATTTAATAGAAACATAATATTCTGGTATGATTAAAAATGATTTTATCTTTTTAATTTCAATAAGCATAACTACACCATTTACTGAAATGAAGGTGTGAAAAATCACCTAAATGTGGATCAAGTGTTATACATTATGCAATGAGCTCTCCTAAAAACTATTAGAAAATCAAATTTCAATAAGATTGATGTTCAATGATGGAAAATAGAGGAATCATCCTTTTCCAATATTTGGTACTTTGGATTATGCTTAGGGGAAATTAATTCACTATCTTCTCTTGTCAGTACATAGAATAGCTTAAATAAAATGCTCATAAATAATTAAAAGAAACTCAATGTATAAAATTTACACTGGAAAAACTATGAACTGAATCAAAAAGATAGTAAAATATTAATTCATGACAACATGAAGCCCAAAAAATTTTATCCACTCATGATTAGATAGAAAACTATATAAAAAATATTCAATAAATTCTTCACAACAGCAAAAGAATAGAGAAAGAAAGAAATTTTGAGAGAAATATTCTCTGTTAAAGTTGATTTTCCCTCCATCTCAAGATTCATTATCCTGCAGTCTTCATTACCTAATAATCTTGGTTGTTTTCTACTCTCGACTCCCATCTCTCCCCATCCATGAGTTTTGTCTCTTTTTTTATTATATTTATTTCTAAATATTTTCTCTAAGTTTCACCAACTAAAATTATTAACAGAACAATATTATAATACCTTTTTTCCTTTTATTGTTGTCCATGTGACTTTAATAAACTTCCACTACATAGAAAATAAATTCACCTTCTGACACGACTAAACCTACATGACATCATCATATCAAAACAACAACTATTAGCAACACAAATTATTCAGTCATTGAAGCTTGAATCCACTTCTCTAATTCTCAGTCAATTCATCCTCAATGAAAAACTACCAACATCGAACCTATCATCACAACTGAAAATCTTTGAGTTTTAGAAAAAAAAATTCATTCATCATTAGAAATAATGATGTCTGAACAAGAATATTTGGTTCGAATGAAAATATTTTCTTATCTTCACCATTTGGTTCATTGGTGGTGATTAGACTTGATCAGATCCAAATCTCAACATCACTTCCTGGACTCAGTTCCTCTTTTGTCCAAAAACTTGCAACATAATTAAATGAAGACATTTAAGGTGCAAACCTAGTGATATTAGATTAGGGTTTGGTTGCATTTATTCAATTGAATCTAAGTGGGGTCTTCTTCTTTGAATTACAGAATCACTAGGATTCAATAGGTTTGGTGGAGGCGTGACAAAGGTGGTAATCAATTTGTTTGGTGGTGATTCGAGATAACGGTTAAACTTCAAAGGCATCAACAAATGACACAGTGGTGTCTCGTCTATATCCTCTGTCTGTGAACCCCAGTTCTTCACATGTTGGGATTTTCAATTTCAATGCTTGGATTTCTCATAAAAAACATAGATCAGGTTCATCAATAACTTCAAAATCACAGATGCCACTTCTATATCATTAATGATGGAAGCCTCCCTCACATTTTCATCAAATTTCATTAGATTTGGATAGGGTTCTTTGTAAACCAGCTTCAACAAAACTTCAACCTTTGAAACCACTCAGTCGTTGACAATAGAATTGAGTGAGTGCAAATTAGATTCATCATCCTTAGCTCTAATTCTTTATATTTCATTAGTTATTCAGCAGATCTCTATATCCTCTTGATTCAAATTTGAGATCCTGAGGGTTTCTCCGTTACATGACCTCGCTGTCATTTTCTTCAAAAAGTATCATGTTTCCTCGGTCTCCTTCATGATATGTGAGTTGGGATATTATTCAACAAGCACCACAATAGGTTATTAAACAATGATTCATTAATCTTCATCCATCTCTATCTGGATGAGCTAGTGTGGAAGAAGGTCAGTGTAGTCTCTATTTGGATTCATCTAGTTCGGATGGCTTTGGTTTTTATTAGGTTTCGATTTCCTCTTATCCATCGATCTCACAGCTAAGGATTCTTAGTTTGTTTTTCCCTTTTTCATTTAACATCACATAAAATAAATTCTCCTACGTGAGTAAAAAGAAGTCACCTTATGACATTGCACCTTCTTAAATATCTTATTACATAGGAACTATTTTTCTATGCATAAAATTTATAAAAAACATACACCAACCAACATGTTTCAAAATATTATTTGCATGGATCCTTTATTCAAGAAATAATTAACTGATAATAACTATTTAGAATATTAAAACACGACATGATTAAATATTAAAAACAAAACACTTAAATAATTAAATTGATAAATTTATTTACTAAATAAAAAAAGATATAGATTATAAAATAATTCAATTAAAAATGCAGAACATAAAAATTAAATAAATCTTAATGAATTAATTAATTAATTAATAATTCAAATAAAATAATTTTTAAATAATAAAAATAACCAAAAATAGATTAATTAAGAAATAAAACAAATATTATTATTAAAAATTTTATTAATTTACCAAATCCTCAATATTTTAACCAAGAAGTTATTATTAACTAAATTAAATTCATTTAAGAATGAAATACATACAAAAACCCACCAAAATGATGTGTAAATATTTGATGAATAAAGGACACATCGAATTCTCCCACACATATGGTGTTGCTTTTCCTCAAGAAACCACTAGTCATATTTAATGGTAGAAAATGAATCTCAAAATTGAAATATTGAAATTCCACTATGAATTGATTTTAAATTTTATTTTCCCTTAAGGATTATATAAAGTATAAAATATTAATGTCCCCTCAAATTAAATGCCTTCAGTTAAAAATTAGCTTTTATTTTCAAAATAAATCATTAAATTTAAAATTCTAAAGAGAATTTAATGAACCTCAATTTTCATCAAACTGGAAGTCCAAATTTCTCTTTACCTTTAGGTGAGATGAAACACAAAATTAAAAGTCATAATAAATAAATACTCTACTTGGATGGGAAGGTTTAATAATTGTAAAAAAAATACATAACCCATCCTTCAGTTTAAATAATTAAATAAATAAATAATTTATAGCTCAAACCAAATTGGTATGTTCATTTCTTAATCCATTTGGATGCATATCTTATTAGTTAAATTAAAATTAAAAAGTTCAAAGTATATAAAAATCCTATTACATTTTCTCAATATTTTACCGAAATCCATTTTTTACAAGGGGACAAGAGAAATGATTTAACCAATTAAATCAAAGAGGTAAGAAAATTGATCCCCTCATTTTGGATTCAAAAGTCTCAATGTTGAGAAAAAATTCCATCCAGAGAATATTCCTATGTGATGCTTAAAAATGTACAATTTCAAAAAAAAAATAAGGTTTTTTAGAAGGATTACATTGAACATAGTTTATTCATAGTTAAAGATCACTCCCCAAAACTTAAAACCCCGTAATTTTCCCATTTTTGAATTCATGGTGGAAGAATAATTAAGAAAATTAATTTTCTAAATGATTTAAAAATTCAGCAGTGAATTATCAATGTTAAGGGTCACATTGAAGTTCAAAAATTACTTTTTCACATCAAATTAAACAACACTAAATGAAAAAAAAATCTTGTTGGCCACAAAAAATAAATTTAGCGCATAAAATGAAATCAAGAAATGACGATGTATGCATTTACATTATTAAATAAATAAAATGATTTTCAAATAGGTAGATAAAATTTCATGCACATACACTTTTAAATATAACACATTAGTTGACAAAAGAATTTATGACCAAGAGACTTAATTATATTTTTAGTATCCAGTCCAAAAATTCAGAAATAACTTTCAGCAAGTATTAACACAAACAAGCATCAATGAACAAACATATTTGTAAGTATTAAAAATTGAACAATTAAAACAAGTACTCCCCTGGTATGAAGATGCTTTTTCTTATTAATGGATATACAAAAGTATCCCTTGATATATTTAATATCTATCAATCAGACCACAAAAATAAAGTAACTATAATATTAGAAATATATAAGATATGTACCCAAAATTTAGAGTTGAAAAAAAAATCCAGAGATTAAATGAAGGAAGCTTGAAGCTGATTGCTCATGTTTTTATCTCCCATGGTAGTGAATAACAAACCAGAATCTATGTGTGAGAATCAAATCAATGAACCATATGAAATAGGGGCTTGGTAGTGTTGGATTGTAATGTATATAAATAATAATAAATATAATAGGGGGTTAATTGTGTGTTTAAAAACTTTCACTTTTAACCTTCAAAGAAACTTAATCTAACAAGTTTAAAAAAAATTATATTCAAAAAACCTATTAAGTATTTGAATGGTAATAGGACTTGGCCCTTGGGTTCGATAATAAAAATATCATATTCAAGAAGATTCCAATATGTAATTCATAGGTTGTATTGAGACATTGATTATACTTTCACAGTGTATATAATTGTAATCATTAAGCAGTGGTAACATAATCAAATTTTAATCATATTCACAGTAGAAAAAGAATACAAAAAGAATAGTAATCACAACGGTTATGATATATTAGAATTATACAGAAATTAGTGATTTTATCTTAAAGCATATAGAATTGTATTCGGGGTAATATCATATTCATGGAATAATATCGAGTAAAAAAATATTGTAATCAAAGGTATTATGATAAATAAGGTACAAATAGAAATATGAATATAAAAGTATCACTTTATTTTATATGCATTGGAAATAAAATACTTCTGATAAAACAAGTAATACAAATGAATACACTTCTTTTATCCCAATAGTAGGTTATTCAATAACCTAGGATAAAGGTCTGTTGTTTTATACTTATAAGAAACTATGTATTTCCCTTACCAGAGAAAGCCCTCGATACGATGATTGGTTTGTCTCACTATCCCTATGAGCACTCAATAAGATTATTGGATTTTATATATGATTATCCTCAATAGACCTTGATCCAATAGATCAGATTCTGTCTTTCTATCCCCAAAATCCCTCAATCAAGAAGATTGTATCTCTGCCTTCCTAGCCTCAAAATCCCTCGATTGTATTCACACAATCGGATGCATAAAGAAATTAAAAAACAATTTATTAAGGAGACAACCTTACATGGTGTCCTTAATAAAGAATCTCTCTAAATCAATACAAGAGGCTAAGAACTAGTTGTTCATGCTTTGTAGACATTGTAATTTTTTACAGTGAAATAGAATCAGTAGCTCAAAATTCATCAGCATCAAACTCTTTGAATGATTGGGTTTTTATAGAAAAGATTCCAACGGTCTTCTTGATTCTACAATGGTAATATTTTCTTCATTTTTTTACAAGGACTTGAAAACCTATCACTTCAACATACATATTATAATAAAACTTATGAAGTTGTTTTGTTTTACATCATTACATTTTAAAATGCATTCCATTACAACATAATAGTTTTTTGTATTCAGAAATTAACCTTTAATCAATCTGATGGATTTCCTTATATATGTCATTAAGATAATTTCAATGAGTATAAATCCAATTTTTATCAATTCTGATGTCAATTCTGATTATAATAAAAAAATTAGTATGAATTCAAGACAGAATGTCTTAAATCCGATTTGATAAAGGTGAATATGATCACTATCAGATCTATGCCCATTACGATAACTGTTATTAATAACTTAGTTTTTGTATTCATAAATACATTAAAACTAAATCTAAGTATGGTAAAGAATATTTTTTCTTCAAAAAAATATTAAAACACTTTGTAAATGAAAGAGTTAATAATTAAGTATTTTAAGAAAGAATTTGTGATTTCCAAAACCAAAGGAATGGAAAAGTAAAAAAAAATAAACTTTTGACTCAACAATCTCCCCCTTTTAGGAAAGAAAAAACCACAAGACTTAAATAATAAATAACTTCGAAAAAAATTAAGTCCATTTTCATTTAGGTACATCGTATTCAAAATTTAGATAGTAATACTTCTCTCCCCTCGAGTTTATAACTCATTTGAATAAAATCGATGAATACGACTAACTATCCCTTAGGATAAGAAATCATTATAAGGATCATATTCTCTTATTTAAATATATTTCTCTCCCCCTTATTTAAAAATCTACCTTATCTCCCTCTTTCTAAAAAAAATTCTCTTCCTTTGTATAAAATTCTCCCCCATTATGATTTTCAAAAAGGAATGGGGAAGAGTCTTGTAATACCTTAAAAAGGTTTAGAGGAAAAATATATGAAAAAATGAACATTCTAATATTTCATAAGAATTATGAAAGAATATTAAACCAAATGTAATTGTAAAAACATTTAGACAATCATATTTGAATGAGAGTAATAGTTTATTCATTTCATCAGCGAAAAAAGTTTTCAAAAAATAAATTACAACAAGAGTTTATAAAAATTTAATATTTCTTTGGCATCAAGGATCTCACAATTATCTTCAAATTTTTGAGATGTTTCATGTCCTTTTCTATCTTTGTAATGAACTCTTCTTAAGACTGATTTTTCTTTTCGAGATCCTATAACATATCCTCTTGATTCTAAATCTTTTCTTCTTTAATTTGGATTATTTCTTCTTTTCTTTTATGTTTTTAAGAAAACTCATTGTTCAGGGTACTGAATTCCTAATTAAAATTTTTTATTCTCTTTATTTTATCCCTAAAATACCTTATCTTTTCATTAAACTCATTTATAGTCTTAGTAAGATTATGAAGTTCCAAGGATCGAATGACAACTGAGAAGGGGGGTTGAATCAGTTGTTTAACTTTTATAAGTTTCAAGAATTTAACAAACTTAACCCTTGCAACATGTTAAGATTAATTTCCTTATCAACCTTTAGCAAGATACTCAAGCATGAAAAAAAGGAACACCAAGAAAGGAACATAAGATTTACAAGGTTCGGTCTCAATAAGAGAACTTGCGTCCTTGCCATAGCCACTCCCGTGGGTCTATGGAAATCCACTATAATGAAGAAGTGAATACAACTTGTACCAACTCCTGTTGGACACCTTCTATCTCCCAATAAGAAAGATTATACTGACTCCCATCAGTTTACAATGTTTCCTTAAAGAATAAATGATCCAAACACAAGAATAAGAACTTTGATAAGCTGCTCCACAAATGCTCACTCCGAATGATCACTTCGAATCTTCAATACGATTTCTTGAATCTGATTTTCTGAAACCAATCTTCTCAGCAAAATAATGATGGTTCCACACAAATGCTCACTCTGAATTCTCAATTTGGTTTCCTTGAATCCGATATTTTGAAATCGGTCTTCTCAGCAAGATAATGATGGTTCTACACAAATGCTCACTCTGAATATTCAATCCGGATTCTCTTCTTCTCAAACACTCAAGGAAACTTCTTCAAGATGGTAGGAAATTTTCACAAAGAATTCTCCAGCACTCCACCTTTTCCGCATGTGTAAAAGTTGCAAATGAGCGAATGATCTGAGCACATATTTATAGGCAACTCAGAAAACAAAGGCGGGAATCTTGAAAAACTTTCCCGCTTCTTCAAATTTCAAAAAGCTCCGTAAATCTCTCGCATTTAATCTTCAATATTTGACTTCTTCAAATCTCCTTAAATTTCTCCGAGATTTAAGCAAAGTTGAAATTATGGTTTTCTTGAACTCAGAATTGTCATTCCAAATTTCTCAGCATGTTGTTCAGGATTGTCATTCTGAATTTCTCAGCATGTTGCTCAGGATTTTCATTCCGAATTTCTCAGTATGTTGCTCAGGATTTTCATTCCAAATTTTTGGTTCAGGAAGTACACTCCGAATTTCTAGCTCAGGAAGTACACTCTGAATTTCTGGTTCCGGTAGTACACTCCAAATTTCTGGTTCAGGAAGTACACTCTGAATTTCTGTCTCAGGAAGTACACTCCAAATTTCCGGTTCAAGAAGTACACTCCGAATTTCTGGTTCAGGAAGTACACTCTGAATTTCTAGTTCAGGAAGTACACTCCAAATTTTTGGTTCAGGAAGTACACTCTGAATTTCTTGCTCAAGAAGTACACTCTGAATTTTTGGCTCAGGAAGTACACTCTGAATTTTTG
The DNA here is from genome assembly GCA_963277665.1 of Viscum album. Lineage (NCBI taxonomy): Eukaryota > Viridiplantae > Streptophyta > Magnoliopsida > Santalales > Viscaceae > Viscum > Viscum album. The sequence goes on along the minus strand of OY728164.1, from coordinate 1,483,545,690 downwards.
GTTTAGGAAGTACACTCTGAATTTCTGGTTCAGAAAGTACACTCTGAATTTCTGGCTCAGGAAGTACACTTCGAATTTCTGGTTCAAGAAGTACACTCTGAATTTCTGGTTCAGGATGTACACTCTGAATTTCTGGTTTAGGAAGTACACTCCGAATTTTTGGTTCAGGAAGCACACTCTGAATTTCTGGCTCAGGAAGTACACTCTGAATTTCTGGATCAGGAAGTACACTCTGAATTTCTGGTTCAGGAAGTACACTCTAAATTTCTGGCTCAGGAAGTACACTCCGAATTTTAGGTTGATCAAGTAGACTCTGAACTTCAGGCTCAGTAAGTAGACTATGAAGTTCAGCCTTAGGAGGTAGACTCCGAACTTCAGGCTCAGCAAGTAGACTCCAAACTTCTGGCTCAGCAAGTAGACTATGAACTTCAGGCTCATCAAGTAGACTTCGAACTTCTGGCTCAGCAAGTAGACTCCAAACTTCACGTTGAGCAAGTAGACTTCGAACTTCAGGCTCAGCAAGTAGACTACAAATTTCTAGCTCACGAAGTAGACTCCGAATTTTCTCAGAATTTTTCTTAGTGAAAAGACATCAATCCTCTTCACCATTTCTTCAACAGCTTTTATCATGAAGCTTGTCATGATTTGTGAGAACTTTAAGATCAGTAAAGTATCGTCTGATTTTGTTAAGAAAGTTTGAGATACTTTCTTAACTTTTGACTTCTTATTCTTCAACATAATCTTCTTTAAGAAAATCTTCAGCAACCAACAACTTCAACTTTCTGTAACTCAAATACATTCTTCAACAAAAAGATTAGTTGTAAACAAATACAAAACTTTGTTAAACAAAACACCACAAAGGTTCTTCAATCTCCCCCTTTGGATTTGTTGGCAACCCTTGGTAACAAGTTTTCACCTCTCAAAAATTTTACATCTCATGTTCTTGAATTTTACCAAAACATAGCTTTTCTCAAAAAGTGTGTCCTGACAACACACTACTGGATAAAGTAATGTTTTTGAAGGATTTTCATCCCTCAGTGACAAGAAAAATTTGTGGCCATGTAAAGATAAACTTCACCTTACGCAAACTCTCCCTCAACTTTTATCTTTTTCTTTCTCACTTTTCTTTTCTTCTCTCATTTTTCTTTCTCTCTCATTTTTCTTTCTCTATCCCCCATTATATGATAACCACATCTTTAAATTCATAAAAGAAAACTTACTCTCCCCTTTTTTCAACACAATCCAAAGCACGATGGGGGAAACTTCTTTATGAGTTTTAGGAAGTCATGGGAGGAGGCTGAACATGGAGTTTCAGCCTCAGTTCAACACACCTCTCCTTTGACATTGCTTTTGTGAAAATATTGGCAATCTGATACTTTGTTGAAATATATTCCAGCAAGACTTCTCCAGCAGCAGCTTTATCTTTTAAAAATGATACTTTATATCAATATGCTTTAATCTTGAATGTTGAACAAGATTCTTGGAAAGATCAATGGCACTTTGATTATCACAGAGTATCTTCAAAGGTTTAGAAACTTTCACTTTCAAATCTTCCAGCTGAACCTTCATCCACATCGTTTGAGCACAAGCCTGAGTAGCTGCAACATATTTGGATTCAGCTGTTCTTAAAGTTACTGAGCTTTGTTTCTTACTGTGCCAACTCACACAACATTCCCCTAAGAAAAATGTTCCTCCTGATGTTGATTTTCTATCATTACAATCACCAGCCCAATCAGCATCAGTATAACCATGAAACTTCATCTCATTGTTTCTCTTGTATAACAACCCATGTGAAGTTGTTCTTTTAACATAACTCAGAATTCTCTTAACTACCAACATATGTGATTCTTTTGGATTACTATGATATCAGGAACAGAGAGTCACTGCATAAGCAATATCAGTCCTTGAATCTGTAAGATAAAGAAGAATTCCAATCAACTTTCTAAAGTCTTTCTGATTCACACTGTTTCCTGACTCATCTTTGCTCAACTTTGTGCTCACTGAGATAGGGGTTGAAACTTCCTTTTATTCTTCCATCCCAAACTTCTTTAACAATTATTTGGCATACTTTTCTTGGGATAGGAAAATATAGTTTTCTTGTTGTTGAACTTGTAATCCAAGGAAGAAAGTTAATTCTCCCAACATTGACATTTCAAAATTTTCCTTCATCTCTTCAGCGAACTCTTCACAAACCTTTTCTTCATCTCGAGAAAAAATTATATCATCCACATAAACGATTACAATTAAAGTTCCAGAGTCAACATCTTTAACATACAAGTTGCTATCAACCTTTCCTTTAGAAAAGTTCATCTTTCTCAGAGAATTTTCAAGCTTCGAATACCATGCTCGTGGAGATTATTTCAACCCATACAAGGCCTTCTTCAATTTGCAAACTTTTTTTTTCATCCTTATCAATCAAAAACCCACAAGGTTGTTCAATGTAAACTTCTTCCTCAATCTCACCATTTAAAAAAGTTGACTTTACATCCATCTGATAAACCTTGTAATTTTGATGAGCAGCCACTGTAAGAAACATTTTAATAGTTTCCAACCATGCAACAGGGGAAAAGGTTTTATCAAAATCCACACCTTCCACTTATGCATACCCTTTACACACAAGCCTTGCTTTATTTCTTGTAACTTATCCATGCTCATTAAATTTATTTTTGTAAACCCACTTGGTTCCGATAACATTCTTATTTGTTGGCCTTGGAACAAGTTCCCATGTTTCATTCTTCTCAATCTGATCCAGTTCTTCATTCATAGCATCCACCCATTCTTTATGTTGAATAGCTTATGAAACTGATTCTAGTTCAAGTTTTGAGATAAGGGAAGTCTGGTTTTCTAATCTCAACTTCCTTCTTGTCTAAACTGGAGCCTTCTGATCCCCAATAATATTTTCAGGTTCAACATGTTTTTGTAATGTAGGAAAACTCGCATTTCCTTTCCCAGTATCACTTTCTTCCCCATGTGACTTATCTGAGTCACTCTCACTCTAGTGGGGATTCTTTGATTTATCTTCCTCGTAATTCTTAACAAATTTTTTGAAGGAACTTGGATTTTCAATTACCTTCACATCATATGAATCCACCAACTTCTATAAACGTTTGTTCCAACATTTGTAACTTCTTCCATTTGGTGAATAACCCATAAATATTCCTTCTTCAACTTTCTCATCAAACTTTCCTAAGTTCATATTTTTTATTTTGAGCAAGCATAGACTTCCAAAAACTTTGAAGTAATTAAAAGAAGGTTTTTTGTTATACCACATCTCGTAAGGAGTCATGTAGGTTTCTGGTCTCAACAAGCATCTATTTTGAACATGTACAGCAGTGCTAACAGCTTCTCTCCAAAAGAATTTTTAAAGTTTGTATTTTGATAACATACTTCTTCCCATTTCCACCAAGCTTCTATTTTTCCTTTCTGCAACTCCATTTTGTTGTGGTGTATAGGGAGCACTATACTGATGTTTGATACCATGCCTCCTTAGGTAAGTTTCAAAAGCATTTCTTGTGAATTCGGTACCATTTTCTGTTCTTAATTTCTTTATGGAAGCCCCCAGTTCTTTCTCGACGTCTCTTCTGAAGAATTTAAACATTTCAATAGCCTCTGACTTATGCTTTGTGAACATGATGTTTGTCATCCAATTGAAGTCATCAATAAAAGTAATAAAGTATAAATCTCCTTTTGTTGATTGATGTCTCATCGGCCCACACAGATTGGAATGAATAATCTCAAGTGGTTTGTTAGATTGAATCTCAACTCTTTTATGGTCTTTGTTAGTCATCTTTCCTTTCTGGAAAGTAATACAAACATTTTCATCTCTTCTTTTTAGTTCTAGAAAATTCCAAACAGCATCAACTTTAGAAAGCTTACTCATGTTCTTCTGCACAAGGTGGCCAAGTCTTCGATGTCACAACTTATTTTCATCTTCAGCACTCAAATAACAAGAGTTATTGGATTCTCCAATTTGAAAGAGATTCTCACTGGTTCTTTCTCCTTTTGTAATCACTTTTCCATTTTTCACACTTTTGATGATACAAGAATCCTTTCTGAAGATAACTTATTTTCCATCATCCCAAAGTTGACTTACACTAAGTAAGTTATGTTTTAGACAATCAACAAGCAAGACTTCCTTAGATTTCAGTTTCTCTGCTTCAATCTCTTCCATTCTGATTCCCTTAATTTTTAGGGAACTATCATTTCCAAACGTAACCACTCCTCTATCATGACTTTCAACATGTTCCAAGATTTTTATATCACCTGTCATGTGTGAAGAACAACCACTATCAAGAATCCATGGTTTGTTCCTCTTACTTTCTTTCAAAGTTGTCTCAACAACAAAATCTCTCTCATCAACCTTCTTATTTTCAGCATTCTTTTCTTTCTTATCATAAGAAACTCGTTCTGGAAGGAGTGTCATACATCATTCGGCGTGATGACCAAACTGATCACAAATTCCACAAAATTCTTCCAAACATTCAAATTGATTCTTTGTTGGAATGTTTCTAACATCTTAAAAATTCATGTTTTCAACTTTCTGTGAGTACGAAGAGGTACTATTTCTTCCACTTTGCTCACACCCTCTTCCGGGTAGAGATAAATTGTGCCAACAATTATAAGCTCTATGCCCATATATTCCACAACACCAGCAATATCCCTCAAATCTTGATTTTCTATTGATGAATGATCTTTCATTATAGAAACTTTTTTGAGGTTGATAACTTCTTTCAGCTCTAGAAAACCCAGGATGTAGTCTATCTCTTCTTTTGAGCGAGTCTTCTACTTTTATGGGATTGATAGATTTCTTACATATTTTCTCCACCCAATATTTACTAACACTTCTTATGAAACCTGAAATGTTAGAAGAATCAGATGAAACATTTTTTTGGTAAGAGAAGATTTCACCTGATTCTCATAATGAGCCTTCACAGCATTTTTAGAGGTCTCAGCTTTTACTTCTGTAGCTTTGTTGAAGTTTTCAGTCATCTTAATCAAGGAGTTTTGATTTCACATTGTTTGTTTCTTCTTCCTTAGCTTCCAGCTTCTTGCTAAGATCTTCAATCATCTTTCTTTGTTCAACAATTCTAAGTTTGTAACTTACAATTTCTTGAATGTATTCATCTTCCTTCTTGGTGACATCTTTACTTCCATCATGAACTTCTTCATGATTTTTCTTCATCACACGAATTTCTTTCTTGAGAGATTTGTTTTGCTCAAGACATGCAAGGAGTTCGGATCTTAGTTGATATTTTCTATAATATTTTTCACCACCTTCTTCACTTTCTGAGGAAATATTTGTTTTCTCAACTTTTGCAATGAAGGTTCTGAATCTTTCTTTACTTTCATCTTCCGAGGAATCATTGTCAGATGATTCTAATTCAACCTTCTTGCTCAACATACTTCTTGTCTTTCCTAAAAACTTCTTCTAGAATTCTTTTGAAGTCTTCTCTTCTTTTTCATTCTTGTTATACTTCTTCCACTGAGAATTCTCATTAGAAACATCTTAATATTCTCCAACTTTCTTCTTAAAGCAATTCATAGCAAAGTGTCTAATTCCACCACACTCAAAACATTTGAGAGGAATTTTCCCTCTATATTTTCCTCTTCCTCTTTGATGGTTCTTGGATATGAGAGACATGATTTTTTCATTCAACTCTTCATCTTTCTTATCAACAGACTCACAAGGGTCATCTTCTTCATCATCTTGGATTTTCATCTTTCTCATAGATTCAAAATCCATTTCATCTTTCATTTTCTTCTTAAATATTGGAGCTTTCCTCATTTCATAGGCAACAAGAAAGTTATGCAGTTCATCAAGAGATAAATCATCCTTATCTTCTAAAGCTGAAATTTTAGAATCAAACCTGTCTGGAAAGTTTCTCATAAGTTTCTTCACAATTGTAGAATCTTCTAAGTTTTCTCCAAATCCTCTGATGTTCCATACAATTTCATTTACTCTGGTGAAGTATTCATCAATTGTTTCATCATCTCTCATCCTGATGTCTTCAAACTTACTATGCCAGATTTGCAGCTTGGCCTCCTTGACTTTTGTGTTTCCTTCAAAAACACTTTCCAGCTTGTCCTGCATGCTTTTTGATGTTGTAAGACTCATCACCTTTTGATAAAAATTTTCTAATAAGGACATGAGAATAGCATTTCTATCCTTTCCATCAATATATATGTTTTTATTTTCAGCAAATGTCATAGGAGCATTTTTCTCAATAGGTGGAAAGCCAATAGTAGTAGCATCAACTAATTCAAGGCCAAGAGATAGGAGATAAGAAATCATCCTATTTTTTCATCCATAATAATTCTTTCCATTGAATGTAGTAATTCCTCCACTATTGACAGAATTGATATTCTCCATGATAAGGATTGAACAAGGGAACCTGCCTTTGATACCACTTGAAGTTCCAAGGAGCAAATGACAACTGAGAAGGGGGGGTTGAATCAGTTGTTTAACTTTTATAAGTTTCAAGACTTTAACAAACTTAACCCTTGAAACCTGTTAAGATTAATTTCATTATCAACCTTTAGCAAGATACTCAAGCATGCAAGAAAGGAAAACCAAGAAAGGCACACAAGATTTACAAGGTTCAGTCTTAAAAAGAGAACCTACGTCCTTGTCATTACCACTCCCGTGGGTCTATAGAAATCCACTATAATGAAGAAGTGAATACAACTTGTACCAACTCCTGTTGGACACCTTCTATCTCCCGATAGGAAAGATTATACTAACTCCCATCAGTTTACAATGTTTCCTTAAAGAACAAATGAGTCAAACACAAGAATAAGAACTTTGATAAGCTGCTCCACAAATGCTCACTTTGAATGATCACTCCGAATCTTCAATTCGATTTCTTGAATCTGATTTTCTGAAACCGATCTTCTCAGCAAGATAATGATGGTTCCGCACAAATGCTCACTCTAAATTCTCAATCTGGTTTCCTTGAATCTGATATTCTGAAATCGGTCTTCTCAGCAAGATAATGATGGTTCCTCACAAATGCTCACTATGAATATTCAATCTGGATTCTCTTCTTCTCAAACACTCAAGGAAACTTCTTCAAGATGGTATGAACTTTTCACAAAGAATTCTCCAGCGCTCCGCCTTTTCCGCATGTGTAAAAGTTGCAAATGGGAGAATGATCTGAGCACATATTTATAGGCAACTCATAAAACAAAGGTGGGAATCTTGAAAAACTTTCCTGCTTCTTCAAATTTCAAAGAACTCCGCAAATCTCTCGCATTTAATCTTCAATCTTTGACTTCTTCAAATCTCCTTAAATTTCTCTAAGATTTAAGAAAAGTTGAAATTCTGGTTTTCTTGAACTCAGAATTGTCATTCCGAATTTCTCAGCATGTTGCTCAGGATTGTCATTCCGAATTTCTCAGTATGTTACTCAGGATTGTCATTACGAATTTTTGGTTCAGGAAGTACACTCTGAATTTCTTGCTCAGGAAGTACACTCTGAATTTCTGGTTCAGGAAGTACACTCCGAATTTCTGATTCAGGAAGTACACTTCAAATTTCTGGCTCAGGAAGTACACTCTAAATTTCTGGTTCAGGAAGTACACTCCGAATTTATGGTTCAGGAAGTACACTCTCAATTTCTGGTTCAGGAAGTACACTCTGAATTTATGGTTCAGGAAGTACACTCTGAATTTCTGGTTTAGGAAGTACACTCTGAATTTCTGGTTCAGGAAGTACACTCCGAATTTATGGTTCAGGAAGTACACTCTGAATTTCTGGTTCAGGAAGTACACTCTGAATTTCTGGTTCAGGAAGTACACTCCGAATTTCTGGTTCAAGAAGTACACTCCGAATTTCTAGCTCAGGAAGTACACTCCGAATTTCTGGCTCAGGAAGTACACTCCAAATTTCTGGTTCAGGAAGTACACTCCAAATTTCTGGTTCAGGAAGTACACTAGTTTAGGAAGTACACTCCAAATTTCTGGTTCAAGAAGTACACTCCGAATTTTTGGTTTAGGAAGTACACTCTGAATTTCTGGCTCAGGAAGTACACTCTGAATTTCTGGCTCAGGAAGTACACTCTGAATATCTAGTTCAGGAAGTACACTCCGAATTTCTGGCTCAGGAAGTACACTCCGAATTTCAAGTTGAGCAAGTAGACTCCAAACTTCAGGCCCAGCAAGTCGACTACGAAGTTCGGGCTCAGGAGGTAGACTCTGAACTTCAGGCTAAGCAAGTAGACTCCAAACTTCTGGCTCAGCAAGTAGACTCCGAACTTCAGGCTCAGCAAATAGACTCTGAACTTCTGGCTCAGCAAGTAGACTCTGAACTTCAGGTTGAGCAAGTAGACTCCAAACTTCAGGCTCAGCAAGTAGACTATGAATTTCTAGCTCACGAAGTAGACTCCGAATTTTCTCAGAATTTTTCTTAGTGAAAAAACATCAATCCTCTTCACCATTTCTTCAATAGCTTTTATCATGAAGCTTGTGATGATTTGTGAGAACTTTAAGATCAGTAAAGCATCGTCTGATTTTGTTAAGAAAGTCTGAGATACTTTCTTTACTTCTGACTTCTTATTCTTCAACATAATTTTCTTTAAGGAAATCTTCAACAACCAACAACTTCAACTTTCTGTAACTCAAAAACATTCTTCAACAAAAATATTAGTTGTCAACAAATACAAAACTTTGTTAAACAAAACATCGTAAAGGTTCTTCATATTATCAGTTTAATCTTTAAAAGACTAAATAAACTTAACTCATTCAAAAACATCCTTTTTTAACAATCAGAAATTTTATGCCAAATCTTTAAGTCCTTCCTTATCTCTTCAAAATTCTAATCAAAATGCTTGAGATCAATATTTAATTTTTGAGACCACTTAGTCATTTGATGACATAATTTTCTATGATTCGGATAAAAATCTAGATAGTCTTTGAACTCAGCTTCCAGCTTGATCAACTTTTCTATCATCATACTTGTCAAATATGATTTTTGATTAAAACATTCCTAAAGCATCTGATGTCGAGACTCTAGATTTGAAAAATAAGAAATTTTTCCTTCAATGCTTTTCAAAGCCTGAACAATAAAATTCACTCTTTTTGAAGAGGTTATTCTTGTGAAATCTAATTAATTTCATTCTTTATCCTCAAGAGGAATGATGTAACTGGTTTCGATTTATTCTTGAACTAATTTCCTTTTGTCTTTCTTTGACATTAATTTCACAATCCTTTGTTCAGCCTACTTTCCATAAAACAACTCAATGGAATTGACATCAATCCTTTTACTACCTTCTCATTTTTTGTTATGATCTTGTTCATCCTTCTTGGATGAAAATTTAACTTCTTGAATAGATGGGTACTTTTTTTCATTAGACATACAAATTTTTCATTTTGATTTCCCAAGGAAGAGAATTATTTTGAAGATGCTTGTTAAGTCCTTAATGAAATATTATTGTAAAGGAGATATTCTTTATCAACATTTTTATTTTATTCTTCTACTACGTCTTATTCTTTTTCTTCATACACTTCAATTTATTTGTGCATGATTTCTTATTCAACACCTTCACTTTATTTTTCTAGAATATCAATTTATGTAGCACCTTCCTCTATTTCTTATTGAAATTCATCATAGAGTTGTTCTGTTGATCTAAATCACCTTTCACAACTAGAACTGATTCTTTATCCACAAAAACTGAATTTCAATTATCTATGATAGAGGGAACATCAGCATAGACAACTGATGTTTCTTGGAAAGAAAATTTATCTTTTGGATTTGGTAAAACAACATATGCAAAAAAACCCTCTACTCCTTTCATCAAAGAATCAATTAAGGCTATTCTTAGAATTTTATTCTATTGCTACCTTTCTCTGGATTTTTTTATTATGTTTTGGCTCCATGGATTTTAACAGCTAAGGATTCATTAGGGTTGATCATGAATTAGGGATCTCCTTCATTCCTTTCATCCATTTTCTTTCTCCACTCCATTGCTACTTCATCGGATACTTTCTTTTGTTACTTTTCATTTGGAGGAAGAGATTCTTTCTTTCTATTTTTCTCAAATTTTTCATATTTCTTTGACTTAGAAGGAGGTTATTTCTCTAATACAGAAACCTAGGTATTCTTTACAAACATATTTGATTCATAATCAAAGACAAACTTCATTTGTTTCATTGTTTTGTCACTTATAAACACAATTTGTTCCCTAAGAGGCTTGGATTTGTTTGCTATGTTAAAGTGCCTCATACTTGATTCAGTCATCTTTCTTATCAAAGCTGGAAACATTATAATCTGAGACTTTATTAATTAAGGTTTGATATTCTTGATTATCAAAAGAAAAAAAACCATCCAAATTAATCCTTCTCATGTTAACCAAGTAATCCAAAATAAAGATATGAGATACTTTTAAAGTATCTCAATCTCCCTTTCTCGGAACTAGAAACCCTTGCATCCAAAGGTCTATAACTCTATGATCAAGAATGACATGGGTAACCGTCTTTGGATAGTTATTTAGTAAATTTTTAAACAATGACTTTTCAGCTCATTATTTGTTAAACGTACCCTTGGAATCAGGTAGTTTATGTGATGGAAAAAAAGAATTTCCTTCTGCTGAAATACCTAGGAAGTTTGTGGCTGCCCTATATATCATCTTATAATTCTTATCATAGATTTTTAATGAAAACATCTCTTTTACATTTTCTTCAAAAAAAATATTATAGAGTCATAAAAATCTATAACCAGATCCAAATAAAACAAATCATAGTCAGGATTTGTTTTTTCAAAACATAATGATTTCCATCCTTGTAAATCAATAATTCTTCTCAATGATGAATCATACTTATAATAAAATGATTTACCAACTAAAATTTCTCGTAAAAAAATACCATTTGTTGTAATCCTTCTCATGTTCCATCATATTGGGACATGATATGGAAGATTCAAACATAAATAAAAATTCAGACTGGAAGACTTAAACATGACAGAACTTCAAGGAAACAAATATTGAGATAGATGATGTGGGACATGAGGGGGATCCTATTTTTATAGGTGATGGAGAGTGACGGTTCAAATTTAATGATTAAGATTAAAACCTTTTTATCTAATGGTTGTGAATATTCGATGAAGATGAAAATAATAAAATGAACTCTTGGGGTTTTTAAAAAACATTAATCGTATTTGGTGAATATGATTAAAGAAACAAATAAAAACAATCAAGATAAGAATTTAACATAGTGGAATGGGCTAGAGATATAAAATAATAGAATAATACCTTTTAGAGTGGAGATTCATCAATATGATAACATATTTTTTTTTAAAATACGAAAAAGACTAAATACAATAGTTTTAGTATTAAAACTAAATGTAAAATTTTTAATGGAAAACATAAAAATAGTTTTTGAAATAAAAACAAAATAGGATTTTATAAACATATTAATTTGAATTTTGTGAATCTGAAATTTTTTACAAAACAACATACTATGAATGTTATGAAAAAAAATTAAAAGTCTAATTGTTGGGACTCTGAAAAAATAAAGTGATTCCAAAAATCCAAATATGATAAAAAAATGGAAAAAAAAAGAAGAAAAAATTGAAGGAAAAAAATTAAAAGACAATAATTATATGTACTCCTCTAATGAAAACGAGTAACTTAATGTAAGTATATGGTTAAAATAAGAAGTAGATATGAATGATTACTTTACATTGATCATTCCTAGATTTTACTTAATTTATTCAAATCTATCGAAAGGTAAAGGTTTTGTAAAAAAATCAGTAAGTTGTTCTTGTGTTTTAATGAATTATAAAATAATATATCCTTTTAGTGTGTGATCCCAAAGAAATTAATGCCTAATATTTATGTGTTTTTTGTGAGAGTGATGTGAAATATTTTTATATAAAGTAATGGAACTATTGTTATCACATAGTATTTGAGTTTTAGTGAAACTCGTTCCATAATCAGTGAGTGTGTGTTGCATCTATAACACTTGAGCATAAAAACTACCAACTGCCACAAATTCAGCTTCAGTAGTGGAAAGTGCATTGTTTCTTAGAATACGAAGAAACTAATGAATCTCTTAAGAAATGACAAGTTCCAGAAGTACTTTTCCTATCCACTCTACATCCACTAAAATTAGTATATGAAAATCATTTTAGTTGAAAATCATTTTAGTTGAAAATCATTTTAGTTGAAAATCATTTCCATAAGAATAGAAAAGTCCTAAATCCATAGTTCCCTTTAGATAATGAAAAATTCATTTAAATGCTTTTAATAATATTACTTTGGAATTTACTAATACCTTTCACATAAGAATACAGAAAACATTAAGTCTGGATGACTAGTAGTTAAGTATAGCAGGGTTCCTATCATACCTCAAAAAATTGTTTGATCAACAGGTTGTCCAGCCTCATCAAGATCAAGAGTATTTGAGGTACTGATGGGAGTAATAATTTTTTTAGTATTGTCATATCTGATCTTTTTAAGAATATATTTTATATACTTATATTGAGAAATATAAGTACCTTCTGGTTTTTGAGAAATTTGAAAACCAAGAAAAAATATTAACTCACCCATCATACTCATCTCAAACTCAGATTTCATAAGATTCGTAAATGAATCTATTAAAGATTTTTGAGTTGATCCAAATATAATATTATCAACATATATTTGATCAATATTAATATTTTTATTAACATTAGTTATAAAAAGAGTTGAATCAGTAGTTCCCTTAACAAATTTTTTTTGTTCCTAAAATACTGTTAATCTATTATACCAAGCTCTAGGATCTTGGATAAGTCCATATAAAACTATGGTAAGTTTATAAGTGTTTTTAGGATGTTTTTTATCTTCAAAATCAAGAGTTTGTTCAACAAAAACATCCTATTGTACATAATCGTTAAGGAAAGCACACTTCACATCCATTTGAAAAAGTATGAAATTGAAGAATATTGTAGAGGCTAATATAATATGAATATATTAAAGTATTTCTATCGGCGCATAGATTTATTCATAATCAATTCCCTCTTTTGGATAATAACCTTTAGCAACACATATAAATTTCCTTCTAATGATTGATCCATTTTCATTTCACTTATTTCTGAAACCCTATTTTACTCTAGTTACCAATGTTTCTTTAGGTCTTTCTACCAAGGTCCATAATTTGTTCCTTTTGAATTAATTTAGCTTATCTTGCATGAAATTAAAATAATCCTCATCACCCGAAGCCTCATCATGATTTTTTGGTTCAAATTAAGAAAAGCAAGATGTTCTACTTCATTTCTTAAGGAACATCTAGCCATAACTAGTTGATTCACATCACCAATGATATTATCACTAGGATGATTTTTAAGAAATAACCGACTTGGATTTTTTAAAACATGTTAATCAACATAAGGTTGAAAATAATCCAGAATAAATACTTCAAAAACAATTTCTAGAGTATTTTCTTTATTTGAAGAACCTTCCAACAAAGGTTGAGGATCAGTTTTGGATAACACATATGAGTATGTTGGTTGGGTTTGTTTAAAAACAAAAGGGTCAGTTTCATCAAATTTAACATGTACTGTTTTTTTAAAAGTACAAAAAAAATTCTTAAAAACTCTATATGCCTTATATACAGTATAATAACTTAAAAATATTCCTTCATCTAATTCTTGTGTGAATTTTTGTAAGTTGTCTTTTGTATTCAATGGGAATACTTTGCATCCAAATACTCTAAAGTAAGAAACTTTTTGTTTTCAGCCTATCAGCAACTCGTAAAGAGTTTTATTAATAAAGGTCTGAATTAAGACTCGATTTATAGTATAAAAAACAGTGTTAACTACTTCATCCCAAAAAAATAGCAATTGAGTATTCAATCAACATTGTTCTTTCTATTTCTTGAATAATATGATTCCTTCTTTTAACAACACCATTTTGTTGAGGAGTTCTATGAGATGAAAAGTTATGTGTAATGCTTTTTTTACTACAAAAACTTTTAAATTTTGAATTTACAAATTCTTCACCATGATTACTATGAATAGTTGTCAAGGGAATATTTTCCTCATTTTTAACTTTGCCTAAAAAAGTTTTAAAATACCAAAAGGATTCATATTTCTTTGTTAGAAAATAGAACCATGTATACATGGTGTAATCATCAACTAAAAAAATACATATTATTTTCCACCAATACTTACAGTTTTAATAGGACCAAAAAGATCCATGTCCACTAATTGTAAAGCATTAGAATTTGTGACTTCGCTAATAGATTTAAAGATGGACTTATGTTTCTTACTATATTGACAAGGGTTAGAGACTTTAAAAAAACTAAATCTATATTCTGGTAGATCCTTAACAAGTCTTTTCATAATCAATTTATATAATTTTCTATGGTTATAGTATCATAACCTTCTATGTCATAACCAAGATTGATCTTAAATTGCAATAAGAAAATGCAAGTCTTAGCTCCTAAGGTTTTCTAAGTTTAGTGTGTATACATTCTCATGATGATGAGAAAAAAAAATGAATTCATCCTTAGAATTGTGTACTAAAAATTTATCATTACTAAAATTCACAAGGTAACGATCATCACATAATTGGCTTATACTTATAAGGTTTTGTTTAAAACCTTTAACAAATAAAACATTTTAGATTAATGCTTTACCAATAATAACAATGTTACATATACTGATAATCTCTCCTTGAGTATTATCTCTAAGAGTAATTTTTCCACCTTTCATCTTGATAATATTTTCAAAGAAATCTTTGTTATCGATCATATTTTGGGACCAACCACTATCCACATACCATTTATTCTTGTTGTTGGTACAATCTTTGTTTTCTTGAAAAAAAACATTAGGTTTTCAGCACCCAAACCTTCTTGGGTTTGGAAATATCAATAAATAAAATTTTTGGAATCCACATTTATTTTGAAAAAAAAGGCTTTGTGGAAACCTAAAGATTTAATTTTATTTATATAACAATTATTTTTCTAATGTCATCCACTTTGACATGTTGTGCAAAAGGGGGAATTTTTAGGAACGAAGAAATTGTTACTAAAAAAAGGTTTATAATAAGTATATCCCATTCTGGTACTAGTTCTATGGGGAAAAATTTATTCATACATTTTATTAAAACCTTCCTTACCAAAAGTAAAGTTTGACAAAAAAATCTTAATGAATAAATTTTAGATATCAGTTTGATAAATAAATTGTTATCCAGTTGAGTAATGGTTTCGGAATTAAGCTTCTCAAATCTAACTTTCAAACTATCCTTTTCATAAATTACTTTTTCTAAATTTTTATAAATATTATTTTTTTCAGAATTGTATTTATCAAGATATTTTGATAAAACTGATATTTCATTTGTTAAAATATCAATTCTTGAATTAGTTTTTTCAAGTTTATCATTAGCCTTATCATTTTTTTTAAACATTCCAATTTTAATTTCAAAAAGTTTTTCAAAGTGATAAACTCATTCATAATAAGGTAAAGTATTATCTTCACTAATTGAGGGGAATTATTAATCTAAAGATATATAATTCTTATCATCAAAAAAATCATTTAAACATATATTAGTTAAATAATTGGTTTTGTGTGCCTTTTCCATAAAACATTCATTTTCAATCTCTACTCTAGTAAGAAGACCAATATTCATTTGATATGAACTTTAATTATCTATGGAATTGTCTAAAGAATCACCTCCACTGAAATAACAAGTTTCAATAGCTTTAAGAACTTTCATTCTTTTTTACTTATAAAATTTCTTCTGATTTCTATCGGAATTTATATCCTTCATGTCTTTTCTATTCAACTTGGGAATGTCCATCTCTTTTTCACTCATAAAAAGTAACTTCAGAATCATTTTTTTCATTTCTATCTTTGTTGCTTTTATTTTAACAATACTGAAAATCATTTTTACCAACCATATTATTCATTCTTCGAGAAATATTTTCATGTTTAGATTCATAATGTTCAGAATCACTTGAATCATATTGAACAATAACTTTCTTTTTCTTTATTGACTTAACAACTTTATCCGAAGTCTGAGCATTTATTGGATTTGAAGTAGTAGTAAAAGAAACTACACCATTATTTTTCTTTACTTTATCTGCATCTATTTTCAACATACCCTCATATTGAAAAAGAGTTCTAAATAAATCATCGAGAGAAAGAGTTTTTATCTTCCTTGATTAATCAACAACTGTTCTCTTAGATTCCCACTCATTGGGCATGATATCAATTATAGTTTGAACAAGGATTTCATCTTCTAATCCTATTTCTCCCATATATTTTAGACTATTGACTATTATCATAAACCTTTATTGTACCTTTGTAACAGGTTTACCAAAATGGAATTCAAATGCTTGATAATCACCTCTAAGCATTTCTATCCTGGTTTCAACAACCATTGACACGTTAAGGAGATTTTTATACTGAGAATTATATTGATTTGGAAGGGGATCATTGTTTCTTTGATTCCTAGCACTAAAGTCAACAAACTTATCATTATGATCATTCTGAATGGGAAAATCAAATTTTGGACAGTAATTTAGGGTGTGACAATACATCCCACAATGAAAACATCGTTTCCTAAAAACTCTCTCATGAATAATGGTTGGTTGTGCGTTTGTTTCAGCTCTATGAATGACCTTTTTCTTGTGAACTTGTGCTGAGATTTTTTAGCAAGTTTATCAAATAAAATTTATGTTATTCAGCAGTTAAGCTAGAAAAATATCCACCACAATATTGGTCAAAAATATTTTGATTCTAAGGTGTAAGAGCATTATAGAAAGTGTCAATCAGGAGATGGGGAGCCAATTGGTGGTTGGGACACTATATAAGAAGTGCTCTAAAATGGTCCCATGTCTCACGAAGAAGCTCTCCCTCGTCCTTAATAAATCTAGTGATTTTATGTCTCACCTCTATTGTGGTATGAGCCTCAGCCCGGTTGGTGAGCACACTTAAGTACATCCAGGCGACCCGAGATCAAATCCAGGCGGAGGCACAATTTTCGAGGGGGGACTGTAGCGGGAACTGTGCAGTACTGTAGCATGAACTGTAGCATGAACTGTTTGACACTGTAGCAGTCGGAAATTTGCCCCCGTTTGGACCTTCGGGCCATTGATTTGGTCCCCGAGTCCTTTAAGGCCTTCGAGCCACCCAAGCCTTCGGGCCAGTAAGGCCTTCAGGCCACCTTAAGTGCAAATGCAAATCAGACAACCTACAAGAAACAAGCTCTATAAGGAGGATGAACAAAGAACTTTCACCACAGCAGAAGCTACACGGATTGCAAGAATGAGAGGGTATGGCACCTGCCATCGGGATAAGCCTGCGCATGCACGAGATAGCCTAGTCGAACAGTCATGCGAAGGTGGAGAGCTGATTTCACGATGAAGATGCTATGGAGGAGCAGTTTTAAGTAGTTAGTTTGGGTTGTATGTAATGTTTGAAGCCTATGGGCAATAAATTCATCTAAGGCCTAAGGGTTATGTAATACTTACGCCTACGGGTCTTGTAAGGGTTCCACCTCACCCCTTGAAAGGTGGATTATCAAAAATCAATAAAAAATGAAGGCTTTCGGACCATTAGAAGGAAAAAAACTCATCCCAGTTATCAAATATTTCCTCATCAAGGTTCCAGAACCAGCTTATAGCGCTTCCCATAAGGCAGAAAACGAACCACCCTCAACCTCAACTTCTCCTCACTCGTTCCTAGAAAACCAAGTTGTCGCACATTACAATAAATGTCTGTAAAAAATTATAAAGAATCATTTGTAGGCATACCATTAATGGATTGAAACTAAGGGCAACGTGACTGCTTGATTTCATAATTCATAAACCTAGGAGATAGCCTTATGCATGATAAACTACTAGACACAAAAGGTAGCTGAAACTCCCCAAGTCAAGCCCTCTCAGGTGCATAATTTTCAGGGTTAGGTATATTCATGTTCCTATTGTAACGTCCCAGACCCGGGTGCCACGCAACGGGTGCCCCGAATTCGGTTCGCCACGTGACCTCAAGCGCATTTCCCCAAACGCCAGAGGCTACCGACTAACAGCGAGGGCTCATGTCTGATAGTGGGGAAACTATGCCCTCATTTGTCAAAGTGTAGCGCAGTGGAATACAAAATAAAACATACAACGAACAGCGGAAGCAGTAAACCATACTCAACCGAAATAAACAACAGTAGTGGATATAACCAACAGTATATAGATGATGATGCTACATGTCTCAAGTTCTAAGAAAACAGCCAGAACATGTTATACATCAATACGATACAACCAAAAGCAGAGTACAGCAAAACAAAGCAAAACAGCTGGCAGCGGCATCGCAAGCCTAGGCTCGGTCTCGTGCCCTCTTATTCCTCAGCAGCAATCATGTACCTGTATAGGGACTCTTGCCCCTATCTACACCTGCAGCAACGTAATCTGTTTGGGCTGAAAAGCGTGACTCAAACAGGGTGTGAGAAATATATCTCAGTAGGCACCACCAAAGGCTCGTGCCCAACTGCGTGTAAGCATGCAACAACAGTGTGCAATAGTAAAACGCAATAAAGCAGTACTGAAAAGTAACTAATTTAACAATTAAATTGTCATTTTATTATTCATTTAATCCATTAAATATTAGAAATCACCACAGTGCATTTCTAAGTAAACAGTCCATGTCCTCAGACAAGCAAAACCTTACCCTCAGGTAAGCAGAATCCAACCCGCAGGTATAGCCCTCAGGCGTAACAGAATTTGCCCTCAGGCGTAGGAAGTGTCGCCCTCAGGCACAGAAGTCAGGCCCTCAGACACGAAAGGTTGCCCTCTGGCGAAATAACTACAGCCCTCAGGCTAAACAATGTGGTGCCCACAGGCTAAACACAACAACGCCATCAGGCCAAACAGGTAACCGGGTCATGCCCAACATGTAAACAAGCAGTAATAAGCAATTCCTCTCAAAGCAATTCTACAATTACTACTTCAAAGGCATACCCTCAGGTATCCTGGCCAAACGGCTAAACAGTGGAACACACCCTCAGGGTGGTTCCGGATCCAAGCAACGATCCCAACCAGCATTTATTATCACAATTTAAATACCTAATCAATTCTAGGCATTAAATATATCAACAGCCTCAGCCACACGACACCCCAACATGGGTTCGTGGCACAAAAATGCACAAATCACACAACAGTTGGAAAACTTAACACAAAGCCACCTACCTTATACGCCAACGAACATTATACCTGAACGCCGACTCCAGAAACGCCCAAGAACGGCGTAGATCTGACGAAGAACAAAACCCACTTAAACGCAAATAACTTACATTAGGAGAAGAATAGGTAAGCAACACGCTAGGAGAAGAGATGGCTTACTCGTGCGGTTCCAACGTGATCGTCCGAAGCGGAATCGAATTCCAGACGAACGCCCGGCGGATCTTCAAAAGGTTCGGCCTCCTCCCTTAGCTCCAAAACGGCTCAAATGCCTCCTCTGCCAAATGAGAAGATTACTGTCTGTTTTAAGCCGAAAAAACAAAGTACACGGCGTGTACTCCTTTCATTTAACTATTCACCTGGCGGCTTTCCGCCAGCACGACACTGTTCACCTGCCGACAAGAGTACACGGCATGTACTTCTGAGTACCCAGCGTGTACTGCCGCCCAATTGGCAGCTGCTCCACCGCCTTACTGTTTAGGTCTGCCGACTGACTACACGGTGTGTAAAGGACCACTACACGGCGTGTAGTCGGTTCCTACACCCTTTGTCGCCGACAAGGCCACACGCCCCGTGTACTCATCCCACACACGGCCAGAAATACACGGCGTGTGGAAAAGGTACACGGCGTGTACTTTCAAAATTTAGGATTTTCCCCCCTTTTCCATATATTCTCAAAAACACTCAAGGAAATGAGAAAGGAAGAAACTCGTACCTCAAAGATAAGAACCGGGTTCTTACAAACTTCCCCCCTTAAAGCAATTTGTCCCCGAATTGCCCTTCCAAGGGTAGTGAAGATATAGCCGTGAACAACTCCGGCCACTGAGCATGTACGTCGGTCTCCCGCTCCCAGGTCTCGTCCTGCACCCGGCCATGCTGCCATAGCATTCGTACGAGAGGAACTGACCGGCCTCGTAGAACCTTCGTGCTCCTATCAACGATACGGATCAGATGCTGCTCAAAGGACGTATCTGCCTCCAGCTCAACCTCCTCGGGCTGAAAGATGTGAGACAGGTCTGAATGATAGCAACACAACTGAGATACATGGAAGACGTCGTGCATGGCTCAGTACCGCTACGGTAACTGTAACCGATAAGCAACCAGCCCGACTCTCCAGAATCTCAAATGGCCCCACATACCTCGGTGAAAGTTTACCCTGTCTCCTGATCCGCTTATGTCCCAGCCTCGGCGAAACACGTTAAAAACCTGATCCCCGACCACGAACTCCAAATGTCGTCTGCGGCGATCAGCATATGACTTCTGACGAGACTGTGCGGTAGCCATCTGCTTCTGTATCAACTGGACCTGCTCAGAAGTCTCATGTACGAGCTGTGGTCCCAGGAAAGCTGTCTCACCTGCCTCTAACCAGCACAAAGGTGATCGGCACAGCCTACCATATAAAGTCTTGTATGGTGTCATCTCAATAGTTGCCAGAAAACTATTGTTATAGGCGAACTCGACCAAGGGTATATGTTTCTCCCAAGAGCCCCCAAATTCTAGGACGCATGCTCGCAGCATGTCCTCTAGCACATGTATCGTACGCTCTGACTGGCCATCGGTCTGAGGGTGGTATGTTGTGCTCAGAAGCACATGTGTACCCAGTGCCCTCTGAAAACTCTGCTAGAAACGAGGCGTAAAGCGGGCATCCATATCTGAAACGATAGAATGAGGGACCCCATGAAGACGTACGATCTCTTGGATATACAGCCTTCTGAGCTCGTCAACACTAAAGGTCTTCTTGATCGGTAAGAAGTGAGCTACCTTCGTGAGTCTGTCCACAACAACCCACACGGCATCATTGCCTCGAGGTGACCTCGACAGCCCTATCACGAAATCCATCGCGACATCATCTCATTTCCACTCCAGAATGGGTAACTGCTGTAACAGTCTGGCTGGTCTCTGATGCTCCGCTTTCACCTGCTGACAGGTGGAACATCTTGTAACATAACCAGCTACATCTCTCTTCATACCCGACCACCAGTACTGACGTCTCAAGTCTCGGTACATCTTGGTAACCCCGGGATGAACTGCCCAAGCTGAAGCATGAAACTCCCACATCAGCTCCTCACGTATATCCCCTGGAACCCATACTCGTCCATGAAAACACAAAACCTCATCATCGCCTATCGTCCAACCAGGAGGAGGGTCCTCATGTGCCACCGACTCCCGTAGAACTAGGTCTTCTGAATCAGATCGCGGTCTCATCCTCACTCTATCCAGGAGGGTAGAAGTCACAGCTAAAGAGGAAAGGTAAGTCTGCCCCTGACTGTCGTGCACCTCCAGATGCATCTCAGAGAACAAAGCCATGAACTACCACTCGCCACTGGCCTCCTACACTACTTGTATTTGAGTCTTCCTGCTCAGTGCATCAGCTACTGCATTATCTTTACCAGGTGTATAGGCAAGCTCAAAATCGAAGGATTGTAGGTATTCGACCCACCTTCGCTGCCTCAGATTCAAGTCACGCTGAGTAAAGATATACTTGAGGCTTTTGTGGTCAGTGAAAACCACAAAATGCTCCCCCAATAGATAATGTCTCCAACAGCACAACGCATGTACAACTGCAGCTAACTCGAGATCATGCGTCGGGTAATTCCTCTCATGTGGCCTCAACTGCCGAGACCCGTACGCCACAACTCGGTCGCCCTGCATCAATACTGCTCCCAGCCCAATACCTAATGCATCACAGTAAACTGTATAGCTCTTCCCCGGCTCTGGAAGTATCAGGATCGGTACTGATGTCAACCTTCCCTTCAGGTCCTGAAAAGTTATCTCGCAAGCTTCCGACCAAACGAACTTCACACCCTTCTTAGTCAGACCTGTCAACGGTGCTGCTAAGCGGGAGAAGTCCTGTATGAAACGCCTGTAGTAACCAGCCAGCCCTAAGAAACTTCGTATCTCAAACACGTTCTTAGGCTGCTCCCAGGAAACTATTGCTCTCACCTTCTCTAGGTCTACTGAAACTCCTACCTCTGAGATGATATGACCCAGGAAGTGAATCTGGTCCATCCAAAAGTGGCACTTTGAGAGCTTAGCATATAGTCGATGCTCCCTCAGTGTACTCAATACG
Organism: Viscum album; assembly: GCA_963277665.1. Classification (NCBI taxonomy): domain Eukaryota; kingdom Viridiplantae; phylum Streptophyta; class Magnoliopsida; order Santalales; family Viscaceae; genus Viscum; species Viscum album. The sequence goes on along the minus strand of OY728164.1, from coordinate 1,483,523,477 downwards.
ATCTCAAGATGGGTGGCATGGTCGTGTCGAGTGTGAGAGTACACCAAGATGTCGTCCACGAATACTACCACAAAAGAATCCAGATAAGGATGGAACACACGATTCATCAGAGCCATGAAAACTGCTGGCGCGTTCGTGAGTCCGAACGGCATAACCGTATACTCATATAGACCATACCTACTCCTGAAAGTCGTGAGAGGTATATCAGATGGTCTCACGCGCAGCTGATGATATCCTGATCTCAGGTCAATCTTCGAGAACATTCGTGCTCCACGAAGCTGATCAAAAAGATCATCAATCCTCAGTAAGGGATATCGGTTCTTAACCGTCAACTGGTTCAGTTTTCAATAATCCACGCAAAGTTTGAGGGTACCGTCCGCCTTTTTCACAAAAAGGACCGGTGATCCCCACGGAGAAGTACTGAGTCGGATGAAACCCTTCGCCTGCAACTCCTCTAACTGTCTCTTGAGCTCCTGCAGCTCAGGTGTAGCCATCCTATAAGGAGGAATGGACACCAGTGCTGCTCCTGACACGAGCTCGATAGAGAAATCCACCTCTCACTCCGGAGGTAGACCTGAAAAGTCGTCCGGGAAGACATCCCTGAAACGATCAACCACTGGAGGGAAATCCGTCTGACAAGTCCCCTGGTCATCCAGATATAAGCTCGCAATTTGGGTTGTGACTCCACCTCGCCCACGATACTCTGGTCCTGCTCGACTCGCCTGAACATCTCATTCGGCCTTGTATAGAAACTCTCCGCCCTCTGGTGACGTGAAACGCACCCTGCGACAATAGCAGTCTACAAAGGCTCGAAAGGGAACCAACCAGTCCATCCCGAGAATGACGTCATAAGCTGTCATCTCTAAGACATAGAGGTCCCAAAGGAAGTGACACCCACCAACCTCAAGGGGGCACTCCTTGCACTGACGCACACCAGTCGTCCTAGTCTCCAACGGAGTGTCTAGCATTATGATAACAGAAGAAGTAGAGACACAGAGCCCAAGGCTCTCCACAACGGGTACAGATACAAAACTATGTGTAGCACCCGTATTAAAAAGTACTAAAGATAAGACAGAGGCTACTAAAATAGTACCTCTGACTATAGAAGGTCTGAGATCCTGCTCCTGCTGGGTCTATTGCACTGCATATGTCTGCCCAATGTCGCGGCCCTGCGACACAACCTGGCTACCCTGAGCTGTCTCGCCCTGCTGCCTCTGAGATCCTTGTGTATGGCTACCACGGCCACGACCATCATCTCTACCTGCACGCCCTGACGTATTCCAGTTCCTCGACTGGTAAGAAACCACTGGTCCCGCTCCTGCATGCGGAGTCTGCACAGAACCCCTCTCACTAGCCATCGGTGGAAACGCCCTGCAAAAGCGTTGCAGATGACTCATCTTGTCGCAAGCTTGGCACTCCACTGGGTCTCGTGGACACTACGGTCTCTTGTGCCCCTCTCTGCCACACTGGTAGCACCTGATCGGGCCACCTGAAGAGACTGCCTGACTGGTACTGTCACCCTGAGAGAAGTTCATCTGTCTCTTCCTCTTGCCAGCAGAAAAAGTATCAGTAACTGGTGTTGAACCGCCCTGGCCAACACCACCAGATTCTCGAAGGGTCATCTTTGTGATCAATGCCTAATTCACAATAACGTGTACAGTAGGCAACCTGAAAACATTCACCAGCGCGCGGATGTCATACCAAAGACTATCCTCAAAACGTCTGACTCTCAACGTCTCATCACCCACCAGCACGGGTGCAAAGCGCTGAAGCACCGTAAAACGAGAAGAATAGTTCATCACTGACATAGCGCCCTGCTGCAGATTCATGAACTCTCGAGCTCTATCTGCCCTCAGCGTCTCGGGAAAGAAAAAGTCATAAAAGACTGCCTGAAAGTCTTCCCGCGTCATGTCCCTGTGATGCTCTGACTGGGTGGTAACATCTCACCACCTCTTGGTGGAATCACGCAGCATGTAAGTCGCGAGTTTGACCCTCCTCCCTAGAGGCATCTCAAGATGCTCGAAAATAGTCTGCATCGACCCCAGCCAAGACTATGCAGTTTGTGGTCCGCCATCCCCTGAGAATGTAGGCGGATGCTGCTGCTGGAAGATACGTGTCAGCTCAACCATAGATGTGGCAGCCTGCGGTGCTCCCTGAAAGTTCTGCATGAACCGCATAAAGCCTTCACGGAACTACGCCTCCGCGCCTGTGTCCGGTATAACAGCTGGTGCCGCATCTGGCTCTGCTGGAGGATCAACTGGTAGCCCGTGGCCCACCATCTCCGGAGTATACTCGTTGTCGCTCTCCTGACGAACAACGCGCGGTCGTCTAGGCGGCATGACACTACAAAGTCAAAAGCACGCCTTAGATTCAAGATTATTAAGGCTGAACCGAAGAAACCACAAAGGGGACAAGAAGAAGGTATTTCAAAATTTGCAAAGCAAGACTACACGGCGTGTATACTGACTACACGGCGTGTACTTGACTTCCCTTCCCATGCCCGGGTCCTTCTGCACGGCTAAGCCACACGGCTCCCGTTAAACAAAACTAAATGGCGTGTACTTAACCTACACGGCGTGTATGGTGTTATTTTCCAACTGCCCGTGTCGCTTGTGACACGGCCGACAACTCGGCTTGAAACTACACGGCGTGTTACACCCGCACACGGCGTGTACATCACTCCGTTTCCCTAGCCACTCGGCTTAGTCCACACGGTCTGTCCTCGAACAAGACTACACGGCGTGTCCTCAAAGGTACACGGCGTGTTCAAGGAACGGTGACATCGACCTGTGTTGTTAGTTACACGGTCGAGTCCCCAGGTCACATTATACGGCGTGTTCATTATTGACACGGCGTGTTTTGTACAGGAGTTCACCGACCCGTGTTGTTAGTTACACGGCCGGACTCCGGGTCAACACTACACGGCGTGTATATCTGGTACACGACATGTTTTACCCAAGCACTTCCCTACCTTGTGTCGCCGCTCACACGGTTTATGACGCGGGAAGAGACTACATGGCGTGTACTCAGAGTACACGACCTGTACTTAAAAAGTTCGTTTTTCTTCCCGAACAGAAGGTCATACACGGCGTGTATACTGGGTTTCCAGACAGTATGTCTCAGAATCAAAGTTTGACAGCTTATCTGTGTTATAACATAATTAACAGTCAATGATCCACCAAATTTCGGTCAATGGGGGCCCATACTCCCCAAAAACCAAAGTTTGGCGTCCATTCTATAAACAGCTCACACAAAATTACTCTATCAAATAGCAAGTATCTTATCAGTGCAACTATCACAACAACATATTTTTCTAGCACAACAACTATCACAACAACATGCAATTTTCTAATGCACCTACATGGCATGGAAACTATGTATGGCATGTGATTCTAGCATGTGCCTAAATGATGCATGAGATGGCATACCCTCATCTCATCGGGTTGCAACTAAATAGATCTCATAGATAAAGTATAAACAGCACAATACAAGTGCGTCACCCAACGGTGAAATCATATCAACTGTAAAATTTGCAAAATCGAAATAATTGCAAAAACACGAGGTAGACTGGTTTTTCCCTGTACACGGGTGAGCTACGCCCGGGCACAGCTTATTACCAACTACCGGCCGTCCTATCCCTGACTAAGGCTCCAAATAGTAAGTCGAGAGAAAAGAAACCCTCTGATACCACTTTGTAACGTCCCGGACCCGGGTGTCACGCAACGGGTGCCCCGAATCTGGTTCGTCACGTGACCTCAAGCGCATTTCCCCAAACGCCAGAGGCTGCCGACTAGCAGCGAGAGCCCAGGTCCGATAGTGGGGAAACTATGCTCTCATTTGTCAAAGTGTAGCGCAGCGGAATACAAAATAAAACATACAACGAAAAGCGGAAGCAGTAAGTCATACTCAACCAAAATAAACAACAGTAGTTGATATAACCAACAGTATATAAATGATGATGCTACATGTCTCAAGTTCTAAGAAAATAGTCAAAACATGTTATACATCAATACGATACAACCAAAAGCAGAGTACAGCAAAACAAAGCAAAACAGCTGGCAGCGACATCGCGAGCCTAGGCTCAGTCCCATGTCCTCCTATTCCTCAGCAGCAATCATGTACCTGTATAGGGACTCTTGCCCCTATCTACACCTGCAGCAAGGTAATCTGTTTTGACCGAAAAGCGTGACCCAAACAAAGTGTGAGAAATATATCTCAGTAGGCACCACCAAAGGCTTGTGTCCAACTACGTGTAAGCATGCAACAACAGTGTGCAATAGTAAAATGCAATAAAGTAAGCAGTACTAAAAAGTAACTAACTTAACAATTAAATTGTCATTTTATTATTCATTTAATCCATTAAATATTAGAAATCACCACAGTGCATTTCTAAGTAAACAGTCTACGTCCTCAGACAAGCAAAGTCTTACCCTCAGGTAAGCAGAATCCAAACTGCGGGTATAGCCCTCAGGCGTAACAGAATTTGCCCTCAGGCGTAGGAAGTGTCGCCCTCAGGCACAGAAGTCAAGCCCTCAAACACGAAAGGTTGCCCTCTGGCGAAATAACTACAGCCCTCAGGCTAAACAATGCGGTGCCCACAGGCTAAACACAACAACGCCATCAGGCCAAACAGGTAACCGGGTCATACCCAACATGTAAACAAGCAGTAATAAGCAATTCCTCTCAAGACAATTCTACAATTACTACTTCAAAGGCATACCCTCAGGTATCCTGGCCAAACGGCTAAACAGTGGAACACACCCCCGGGGTGGTTCCGGAACCAAGCAACGATCCCAACCAGCATTTATTATCACAATTTAAATACCTAATCAATTCTATGCATTAAATATATCAACGGCCTCAGCCACACGACACCCCAACATGGGTTCGTGGCACAAAAATGCACAAATCACACAGCAGTTGGAAAACTTAACACAAAGCCACCTACCTTATATGCCAACGAACGTTATACCCGAACGCCGACTCCAAAAACGCCCAAGAACGGCGTAGATCTGACGAAGAACAAAACTCACTTAAACGCAAATAACTTACGTTAGGAGAAGAATTGGTAAGCAACACGCTAGGATAAGAGACGGCTTACCCGTGCTGTTCCAACGTGATTGTCCGAAGCGGAATCGGATTCCAGACGAACGTCTGGCAGATCTTCAAAGGTTCGGCCTCCTCCCTTGGCTCCAAAACGGCTCAAATGCCTCCTCTGCCAAATGAGGAGGCTACTGCCTATTTTAAGCCGAAAAAACAAAGTACACGACGTGTACTTCCAAGTACACGGCGTGTACTCCTTTCATTTAACTGTTCACCTGGCGGCTTTCCGCCAGCGCGGCATTGTTCACCTGCCGACAGGAGTACACAGCATGTACTCCTGAGTACACGGCATGTACTCCTGAGTACACGGCATGTACTGCCGCCCAGCTGGCAGCTGTTCCACCGCCTTACTGTTTAGGTCTGTCGACTAACTACACGGCGTGTAAAGGACCACTACACGGCGTGTAGTCGGTTCCTACACCATTTGTCGCCGACAAGGCCACACGCCCCGTGTACTCATCCCACACACGGCCAGAAGTACACGACGTGTAGAAAAAGTACACAGCGTGTACTTTCAAAATTTAGGATTTTTCCCCATTTTCCATATATTCTCAAAAACACTTAAGGAAACGAGAAAGGAAGAAACTCGTACCTCAAAGATAAGAACCGGGTTCTTACACCTATTTTGACTACCAACTTCAAGAATTTCAAAATTTTCCATTTGAACAATTATTTTTTATTAAGGGAATAAAAAATGTTTGTTTATTTTAGGAATAAGTATTCCTAATTTTGATTTAGGTGAAGTGGTCCTTGTGTGCATGCATAAATTATTTTAACAGTTAAAAAAAGCTCACAACAGTGAGAAAAAAAAATTAGCATATTTTTTAAAAAATATTTAATGTTTTTTTTTAATTTGTTTTTTTTTTTTTTTTTTGTCACAGGTGCCTTCCCCACAATGGAGCAAATATTTGAGATGAATTTCATTCAACTTCATGCAAATTAATTATTTTTAAAACCTACAGACAACGAATGTAAGTGGATTTGAAAAATAAGAGAGGAGAGAGAAAGGGGAGAGAGAGATAGAGAGAGAGAGAGACTTGCAACATATGAATGTAAGTGAATTTGACTATTCTGGATTGATTAAAAATGATTTTATCTATTTAATTTTCAATAAACTCAATTGTGTCGGTGACTGTAATGAAGGTGTGAAGAATCAGCTATCTATGGTTGAAGTGTTCTACAATGTGCAGTGAACTATCTATGGTTGAAGTGTTCTGCAATGTGCAGTGAACTCTCCTGAAAATTGATTGGCAAATCAAATTTCAAGAAGAGTGACGTTCAATGATGGAAAATAGAGACATCATCCTTTTCTAATTTTTGGTACTTTATATGATTCTCAAAGGCAATGAATTCACTAACTTCTCCTATTGGTACTTATAATAGCGTAAAAGAAATGCTTATCAAGAATAAAAAGAAGCTTGTTGTACAAAAGTTACACTGGAACAACTATGAAACAAATTAAATGGATACTAAAATATCAATTCATAACCATTTGAAACCCTAAACTGTTTAGCCGCTCATGATGGGAGCGACAACTACAACAAAAATATTGAAGAATGTCATCACAACATCAAAAGAAACGACAATGCAAGAAATTTAGGGAGAAAAGGTCGATTTACCCTCCATCTCAAGCTTCATCATCTTGTCGTCGTCTTTCCCTGTTGTTCCAAGTCCGCTTCCGCTCTCGACTCCCGTCTCTCCTTGTCCGTGAGTTCTGTCTCCTTTTTAATCATATTTCTTCCCAATGATTGTCACTAAGATTCACCGACTAAAATTGATGACATGCCAATAGTATAAAACCTTTTATGGTCTTCTGATACTGTCTATGTGACTTTAATAAACTGCCACTGCATAGACAATAAATTCACCTTCTGAAACAACTGCACCTGTCATCGAATAAAAACTTCAACTATCAACAACTCAAAGTCTTTAGTGACCCAAGGCAGACTCCACTTCTCCAATTTTCATTTCATTCATCCTCAAAGAACAACCACCAACATCGAACCCATCATCACAGCTGAAAAACTCTGAGTTGTAGAAAAATTGTTGGCATTCATCCCAGACAAAAACGATGCCTGAACCAGAATCTTTGGTTCAAATGAGAAACTTTTCTCATCTTCACCATTTGGTTAGCTGGTGGTGATCAGAATAGGTCATATCCAAATCTCAACACTACTGCTGGGCCTTAGTTCCTCTTCTTACCAAAAACTCGCAACATCCTTAAATGCAAACATTGAACATGTGAACCCAGCAAAATCATATTAGGGCTGAGCCGCGTTTCTTCAACTAAGTCCTGGTGGGGTCCTATTTATTGAATTAAAGAATCACTGGGCTTCAATCGGTTTGGGGGCAGCATGAAAAAGGAGGTACCCGAGCTGTGCGGTGGTGATTCGAGATCTCGGTTCAACTTCAAAGGCATCGGAAAGCGACTCAGTGGCGTCTCGGCTTCATCCTCAGACTGCGAACCCTAGTTCTTCACGAGTTGGGATTTTCAATTTCAGTGGTTGGATTCCTCAGAACAAAACACAGATCTGGTTCATCGTTAACTTCACAGTCTCAGATGCCACATCCATAGCATTGACGGTGGAAGCCTCCCTCGGATAGTCCTCATGTTTCTTCAGATTCTTCTTCCTCGGCTCTGATTCTTCATATCACATTTGGTCATCAGCAGATCTCGATCTCCTCTTTATTCGTATTCGAGATCCCGAGGGTTTCTCTGTTACATGACCTCTCTGTCATTTGCTTCGAAAATTCTCCAGTTTCCTCGGTCTCCTTCACGATCCGCGAGTTGGGATCTTCTTCGACAGACATCGCAATAGGTTCTTCAACAAAGATTTGTCAATATCCGGCCATCTCTATCGGGATGAGCTTTGGGGGAAGAAGAGCAGTGCGGTCTCCTTTCGGATTCAGCCGGTTCGGATGGATTCAGCCGATCCTTGGAAAACAGAAATTAAAATAAAAAATGGTAGAAAATAATAAATTCATAATAACTATTTAAATGTTAAAACACAACACAATTAAATATTAAAAACAAAACAATTGAACAATTGAGCTGATAAATTGATTAACTATATAAAGAAATGATATGATTACAAAAGATTTGAATTAAAAATACAGAACATTCAAATTTTATAAAACCTAGAGAATTAAATAATTAAATAATTAATAATTCAATAATACCAAGAATGAAAAATATATGAATTTAGAAATAAAAAAAACAGTATTAATAAAAAATTTATTAATTTATCAAATCCATTACATTTTAACCCAAAAGTGATTATTAACTAAATCATACTCATTTAGGCATTAAACACATACAAAAATACCCAAAAAGGATGTGGGAAAAATATAATGAATAAAGGCCCCATCAAGGCACAATAAAGAATTGCTAAGCTCCCGAATCACACAAGATCCAAACAAGGGTACATGATAAATTGGGCATGCCTCTAATGATATTTTGCCCCATTGGAGCAGCTACCCCACTACATGCAACTAACCACACCCAACTCCCATACATCTCTGCTGACGACCACCTCCAAAACCACGCTCGAAATGAGGTCCCTCAACTTGAGGTCAGCCTATGCCTCTTCCATCTCCCCACGGTGGGGCATAATCCCACTTCCTGAAACAGTCTTACTGGAAACTGCTGATGTGGATGGTGTTAAACCTTCCTGCCTCCACCATACTGAGATAGAGAAGCCCTTGGGAACAAATCCCAATGATGAACACAACCTCTAAAGATGAAACAAACTGGTCTAAAGCTCCAAAGAGACCGAAAAAGAAAGCTAATGGGGTTGTCCCTCAATTGGTAGAAACCTCGAAGGTCTTGGCACCTGAGACCTACCACTAACAACACTACTCTTCGAGGAACCCTACTAGTTCCCCTCTCGTTGTAAGCCTCCTCACAAGTGCATCCACTCGATCACCTCCTCCTTTTTTCGAAACCTCCAGATATGTGGGAAACATAAAAGAAGTAACTCCATACTAGATCGACAGAAGGAGTGCCTCCTCAAGACGACTCACTTGGGAATCCTCATCAGAGAAAAGATCTGAAAAAATGCATAGAAGTTCCTTGAACTTGATCCCAAGCTCCCATATAGACATACTCCCCTGTTGAAGGGAGATTAGCTCTTTCCTCTTTACAGCCTTCATGGTTAATGAAAGGAACTCCACTTGAAATTCCTTCTGGAAGTCAACCCATGGAATATATACATCCTTCCGCTCACCAAGGCACAAAGTCCACCACTAACACTCATCTCCTCGCATCTGACTAACTACTATGAGAACCCAATACTCTTTCAGGGACTAGATCAAACTGAAAGCGATCTCCAACTCCTCTTGAAATCTCTCTATATCGACATCATAAATGTTGTCCTCATACTTCCACAAAGCCTACCATAGAAAATCATGGAACATCCATTACCACTAATAATCATCCACAACTAGATCAACCCTTCAAAAATCAATTGGGTCAGCCTGCTCAACCTCCACTTCTTGAGCCACATGCAGACGACGACTGAGATCCATAGCTGAAAGAGAAACAAATATTTCCTAATCCTGGTAGTATGGAATTTTATTATGATTCATTATATTCCACTTTATTTATTTTTAACCTTATAAAAAACCCAAATAAAATAGTAACACAAGTCATCATGATGCATGTACCTCTCCTTGGTCTCTACGCTCTAAGAAGGTCCACCTCCTTTGGTCGTTCAACAAGATTAGAGTCCTTGCACTAGATCACGAGGGGGCCTAAAGTACAATGTACTAGCTGGTCTCCCAGACCTATGCCACACACCAGGGTCAACTGGAACTATTTCCATACCATTCCATGAAATCCTCACGGCGTCTAACCCCAAACTCCATCATATCTCCCAACTATCAACTCCAATACCATCCTTTCATGAACCCATCACTCCAAAGATACCACAATGGGTTGAAGAGAGATAATGACCTATAAGTCCCGCCTCCAGTAGGCCTTGGGTTGGGGACTAGCACTAAGCGTATAAATGTCTCATGTATGAGAGGAATTACTATCTATAATAATATAGGATTAATACATAATATGAATCATCCATAAAAAAACTCAAATATATAATATAAAATAATTTCAAAAACCATCCCACAATGCATGTATAAATAAAAAATCATACATGTAAAAGTTTCCAAAGTAAATTCCCAAAAAACAAATCTAAAGCAACGATATAGCAACTGTCCAAAGGTTTAATCTAGCAATGTTCAACACAACCCATGAAGTCCTCCTAGAATACTGAAAACAATTTTATATATGTAGGGAGAACATACATTTATACTTAGTAGGAAACCTAAATTCTCTCATGAAAATGTGAAAATTTCATACTATTGCACCTGATATAAAACAAAATAATCGAACAAAACCTTTATAGGTATATTAATCGAATCCCTATCCTCACCAAGGTTTTCTCACCAACTAACTCATCCATTTATAATAATATAATATAAATAATATTGATGATAGGGTACCCCACACAACTTTTTCCACCGACTTGCTGATCTCACACCCCAATGTTGTACGCCCTGGAACTCCCACCACTTCTGAATAACATCACATAACATGACCTACTTTCTGTAGACACCTAGGCCATAACATCACATCACATATCATTATCAGTGTAGTAGGTTATCATCAACGTGATGGGCATTGACCTTGTTCCCTGCTTCTAACATGAAAAACCCACACCATAATCCATCTCATCACACCTCGCCCAAAGGAATCTGGTCCATCACATCTAATCACTTCACATATAGATAGCGTCATTTTTGAATTTTGGAAATCACAGCCCATGCATACCACCAATGCCAAGAAGTGAGATTAGGGATGACTGGGTAGCCATCCATCCATCCCCCCACCTAGATGAAGGAAAAAACACCCACAAAACATTTGGTTTTGGCACATCGTTCTTCTCATGGGTGGGTAATGTATAGGAATAAAAAAGAATATAAAATTTATATACATATAGAGTCATAGAACACTAGCCCCATCATAAGAGTTCACAAACAAGGAATAAAACATATTTCAGGAACTTCCCCCTCCACTACAAAAAGTAAAATCACAACCCCACATAAGAAAAACACATTCCACAATTCATATTTCAGTCTTTAATTCTCATTAATCCATTTTCTAGATTTTCCATTACCAACTCATTCCCTTAAAATAGGCACCTTGTTTCTTATTTCCAACCCATTAGTTTATACAAAACATTAACCATTTAAACCACACATTAAGTCATCAATTAATTCTTTAAACATTCCCATTTTAAATAATTTTTATGCATTTAACTCCATTACTACATGAGAAACTAGAATGAACAACCAACATCACAGACCCACTGCACAACTGCACCACAACCACCATTGCGGCCCTACTGCTCAACCATATTAAAACCATCATCATAGCCTATATACACAACCATTTCACACCCACTTCACCCACACACAATATAAAATATCCACCTCCCATGAATTACATCATCACATCCAAGCCACAACACATAACTGCATCAACAAACACACTATAGAACCTACCAAAACATTTTCTAGATTAAGAATAGGGAATTTCAATCAATTAAACTTATTTATTTAAGGATGTTATCATATAATATATTCTGGTTCAATGAATTCATTATCTTATTATAAGTGGTTGACCGGTAATTTAATGTGTTTTCACAATAATCACACAACAAGGGACTCAAAACATATATAAAAAATGGAAAACAGGGGATGCCAATAGCCATGATTTTCATTTAGGAATTTCATATATAAAATCACAATATCAATAATAATAAATACTATAAAATTCATGTGATTAACATTCCACTTGACCATTTTAAATCCATTTAACCAATTTATCTATAGAAAAGTACCATTTGGAATTAGGTTCTCTCCCCATTACATCCCTTTTCATATCACAAGGTTTTAAATTTACACAATTAATTGGAGGGAGATATAGGTCCCACCCTTACTTGGTTATAATGCTACCACCATCCTTGTTTATAAAATAACCATCGTTCATAGTTATAAAATCACCACCATCCTTGGTAATATGATAACCACCATCATAGTTTATAACATAACCACCATCACATAATAAAAACCATGCATATGTGTTACACATGTTTATAAAAAAATCATCATATTAGGAACCATGAAATGAAATGGGTTCCACAAATAGTTCATCATATCATAACACTTGAAAAAAATGGGTTTCATAAACATTTCATTATTTCATCATATTATGAACCATGGAAAAGGAATGAGTTTCTTAAATATATTATAATCATAAACATAAACCATCTAGAGAATGAATAATTATGGAATTCATTGATCATATATTTAGAAAAAAATAATTATAATCAATGGTTGTTGCTATTTATGAATAAAAACACCATTAAAACCCCATTAAAACATTCTTCAGGAAAATAACCTTTTGATATTGAAATCACCTACTTGAAATCTTTTTTTTTAAAATAATTAGGAAAAAATATTCTTTTAAATTAATCATGGAGAAATGTAATTATTGATTCAAATCATTTAGAGGTCCTGAGGGTGGGAAATTCCAATCATGATGTTGAAGTTAAATGAAATCATTTCATTTACACTTTCATGAAAAAATTCAAAAAGTTCCACATTTGGAAAACAACAAGAAGATTCCATTTGAACCATTTTTAAAAAGTAATTCATGGGTAAAAATGACATTAAAAAATCATAAGAGAAAAAACAAACATTCTTTAAAACATTTTTAGAAAACAAGGATTTGAATGAAAAATGTCTTTCGACCGAAGAAAGAAATAAGTTTGATTTTCCTTAAAACCCAATTTTAAATATATTGACCATTTATTATGGAGAAAATGAATGGAAAACATGCATCATTAAGAAATAAAAATATTAGAATAAAATTAATTAGTTTTTTGAGAGGTATATCATAACATTATCTCATTTGAAACTCCATCATAAATAAAAATGACAAATAACTCGATTATAACATAAAACACATATTGTTTGGTAATTTTTGAATATTAAGACTCATGAAAGGTAAAAGATTAAATGGATATGTAAATACCCATAATTTTAATTATAAGAATAATTAAATTCATTTGTGTTAAGTATATACAACACAGAAAACAAATAAATCATTAATATGGCATGTGTCCCACAAAAACAATTATGAGATGAAAATCTTTTACCCCGCATAAAACTTCCTTAATACGTGATCAAACATATAGTATAATAAAGATATATTTATTATAAATATTTTATATAACTATGAACATATATATAAAACAATATATGATTTACTTATAAACTTTTATCATCCATTTTTTAAACTTATTTATTATAATCATTGTTCTAGGTGACATCGACTTCATTTTTCATGTATGTTCTTGTTTAGTAGTTTTGATAATTATATTATGAGAATTGATTAATCATATAAAGAATGTTAATAATGATATTAATATAATATATTTAAATTATATACATGATTATATTCATTCATAAAAGATACTAATAGAAAAATGAATTACACGGTTTATGGAGATGATAGGCTGTATGTACACAAGAACGCTATCTTTAATTTTTGATGGATGGAAAGAAAAAAGGTAAAAAATAAATCACTATTGAAAAATAATTATTATATCATATATATCATAAATTATCATTAAATACATCTTTATTACTATTAATGTAAAATGAAAATAAAAAATGATTCACATCGTATTGTGGTTGTGGCAATCCACCTGTATGCATGAGTGACATTATCGTTTCCCAACAGATTGGAAGGTAATAAGGTAGATATGATATTATCATTATAAATTTATTATAATGTCATAATTATATTTTATTAACATTAAACCACTCATAATAACCATCCATAAATTATTTTTATGAGAAATGAATTATATCACTATGTGGAGATGAGAAGTCGTACGTACGCACGAACAATACTTTAACTTCCCATTTGATTAATATTTATATGAAAAACTGTGGTTTAATATTCATAATAACATTTAAGTATATTTAAGATACTTAATTTTTTTTTTAATAATACAATATATTTAGAAGATGTTAAAGAATAATTAAAAAGAAAGTGATTGGTTAAGGCGATTACCACTTCTTGGATATAACTCCTTCAGATCTTATATTTAGGGCTTTAGGGGTGGTATTTTGAGAAGAAAAACACCAATAAAAAGTGTATAGGGGAGTGGATAAGATAAAAAGGTAGTGGTTGGTTATAAGAACCTGGGTTTTTAGAACGGGTCAAAATTCCGACCCTGTTTGAATTTTTGACTTGTTTCTAAGAAAACTGGGAAAATCTGGGAAGTTCTGGAAATTTTCAGACTTAACATCATGTACTCTAAAGTACACACCGCGTATGGGTTAGGCACGTACCAGATGTGTGCTCACCGAGTACATGGCGTGTGATGACCATGTAGAAATTTCATACTACATGACATGTAGTGTTTCTCGACACGCCGTGTACCCTTGACCGTGTGGAGGAAATACATGGCGTGTAGGCCTATTGGCTGGGTAGAATGTTTTAGCAAGTACACGCCGTGTACTATTTGTACATTCCATGTTGAGGGGCTGTGTATGGGGATATATATGGCATGTTGGGGATGTCAGCCAGGTAGAGAAGTACATGTCATGTACCTCTAGGTACACGTTGTGTAGTTAGTCAACAAATCATTGGAGAAATATCATCCGTTATATGAATAATAAAATGATGCATGACGTATAGTTATAAGTACATGCCATTTACTTTCTTTTTTTCATTAAAACGGGTAGTAGCCTCGTTTTGAGGTAGGGGTAGTGGGTTTCCTCCGAGAGACATGAATAGCTGGTTGAGACTTCAAATCATTCCCATTTATTCATCTAAAGTTAGATTCAAACACCATTTGATCCATTGGAACCCCCTCGGTAAGGCCTTGATTCCTCTTGAGTCGTTCTTCTTGATTTCCGTTCTAAGACGAGTTATAGGAGTTTGTGAAGTTTTGATTATTTTGTAGATCTACCGCATTTTATACCTAATTGGAGGATGTTATCAGAGGAGTATCATCGTACGAGCCTCAGGTAGGTGGTTCATACCTCTTTTTGTGTTTTTGTAGACTTTTGGGTGGCGCGACCTTTGGCGCATTTTTGGGTATTTTGAGCGTGAACCTGTTTTACCTGCTATTGCCTGTTTAATTGTTTACTTGACCTATATGATGCCTTTGGGTATGCATGTTACTTGTTTTTCTTGAGCAGGGATGGGTGAGTGGTTGTTTCTCATCAGGGTATTTTGGTCAGGGGATGCCAAAATGGTTATATTTGAATTGTATTGTTTTAAACTATTGAGTTTAGTTTATTAAACCTTGATAATAATTGTTAGAGGCTTTAAAGACCTCAGTGTTGGTATGGGACAACACTTGGTTTGTGCTTTTCAACTTTTTAATAGGTTTTTCCTGTTTAGAAGTGATTCTTTTGTTTATACATATGATTTCTGAATTGCATATGTGGGAACCCTTTCGGTTGTGTTGGGTATGGATCAGATATTCTTAAGTGATGCTAATCATAGGTTAGGCTTGGCCTGGGTTACATTGGGTGGTTCTAACCATGGGATTAGGTTTCATAGACGTCGGCTTGAGGTAGTGTGACTGTTAGGTTGGACATGGCCTGGGTTACTTGGATGACAAGGCCATCAGACTTGAGTGGCATGGTCGTAGGGTCACGAGGTGTCAGAGAGGTTGTGGCTTGGGAACTTATTTTGGTGATTACCTCTCACCCGAAACTTTGAATAGTGTTCACACAGAGAGACTCCGTGATGAGGTGGTTTTGACCACTTGTGTGGGTAGAGGCCCCCGTTAGTTGCAGTTTAGGTACAATTGGTTTGGGGGTGCTTTCCGTAGGAATCCACATGGAAGGTGAGGAGATTTCAGGGGATAACAGTGAGGATATTGGGTTGGGGGAAAAGGATCGCCGTTATTTGAGGGCAGACATCCTTATCCCTCCGGTTACTTTACCTGAGGGAATACATCGTTGTCCCTCCAATTACATTATTTGAGGGAAGACATCGATGTTCCTCCGGTTACATTATTTGAGGGAAGACATCATTGTACCTCCGGTTATATTATTTGAGGGTAGACATCGTTGTCCATTCGGTTACATTTTTTGAGGGAAGACATCTCTATACCTCCGGTTACATTATTTAAGGGTAGACATCGGTGTCCCCCCGGTTACTTATTTGAGGATATACATCATTGTTTCTCCAAGTTACTATTTCTTCAGTGTGCCTATGGGATGTTGGTACTTGATACACGTGGTGTTAGGGGGGCACATGGTTCCAGGTTACATGATAGATGTTCTGGCGTTGGCTGTAGTAGGTGACACTTCATGGTGGCAGTTGAACACCAGTGGAGTTTATGTTTATTTGTGTATCATTCTATTTTTTGTTTTCCTTATAACTGCATGCCTACTTAAACACTTATATTATGTATGCACCGTTGGGTGGTATTCTACTGAGATTTGACTCACACCCTGCACAGGCCCTTCGGGACGCGTGTAGAATTTATGGATTTACGTGCAGGAAAAAGGTTAGCTTTAGGTCCTGGATTATCTTAGCTATTGCATAGAGATGGTATGGACCTTGAGGTCTTTCTAACTAGAGTTTACTTTGTTTTGATTTCTTTCCTATATTATCATGCTTACTTGTTTTGTAGCTATAGTTGGTTAGCCATTGGAACCCTTTATATTTGGATATTTATGACCTGCTTTGGATGCATTCTTTGTTGTTCAGTAGTAGTTACAAGTGATCAACACGCTGTTGTGTTTATTTTCATTGTTGTTGTTTATATTTATTTCTTTTTTTGTTTATCTATATTGAATGTGCTTCCACTCTGTGGGTCTGGTTTGAGTCTGCTGAGTCGTTTATTCCGCTGCATATTTATTATTATACTCTAGACAGTACCATTATTATCCTCCGAGAGGGTATATCCTCCCCACTATACCTATAAGACCTTCTCTTCTAGTCTAAAACCTTTGGTATTTGGGGAGGTGCACCTAAGGTAGTAACAACCGACCTGTTTAGTAGTGTTCGGGTGGCTGTTTGGGTCCGGGTTATTACAAAAGTGGTATCAAAGGTGCTCTTGACAGGGATTTAATATCAGTGTTATTCTAGATACTAATGATATTGAGGCTTCTCTTTTTATTTATACTAGTTTTACTATTTGGGATATGGTATATTGGAGATAGGTTGTGACTAGAACTGGGTTTCTAGCTTGTGCTTGGGTGCTTGCAGCCCCAGGTACAAGGGATGGACCAAGTTGCCATGGGTGAGAATTGATGTTTTCTTTTTGTTCAGATTATAGTTTATATGATTTTCACCTCGATGGATCACTTGGTGTGTGATGTTATTGATTTTGATATGTAACCCTTGACCCGGTACGAAAAGGGAGAATTGAACCTTGATCCGGTATGGAAAGGTGTGATTGTTTGGCTTTTGATAGGCACATTTTAGGGTATTTCAATTTCATAACTGCACGTATGCCTTGTTATGTGATAATACCATGTGAATAATATAATTTCCATTCCTTATATTATTTCAAAATGTGAATATGTGAAATTTTTGATAAAATTTCTTTTTTATTGCAATGTGTTATGCCATGATTTATATATTTAAAGAATTGCATGTGGTAGGGTATTTGGGTATGGCTCTTGTACGAGCAGGCATGTACTTTGGTTGAGGTGATTTTGATCACCAGGATTGGGTGACTCAGTCATCGGTTTGAGGCAATGTGGTTGTCAGGATGGGCATAGCCCGAGTTACTTTTGATACTTGGCTCTCTTGAGGGCGGTTAAAGAGGCCATGAGTCCGGGATTCCATGGGCATGGGTTGCGATAGGGGAGAGTAAGGGTAGTTGTTTTATGCTGCCTCTTTACTACTTTCCTTATCTACATTGAATATATATATTGTTATATATATATATGGGTTGTCTGATCATTTATGGTATTCAGTGGGTTCCTTTTAGCCGACTCAGATGAAGCGTCAGGCGGGAGATGGTACAGTGTCGTAGGAGCAGGATCAGGTTCAGGATCCAGTGAAGGCAGAGCATGAGCTGCAGGTATAGGCTCAGGGAAAGAATCAGGTTCAGGATCCAATGCAGGTAGGACAACAGCCGGATTTGGAAGCGTTCAGACCATGGCTCGACGAGAAGCTCCGAGCTATCCTGGTATGTGTCTTGTCGGGGATTGGAAGAGGTGCGTAGGGTATAGAGCCATCTATGGAATATCTGACGCAGGAGTTCCAGTTGCAACACCCGCCACTTTTTCAGGGTGAGGGTGGTCCGCAAGTGGCTGAGAACTGGATAGATAGAATGCAGATGATCTTCGAGCAGCTCTATATGCCTCCAGGGTGGAGGGTCAAGCTGGTGACGTACATGCTGCGAGGACCGGCAAAGCGTTGGTGGGATATGCGGGGTTCAAACTCATAGGCACGAGAGACTAGCATGGAAAGAATTTGAGGATAGGTTCTTCGAGAACTTTTACCTAGAGACACTGAGGGAAGAGAGAGCTCGAGAGTTCTTAAGCCTTCAGTAGGGAGACATGTTTGTCATAGACTATGAAACTACTTTCACTGAGCTGTCTCACTTTTCACCTTGTATGGTAAGAGATGACGTGACAAGGGTGAGTCGATTCAAGGATGGCTTACGACATGCCATTTAGATCCAAGTGAATATCTTCAGGCTGGGTTCATTCTCAGAGGAAGTGAACCAGGCGCTCATAGCAAAGGGAAACTAGAGGGATATGCCCAACGTTGGTCGGGAAATGGCTTAAAGTGATGGTTTAGATAGCAGGAAGTGAGTATGGGATGAGTTCTAGTAGGGCAGTCAGGCCAAAGACTCATCTAGACCACCTCATAGCAGTTCAAAAGTCATTTTCTTTTAGTGTTGGTATCCAGGACATGTTCAGACTCAGTGTGATAGGCCTCTAAAGGAGTGTCAGGCATGTGGATAGGTCGGGAATCTGGAGAGGTTCTGCAGAAAGCCTTCTCAGACAGCTGGCAGATAGGGACCAGGACAAACTATGACATCTAGAGTTGGTTCAGGTTCAGTACCAGGAGAGGGTAGCCAAGTTTCAACTGCACGAGGAGAAAATGATAGGGACAACGGGACCTAGCTAACGGGTCAATGGCCAGTGACTAGGGCAGCACCACAGGGAGGTCAGGCATTAGGCATCCGTACTTCAGGCCAGGTGCACGTCGTGGAGCTGCCAGGGGCTAAGCAGGCTAGTGAGCCGACGACAGTTAGAGGTACACTGCAAGTGTGGTCGTGACCTTCTTGTTTATTTTTGGAATGACCTATCGAGGCATGTCCGTTTTGAGTGCATGAGGTGCCCAGGATTCATGTGGACTAACTAGATACTGGTCAGTGGGATTTGCGCCATATCGGGTGCATGATATATTTTTATATATATATGAGATGCGTAGCATCAGGAGCATCGAGGATGTGGGTTATTGGAGGTGCTGTGGGCATCGAGGATGCAGGTTACTTGAGGTGTTAGGCACCAGGTTTGTTTTTGAGCATCCATGGGATGCAGGACCTCATGGAGGCGGACACCGATGTGGTGCGGGATACATTGGGTGTCAGAAATGACACAGGAGCACCAATGAGGCGCAAGGGTTACAATGCATCATAAGAGGAACATGAGTCTGGAAACAGGTTAGTGAACCCTTACTTTGTTGAGTTTTGTAGGGTTAAGACCGAGTTAGGCAATTTATAAGGTGGGGATCCTCTTGAGGAATTTAGCCAGAATTTTTGAGACCGGGGGAGTTTGGGTTACTTTAATCGGGGTGGTATATTTAGTGTCATCTTTGGGTTTCATTTGATAGCTCGGGGATGAGCTATGTTAAGGTGGGGAGATTGTAAGAACCCGAGTTTTTAGAACAGGTCAAAATCCTGACCCTGTTTGAATTTTTGACTTGTTTCTAAGAAAACTGGGAAAATCTGGGAAGTTCTAGAAATTTACAAACAACACGCCATATACTCTAAAGTACACGCCATTTATGGGTTAAGCATGTACCAGCCGTGTTCTCGCCAAGTACATGTCGTGTGATGACCGTGCAGGAATTTCCTACTACACAACATGTAGTGTTGCTCGACATGCCGTGTACCCTTGACTGTGAGGAGGTCATACATGGCATGTAGGTCTATTGGCTGGGTAGAATGGTTTAGCAAGTACATGCCATGTACTATTTATACACACCGTGTAGAGGGGCCGTGTATGGGGATATACATGGCGTGTTGGGGATGTCGGCTGGGTAGAGAAGTACACGCTGTGTACCTCTAGGTACACGCCGTATAGTCAGTCAACAAATCCTCAGTGAAATATCAGCCATTATATGAATAGTAAAATGATACACGATGTGTATTTATATGTACATGCAGTGTACTTTCTTTTTTTCGTTAAAACGGGCAGTAGCCTCGTTTTGAGGCAGGGGTCAGTAGGTTTCATTCGGGAGACGCAAATAGCTGGTCGGGACTTAAAATCCTTCCTGTTTCTTCATCTGAAGTTGGATTCAAACACCATTTGATCCATTGGAACCCCCTTGGTAAGACCTTGATTCCTCTTGAGCCGTTCTTCTTGATTTCTGTTCTAAGATGAGTTATAGGAGTTTGAGAAGTTTTGATTCATTTGTAGACCTACTGCGTTTTAGACCTAATTGGAGACTGTTATCAGAGGAGTATCATCGTACGAACCTCAGGTAGGTGGTGCATACCTCTTTTTTTGTTTTCGCAGACTTTTGGGTGGTGCGACCTTTGGAACGTTTTTAAGTATTTTGAGCGTGACCCTATTTTACCTACTATTGCCTATTTAATTGTGTACTTGACCTATAGGATGCCTTTGGGTATGCATGTTACCTATTTTGCTTGAGTGGGGCCGGGCAAGTGGTCGTTGATCATCGGGGAATTTTGGCCGGGGGATTCCAAAATTGTTATATTTGAATTGTATTGTTTTAAACTATTTAGTTTAGTTTACTAAACCTTGATATGAATTGTTAGAAGCTTTAAAGACCTCAGTGATGGTATGGGACAACACTTGGTTGGTGTTTTTCAACTGTTTAATTGGTTTTTCCTGTTTAAAAGTGATTCTTTTTTTTGTACATATGATTACTAAATTGAATATGCGGGAACCCTTGTGGTTGTGTTGGGCGTGGCCTGGATATTCTTGAGTGATGATGATCATAGGTTGGGATTGGCCTGGGTTATATTGGGTGGTTCTGACCACGGGATTGGGCATCATGGACGTTGGCTTAAGGTAGTGTGACTGTCTGGTTGGGCATGGCCCAGGTTACTTGGATGGAAAGGCCACCAGACTTGAGCGGCATGGTCATAGGGGCACGAGGTGTCAGAGAGGTTGTGTCTTGGAAACTTATTTTGGTGATTACCGCTCACCCAGAACTTTGAGTAGTGTTCACACAGAGATACTCTATGATGAGATGAGTTTGACCACTCGTGTAGGTAGATCCCCCCATTAGTTGCAGTTTAGGTACAATTGGTTTGGGGATGCTTGCCGTAGGAAGCCATGTGGAAGGTGAGGAGTCTTCAGGGGATAGCAGTGAGGCTATCAGGTTGGGGGCAGAGGCTCACTGTTATTTGAGGGAAGACATCATTGTCCCTCCGGTTACTTTACTTGAGGGCAGACATCACTGTCCCTCTGGTTACATTATTTGAGGGCAGACATCGATGTCCCTCAGGTTACATTATTTGAGGGCAGACATCGCTATCCCTCTGGTTACATTATTTGAGGGCAGACATCGTTGTCCCTCCGATTACATTTTTTGAGGGTAGACATTGTTGTCCCTCTGGTTACATTATTTAAGGGCAGACATCGCTGTCCCTCCGGTTACTTATTTGAGGACAGGCATCATTGTTCCTCTGAGTAACTATTTCTTGGGAATGCCTGCAGGACATCGGTACTTGAGACACGTGGTGTTAGGGGGGCACATGGTTCTAGGTTACATGATAGAGATTCTGATGGTGGCTAAAGTAGGTGAAACTTCATGGTGGCGGTTGAGCACTAGTGAAGTTTATGTTTATTTGTGCATCGTTCTGTTTTCTATTTTCCTTATAACTGCATGCCTACTTAAACACTTATATTAGGTATGCACCATTGGGTGGTATCCTACTGAGATTCTTCTCACACCCTACACAGGCCCTTCGGGACGTGTGTAGACTTTATGGATTTACATGCGAAAAGGAGGTCATCTTCAGGAGCTGTACTGTCTTAGTTGTTGCATGGAGATGGTATGGACCTTGAGGTCTTGCCTAACTAGAGTTTACTTTGTTTTGATTTTTTTCCTATATCAACATGCTTACTTGTTTTGTAGCTATAATTGGTTATCCATTGGCTCCCATTATATTTGGATATGTATGACCTGCTTTGGATGCATGTTTTGTTGTTCAGTAGTAGTTACAGGTGATCAACATGCTGTTGTGTTTATTTCCACTACCGTTGTTTATATTTATTGCTTCAACTGTTTATCGATATTGAATGTGCTTCTGCTCTACAGGTCTGGTTCTAGTCTAATGAGTCATTTATTCTGCTGCATATTTATTATTATACTTGGTCTAATACCATTATTATCCTCCAAGAGGGTATAGTCTCCCCACTATACCTATAAGACCCTCGCTGCAAGTCGGTAGACTTTGGCGTTTGGGGAGGTGCGCCTAAGGTAGTAACACCAGACCTGTTTAGCACTGTTCAGGTGGCTGTTCGGGTCTGGTTTGTTATATTGGTCAAGCTACAAGGTTTAATGCAGTGTACAAAAGATAATAGAGATGTTACCATTTATAAATGAGGGGATGAGAACTCTTGGAATTTCCTAAAATATTAAATTTAATATAAACTAATATTTATGTCCATATTCCACCAAAATGAAAATATTTGAAAATATAATGAGTTTCAGTCTAAATAATCTCATCCAATAAAATCTTGATAGGTTTGGATCCATTTTTCACCCTTATCATTTTTAACCCCTTGTTAACCCTTTTGACAATTGCTATAATATTAAAATTTTCTAAACTTCAATGGTTAATAATGTTACTATAAAATGAAATAAAACCCATAAATTTACCATGGTTAATGTTAAAAACAATAACTCATTCATTTATTCGAATCTATTTCAATTAATAAACTATTTTTTATTATAAAATATAACTAATATTAATTTTAACACTATTCATTTAATTTAACATTACATACACCATGACAAAGGGGGAATAGAAATATAATAATTTTAAAATACCAAGTATTTCATATAGATCTTGGAAGTTTCTAGGACACATTATCTTAATAAAATTATACAACTTTTCGTATTTTTGAAAATCATTTATTTTTCTTTTTTGTTAGTTGAATAAATTCCTTATTAGAGTTGTAGAAGAATTTAGGGTAATTTTTTTATCAATTAAAATTATAATTAAATTACCATGATGAAAAAAATCATCTATCATTGAAATTAATATTTATAACAAAAAATATCCTCTATTTATCCATATGAATAAAATTTAATTCTTATAAAACAAAGAGAATGACTTTTATGATTTTTTCTTATATAAAATAATATAAGGGTCAAAATCATGGAGAATGAAATAATGGTCATATAAAAATATTTTGGATGAATCTTAATGAGATATTATAATACAATAAAATTTAGGTAAGTGTTTGGGTTAATTTTGGGAACATGTCATATTATTTTAACCAAAATAACTAGATTTACCCTTTGATTTTATAACAAAATTTCTAATGTTACTATTCATAATGTCCAAAAAAATGGGAACTGTTTACCAAATTTGGACCACATGATTAAAAATATGGAATCTATTTTTCATATTCAATTTCTAAAATTAAAAAAAAATATTTTTTATATCAATGCGTAAAATGCAATGATGAACAATTCTTAAAAAAAGCGTTTTTAAGCCCCAATTTTGTTCCCACAAAAATTGGATATAGAGACGATTCCAATAAATTTAATTATATTATATGTAATAAAATAATACTTATGTTAATTTTTGATCAAATTTAGAGTATAATAAGACTTTTTTTTTTGAAAATAAAATGACAGTTTTACAAAAATCAATATTTTTCACTATTGACTAAAAACAAATTTCTATAAAAAACCAAACTTTCAACCAAAGCTAATTATGATATATTGATTTTTAAAATTATTCCCTTTTATATAATAAAATTTATTAAATATAAATAAATTTTAATATAATTATTTTCTCCTAAAAAGAGATATTTTTTTGATTAAAACACTTTTTTGAAGAATAAAATTGAATTAACATAAATTGAGTGCTTAATTCCTAAGAATTAATCAATACAATTATATTAAGTAGGAAAATTATATAGATTTAACAATATATTTATTACTATTCATACCATACAATTTTAATATTTTGGTTATAAGGGTCACATAATAATATTTTAATAATATATCATAGTACATTTAAACTCAGTGTTTCATGTAGAACATTATATCGAGGAAATAAAATTATTTAAAGATAAATAATTTATATAATCTAAGTGTGTTTCATGATATTCATGGATCAAGACTAATAGTTGTATTTTCCTCATACTAGAAATTTTAAGTTATATCCTTAGATTAAGAAGAAATCATATTTTTATCGAGTATATGGATGATATAGGTTTTAATACCACATTAACTGGTAATTAATTTAAAATTACTATAGGAGATATGGTTAGTTCTTGAGGAGTTAAAATTATAACATATAAAACATGATATAAAAATTCATATACATTCTTGTATTAATAAATTTTTTTCATAATTCATAGTTGTGGGACAAGAGGAAAGGCCACATGAGTTAGAAGGGGATGAAGGTGACAGAAAAAAAAAGGAATGCTATCAAAGTTAAAGTTGGTGAAAGTTGGATTGTGTTAATATTGTATCAGTTGAAAAAAAATATCCTTTGTAGAAGGAGGTAGAACCCCAAATGTTGGTAAACTTGATCTAATGTTTGGGGGCATGAATTAGTACATTCACTTGTAGTGTCATGATATAATGTGATATTTATTGATTACTCAATAGGGAAGATATTGATTTACATTCAAAAAATAAAATCTGATGTGTTTAAAATGTTTTATAATTGGAAGACCATTGTGGGGAATGATTCAATATCAATGGTGTAATGTTTGAGGTCTGATAATGGAGGAGTTTATGGTAGTCCAGAGTTCAAGGAATTCTGCTCTAATAATGGAATTCGATGAGAGATGAGTCTTATAGGCACACCACTATAGAAAGGTGTAGATTAATGGATGAATAAGACACTAAATGAATGTTTTAGGATCAGGTGGTTTCACTTAGGGTTTCCAAAGAATTTATGGAAAAAATCAGTAAATAGGGCAGCATATCTCATCAACATGAGTCGATCTATACCATCAACAAAATCTATACATGAAGAGATCTAGTATGAAAGGAAAGTATGATTCTAATAATTTTTATTCTTTGGTTATTTGGAATATATACATATACATGATGATTCAAGGGATAATAATAATGATAAGTCCAAATAATGTTTCATTATTTTTTATGGTGATAAGGAGTTTGGTTATCACTTTTGGGATGATAAGTACAAGAAGATCATTAGAATCCTTAAAGTGATATTTAATAAAGGTTTCACATAAAAAGTCCATTATGAAACTGATGTTGATAGTGAGAATAAAGATCATAGTACACAGAGCAACTAGAGATTGAATGTGTACCAAAGAATGTTTCACTTAGACTGATGGGTCCTACTCCTCAAGTGGAGTTGAGAAGACCAACAAGGGTGAAAAGGACTATGTATATGTATTCATCATCCACAGATTATTTATTAGTGATTGACTGTGGAGAACTATAATGTTATTAAGGAAATATTTAGTGATTTTTTTTAAAAAAAGTTATACATGTTTATAATGAAGAATATTTCATTATTTGATGATAACAACACATGGTAGATGAAACCATTTCCATAAGTAATGAAATCATTATTGAAAATGGGAATACCATGAAATGTAGGAACATGATAGTAAGAGGAGATACAAGGAATGAATGGTTTTCAATAGAAGGAAGGTGTGGATTTTACATAATTCTTCTCACCTATAGTGAATAGTAACACCATTTTAGTAGTTATCTATAATGTTTTCATCATAATACATGTATTATGAGCATAATAATGTGAGAAAGACTTTTATTCATGGAGATATAGAGGAGGATATTCATAGGAAATGGCTAAGTGGATACATTGATTTAGTAATGGAATACCTTGTGTGAATACTCTATAAGATTTTATATGAGGTAAATCCTGAACCCAAGAAGTGAAAAGAAATTCATGATTCCTTCATGATAATGAATGCTTATAAATAGTTTTTAATGGATTAATATTTATTCTTAAAGTATTTTAGAGATGGATGTAGTAAAAAGATTCTATATGTAGATGGAATGATCATTTCAGGATCAAGTGTGTAGAGAATAAATGTGTTAAAAGGGTAGTTGGCTGAGGAGTGAAGATGAAAAATAATGGAGAAGATGGGAAAATTTTCTGGATAGAGATTAAGAAAGACCATGAAATAATAAAATTGATGTAATAACATGATGAATACATTATAAAGGTATTTAATAAATATTTTATGATGGAAGAAAAGCAAGTGTCTTTTCCTCTAGGAATCTATTTCAAACATTAAATGGACTAGGCATTGAGGACAACATAAGAAATTGTATATATGGAAATGGTTTCATATGAATTAGTTTTTGTAATCTTGATGTTTTCCATGTTTTATACCTGACATGTTATTTCTCATGTAGTGGTATTTATGGAGCAGGTACATGTCTAATAATGGAAAGTAACATTGTGAAGTTTTGATATAGATATTGAGGTATTTTAAGGGAATAAAGGAAGAAACTTTGAGCTTTGGGAAGATAAAATAATTATAGGGGTTTGGGGATATTGAAATTTGAGGATATATCGGGAGAAGGTAGAGTACCACAGGTTATGTAATTGTATATGGAGGAACTATAGTAAGATGTATATTTAAATTTCTAAGGTTGGTGGAATTATCAACCTTAGAGGTAGAATACAGTACTGAAACAAAAGATGGAAAAGAAATAGTTTGGATAAAGAAATTATTGGCTGGTTTGGATAGAAATTTAGAGGGAAAAATATTTCACTATGATATTTAGTGTTCCATACATATTGGAAAAGTACCAAATATTTACTTCGTGGACAAATAATATATTATTGAATATCCTTTTTATCAGAGACTTGATATAAGATGGTCTATTCACATTATAGGCAATTCATGGAACCAATAATCCAGTAGGATAATGAAAAAAGATAATGAAGATATAGAAGTTAAGGAACATATCTTCCCCTTTTGCTATCCATTTATGAATGTAGGATGATAGGTAGAATATGGATGAACACTATGGAGAACTGATAAAAAACTAAATAAGTATTTCATGATTCATCAGCATGAAATTGAAATTTTGAATAGAAGAACACACTAGTTAGTGAAGAAGATGAGGATATTAGTGTAAGTATCCTATATATGTCGGTAGAATTAATTTATTTCATCATTTAATGTTATTAACCAAGTGATATAATGTTAGAATATTATATCCCAATTATCATGGATTAATTTGGGTCAGATACTAGCATCAAAGACTGCACACTAGACCAAAACAACGATTATTCTATTAGGTTTTCTGACCAGGTGATACTGATAGGGAATTTTAGTAGTGAAAACATATTACATGGTTGTTTTTGTATCTTTTAATTTTAATAAAATGGTGTTGTAGCTCAATGAACTTATGTCCACTAGCCACTATAGTAGAGTGGATATACTATATAGTTGGTGGCACAGTTGAATCATCTTCTTTATTATATAATTATAGGCATGATTTCTCTATGTATCTAAAACTATAAAATTTCCCTATAATTATGCTCATGATCATAGTGAAATTTATTCCTCTCCATGGAAGTATGAATTATTTATATAACCATATAAATCATTTGTCTCATTTGATCTTCTTCTAATTATTTAGTTTTCCATTTTAATCTTCTGTGAATCAGTTTTTATTTGTTTCTCATAGAATTTTTGCAACATAATTCATATGTTGGAATCCAATTTAAATAAATAAATAGTTTTAAAATATGGAAATTGAAAAACAAATCACAATATAACAAAATTAATTTGATAACTCATTAATATTATACCAATAATAGAAATAAATTAACCAAAAACCATATACAAAATGGTCCAGAACATTTTAAATGATAATGTGTCCAATATAAAATAACTAAAACTTCACTAAGGATCACAAAATTCTACTCATGTACATAATATCCTCATAACCCATGTTCAACACCAACACAAAATCATGGATGTGAAATGAGCATAAGTAATACCCACTAAACTACATAGAACCCTTTCCTTTACCTTTATCCTACAAAACTATGTTTGAATATACCCACTGGGTATATATAATGTTTGAAGAAAATCTTGGTAGGATATGACCATGAATCTATATAATTTCTTCCACCATGAAAACCATTAGTTATAGTTTGAAAATAATTCCTGAAAAAATATTTCATTGAAAACATTTTAGACATCATTAGGTTTATTTAATGTAATACATTTATTATCAAACCATGCTAAAAATTAAATAATAAAGTAACTCTAGGGAAGATTAAGATAGTATCATTGAAATCCTACATCAAAATGGGAAATAACTATTACAAAACACTACCAATCAATACATAAATAAAGGGATTATACCAATGGGTATAAGGAAATTATGACCCGCTCTATCCAGCACACATGAACATAGTAATTCTTTGAGCTCACTCACTCTCACTATGATGCTAATCAATACTGTTAGATCATATAGTATTAGAAAGAAACATTCTATAGTCAAAACACAATCTATACTAAGGATATAATCATTCAAATTACTAACTAAACCAAGGCATCCAATGTGTATCTAACCATCAAGAAGAAAGATAATATAATTGAAATTCCATAAACAAAGTTACCATAATTTATAGAACATCAATCAAAAATTAAAATAATATTTGAAACATACTTTCAAAATCATTTGAAATTTAAATATTCCATCAAAACATTTCATCAAACTCTTTGTAGGTTTTAAAAATATTGTAAGGAAAACGTCATATGAAAACATTATTTCACCCAAATCAAATGAATAATAGGAATTAAAAATAAAAAAAATCCATAAATAACTCATATAAATCACAATTAATCAATATAAACTAAAGTAAATATATTAACCAAAGGTATTCCAGTGTAAAGAACCATTAGGTAGACGCAAAAACATTAAAATAGTGTTCTTTTCATCGCCTCTATTTAAAAATAGAAGGAATGAGTAAAATGGATCAACACAAGAATAAAACATCATAAAATTTCAATAAAAACACATTCATTTCCTTAGGTTCATCCTCTAAAACCATATAGGGTCTGAATAAATTAATAATATGATATAACAAAGTAAGGTATGAATAATAGAGGAGAAATCCATGGAAAAATAATCCTTAACTTATAGAAACCCACCATGAATGAAGGAAAATCACAAAAGAAATAAAAAAGGAATAATATTTTACTATTGGTGGGATTATATGAAAACAAATATAGGTATGTGATGGGTTTAGAAATTAAAATTGATTGGGGAATAATAGTAATTTTATATTTTTATGAAAAATGGGTAGACCACATAGTTTGGACACAAATTTTCTATTTACCATGAACTAACCGTATGTGTGGGACATCCCATGACTGAACAAGGTTATACAATTATATAGATACCTAATAGGGTTCAAGAAACCATTTTATATCCATGAAAAACACAACAATAATGTCTTACAACCTCTAGCACTGTTGGGTGAGCTGCTAGCACTAACAGTACTCTAATTATACTACTTGGTATATTTTTTAAATTTATATAAAATCTAAACATCCATATTAAAAAAACACTAAAAAATTAAATAAATTATAAAAACATATAAATACATATCTATGACTTGAATATTGTCACAAGATTAAGTTATGAGGCTTCAAGGGTATCGATTACCATCATCTCTGATAAAGATCCTCACATTACCTTGTGGGTCCGAGGGGTGGGTGGTTCAATATCCTTTCATATCCAAACTCTACATTATCACTAAATTCAACTAATATATATATATATATATAATTCATTTTAGAAACATCATGATATGTTTCAAGCCTGTTTTTGTTATTTTATTGGATCATGTGTGAAACACCTATACTTGTTAGTGTATTCATACAAAAACAATTATCACTCTTCCACTAGAATGATGTGGTTTATAAAATTATATGGGAAACCTTTTAAATAATTATTTTTCTAGAACATGGTTGAGGATTAAATTATTATTTGATTGGATTTGTGGAAGATCATTATAGAGAAGGTCTACATGTATTGATAGTGGATGAAGGTGGTGTAGGACCATCATAATTTTCATGGGAATTGAATGAAGTGACTTTATAGTATGAGGTAAGAGCTCATTTATATTTGAGTGTTTCCCCTAATCATGGAAAATAATATTTTGAACAAGGTATTAACATTTACTTATTATTTTTCAATCCCTATTAGGTTTTGGGTCATATATAATATGTTTTTTTATTAATATCTTGTTTCCTATAGCTAGACCAGATCCACTATGTCGTCCACGTGACATAGCTTTGTTGAAAAAATCATGAAGATTCCAATATTATGAATTTAGGGATTTAAATATCAAGGATGATGTGACATTAATAGAGAAGAAATTTAAGATTCAAGATCATTATGATAATGATTTGTGAGTGTGAGTAAACCTTTTGGTTTGTGTTTTATTGGGGAATGGTTGTTTGGAGGAAATTATGTGGAAACACGATTCATAGATACTTAATAAGTACACTGAGTTAGTTTTATATCTATTTTTTTGATGATGTGTTTTCTTCATTTTTTTTTGAAATTTTGGTATGGATATTTGTGGATATTTTTCTTGAGTTGAGTTTTCATGTGATTCTTGTGTTTTTTTACTTCATTTTTATGTTTTAGAGGTTTATCCTGGTGCAAATTTATGTGTTTGAAGTTATTGGTTCCTTCACGTTTTTTTTTATATTTTGGATAATTATAATTATTTTAAATGTATCTAATGGAATGATCCAGACTTCCTAGACTATTACTTAGTTTTCTTATGTATTTTATATTTATGGAAGGTATTGAATGGATATATGAGGTGTTAGAATAGATATTGTTACTAGGAGAAGGGGTTTTATAGTGCAGAGTTTTATTTTATACTATTAATGGTTGAATTGAAGTTAGGTGGTGGTATGGGTGGTTTGTAAGTGCAATAGATATTGATTATCATAATTACTTAGTTATTCCTTATTAGGTGTCCCTAATCTTTGTTATTTGGGATGCACTATGTTTTTTTTCATGCATTGATCGAGATGAAGGGAAGATCACGAAATTAAGACATAGAGATATCCCTTATCCTTAGTTATATTTTATTAAATAAGTTTCAAATTTTATGTAGGGATATATATAAGAGATAAATTCTATGATTCCTAGAGAATAATTTAAATTAACCCTGTTGTGAAGTAACCTATACCCCTTACACCGTGGACTCATTATTTTACAACCAAGGTATAAATTATAAACCCCCTAAAAATTTATGTTTATTTCCATTATTTCTATCTAAATTGGGTGGCCATAAGTTCATATTTTGGAGACATTTTAGTTCCCATTATCATCCTTTATACATAGATTTAAAAGATCCACTATTCATTATATGATTTGAGTACCACTCCATTACACTTGGTTTTTATCCATTTTATTCATCTATGGAAGGTTGTATAATAGTTTGACATAAGATTTTTTTTATGATGGGTTGTGTGGGAAATTCTTTCACAGTGATTACTTGTACATTGGAAATGGTAGGGTATTTAAAAATTATATTTTTTCAAGTATGAATTATGGATATTACAGGATTTTTCATTCTATGGGTGGATGCTATGAGATTATTTACATAATATAATAAATGAAACTAATAACTAAATAGGTTGGTAGGGGTGTTGTCTATGAGTTAACTTGTTTCCATGATATTAATCACGCGATTGATGAAATTTAACTACTACTGCTGAATTTTTCTGTTTCAACTAATAATTGTGTTCTATTATTTGGATTTTACTACTAAAATCACAATTTATAAATAATTATTTTCATAAATTTGGTAAATAAACTAGTTTTTTTTAATCTTAAATCGATGTGATGTTTCTTGTGAAAAGGGGATTATATGAGTTTTTGTTAATGGAATTTTTTTTAATGGATTACTGATATTTTTTAGTTACAATTGAAGTGGTTCTAGGGTCATAGTGTTGGATGGTTGTAGATGGTTTTAAGAAGTTATTATGTGTTAGGTAGTGGAGTTGAGGCTCTGATTCCATTATTAGAATATGAGGAATTAGTCTTGGATATGAAAATAAATATATTGGTTGTTGTGGGGAAGTTATGGTGTTTTCACTCATTAGTTTTTCAGGGATTGTTTTAGTGAATAAATGTCTAGTTTTAATTGATTTATAGTTTCCTAGTATAAAATTAATTTGACATGTAATGATGAACATGGTATAGGTTATGTGAAGG
Organism: Viscum album; assembly: GCA_963277665.1. Lineage (NCBI taxonomy): Eukaryota > Viridiplantae > Streptophyta > Magnoliopsida > Santalales > Viscaceae > Viscum > Viscum album. The sequence continues at coordinate 1,483,490,644 of OY728164.1, read as the reverse complement.
AATTTAATGGACTATGGTATATAAATAGAAGAAATGGAAGAGGTAATATCTCTATTAAAAGTAGATAGTGGTTAAGAATGTATTTTTATTAAATATGAAGTTTAATGGAATGAAAAACATAATATGGATGGAAAATGATAAATATGGAAATGTTAAATGATCTGATTAAATGGGAATATATTAGAATATTTGTGGATGTTTTTTGTGGGAATATACTTTGGTTAGTGATATATATGTTGTATAAGATGTTATTAGAAGTATATGAGCATATAGTGATGGTTATGGGATGTGGTAACACTATATCTGAGAGAATATTTTTGGTTGGTATTTTGAGTTCTTATATTATACATGTATTTTCCTATGATTTTATATGTTACTAATAAAGTTAGATCGCTATACCAAGATCCCATGGTCTTGGGTTCTTTGTTTTTTCCCTAAATAACTAGGTTGGCTAGGGAAATGATGATTGACTAGTCCCTATTCTGGCTCTTTATACTGAATGTGGTATAGTTCTGATGATCATAGTTTGATAGTGTATTTTATATGATGATGGTTGGATGATGATGTGGTATATATAGCAGGGGATGTGCATTATAGGATGAGGTCGTGAGATTTATTTCATTCATGTTCATGATACACTGAAATATATGATATATGATATGTGTTTGAGATGTGAATATGAGATATAGAGATGAGGTTTTAGTTATAGTTTGTTGTTACTTGTGATAATGATAATGGTAAACCATGTATGATTTTGGGTATATAGTGTTATAGTATTACCGATATTAGGTGTGTCAAGATTTATTTGATTGTGTGGATATAATATAGATGGGAGTAGTAGAAATTTTACATTTGGTGTTGAGTGAGACAAACCAGTAGATAAGTGGTCTATGGTACACGCTTGTTAAATGATTTGTTATTTTTTTACTATACTTGAATGGAATATTTTTTGAGTGAGCCATGTGGAGGTTAAGGGATAGTATACCTAATAGGCTCTTTTTATTTTTTTATTCTTTGAAGTAATAGAATGATTCTTCGACAATTTCATAAGTATTCTTGAGGGGGATCATGTTGAGTATTCATGTTTCTTGACAACTATATATATAAGGATTTTTCATGTTTTGTAGGGTGAGTTTAGAGATTTAGCTGGTACTAACTTCCATAGATATTGGGGCTATGGTTGGAGATACTGCATTTGGATTTTTATTTTAGTAATCATTTTAGAGACATATATTTTTTTGAAATTTTATAGATTGTGGTTATTGTGGGATCATGGTATTTTATTATATTGTTTCATTGATACGTGTATTTTTTTATTATGTTACTGGTATATAAGAAGGAAATTCCTCCCAGTTGAATGTTTTATACCCTCAGTTCTAGTCGCCAACACAAGGCCTATTAGAGGTGGGACTCGGAGGACACTCTCATCCTCACTACAGCCCTAGAAGGGGTTCCTAATAGCGGTGGATCATTATATAGGAATAACTAATAAAGATAAAAAGGCTGAAGTAGCTTGATCATTTTTAGCAATGATTTTTGACATGTAATATATTTTTTTGAATTTTTTTTTATTTTAAAATTCATTAACATAGTTCAAAAGAGTTGTTCATCCAATTCCATATGATATTTTATTATAGAATAAAACAACCATTGGTATTCATAATTTAATCCAGGAGGCTTCCAAAATCATGTTCAGTGGATAAAATAATCAGGGTATATAAAATTAGGATATTTTTATTAGTGTTTTATATTCTTGTACTTTTTTATTTATAATAAATTGGGGCTTCAAGGTAATCATATAGAATATATTAAAAATAGGTTAATATAAACTTCAGACTACTGTAGCACTTGATATTGTATTATATGAAAAATATTTCCAGTATAAACATCCTAATATTACATTCTCCATATAACATTAATTTAAAATAGTACTTGATAAGGCATTATCATTTCATTATCAGTGTGTCAAATTTTTGACATATTATTATATTTGATATCATAGTACTATAATTTTACTTGATGTCCCATTTGTGTGGTGGTATAGTCTCATAAAACTCCTATATATTACATTAATGAACAACATATCTTTCATCGACTTACCAGTAATCTATTTTGTATTAATGTATTCTCACAATACAACTCGAGACTCCATTTTACTTATAATGTAGTTTTATTTTGATTTCCATAACTCAAAATATAATTATTTTTTCCTAATGAATACTTGGGTTAACTCATTATAATATGATGAATTCAAAAAAAAACTTTCACATGATTGATTGAATTTCATGATCTTATCGATATACATAACATATCAGCAATATTAAAACCTATCTTTGATGAAAAAACATTAAAAACAATTCTCAAACTATGATAATCAATAGATATAGGAAAGTACATAAATGAAATAATAAGGAATGAAAATCCAAATGAAATGGATCGAAACACCAATTATGTTTTCTCAAATTCATAAGTCAACCACCAATGAAACATATGTTATATCCAATGTAGTGAAGGTATCCAATGATAAAATCTATCTATAATCAATGTAATCTCAATATTCAATGTACAAAAGATGTTACATATAAATATAATATATTAAAACAATATAAGTAAAAAAATGAAACCAATTATACTAACATTTTTTTGTTATCAAAATAAGGAAATTGTTATATCATATATATAAAATATAAATTATTAAATATTCAAATTCTTTTGGATAAAAATAATATCTTTTATATATTATAGATTTTTTAAATATAAATACGTAGAAATAAATTCATTAGAGTCATGGATTATATTATAAATGTTATTATAAATATTAAAATTTATTATTAAAAAAACTTTTGTAAATAATGTAACACCATGATATTTTGTGAAATATTTTTTTGAATTAATTTAATCTTTTCAATATTTTTTATTTCACACAATACTGAATATATCTTGTGTTATGTGAAAGAACTATGTTTGGATTGCATTTCACACAACACAAAGTTAATCATTCACTACACGCAACACATAGATTATATTTTATTATATGAAACATTGTGTTTCACTTGTGTTACACACAATGTCAAGTTCCTTTGATATATTTCATTACACACAAGACTAAGTTTTACTGAACCACAATATTCTATTAATATTGTTATTAAAATATTATTATAGTTATCACTTAGCCATTAGAATGGAATATGTTAATAATATTAACTAAATTATGAAACTATTGTTTACACATATTTATAAAATTATTCCTTTGGTTATCAATTTGATGTAAATAAAAGAAATAACTATTTGAAAATAAAGAAATTCATTTTCTAAGAAAACTATTTTTCTATGTACAAACACAATTTTATCTCAATAACTTAATCAAACCACATTTGATAAAAAATTAATATAATTAATATATATTATATATTCAATCATATTTTTTTTCACTCATCCAATATATTTTATAGATATTAGATAATAATAAATCCAATTTTATGAATAAAAAGATATATTTTTAAAAGGTAATTTTACCGCATTTTAATGGTTCAATGATTTTAAATATATATATTTTCCAATTTATATTTTATATTGAAAAAAATAAAATTTATATTTGAAATGGGAATATCAAAATTTACTTTGGTGAAATTTTGGTATTTTCTAGAGATTCTTCATTTTTTGATGAATAGCAAAAACAGTAAATTTTAATTGAAAAATAAATTTTCATATAATTTATTTATATAGTTAAATTATATATTAAATTGGTTTTAATGTACATTTAAATCAATTATACATATATTAATACATTATAGGTCATTTTAATCAATTAAATTTTCCAATTTTATATAGAAACATTTCAAAATTTTGAACATTTTCACTTTAAAAACTATACGTCTCGTCTCGTCTACCAGATTAATTTTAAATTAATTCCTTCCACTTCTTTGATTAGAAGTTAGAAAAATAGATTCCATATTTTGAATCATCTTAATTTATAATTTATATTATGGTTAACTTATTTTTTGACAAAAAATATCAGTGAATGTAATTAAAATTAATTACAACAATTAAGGTAAAAACAAGTTTACTTTATGGTCAAACATTAACTTAAGCGGACAAGTAACCCGGAATCATGTAAAAAATCTATTTTATGGACATATTTTAATAATATCTTCCATTTTATAGAAATTTAAAAATTATTTAACACACATTATGTCATATAGACCTCTCGATATTGTTTACCTTTTTATAATTACAAGAATAACACTCCACCTCCATTATAAAAGGGCACTCATCCCCCCTCATCTCACTTCATCACACATATCAATACATTTTTATAGTATAATACCAGCCCAAATATGCATCCAAATTCCCTTATCTAATCCTAGAATCCACACATTTGGAAGAAATAAAACCACATTAGTCCTTTATTGCAAACCAAAAGAAATTACCCAAAGAAGAGGTAACATCCTTCAACAAGTACTTTCGTTTTATTTCATTCTACACCCACTAAATTCTTATTATTTCATGGTTATATAATAAAATTAGTATCCTCAATATACTTATATGTTTTTATGTTAAGGTTTTTACCTTTTATTACACAAACATGCATCAAATGGAATGCAAAATTATTGTTCGTGTGTACGACGAACTATCACTCGTGAACCAATGTCGTCCATTCATCCATTAGCACATTTCATGGTTGGGAATAATGAAGGGAATTCTATTATTATATTATATATATATATATCATATTTATGATTTATATATTCTTATGTAATTTTTACATAACACATACCCTAATACTTACCATTTTTTTGGAATATGATAACTTTGTTTTTGGACGTGTGGACTACTGCATCCTCAAAGCGATGTGATTTGTTCACACCCTAGATGGAATGTATTAATGACGAGTTTAATTAAAATATAAAATATTTATGAAATAATAATTCTACTATAATTATAATATATATATATATACATATATTTCAAGTACTTTTTTCTTTCAATACGAAAATAAAACGGAAACAACGTTCATGAGTATGTATAGCCTACCGTCACCATGAACAATGTATTCCATTTCATATTTATGTATTTTATAAATTATTATAAATATATAAATATATATAATATATTTGATATTTATATCATGTTTTATATTCTGTAAATATGTAAATCATGATCTATATAAGATGATCAATAATAAAAAGTCAAAACATATATGAAAAATAATGTCGTTATTACCCGCAATATAACATTAGAATTTAATTGTTTATAAACAGGTAAATAAAACCATGATCAAATAATTAATGGTATAATATACAATAATATCATTCTTTGGTATATTTATAATAAAATTTTATTTGTTATACAAGAGTTTTGAATGTGTACTAAGAAATTCAAGACTTAAGGTAAGGGTTTTCCCATCTCACTTTTATTTATGTGAGATATATGCTATATTCACCACTTATTCATGTTATGTAGTGTATATACTGACCTAAAATATGTTATATCATTAATTTAATTTATTTCATGATATTAAATGTTTTAATTTATGTTATTGTTTCATGTCGATCATGATTCAAAAGGTACTCAGGCAGTGATGGTATTTCTAGTCTAACTTTTATTTTTGGGAGACTTATAACATATTCACCATTCATTTCATTTATGTGTTGTATATACTATTTATGTGTTGTATATACTACCCGTGAATGTATTATATGATTACTAACCTTAATTTTATGGGTATTTACATACCCATTTTATGACCTCTCTTCCATGTGGTTTATGGTTCAAAAGTTACCAAATTGCTAAGGAGATTTTGTCTCAATTCACCTTCATTAAGACACATGTTATGTTATACAACTATATTATTTTAAAAGGTGTATATTATTCACTTTTAAATGTTATATCATGAGTTTTCCAATTTTTATGATATTTTAAGCTTAATGTAATGTTATTGTCTCATGAGAATTATGATTCAATGTTACAAAAGTGGTAAGAGTATATTGCCACAACCTCATCATTTATTGGGATTAATTACAATTATGCTTCCATTAATGAAGTATTATGATACATATCTCAAGAATTATCATTAAATTTCTTATCCTCTACTTATTTATGATATCATTATGTAATGATACCATTTTTACACTCTATGGTACCTAATATAGTTTTTTAAAAAAATATGACATTATTTTTCTCTTCAGTCAGAAATATGTTTTCTCCCAAAACCATGTTTTGTAAAAATGTTTGTTTGAAAATTTTATATTAGTATCCAATGGTTTTAAATGATAAATTTACCCATGTTTTACTTCTTTAAAAATAGTTTTAAAAAGGAATCTTCTTCTTGTTTTCTGATTGAGGAACTTTTCTAAACTTTTTACGGTGAAAAAGGAATGTTCATTATCCATGAATTTAACCATCATCATGACCATAATTTCCTTGAATATTCCTCTAAAGGTTTTAAAAAATATTTTTAATTAAATTTTTTCTTTATATTATAGAATTTCCTTTTTTAAGTGGATTTCAAAGAAAAATATTTTCAATTTTTTTTATATTTAAAAAACTGTAAAAAATGTATTTCAAAGCTTCCATTTTATGTTTTCAAATATATTTTTAAAAAAATAAGGGTTTAATTTTTTTTATTATTTAAACATATTTTTTAAATAAGAATGGATATTTTCTTCAAGAAATGTTTGAAATAAAATTTCAAAGCATTATTTATTAGAAAATGAATTTTCAAATTTTTTTATGAAAATGATTTTCAATGAAAGGATATTTTACTAAAAAACATTCCAAGTAATCTTTGAAAATACTTATCCATATAAAATGACATAATTTTTTATATTATATGATTTAATGGGGATATGATATAATAATTACATTCATATTGTTTCTTGAATTGTTTTCTTGATGGAATGATGATTATGAAACCTATTTTTCTTCCACGGGTTATATTCTTTTGAAACCCACTCCTTTTCACACATTATGATTTGATGAAATGATTATGAAACCTATCTATTTTACATAGTCTATGATATGATGAAATGTTTATGATACTCATTTCATCACATGGGTTATGATACGGTGTTTATGAAACACATCTCTTTTATGGGTCATGATATGATGAATGTTTTATTATATTATGGCACATGTATATATGATTTCATTATGCGATGGGTGGGAACTATATTTACCCCTAATTAATTGGGTAATTATTTATATCTCATGATATAATGATGGGAAACAAGTCTATAGGATTGATTCATGATGGGATACAAGTGTGTCATAATCCAAAATGGGAAATAGGTGTATCCTAACCCACAATGGGAAACTGGTGTGTCAAGATCCACAATGGGAAACATAAGTGTCCTTATCCATAATGGGAAATAAGTGTGTCTTAATTCACTATATTTATAGTCTTTGTATTTAAACTTGACTACTATGATGTTATTCACAAACCTAATTACAAGTTCAAAATGTTATTAAAGGACCTGATTGCTTATAAATAAGTTTATTTTATGGTCTGATTTCATGTCTATAACTAAATGAGTGAACCTTTTTCTACATATAGATGTTCAAAATGTTATAATATGATTTATATGTTACAAATCTATGTCTTATGCCTATTATATGCTCACATGGTTTGTGTTCTTGATTATATTATGATTCAGGTCTTATAAACTACAATTCTTTATTCCATTACCAATGTATATGATCTTTCATATGTAGGGTATGATCTTGAGATGTTAATATCAGGTTCTCTTACACTTATATTAATTTTATTCTTATGTATCTCCTATATTTACCCTTACTAAGAATATGATATCACCTTTTCTTATGTTTCCTTTCCCCAAGTAATAAAGAAAGGATTTAATTTGGAGTACTAAATTGGAATATCATTGTTGGAATCATTGAATATATTTCCCCAAGATAGAATATTGTGTTCAAATTTTACAAATAGACTATAATTTTACAGCCCTCAGGCATGTTATTTTGTAATGTGCTGAATATTCATCTAAAATAATATAACATTCTTGTTTGTTAATCATGGTTCGCTATAGTTGGTATCACAAGAAAGGTTTAGTTAACATTTAGAAGCTAGGATGATAAAACTTTAGTGAGATCCCTAGGGATATTTTGAAGGATGTCATAAATAAAAATCCTATGGTGTCATATATTTAAAAGTAATTTCATGATTTAGGTATCTGATAAGTAATTTTTCATCATTATGTGGTTTTATTTTATGATAAGTTTTTCCCAAACTATGATTTCTAGTTTAGTCAATAGAAGTAACTAGAAGGAACTGGGTTAACATTGAATATTTTAGATTTGGAAAGTATGAGAATTATACAATTCGATTTAATAATCATAAATATCATAAAAATAAACAAGAAGGAGGTATGAGTACTCGATATATTGGTGAAGATAAAGAGACAAAAAATTACACATGAATGATATGTGATGTTCTAACAGTATTGGTTACATTAAAAATTATAATCCATATTAAATTGAGGTTGAGGAACCTTAAGAAATGATTCATATTTCATATTCTAGGAAAGGGGTATTAAAGAATAAGATGACTAGGCCTAAATAATAGTTTATGAATAATGGTGTATGATTGGAGTGTATATGTTTTGGAATTAAAATATTATGTTATATGAATCATAAAATATATAAGGATTGTTTGTAGAAATATTTCTTTAAGGATTTTCCAAAATGTGTTAAATGACACAGATAACCTATAAAATTGATTTAATGGGAAGGTTACATTAAGGGAAGGTAAACCTTAACATGTTCACGAGGATGAGAAAATAATATTTTATATTGATAAAGAGTTGATGATATAGATAAAGTAAATTTGATTGTAGTTATGACCTTAGAACTGATAAAGGATTTATTGACAGAGTGGTTTTTTCTATCATGTATGAACTGTATGACATTTTTGGATTTACAGAATATATCAAATGATATTTATAATAATAAATCATTCATGTTTTGAATAATTATTTATGATAATTTAGGTTATTACAATGTTTTAATAGAAAACATGATAAAGGTATTCACATTATTGTTATGTGAAAATCAAGAGCTATATTATGATATACGAGGGATCAATGTTAAGATAATTGTGAGAAATTTAGTGACCTTCAATACATTGTTTTGGATTTTTATCTTTTATAAGTGTTATAAGGTTGCCCATTAATTTAATGGTTTAAGTTAAACATCCATTTAGGTATTAAATATTGAATTATTATCTCACTATATGAGGATTTATGCATATTGGATAACTTATGTTAATTGTTTTTTCTTTGATGAAAACTAAAGACAGATGTAATGAATTATCATTCTATATAATGATCTTATGATCCATTAGTGCTGCATGTATAAAAAATTCACCATCATATTTAAAGTAAGAGATGAAGTGGAAATACTTCAAGACACAAACAAAGGGTGAGATTGAGCATATAGAATGAAATAAAATAAAGTAAGTATATCTCCTTGTAAAAAAAATTCAACTTTAGAAAAAGTTACTTAAAATAAAATTTTGTCATGTTATCATCATTTTTGATGATATAAATTACCTTTTTTGAGCCTCTTTGGTTTATGTCTTTCTGATTGTTAACTTTGACCTGACCATGTTCTCTATCACTCTCTATCAGAAATTGATAGTTATATTTCTCTTCAATTTCCATTTTTTCACTAGCCACATATTTTCTCCTATATGTAAATCTAGTTATGAGTATATTTGGGTAACTGTTATGTTTCCAACATTCCTTTTTAAAGTAATTTTGTGTATTCATTTTTACGATTTGGGTTTCTATGAAAATAAATTTCATGTATTAAACCTTTAATGACCTAGATGAATTTAGAAGGGGATATTCATTTTAATGGGGTGTATAATGTAACAAATTGATATTTTATAATATATTTTTCTTTATAATTATTTTATTTTTTTCAATATTCTTTATTTCACGCAACACTTAATATTTCTTATGTTATATGAAAGCACTATGTTTGGATTGTATTTCACGCAACACCAAGTTAGCCTTTAACTATATGAAATAGATAGTTTATCTTGAGATACACACAACACTATGTTTTCCTTATGTTACACACAATGCCGACTTCCTATGATATCTTTCATTACACACAAGTTTGATTTTTACCAAACTACAATATATTTTTAATATTATTATTAAAATATTATTATAGTTACCACCTATCCATTAGAATAAAATATATGAATGAGATTATCTAAATTATGAGAATATGGTTTACACCTGTTTATAAAATGAATCACTTGGTTATTAATTTATTATAAATGAATGTAAGGACCACTTAAAATAATGAAATTCCTTTTCCAAGAAAACTTTATTTTATGTACAAAAACAATTTTATGTCAATACATTAGAAAAACAACATTTGATAAATATTTTTTAATAAAATTTATATATCATATATTCAATCATAATTTATGACACTCATATAATATATTTTATAGGTATAATATAATAATAAATCCAATTTTATGAATAAAAAGATATATTTTTCTAAAAGGTAATATTACGACCTTTTAATGGAGCACCTATTTTAAATAGAATTTTTTATAATATTATAATTTTTATTTTACAAAATAATATTCATTTTCGAAATAATAATATAAAAATTTACTTTGGGTGAATCTTTTTTATTATTCTGAGAAGTTTCATTTTCTAATGAATAGTGAAAAACAAGAAATTTTAATTAAAAAATTATTTTTCATCTAATTTATTTATATAGTTAAATTATATTATATTTTTTTAAATTATATTTATATAAATAATAGATCTATTAATACAATTGAGTTCATAAGAATCAATTTGGAATTGAAATTGGATACAAAAACATTTAAAACATTTCTATATTTTCACTTTAAGAAGTCATTACCTCATCCCATCTACGAGATTAATTTTTAATTAATTTATTCTAGTTATGTGATTATGATTTGGATAAATGAATTAAATATTTTGAATTATAATAATTTATAATTTATATTATGTTCAACTTAGTTTTTGATAAAAAATATTAGTGAAATTAATTAAAATTAATTAATGTGATTAAGGTAAAAATGAGTAACTTTGTGGTTAATCGTTAGCATAAGTGACAAAATAACATAGAGACATGTTAAAAATAAATTTATGGCCATATATAGACAATATAATCCAATTTATCAAAAATTACCATTATTTGAGGCACATGATGTAAGGCAGACCACTCAATAGTGTTTAGCTTTTTATATTTAAAAGAATATCACTTCTCTTCCACTATAAAAAAGAACTCACCCCCACCCCATCACTTCTTCACACCTATAAATCCATTTTTTTCATCCAAAACATGATAAAATAAACCCCCAAATTCCCTATTATAATACTTGAATCCTTAATTTTGGCATAAATCATACTGAGTTAATCATTTGGTGTAAACTAAAAAGAATTACCCAAAGAAGGGGTAACATCCTTCAATAAGCACTTTTGTTTTATTTATTTATACACCCCTCAATTATTATTATTATATTATTATATAATAGCATCATTATCCTTGATAAAGATGTATTTTTTTTTAATTTAATTGTTCAACCTAAACCTACACACACTTCCATCAAATGGGAAACATAATCATCGTTCGTGTGTATGGTGGACCACCGCCTCACGAATCGATGTCGTTCATTCTTCCATTTCCACTATTCGTGGTTTGGAATAATGATGTAAATACTGTTTTTATATTATATATATGTGATATTTATTATGTATTTATACATATGTAATTATTATATAACAAATACCTTCATGATTTCCTTTTTGTGGGAATATGATATCTTTGTTTGTGGATCTGTGAAATACCGCCTCCTCAAAGCGATGTGATTTTTTTACACTCTACATGGAATGTATTAGTGATGAGTTTAGTAAATGTATATGATATGTATGAAATAATATTTCTACTGTAATTATAATATATATACATATATTTTATTTACTTTCTTTCTTTTAATACGACAAGAAAATAGAAAAATGTTCATGCATACATACGACCTACAGTGTCCATGAACGGTGTATTCCATTTCATAATTCTATCTTTTATAGATTATTATAAATACATATATAATGAATATATATTATATTTATATCAGTTTTTACATTCTATAAATATGTAAATCATGATCTAAATGAGAGGACCAAGAAAAACAATTCAAAACATTTACAAAAAACAAAGCGGTTATTACCCGAAACTTAACATTAACATGGAATTATTAATAAAAGGGTAATATGATGTCATAATAATATCATATAGGGTGTGATGTATAATAATATGGTTATTTTTTATATTTATAATAAACATATATTTATTAAACATGAGGTTTGAATTTGTATGAAGAAAGTTAAGAATAAAGATAAAGGTTTTCTCATCTTACATTTATTTATGTGAGATATATTCTACATTCACCACTTATTCTTATTGTGTGGTGTATATATCTAAATAATTCATGTTATATCATTATTTTACTTTATTTAATGATATTGAATATTTTAGTTGATGTTATTATTCAATGGGGATTATGATTCAAAAGCTACTCATGCAGTAAGGGGACTTCTAGTCTCACTTTTATTTCTATGAGACATATTCTATACACAACAATATTTTATTTTGTGTGGTTTATATAATGATAGTGAATGTATTATATTATTATTATATTTAAATTTATGGGTATTTACATATCCATTTTATGAACTCTCTACCATTTGGTTTATAGTTCAAAATTTACTAAATCAGTAAGGTAATTTTGTCTCAATTTACCTTCTTTGAGACACATGTTAGGGTTTACACCTATATTCTTTTACATGGTGCATATTCTACCAATTTACATGTTATATCAGGAATATAATTATTTTTTATGATATTCTAAGATTCATGTAATTTTATTCTCACATGTGTATTATGATTCAAATTTACCAAAGTGGTAAGAGTCAATTGCCATGACCTCATATTTTATCGGGACTATTTAAGATTATGCTTCCATTGATGAAATATTATGATCCATATCTCAAGAAAACTCATTAAATTTGTTCTCATATGGTTATTCATTATATATTCATGCAATGGTACCATTTTTTCACTCTTTAGTGCATAAGATAATGAATAAGATATTTTTTATAATCCAACTTTATTTTCTCTTCGATCGAAAATCAATTTTATACCAAAACCATGTTTTACAAAAAAAATTAAAAAATGTTCTATTAATATCCAATGTTTTTTAAAATATTTTTTTAATGTTTTAACTTTTTACCAAAATGGTTTTAAAAAGTAATCTTTTTGTCATTTTCCTATCAAGTCACTATTCTAAACTTTTTATAGTGTAAAAGGAATGTTTGGCATGTATATATTTACCCACCATAATGATTTCCTTTTACATGAAGCTTCCTTTGAATGTTTATAAGGTTATCTTTAATGATTATTATTTTCTCAATATTCTAAAAATTATATATTTTAATGTGGGTTTTAAAGAAAATGGTTTATAGAAACGTTTTATATTTTTTTTAAAATAAAATGTTTTTCAAAGCTTCCATTATAAGATTTCAAAGCTGTTTTAAATAAAAAAGGTTTTAATTTTTTTTTATGATTTAAAAGGAATTTATTTCCAAATTAGAAAGTATATTTTCTTTAATAAGTTTTTTAATGAAATTTAAATTTTTTATTTATAAGAAAATGATTTTTTATAATGTTTTATAAAATGTATTTTTTAAAGAAAGACTATTTTTCTTAAGAAATGTTCCAAGTGATCTTTCAAAATCCTTCTCTATATAAGATGAAATAATTTTTTATAGTTTCTGATTCCCTGGGGATATTATCCAAGAAAACCATTCATATTATTTATTGAATGGTTTATGTTTTTATGGAATGATGTTTATGACACTCATTTCTCTTCTACAGGTTATATGATTTTGAAACCCATTCCTTTTCACAGGTTATTCTTTGATGAAATTATTATAAAACCTATCTATTTTCCATAGGTTATGATATGATGAAATTTTTATGATACCCATTTCATTTCATGGGTTAATGTATGATGTATATGAAACCCATTACTTTTATGGGTCAGGATATGATGGATGTTTTATTATCTTGTGGAACATGTATATATGAATACATTATGTGAAAGGTGGGACCTATATATCCATAAAATTCATTGGATAATGATTTATATCTCATTAAATAATGATAGGAAAAAGTTCATAGGATTTATACATAATTAGAAATAGGTGTGTCCTGATCCAAAATGGGAAATAGGTATATCCTAATACAGAATGGGAAACATGTGTATTTTGATCCACAATGGGAAACAGGTGTGTCCTGATCCACAATGGGAAATAGGTGTGTTCTGATCCACTATGTTTATATCTTTGGGAGTAAAACTTGACCACTATGATGTTGCACATAAACCTGATTACATGTTCACAATGTTATGTGTGGACCTAGTTGCATGTCCATAAGTTTATATGGGGGTCTGATTTCATGTCCTTAACTTAATGAGTGAACCTATTTCTACTTATACATGTTCACAATGTTATAATATGATGTGTATTCTACAAATATATGCCTTATTCCTATGATATTGTCAAATGGTTCATGTTTTTTATTATCTAATGATTTATGTCTTATGAACATAATATCCTTATTTTATGAATCATCTATATGATCTTTGAAATGTAGGGTATGATCTTAAATTTTTTTTTCTCATGTTCTCTTACCCTTACACTCATTTTATACCTATATATCTCCTCTATTTACCCTTACTTAGCATCTGATATCAACATTAATTATGTTTCCTTTCCCTCAGTTATGATGAAAGGTTTTTTGTAGGAGTAATAAATGGGAATATCTTTGTGGGAAACATTAAAGACCATTCAACAAGATAGAATATTATGGTCTAAGTTTCCAAATTCACTAAACTATTATCATCCTTGGGCATGTAACGCTACAGGAAAACAACCATTTAACATTGGTTTTTTTAGAAATGGTGGCGGTTTAAACCGCTGCCATATGATTCTGCGGTGGTTTCTAAAAACCATACTAAAGTGTGTGTTGGGATACAACATGCAATGGTTTCCTTGATTTAACAGCGGTTTATGGTAACCGTCGTAGTGGGTGCATTCCACGATAGTTTTTATTGATTTAACAGTGTTTTTTCACGAAAAAACTGATATTTTTTTAGTGGCGGTTGCAGAATAATAAAGGAATATGAAATTCTGTAGCGGTGGTTAAAACTGCCGCTAAATTATTGTCTATAGTGGCGATTTTAACCATCTTGGATAGAAAAGTACCTTAATTTTAGTGATGGTTAAAACTGTTTCTAAATATATTATATTTATTTTACGGTGGTTAAAATCGCTGCTAAATCCAGATTTACAAAAAAAATGTAGCTGATACTGCAGGCCCATTACCAATGACTTGAAAAAAACCCATTCCAATTGATATAACATATAACACAACATAACCACAACACATCGCAACCACCCCACATCGCAACCACCCCACATCACCACCACCACACATCATAACCACTACACATCCCAACCATCATGCATAATTTAGTTTCAATAAGGATTTTTATCATAATTACTAAATTATTATTAAGGGTATTCACACAGAAATACAATATTGCATGGGAAACTAATTTAATAGTTCTATATATATTCTTAGTCGTTTTTATATGTGGTGAGGTTATACAAACATACATAGAAAGTTTTATAAAAACCAAAACAACACACTATCTCAAAATAAGTCATAATTGGAAAACCAAGTAAGTGTGGCCATATAAGAATAAATAATAAGAATAATTAAAAATCATGTGATTTCTCCCTTCCCTTTAAAATTCAATTAATCTTGTTCATTATCTTTA
Organism: Viscum album; assembly: GCA_963277665.1. Taxonomy (NCBI): domain Eukaryota; kingdom Viridiplantae; phylum Streptophyta; class Magnoliopsida; order Santalales; family Viscaceae; genus Viscum; species Viscum album. The sequence continues at coordinate 1,483,474,725 of OY728164.1, read as the reverse complement.
TTAATATAATATATACCATTAAACCAATGAAATAAAAAATCATAATATTTCCAAATATTAGAACATGGAGTAGTCTAATCCATAGTGGTTCTTCTATATTCTTCCATGTATAGAATATATGACCTAGTTCCCATTTCCTAATCATTTTACCCTCACCATGCCCAATGCTACAATGTGGTGAGCTTGGGTTTCCAATTTTGGACAGGTGGTCCTCCGATATTCCATGCCCATCCAAGAGAATTTCAAGATTCTCATGGTGCATAGGAAAACCACTAGGAAAACATGCATAGAACCATGTCATCCCCAAGTCATGGTTATATATCCCATTTTACACAAGAGCATGCCCAACATAAAACCACCTTCTTAATATCTATACAAGTCATTAAACAAGCCGTGGTGGCCTTCAAAAGGCTAAAACACCACCTCAAACCTCAAAATCACCACAAAACTCTCCTTAAACATCCCCAAAACTTGATAATGTATAAAGGGAAGTTCATAAGGGTATGTACCATTACAATCATTCTATTTATTTTGGTTTCCCTATTATTTCTCAATTCTAAGTCAAGGTGATCATATTTTCCCTAAAATTATAAGAACCATGTGTGGATTGATTACTATTTTTATGGGATACATAGTGATTCCTAAATCTCCTATCTTAAACCCAACCAAAAAACCAATTTCAAATCCCCCACTTTATCTTAGTGATTGGGTTTCTTCATTCACATTGGTTTTCCATCCATAGGGTTGGCATCAAGATAAGTTCATTTCATTTTAAACATCTATTTAAACTACATTAAACCTCATATAATAAGGTATTTTTCATATGATCTTAAACTATAGATTATTTTATTCATTTTCACATGATGTTAAACTATGTGATGCATGGTCTATCTTTTAAGACTTGAAACTTCTTAGAGTAGTCTACCTAGTAAGACCTATCTTCCTCTATACATTATCCAAATATACATAAGGATCCTTAGCATGTGATTATTTATCTATAAACCTATGTTATTAAAAAACGACTCTTACCCTAGGAAAGATCCTAATATGCATAGGGGTATTATATAAAAACTATATGTGGATTGATTCGTGATGTTTCAATATATGTAATGATGTTGGGATCTCTTATAATAGACCCTAGTGAAAATTATAATCACACTGGTTATACCCTAAAGGCGAGACCCTTCCCCATTCACATAAATTTGTTTATTTCTTTCTCACATAATGGTTCCCATACATCTCATCCTTCTCCTCCTATACACGAGACAAATTTTTATAGAGGAACTTTTCCAAGAACTATGAATGGATTGATTCTTGTTATTATAGGATATGTTTTTGATCATTCATCCTTAGGTAACAAACCTAATACATTTAGGAAAAATGAATCATAAAAAATGATTCATGAAAAAAAGAATCGACATATATGGTGCATACCACACTCAAAAAATCAAGAAATAAAAGGAAACATCATAAATCACTAAAATACATAAAATGAAACATAAGAAATCAAGAAAATGTTAGGTCATGAAAATGTTTGGTGGCAACTATACGCCACACATGATACATATACAAACCGATTGTTACCATATTTGTCCAAAATATCAACAAAACAACTAATCACGATCCAATGATGAACAAATCTCATCACCCTCTCCACCTTTATCTCTACTTCCTGCTACCACCTGAAAGAACATTATATTGAAAATTAAATACTGTTGTATATTTATATTTAAATTTAAAACCAATAAAAGTTTGAAAACTAAATGATTTTGAATTTTTGTGATTTACCTACTCACCACCAGTCGATGAAATACCACCAAGGGCAGATCTGGTTGTCTTCTGATATAAATCAATAAATGTATTTTGCAAAGCAGATATCTGATCCCCCTAGTCGTGAACTGTGTTTCGTAGAGAAATAATCTCTCTCTGAGTATCACGAGGTATGGACTGACTACAACCAGAAGTAGATAAAACTTCAATCCCCGATGGCCTTCCAAAGACCTCAGATGGCATGAGTCCCAAACTCATACCACACACTCTACCAGGATGTACCTTCCTAAGTACTTTAGCAACCAAGTCATCCTGAGAGACTGAGTAGGACTGTGCAGGATTAGAATCCCACAGTTCTTTAATTTTTACCTATAAATCAAATATCAGTCATATTAGAAGAAATATATATTAACATAGTAAAAACTGATAATAAGTTATTATAATGAAAAATGAGTTCATACCCCAACTTCTTTGGTAGGCTCATTAACAAAATATCCATCAGATTTTTGGTGAACATTCAACCACACTTCTATTCAGGATTCTTCATGCCCTAAACTCTGTGACTAAATTAAACAAACGTAAATAAAAAATTTAACATATTAAACAAATAATTTTTTCTTATAAATATTTAAACTAATGAAAAGATTACTAGAGAATATCAACTTCTAGAAAAACTCTTTGACACCACAATGTGAGGGATGACCTGCTTTGCCCGACTTGATGCATTCTTTATTGAAATATCTTAAAATAAATAAAAGGAAATTTAATAGTAATGTATTCAATGTCATCTTCTCTTCATATACATGTATAAATGTAAAATGAGATTATTATAGTAATATATATTCAAATACCATCTGCTTCTCATCATGATGTCTGTCAACAAAAACTTTCTATTGCTCTTTGGGTACCCCATCGGGTAGCTTGTCATACATCTATTGGGAGGTCAACGAAGTATCATTGACATCTACCAACAATCTCCATTTAAATTATTTCCATTTTTTGACAAGATTTTTCAATGTACACTTTCATGCTATCACATTAACATCCGTAAAGTGAAAAAACATCTATACACAAAAATTCATTTTGATAATATTAAGAACATGAAATTCAATTACACCATAATGTATTAAAATTACCTTTATTTGGGAATAAAAAACTTCATTTTCCAACTTGCAGGTATATGTCTCCAATCATTATATGAAATAGGAAGGGAAACGGGCTCCGTGGCCAGCTGGCCTAAAATCTGGCCAAGTAATCCTATAGCATCATCCTTAGGGACCCCATATGAATCAAATGGGACAACTATCTTCTCTCTGGCCAGATTCCATACATATGAACTTTTCATATTTTTCTCCATATTTTCATTGTTTCCATCTTTAATGAACAAAAAATTAGTATAAAAAAGTGTAATAAATTTATTCATATTAAAATTTCTACCTATAACAGTCACCCTCCAGTATCCCCGCAAAGAATTAGAAGTGGCACACCGCTCCCCCACTACTCAGGCTCCTGAAGTGGGAGGCAATGACTGAGCTACTGAAGGGACCCTCACAGAGGGTGTGAGAGATCGTGTAGGGGGAGATAGTGTAGGGGGTAAGGTAGATGGTGGCTCAGATGTCGTAGGGAGGGAGATAGATGGATCGTCATTTGTCATAGTGGTCAATGAAACAGTATATCGCTTCCTCCTTGGAATTCCTATAATTTAATCAAATAAAATTAAGTTCAGAACATATATTTCAAAAAATTTATGCAGAAAAAAATTTAAAAAAGATAACAGATGCACAATACTAACAAAAAATATATACATAACAATGATAATGAATGATTGCACAAATGAAATAAGTGGTTGCTAAATGAATGCATAACTATACATACAATCATTTTCTCCTTCAATCATGCCATTTTCCTGCTCTATTACTTTATCCACTTCATTCATCCTTGATAGACTAATATTTTCAATATCATGGTGGAAAAATAATTCTGATTCTTATTGTTGATGAGATTCAATGTCAGAGGTCAATTCTTCCACTTCATCACCAATATCATACAAATCTCTTTGTTTTATGTGAGAAACTACACTCCACCCTTCATCCACAACATCATTAACATAATATTCCATTTTTTCTTGTGATGATAAGATATATAGATCATGCAGTTCACGATCACCAACATCCATCAATAAAGAGAAGTTCACAGAAGTAAATTGAAAGGAATCTCTTTTAACACCTCTGATAATATCAACCCAATTGCATTTGAATAAAACAACTAAAAAATGCCTGTGATAGTTTAATTCAATAATATTGGCTATCTTTCCATAGTATCCCACTTTAGAAAATGTAAATATACCACTATTTTATATTTTCAAACCCTCTTCTCGATCGACTGTATGAAATATAAAGCCATTCAATTTGTAAGCGTTGAACTTTCTAAATTGTTTTGGAGGACCTCGAACAAGAAACTTAAAATATTCTGACAAATCTACTTGAGTATCAGTATTCATGATTTGAAAAAAGAAATATACTTTATTAAAATTACAAAATATATGTGTCAACATAATATTCATATTTATTGAAATATTTATGAACTTACACGTCGTACAAACCATTATACAAGATCTTTATTAACATCTTTCATTATATCTTTCTCATTTTGTGTTTGGCCTCTCATTTGTCTCTTTGTTTGTATCCTAAACTCTTTAATAAATGGATATGCAATTTCACTATTCAACATCACATATCTATGTGCCTATACTAATTCTATATCTGTCAGTGTAACATTTGAGTTCCTCCCAACTAATCAGCCAATAACATGAAATATTTTTGATTTATCATGTATTTGAGATTGAGTTAATGTGTCATCAACATGTCCAACTCAATTAAATCTTGTCTCAATATCATCCAGGTATTTAGAAAAAAAGGCAAGACACTCTTCTGCTAAATAGTCTTTAGCAATAGAGATTTCTGGTTGAGCTTTATTTCTCACGTATGATTTAAAATGCTCAAGATATCTGTGAAATAAAAAAATAATAATTATGCATTTAATTAAGTGCAATTTTTTTTTACTTAACTGAAAAACATATAAATAAAGTACCTCTCAATTGGATATATCCATCGATAATGAACGGGGCCTCCTAATTTAGCTTCCTCAACCAAATTCACAATTAAATGCATCATTAAAGTAAAAAACGATGGAGGAAAGATCATATCTATTTCACAAAGTGTCAATACAAACCTCTCATGAAGGTTTTCAAGCTCAAATGGATGTATATATTTCTCACATAGTTTCCTGAAAAATGTGCAGAATTAGAGTACAACAGCAGTAACTTTTTAGGTAATAATGTACGTATTGGAAATGGTAGTAACTGCTGTAACAAAATATGTGAATTGTGAATTTTCAATCCATGTAACTTACGATTATTTAAGTCAACACACCTAGAGATGTTACTTGAATACCCATCAGATACTTTCACATGCTTTAAAATTCGAAGGAATGTATCTTTATACCTATTTTTCATTGCAAAAATTTTCGGAGCGTACTTTTCATTCTCATCTAGACAGAGATCACGTTTTATGTTCATTACTTGTATGTATTTCTGAGCATTGAGATGATCCTTCAACTTTCCATGCTCATTAAGAAATGTAAAGATCAAATTTTCAAAAACATTATTCTCAATATACATCGCATAAAGATTATGCTGCAACAAATTAAATTCCCAATACGAAAGTTTAAAGAATATACTTTTTTTCTTCCATTGTTGCGTTCTGATTTCACTTGATGATGCACTTCGAACCCGTTTCTTGATATCATTCAAATGATAAACCTTCCCAAATTCTGTTTCAACTTTTCCAAGTTGTGTCAATATTTTAGAACCAGTTAACAACTTTGGAGGTGGTCTACGATCAATGAAACTGTTAAATTTTGATCTGTTCAGCCGAAATCTATGAGATTCATTGAGAAATCTTCAATGGCACAAGAAGAACCATTTTCTAATGTGAGGTAGCCTTTTGTGCTCAAAATCGATGTTACAAACAGGACAAGCCAAACCCATGTATGTATTCCAACCAGATAAATTCCTAAGCCTAGGGAAGTCACTAATGTTCCACATTAAAGCAGCATGCATTTTGAACATTGTTTTAGAAGAATCATCAAATGTCTCAAAACCATTGCTCCATAACTCCTGTAATTATTCAATTAAAGTTTGAAAGTATACATCGATATCATTTCCATGCATTTTTTCCAGGAATAATCATCGAAATGATAAAAGACGTTTGTTGTATACACATCCACAGAGGCAGATTGTAAGGGATCAAAACAACTGTCCAAATGCTATAACTGGTACTCAAAGTCCCAAATGGGTTGAATCCATTGGCAGCCAATCCCAATCGAACATTCATAGGATCAACTGATAAATATGGATGTAATGAATCAAATGTCTTCCATGATTGTGAATCTCATGGATGTCTTATTAACCCGTTATTGTTATTATCTACAGAATTCCACTTCATGTGTTCGATGGTTTTCGATGACATGAATAATCTTTGCAATCGATGATTTAAAGGAAAGTAATGAAAAACATTTGTAGGTGTGTTCCTTTTCTTCTTCTTTATGGTATTATGTTTATTCAGACTTCCAACATCACCCATTGACTTCCATCCAGAAGAAGAACATTTTTTTCAATCCTGTATACTTTAATCCTCTTGCCAATAAAGCATACAATCATTGGGACACACATTTATTTTTTTATAATTCAAACCAATCCCGTTAACAAATTTTTTCATATCATAAAAAGACTCGGGGATGCTTTCTTCAGGAAATGCATCACGCAACAATTCCAATATCATGGACATTGCCTTATTTGTAATTCCACATAGACATTTGATATGATACAACTTCAGCAAAAAAGAAAGTTTTGAATATTTCAAACATCCACTATACAAATATTTATTTCCATCGTCAACTAAATCATGAAACTTATTTTCCTCAATGAAGTTTTATTTTACATTATTCTCTACATAATCAAGAGGAGGATCCACTAATATGTTACAATCTTCATCTAGTTGTCCTAAAGTCTAAAAAACATCACTTGTCACGTTGCTATTTGCAGTACCCTCATATGGTTGTTCTGATATGTTTTGATGTTGATGGCAGTGACTTTCAGTGCCAAATGCATCATTTATAAGGTTTTTCATTCCATTTCCCATTTTCGACGAAGTTGGGAGCTCATTATATGGATTGACATCAGTGCTCAACCATTCTGTTGTAAGAGTTGATTTCCTAGAACCAAGTGGTTTTACTTTGATTACATGGATATTTAATGTATTATTACATATTGTTCATTGTTTTGCATGACTATGATGTAATAATGTCCTAGAGTATTTGTTATAATGATAAAGTCATGGAAGTTCCCCGCTATGATGACAACCTTGAAATGATATAAAAATATTCTTAAATATAGTTCTATGGCTGGATGAAATATTATGATGGGACACATAGTATGTAGACCGTTAGGTGAGAGTACTCGTAAGAAGATGAGACTTCCTCTCATGAAGTTCACACTTGGTAATCTCCAAGATAGAAGATTATGAGAACAGACCCGCTAGTAGAAATTATCCATGTTTTGGTGTCATCAGATATTTTTATCTGAGAGCATGTGTAATGATCCTTATACTTTAAGATTATCATTAATACGTGTCACGACTTATGCACTTTTCTTTACTAACAAAAACTGTCACACATATAGTTGGTGGGAAATAGGGTACGTTGGGTGCGTCATGAGTGGCATGTTATTAATGGATAAGTCGAGGAAGGATTTGTACCTTCTATTTATGGAAGTTGATATCTCGACCCTTTGATTGAAATATAACCGTCACGTGAAATTCCATGTCTATGGTGTAATGAAAAGTTTATTTCAGGTAGTCAAAGAACGACGTATCAAGCATAAAAATTGATGAAACAATCATAAAACCTTCTTGATGAGATATTGTGACAAAGAGATTATATTACATAGTGAGCGTTCGTATGTGTATGTCGTTGTTGTGACTTTATGTTCTTTCTCTTGGGTGCCTTGACCCGTTGCTAGACAGTACTCTTGGACTTTAGGCAATCCCACCTAATGCTAAAGAGAAATAATCATAGAGGGTCACACACTAAGTGTTTTTGGTGGTCTCGGTTAAATTCTATTTGAATTTAATTAATGAAATAAATATTATTCTCAAGACCGTGGAATAATTTTATTCAAGTTCAAATGATCGCAAAAATTAAATTAAATATATTTATTTATTTTATTGAACATTTAATAAATATTTATTTACTAGTTTGTAAATAAAATATTTATTTACTAGTTTGTAAATAAAATATTTTTTAATAGAATAATTTATTTATTTATTTATTTGTGTGTTCAATAAATGGAAGTGGAGTTTGAGTGAACCAAGATCAGTCCGGTAGTAAAATAATTATTTTCAAGACGGTAAATAATTATTTAACTAGTTGGCACAAATTAAAATAATGCTACTATTATTTTGTGACAAAGAATTTTATTTATAATTCTGTTTTGCGCAAGTTGGCGCACCATAAGTAATGATGCAGTATTATTATTAAATGCATGGGTTTTCTCTAAGTTTATGAATGTATTTAATTTTTGTTATGAAATTAAATATTTTAACTAAAATTCCATGTATATAAATAGAAAATTACACCTATTATTCTATACACCACACCGCATGATTGGTAAATTGAGAATTGTGGAGCCAAACAATTTCTCTCTCGAATCCTCTTCTCTCCCCTCTCAAGAATGAGATACATTCTTCAAGACATAAGAACAAACGATCAACAACGACCGTCACAAGACACTCGCTTCGCCGCGCTAACACCCAGAGAATGAGCAGTATCGATTGGAGGCCATTGGAGCATGTGTGGATCACTGCTAGAGAGATTCTAGTTTGGATCCTTACAAGTGAAACGAGATAATCTAGAAGGGTCATTCCTGACGATCAACATCATCAATGAAGAAAATACCAAAGATCCAGGTATTATTTTCTTTATGAAATTAATTAAATTAATTATAAACATGATGTGAAAGATCCTCTCCAAGGTTTTTGGACTCTTTCTTCTTTATCTAAATCTTTGATTATATTTCATGGAGACTTACGTTCATCGTCGTATTGATCCCAGAATAATCATTGATCATGGTAAAAAATCAAAGTTGGGTGTCGTCCCAACCACGCTTCCTCTGTGCCTGGAACCTTCAAGTGGTATCAGAGGGGTTACATCATAGTTTATAATTATTTAAATATTTTGTTGATGACTTAAATATTTAATAATTTAGTTGTTTCAATTCAAGTTAATTGTTCTTCAGATCTGAATCTAGAGATCTATTCCTCCTCTTTCGTTTCTCGTTCACCTTACAGAAACAATCTTTTATTTAAATTTTGATTAAAATAACATAGAGGATCTCATCCGGAGGTGCCAAAGCTTCTTGGCCGTATAACACCAGAATACACAATGTGTATTCATTAGTACATTCCTTGTAGTCAAGATTCAAGGCATCCGACTGGTCCGCCAAACCAAGCCATGTGTTGGAGTCTTTCTAAGTCTTAAATGACTCAGTGTGTTGACCTGGAATAAGTGGAACGTGGTTTCTGGATTACACACCGTGTGTCCTAATGGACACAACATGTAGTCCCTTCGGGTTAGGGTTGGACCATGTACCCCGTACATGGCTTGCCCGGCTGGAGACCATGTAACAAGGAACTACACGGTGTATGACCCACTGAACATGCCATGTACTCCAAAGATTTCTGAAGTACACTCACACGCCGTTTCCCCGGGCGTGTACTTCGGATAGACTGTGAAAAATAGTACACACAATGTAGTTATAACTACACGTCATGTACTTATCCAAAGTATGCAGATTTATTAAAACTTATTATTATATTATACAAACCTTTGAGACATATACCATCGTGCTGACATAAAGCTAAGTCACAACACGTGATAAGTGTTTTATATATATGTGTTTAATTTAACATCTGTGTAATGTTCATTTCTACTCATTGGGTAGTTATGAATAGGAATTCACCGGGTTTCCTCCAAGGTACAAGTTACATAAAAAGATAATTTTAAATGAATTTATTTATTTAAAATTATGATGGATGAGAATCTCAAGGAATTTCATAAAAGGGTTTAAGATAAAATGATTGATTAATTAAAGATGACAATTAATTGATTTGAGCGTTTTTTATCTTAAACAAGAACGATTAAAGAATTGATCACTAGTTTTATTTATGTGTAAATATCATTGCATGTATGGATGATCATGATCTAGACTAGGAGGACCTTTGTATGTGGATGGTCACTTTTAATTTATTTATTTGAATTAAATTTGTTGGCCTATGAGCCTTCTCCTCATTAATATGTAGGGCCTGCGTGCCCAAGGTTTATTTTATGTAAAACCCATTTTTACCCCTCACCTACATGTGAGTTAAAAAAGGCATATGTAATGGATGGAACTCCTAAGATAGTGGAGGTAGTTAAATCTAGAGCTGAGATGAAACCAATCCCAGGAGATATAGAAGTGGATAGGTGGAAGATGTAAACACAAACCCAAAAGGTTCAAGGTGTTTATCCCCTAGTTCAAGGTTAGTTTATCAACCTCTAGATAAAATAACCATTAGAAAATCTCATGATCATTCCATTTAATTTATTTTATTTATGTTAATTGCATGGGTTATCATTATGGATGTGTTGTCATGATCACATAATTAATGAATTAAAAAAGCATGCAAGATGGAACTAAAATAAACAAACTTATTCATAAATATTATCAAGACATGGTTAGTCACTTAAGTAAGTTCCACTTAATATTAACAAGTGTGTGATAATGATAATAAGAAATTCACGCATAAGAGACAAAAATCCCTCAATTAAAATATTAAGTCAGAACAAGCCTTCCGTTACTTGATTAAGGTCAAAACTCAATAAAACTATGTGTTTGACCAACCCTTGTTGGGACACTTACTTTTATACAGAAATCCCTCATGAAATGTTTCGGGTTAACTTAAATATATTACATCAAGAGGAGTATCCCTTGATAGACTTGGTGTAATATTGGAGGCAAGAGTTGAGGAAATCCAAAGTCATGATTTCAGGAGTGGGGAGTCCACTCAACAGATCAAGGAGCTGCAAGACCGCAATTGGAAAAGACCTGCCTACCTAAATACCTTCTAATAGATTGACCAACCTTTGTTGGGGTTTTGAGAAGGGTAATATGGATCCTTTACACTAGAAAGTAATTTCAACTGAACATTCCAAGTTCAATGGTGAGGGCCATTGGGACTTGATAAAATAGTGGGAGACTTAATACAATTTATTATTTCTCATAAAATGTAATCAAGAAAGTACTAATGATCTGCTCTTTTAATTGTAGAATAAAAATGAGAAGCTCGTCAACCTCACTATCCCTGTGATCAATTCTGGATAAAGACAACATCCTCACCGGTAGGAACTTCTAGGAATGGTTTAGACGCCTTCAGGTTATCATACTCCATGAACGAAAGTCTTACATGATGGATTCAACATTACATAATCCACCCGCCAAAGAGGTGAGTGATGAGGATTTCATGGTCTATAAGAAACGTATGAATGAAACAATTGATGTTCAATGTTTTATGTTATAATCAATTTCTATTGATCTCATGAAGTCTCATGAAAACATGGATTCTTATAGCATGCTTGAGCACCTCCGTGGTCTTTACCAGGAGAGAGAAAGACAAGAAAGGTTTGAGATCTCTAAGGCACTCTGTTAGAGTAATCTTAGAGAAGGTTCCCCAGCTGGGCCTCTTGTAGTCAATCTCATTGGCTACATTGAGTTCCTAGAGGTTCTAGGGTTTAAACTTCCCAAAGAACTGGGCACTGATCTCATTCTCACATCACTCCCTCAGAGATTCTCGAACTTTGTTGTCAATTTCAATATGAAAAACACTGAGAAGTCTCTATCTGATCTTATTATCCTCATTCTCCAAGTGAAAAAATATATGAAGCACAAAAAACCTCATATCCTTATGGTGAATAAGAGGAAAGGAATGTCTAAGAGCTTTAAGCCCAAAGCTTATTCACAACCTTCCACGAAAAGGAATATCAAAGGGGAGGCAAGGGAATGGGAGGTTGTTTGTTTCTCATGTGGAAAGAAGGTCCACTGGAAGAAGAACTGCACCTAGCCTAAAAAGAAAGGGGAAGCTTCATGCACGTTTTTTATCAAATGAAATCTATCTATTTCTACAAATTGGGTATTATATACAACTTGTGGTGCTCACATATGTATCCAAATACAGGAACCAAGTATATTGAGGAAGATAGATCGAGGGGAGGCAGATCTACGAGAAACCAATGGAGCCAAACTTGCTATTGTAGCTGTCGGGGACTACCACCTCACGTTTTCAACTGGGATGATCTTAGTGTTAAAGGGTTGTTTTTATGTTCCTTTTGTAACCAAAAACATAATTTCTATATCTAGACTAGATATAAATGGATTTGTTTTCAATTTTGGAAATGAATGTTTCTTATTTTATAAATATATCGTTTATTTTGGTAAGGCACATTTATACAACGGTCTTTATGTATTGGATTACACAAACCAAGTAATGAAAATCGATGACAAAGATACTTCACATGACTCATACCACACCCAACTTTGGCATCACTGGCTAGGTCATGTGAACGAGAAACGCTTAACAAAGTTACATCAAGACGGATATTTATATTCTTTTGAACTAAAACCACTTGGCGTATGTCATGCGTGTTTTTAAGGCAAAATGACTAAAGCCCCATTTGGTGGGAAAGGTGAAAGGGATAAAGATATTATTGAATTGGTTTATACCGATGTTTGTGGACTATTTCCAGTTGAAGCAAGGGGTGGGTACTCATACTTCATAACTTTTACTAATGATTTTAGTAAATATGGATATATCTACTTAATGAGGTATAAGTTAGATTACTTTGATAAGTTCAAGGAATACAAGAATGAAGTTGAGAACCATATTGGTAAGAAGATTAAGAAACTCCACTCAGACTGAGGTGAGGAATATCTTAATTAGGAGTTCATTGATTACTTACGAGAGTTTGGGATCCTATCCCAAATCACTCCTCCTTACACACCTTAATGGAATGGTGTAAGAAAAAGGAGGAACCACACCTTGTTGGACATGGTGAGATCAATGATGAGTCATGCAAGTCTTCCATTATCCTTTTGGGGGTATGCGTTACAAATAGTGGCACACATACTAAACCAAGTACCGGCTAAATTGATAAATAGTATTCCATACAAGTTCTGGAGTAGAAGAAAATCCAGGTTATCAAATTTACATTTGTGGGGTAGCGAAGCATTTGTTAAGGCCTCTTTAGTTAAAAAACTATCACCCGAGGCACAAAGTGTACCTTTATAGGATACCCTACGGAAACAAGGCGATATTACCTATAAAACCCCTCAGAAAAAAGGTTATAGTGGAAAGACATTCCATATTCCTTGAGAGGGAGAACATATCCAAAAGAGATAGCGGGAGAATGATATAATTTGATGAATTCAAGGCTCAAGGTACATGGGAGTTGGTACAAGAATAGATTCCATAAAGCCCCGTGGAAGAAGAATATGTTCTAGAGACACAAGTACTATTTAGGAGTACTAGAGAGGTTAGAGAACCGGAATGCAACAGTTTTCTAGTTATAAAGGATGGTGAATCATTATTAGTTTATAATAATGATCCTCTAACCTACAAGGAATCATTAAGTGGCACAGATGAAGCCAAGTGGAAAGAATCCATGAATTCTGAAATGGATTCCATGTACCAAAACCAAGTCTGTATTTTGGTAGATCCTCCAGTTTATGTAAATAATGTTGGTTGAAAATGAGTATTCAAGAAGAAACTGGACATGAAAGGACAATTAAGTACCTATAATGCACGAATGGTTTCAAAAGGGTTTAAATAACATCAAGGAATTGAATACGATGAAACCTTCTCACCAGTTGCAATGCTGAAATCCATCAGAATTCTACTTACTATTGCAACTTACCATGACTATGAGATTTAGAAAATGGATGTCAAAACAACATTCCTTAATGGGAACCTTTAGAAAGATGTCTATATAACACAACCTAAAGGGTTTGTGACTCCAAAAGATTCCAATAAGGTATGCAAGTTGCAGAAATCCATTTATGGATTAAAGAAAGCATCCAAGTAATGGAACATTTGTTTTGATGAATCCATAAAAGAATTTGGTTTTATAAAGAATTAATGTGAGACTTGTGTCTATAAATGGTTTAGTGGGAGTGCAGTTGTTTTCCTAATAGTATATGTTAATGACATATTACTTATTGGAAATGAGATACTAGTCTTATAATCTGTTAAGGCACAGTTGAATCATTGCTTCTCCATGAAAGACTTGGGAGAGAAATCATATATTCTTAGGATCAAGATCCATCGTAATATATCCAAGAGATTTCTAGGACTAAGTCAAAGTACACACATTGATAGAATACTGAAGAGATTCAGTATGGAACAATCCAAGAGAGGATTTTTTCCAGCATCAAATGGCATTAATCTTTCCAAGAAAATGTGTCCTCAGACACATGATGAAATAAAGATAATGTCAAGGACTCTATACGCATTATCGATTTGATCAGTCATGTATTCCATGCTATGTACTAGGCTGGATGTCGCCTACGCATTGAGTGCGGTAGGCAGATATCAAGCTGACCTAGGTGACCGCCATTGGATGGAAATCAAGACTATCCTAAATTATCTGAGGTGTACTAAGGATATGTTCTTGGTTTATGGAGGAGATGAGGAATTAGTCATTATAGGATATGAAAATTCTAGTTTCTAGACTGATCAAGATGACATGAAGTCACAAATGGGATACATATTCACTTTGAATGGAGGTGTAGTGAGTTGGAAGAGCTCCAAGAAGAGTGTGGTTGCAAATTATATAGTAGATTCCAAGTATATCGTAGCTTTTGAGGTAGCTAAAGAAGCAGTTTGGATGCGAAGTTTTGTCTAGAAGCTAGATGTGATACCTAAAAGTAAAGATCCAATCACATTGTACTATTATAATACTACAGTGGTGGCTCTCGCAAAAGAGCCAAGGTCACATCAGCAGATGAATCACATACTTCAGAAGTATCATCTCCTAAAAGATTTTTATCACAGAGGTGAAGTTGTAGTGAGAAATATTTCCATGGAAGACAACGTGGTGGACCCCTTGACTAAAACCTTGACTTAGAAGAAACATGATCATCATGTGATGTCTAGCAGACTGAAAGTCATAGGCAGTTGGCTCTAGTCCAAGTGGGATTTTGTAAGAGTTGGTATCCTATAACCAACTGGGTTTACTTTGATTACATGTATATTTCAGGTATTATTACATATTGTTCACTGTTCTGCATGACTATGATTTAATAATGTCCTAGAGTATTTTTTACATTGATAAGATCATGGTAGTTCCCTGCTATGATGAGAAACTTAAAATGCTATAACAATATTCTTAAATATAGTTCTGCGGTTGGATGACATACTATGATGGGACACATAGTATGCATATCGTCAGGTGTGAGTACTCGTAAGTAGATGATACTTCCTCTAAGGAAGTTTTTAGTTGGTTATATCCAAGATAGGAGATTATGATAACAGACTCGCTTGTAGGAATTCCTCATGTTTTGGTGCCATCAGATATTTCTATCTATGAGCATGTGTAATGATCCTTAGACTTTAATATTATCATTAATATGTGTCACTAATTACACACTTTGATTTACTGATGAAAATTGTCACGCAGACAGTTGGCGGGAAGTAGGGTAGGTTGGGTGCATCACGAGTGACATGTTATTAATGGATAAGTCAAGGAAGGATTTGTTCCTTCCATTTATGGAAGTTGATATCTCGGCCCTTTGATTGAAATAGAACCTTCACACAAAATTTCATGGCCATGGTGTAACGACAAGTTTATTTCAGGTAGTCAAAGAACGATGTATCAAGCATAAAAGTTGATGACACAATCATGAAACCTACTTGATGAGATATTGTGACAAAGGGATTATATTACACAATGAGTATTTGTATGTGGATTTTGTTGTTGTGACTTTACGTTCTTTTTCTTGGGTTCCTTGACCTGTTTCTAGACAGTACTCTTGGACTTTAGGCAAACCTACCTAATTCCAACAAGAAATAATCCTAGAGGGTCACACAATAAGTTTTTTTGGTGGTCTCGGTTAAATTCTATTTGAATTTAATTAATGAAATAAATATTATTCTCAAGATCATGGAATTGTTTTATTCAAGTTAAAATGATCGCATAAATTAATTTAAATATATTTATTTATTTTATTGAAAATTTAATAAATATTTATTTACTAGTTTTTAAACAAAATATTTATTTATTTATTCGGGTGTTCAATAAATGGAAGTGGATTTAGAGCGGACCAAGGTTGGTTCGATAGTAAAATAATTATTTGAAATATGGTAAATAATTATTTAACTAGTTGACACAAATTAAAATAACGGTGATATTATTTTGTGACATGGAATTTTATTTATAATTCCATTTGTGCAAGTTAGCACACCATAAATAATAACATGGTATTGTTATTAAATGCATGGGTTTTCTCTAAGTTCATGAATGTATTTAATTGTTTCTATGAAATTAAATATTGTAATTGAAATTCCATGTATATAAATAGACAAGTACACCTATTGTGCTATACACCACACCACACGCCTAGTGAATTGAGAATTGTTAAGCCAAACAATTTCTATCTCAAATCCTCTTTTCTCCCCTATCAATAATGAGTGATGTTCTTTAAGACTGAAGAACAAGTGATCAATAATGATCAACACAAGACACTCGCTTTGCCATGCTAGCACCTGGAGAAAGAGCGATGTCAATCGGAGGCCATCAAAGCACGTGTGGATCACCGCTAGAGGGATTCTAGTTTGGATTCTTACAAGCGCAACGAGATAATCTAGAAGGGTCATTCCGGATGATCAACATCATCAATGAAGAAAATATCCAAGATCCAAGTACTATTTTCTTTATGAAATTAATTAAATTAATTATAAACATGATGTGCAAGATCCTCTCTAGGGTTTTGGTCCTCCTTCTTCATTATCTAAATATTTGATTATATTCCATGGAGACTGAAGTTAATTATCATATTGATCCTGGAATAATCATTGATCATGGTAAAAATCAAAGTTGGGTGTTGTCCCAACCACGCTTCCGCTGCGCCCATAACCTTCATCTGTAACGTTCAATTCTCCCTGCCAAATCCAACACAAATATTGACTAGGTAATTACTTCAATATTAAATTTTTATAAAATTAATCTCTCTTCAACCATCATCTAAATTTACATTTAGGACATGGACATCTTATTCTCCCTTCAACAGATCGATTAAAAATTGAAAAATCTAAAAACTCCTCCAAACCCTTACCATACTGAGGTGTGTTCCTCGATAATGTGATCCAGCTTTTATCCATGTATATCACAATGTGCCTACACAATATTAAAAAAAATTAAAACACATAACTATTAATAATTAGGGAAAGATATTCATATATACTAGTTGAAAAAATATATAAATATGTTAAAGATTTGGAAAAATTCTAGGATTAGATCAAAAAAAATCCTTAAAGACACTTTTTTCCCAGTAGCCCATGGTAACTTAAGGCACTTTAAAATGATATCTGGACAAGAAATTTCTCATAATATACCTATTAAGTCTAAAAAATACTATCTCATGTCTACCAAGACATCCCAAACTATATCTCAATTTCAAAGAAGAGGTATGAATGACTTTGATACCAATTTGTCACAAACCAACCTAGATAACCTGCCTAAGCGGAATATTATAGGGTTTCTATGTAGATAATAGATTTCATGGATGAATAGATACATAAAAAGAAATAATAATGAGGTGGAGAAAATATAGGCATATTATATTTTTGAAGATATGCATGTGTGATAAAGGATACAGATGGAGGAATCATGGAGGAAGGGAAATATATGTTGGGATAACGGGAAAGTGTCAAAGGTGGAGCTAGAGGAATGGACGCAGGGAGAAATATATAGAATATTTTTTCATATGTTAGAAAAATCACCCAATTAAAATTATAAATCTACAAACACACCTTATATTAGTTATGTAAGAATGAAACCATAACCAAATTTATTGATCCATCACTAGTAAGGATAATTTATATTATCATGGGGTTCTAAAGAAAATTTTAGTTTAACATAACCATTTTATTAACTAGAGTAATATCCATCAAAATACATGGTTCAATATAGACGTGCACATTATGTATTTATAAGTATAAAACATCCATTTTGGGTAGTATACTCAGTAGGCCAATTTTTGGTGATTTAATGCAGTTTGTATAAAATTCCTACCAAAATACCATCAAATTATTTGATGATTATATTATCTATGTTATTTGAGTGAAAACATATATCCATTCAATAAAAATCCCTAAGGTAATTGAATATGTTTGATAAGAGGTCACAAAAATGTAATTATACAAAGACACATACTGTATAAGAAAGATAAAACTAACATGATATGGTTTTATATTTACAACATATGTTAAATTTTATTATTTTATAATATAAAATTAATATCCTATATATATTACTTTGTTTCAACTAGTCATGATTAACCACTCCATATGAATTCAATAAAGGATTCCAAATTGAGAAATTTACTTCTTTTTTTTCTTCTCAAATTGTTGTAATATTATTGGTGGGTATTCAAGATAATCTATTCATGGGTGAATAAAACTGGTAATAATAATGATATTTTTATACCATTTCCCCATGCTTTAATTTATTGATAGATCAAAATTTAATTTCTCACTTTTGAGTATAGGAAGAAAACTATTGGGCACAATTGACCATAATATAAATACCATCAAAAAAATCCATGGCCATGTTAGATGTTATGTTAATCTAGAACAGTTATTAAAAGAATAAATAAATAATTAAAACTTGATATTAGAATCTATGGATCCTAATTTTTTTCTAATTTTAAGATATAAATTGATAATATTAGACAAAGAATTATTATAGGATTTATCCCGTATTGTCACCTGATCTAAAACTCTCTCATGTAGTGAAATTAGGTCACTTATGGGACGTCAAGCATACCTCCTCATATTACATAGGCTTATAACTAGATGCAAGGGTGTGATGATATATCATGGATACTTTACCCCTTTATGTATAGTTATAATATAATGGAAATAAACAATATAAACAAATATCATTTTAATGGAAATAGATGAAAGAGTATGAAATACTACTTGGATGAAAAAGGATGAAACAATAAGCAATTAATAATAAATCATTTAATCACATGATAAAATTTATCAAGATGGAAAACTAAAGGTAATACAAATAAAAGAACCATCTAACAAAAATAAACTCACAATACCCCGGTCCCGAGCCCCATGTCGGTCTCATCTCCAAACTCCATCGCACCCAATAAGAAAGAATCAACAACAAGGTCCATTTACCCTATCCAATCCTATGTCCATATGATATTCTCTACCACCAATTGGTGGCATTAATATAGTGTTAGTACAACTCCTTAGGTCGACACCAAAATTTCTAATAAAAACTATTCTAATAATAAGTTCATGTAATAAATCGATAAATAGGTCTATTAATTAAGAAATAAATATAGTATTACTATAAACCTACTTCATAACCATTCCAAAATATATTTGAGAAAGTATGAAAGATATTACAACCATCACCATAGAACCATTCAATGATAAAATGACTGGGAAAATACCATTGTATATGCATTTCAACATCATGTATAATCCCTCTAGATAATAATTTCTCCATCCCAAACATATCCATCTCTATAATAAGTATTTTATCTAGTCATATCTCTTTATATAATCATTAAAATATGAAATTCATCCAATCCCCCTATATAAGCATTACAACATTAAACTGGGCCAATCTATCTAAACAGCAATTAAAGAGTGAATTTGTGCCTAGCCTTGTATATAATAATTACAACATGAAACTCAAAATAGGTCACAACAGTATTCATATCACAATATTATATCATAAGACTCAATGATTAATTTTAAAAATTACCATATGTATTTTAATTTAATATTCATTTTCATAACAAATTATTTCCAATAATTTCTATTAAAAATAATCTATTACTAAATTCATATTATATCATGAAATTACATAGGTTTTTATATCATGATAAACACACTTTGATCCATTTTTCAATTAATTATTAATCAATTATATCCACACCCATGAGTATCCACAAGTTCGACCATAATATAATTTAATCTAAAGGGATCCAAGGAATAATCCAACCCATGATTTATAATCATTAATCATTCAATTAATTAATGTCAACATTGTGCTGGAAAAATTGTTATACTACACATTATTAATAATTAAACATACCATTAGGATTGGTCTTAGACTACCTGTATTTTTTTGGGAGATCAAACCAACTCTATTAAAGAGAATATTATGGAATTTTATTTACTTGAAGTAAACTTAGATGAATATAGTTTATGAAACATAATTGGTGGATCTATTTAAAGGAGAAAAGACTACCTAAGATGAGAATCGGCGAGGCAGCGGGGGGCTATGGATTCATGGGTTACCGGGGGGGGGGTCTCATGGTGGTCGAGGGGATAAGGGGGTCGCGAGGGGGGGTGGGGGGGTGGGGGGAAGTTTCGGGGTTGAAAAAAATGTTTTAGTGGCGGTTTATAAAAAACCTCCGCTAAATCATTAATAAAGAAAAAATTAGAGGCGGTTTAGTAAACCGCCGCTAAAAAACCGATGCAAAAAGCTATTAATGTTGTAGTGTAATTTTGTAATGTGTTGAATATTCATATAAAATGATGTAATATCACTTTATGTTAATCCTAGGTAGATATAATTAATACCTACCCACATTCAAATAATTTCATTTTGAAATTTATAAATCACGAAAAGAGGTTTCAATGCCAAGATCATATCTGATTCTCATAGTCACACGAGCTCTAAAATATATTCCAATGTTTCCACAAGATAGAATCCGAGGGATCACATGACTATATAGGATCATATCTTTTCAATCCTTAATAAGCATGAGTTACTATATAAAGGTAGTGTCATCCTCAATATCCATCACACCCTAGTGGATAATGTGTGATAGATCATGGATATAGAATTCTAGTTGTGGTATGTGGAATGAATTGTTCTCACAGTCCATCTATAGGGGTAATTTATAGTGATATGAAATTACAACCCTTCATAGAATATAATATGGTATAATGAACCTCAATGATAAATAGATACCCGAACCAATCATTTAGAATCCACACTGATGTGAGACATTTAGAAACACATGGTGTCCCCTTAAAGATACCTAATTTTCTATATTTTATCTCCATTGGACTTATAATGGATCTAGGATATCCTCATATGCTCTTGGTTCACCTAGAACATATCCATTATTAGATATACAATCCAAGGTCTCAGAAAATATGAGTCGCCAATATCCATCCATCAATGTGGTTATTTGAATGGTTATCTATATTAGGGATGAAAAGGTATCATTATAATAGTATACCAGTAGTAATTATTATATTTAAACCTGAAATTATATGTGATGATCCCAAATATATAATAAATCTTTCATGTAATCCCACAATTTACCCTTGAAATATTAAACAGTCCTCATAGTCTAACCATCTGTATATTGGTGGAATGCCATAGTCAAATGAATTTCTATCCCAAAATCCTCATGAAAAGTCCACCCAATAGGTATGTGGATTGATTATCATGCATTAATAGAACTATCAAGGGAAATAAATGATATAAAAAATACATTAGTTGAATTTTTATCCTAGACTCTCCACTAAACTCTTCTCTTTAATGGGAAGGAAGTGAAGTGACATGGTTAACCTATCAATGATCACCCAAGCATAATCACAACCCTTCACTGATAATTGATGTATATTAATTAAATATATTAATATATAACATCACTTCTAATGTAGAACCAAAATTAGTTGTATCAAACCATCAGGAACATAGTTCTTGGCCTTTACCTTTTTAAAAGTGATGCATCATGATACAAACTTAACAACACTACACTTCATCCTTGAATACTAAAATTGAGAATCCAAATTCTGGTACATCATCATCATTATTGAATATACCACCAAATTGGAGGTGTGAAACTCACTCAATAAATACTCACAAATCAAATAATGAACAAATATCTACCCTTGAAGGAGGAGGATGTGCTCACCACCTTTAGAGAAGCATCTTCTATATCTCTATAGAAATACACTCTCATGAAATCTTGAGATCTATACCTCTAAGTTGGGTTTACATCACCCTATAAAGATGTATATGGGCCAACAATGTCAAATTATGGTATAAAATATATATTTCATTCATTTATTTAATCTGTAGTGAATTTATCTTCTCATAAGCCTCCTCCATCAACTTAGTATGAAATTTCATATTAAGGGGATCATCTATAACATTTCCCTTCCTTGGATATAGATATCTAAATATTTTATTCCTATATGAACTATAAAAATACATTTTTCTTTAGTTTTATATATCTCTAAAGGAATATATATTTAAGTCTCCGGGGATTAGTGAAGGCCATAAACCACTTATGGAGAATATAATGTCCCTAAATCTTAAATTAAAACACAACCACCACACTCTCTAATTCATAGTCCATTCAATTTTACACATGTTTTATTATATTTTTAGATTCATAAGAAATATTTTATTGTCTCCAATGTATAATGAAATAAATACAAGACTTGGAGGTGTTGTATTAAACCTCATAATTCACTCCTTCCCACAAGAAATCACAAATCTAAGGCACTATTCATTCTTTAATTTGGCTCATGAATATCTATTTTGAAATTATATTACCAAATTAATGGATGTACATTTATTAAGACTATAATTTCAAATATATAATTCTATGGTCCAATTATTTAATCCAATAGGTTAATTGTAATTTTTTTACATTTTATTAATAATTTGAAAAAAATTATGAAAATGGAATTCTTTTCGAATTTAAAAATTTTTATACCACATTTTATTTTTGGCAGATTTTTTTTTTAAATAATCCAATTTTGGATTTTTATTGTAGTCATCAAAACCTTATGTGATAAATTTCATTCAAATGGTCCCAAAAGTTGAATCCAACATTATACAACCCATATAAATCTCACATTTCGGGCCTTGGAATCTATGACCATATTGAACAGATATTGAAGATGGACCCATATATAATAAATTGGAGAAAAAAGGGATATTTTAATTCACATGTATACCTATAATATGATGATGAAAATTAAATTTGACTATGCAAACTTGGGATTTGGTTTTCATCAATTCTATAAATTATCGTGAATTCAAAACCTCAAAATATGATTAGACTATCTGGGCAGAAATAATTTATACAATAATCCAAACATAACTTCTAATACACATGTCTAAAAAGGATGAAATTATGGTGGGATAACAGTGAAATACTAAAATATTAACTTTATAGAGTAATAAAATTACAAATTATTCCATTTACTATTTCTACCATGTGGAATATTTTATAGGATAAAATTGGAGAATTTTTTTTTCTACCCCCTCATTATAAAATGTATCTCCCTCTCCATTTCAAAGGTTTGTCTATTTTTATCCATTTTGAGTAGAATTAATATTTATGATAATTTAATAGTGTTTTTAAATTAAGAATATATTTTTGTTCATATTACACCATTATCTTTTAATTTTCTATTTTCCTTATTGTGCTCCTTCTAATCTCCATGAAAATGGACAACTGGGCATCATTATTTTTTATGGTTTGGAGGGGGGGTGAGGTTATGTTTTGAGTTATTTTTTATTTAATTTATTATCTTTATTTTATTTTGATAATTTATACAGTTTTGAAACTTATTTTGTTGAATTTTTCACCCTGCACACTCTATTATTGGGTTAATATTCATGTTCAATTTTTAATCCTCTCATTCATTGTTGTAATTCATCATACAAGGTGTATTGGAATTATGTTCATAATGTGATAGAGTTTTTTCTCGCATATTGAGGGTCGTTGTGAGATAATAACAATTCAATGGGTGGGAATTGATTGATACATTCAATATCAACATTGAGTAGAATATTTAGAATTAATATTTTATAGAACTATATGATAATTACTTCAAACTCCCAATAATAATGACTTATTTATTATTTAATACCATATTTTTGTTTTCACACCATTATGTTTTGTATTTTTTTACATTTTCATTTATATATTTATATATCACATTGTAGAGACCCGGGTTTTTTCCTTGTAAGACTTTGGAATATTTATACATATATTTTACAGAGATATGTGTCGAGACGACATGCGATTCTGAGACTCAGTGTTCCTAGAATAAATAATATAAAAATATTTAGTATATTTTATACTATGCACATGACGGAAATAGGATATCTCTCAAATGGTATCTCATATCAGAAATCTAATACCATAGTTGAGTTTGGAATGTGGCGTTTACTTTAGGTAGGATATAACTTTTTTTTTCGGCGCAGACCTTCTATAAAAAACACTACAAAGGACGTAACCGTAAATAAAATAATTAAATTAAAATATTTTATCTTGGACATTAATTCAAATAACTCTTTAATGAGGACTTGAATTGTAAATCTGAGTCCTCCATTGAGTTCATAATGTGGTGTTTTCCCTAAGGGAGACCTTAGGTGAGAAGGCACATGAGGTTTATATTCTGCAACCGCTGGAAATTTTCTATAAATAGAAGTTTAGAGAAATGAGCTAGAGTTCGCTCATTTATCTCACAGACGGTGGAGCTCCAACTATATTCTTTCGATGATGATTTGACGTCCAAACTTCATCAGATCATGACAAAAATGTAGGCACTAGTAGATCAGAGCGCATTGAACATAATGGTGGATCCAAAATCGAGGTGGGATTTCTTTTTCAAATTCTACAGCTCCCTGATTAAATACTTTGTTTCCGATTTTGATTTCTGTTGAAATTCATTTCTTTAAAATCTTTTATTGACGGCCAAACGAACAATGACCATCGTCTGTTTTGATTTAGGATCGCCTGTTCTGCACATTCTTCATCGATCAACTTTTCGCCATGCTGAAACGACATTCGATCGTCGACCAGAGCATAATTCTATGAAGGTAATGATCCAGGGATTCGATATATATGGAAATTTTGTGTTTTGGGTGCCAGAGGAGGAACAATGGAAAACGGAAGCGGCAACTACTTTTCGTCACATCGAAACATTGACATAACTTCAAGCGTAGAATGAATCTATGAAGGTCTCATCTTGAGGAGTCTAGATCTGGTCTCAGAAGGAAATTTGGGCAACTGGGGTGTTCCTAGTGGTCCGCGAAATAGACCACCGGTGCGGTGGCTGGGCCGGGCCAAGGCGGTCGGGCCGGACCCGGGCTGACCATGGCTTCTTCAAATCATCATAACTTCTAAACTGTGAGTCCGTTTGATGCACCTTCTATGGTCACACGTTTCTATTATTGAGGTGAGCCTTTTGAAAAAAGTTCAGGAACTTTAAGTTTCGACTTCATGGATCGGTTTCATGAAATGTTCAAATAATAATAATAATATGTTATTATTAAAGCTTTGACCCACCACAATTTCTGCATACGACATCCAATTAATGAGCCGTCAGTGGTGTCATGACCCTAAAAATGAGTTAGACTTTTCATGACCAATTTTGGGTACTTAAACCTAAATTGATATGCTGGCCCCACGAGGTTCGGTTCGGGCGTTTGCGGTGAAATGTGACCTTTTCACCAGCTATCTGTTTTGGACGAATAAATAGATGATCCTGTGTGTTTTTATGAGAGGATAAAAATGGTTTAATCTATATGATATGTTCTAGGATCGAGGCATGGGCCCCAAAAAGCACTGTTCATGTGCAAGGCTGTGAAAATATAGTTTTTTCTCCGGGAGTCTGATTCGGGTAATTTAATAGTCGATCCTATTCGTTTTTCTGTAAGGATTATGATAGTGTTACCCATTTGGTTATTTGAGTCCATATGAGGAGTCAAGACAGTAAATTTAGGTTTTCCCCTTTTTGGACTGATGGCGAACATTGTTCACTCATCAACCTTATGGCTAGAGGTTCCATATACTATAGGAGTACACTGGCATGCCTAAGGGTACATGATCGTAGTTTTATACCTGAGTGTGGCTTTGTACATGGCCAAGTGATGAGTTAGGGCCACACATTATGTGGGATCCACACTTCATGTGGTCCCCACACATGTCATGTACTACTTTATGAATCTTTTATCTCTTGTATCTCCTTCTTTTGGACTTGGATTTTGGCGTGTGAGTAGCCTATCCTAAGCGTTTTTCCGTGTAGAACACGATGGTGCCATCCATAGTTAATTTTAGGTTACGATACTAGATATTCCCGGTGTGACGCCTATCTGGGGCGATACCCGATGACTGTAGTGTAGTTCCTCGATTCTTTATGAGAGGTACCATCTAGAAGGGATAGACAGAGGACTTTTAGGATTACCCTCCAACTGGGATGGGTAGTGGAGTTCATCTGTGACACTTTTAGTCTTACCCTCCCACTGGTCCAGGAAGTGGAGTTCACCTATGATACTTTCAAGCTTACCCTCAAGTTATGTTTGGTAGTGGTGTTCACCTATGGAACTTTTGGTCTTACCCTCCAGCCGGGATAGGTAGTGACATTTACCTATGACACTTTTGGGATTACCCACCAGTGTATTACCCTTTAGTGGGGCTAGATAGTGGCATTCACCAATAGCAGTACCGAGTATACCCTTCATTGGGGCTAGTCAGTGGGTTCTCGACTTTGAGGCATGACCTCTTGACTATATAGATCAGTGATGAGACATGTTTGATGCACCTTTTGACTCAAGAGAAAGAGGGACACTTTCCCCACCAAGACACGTCCCTATGACATGACCTAAAACTATGAGGGTGAGACAGTTCCACCCAAATAGGATTCTATAAATGTGTGGCGATTGAGTCCCTTTGACTTTCAGTTCAAGGTAGATGTGTGGGATGCTAGGCATCGATGGTTCTTACTTCTGGAACTATTAGATACTCACTTTCTTAGGCTGATCTATGAGATGGAGATCCCCTTACTCTCTTGTTTGAGTTTCTTTGACTAAGCACACACACACACATATATATATATATTCTTTTTCCAGTACCGACTCCTTATTTTTTGGTCCTCTCCATCTAGGAGAGGCGAAGACGCGTGGGTTATGCCACATTATTTTCATGTCTAGATTCTCATGGTTGTATGAGTCTACTCTTCTACTATAGGTAGCAAAAACTCAATAATAAGTTCATCTTCTCTCAGTTTCTAGCTCCTTGTGTTTGGATGAGCTTACTTCACTCTCTTATTGGGTTAAGCTGTAATCTTTGACTATAACTTGTTCTACCTACTTCTCCCCTCTTTAGTACATCTTTTGCTACTCCCTTGAGCCTTTGAGGCATCCTAATGAGTATTTTTATACTCACCCCTTCTTAGGCTTTGCCCGTACTTGGTGTGCCCTTGCAAATGACATACAAGTTTACTGTGACATTAGAGGAGCTTAGGGATACAAGGTACTTGGACCATAGGTGGTGGTCATAGCATGATATCCATAAGTGGGTCTCTCTTAACTATTTTACTTTTCCACTGGTTGTCAGGTTATGGTACTCTTATGGTTGGGTGTTTATTTTTCCCCTTTACCTTTCAGTTTACTTTACAACAACTATACTTGTAATGTTTAGAGGTCGATGAATATCTGTGGTTTATTTATAGAAATGTTGTATGTTTTCCTTTTCCCCTACACTTTTGCATTGAGTTTGTTATGTGCATGTGTACAGGTACTTAGGAAAAGGCCACCCTGAGTTTTTTATGCCTTTGGTGCTTTTTTCTAGACCTTGGCCTATAGAGGTGGGTTTGAGGCAGTTGGGGATTGATCCCCGACATGGGTCGGGTTGTGAAAAAGTGGTATCAGAGTTGGTTCAACCCTTGGGATATTGTTCGTATGTTTCCCTAAAAAGGTCTTGGTTGGGTTTAGGGAAACAATGTCAACCTATCTCGAGAGTGTCTCTTAAGCCAGAGAGTCTAGTGATAGTACAGTAGCCGACATAAACATTCACCAGGATCCTGACTACCCACTTGTCAACTTAGAATTCTAAGACACTTGTTGCAGGGATCAATGGTACATGCATCATATAGGATTGAGTCTTTGACTATCCTTTACGAGTTAGCTTCCTATCATTATTAATATATATATATATATATTATCTTTACCATGGTACTCCTTGATCAAATTTAGGATGCCTCCATGATGACATCCATCCAGGATACTAGCTTCAGTTTGTGATGATGATCCTGTGAGAGACTAGGTCTCAGTTCAGGATCCATCATATGATCCCCCTTTCTCCAGGTGGGTGGGTAAAAACACCTAAAACTATGGAGAGGTAGTTAGTACCAACAACACAGGTCAAGGAGGAGCTAAATCTAAGAGCACTTCGCGAGTTCTAGCGTTAGAGACTGCTGATGTTCCGTGGTGAGCCATAACCTCAAGCAATAGA
Organism: Viscum album; assembly: GCA_963277665.1. Lineage (NCBI taxonomy): Eukaryota > Viridiplantae > Streptophyta > Magnoliopsida > Santalales > Viscaceae > Viscum > Viscum album. Next base: position 1,483,446,278 of record OY728164.1, on the reverse strand, counting down.
GGTTTGGATAGAGTTGGTGGTTTACCTCTTCAGGCCTGTTCAGAAACTGACAGATCAGATGGTGGCTTTAGCAGCCAACCTTTTCCATGGAGCAGTTAGAAATTGGTGCAGTTCGATTACTTAGATGCACGATGAGTCGGTACTCTCATGGGATTAATTCCAACAAATGTTTCGTGATGAGTAATACCCTTCATTCTTACTCTTAGTTTGGATTCAAGAGCATCTGGAGCTTCAACAAGGAGGGATGATGGTGGATGAGTACGTGACTAGGTTCATAGGCCTTAATCAGTACTCTTTGGACATGGTCCATGATGGTAAATTCTAAGCCCATAAGTTTGAGAAGGGTTTCCATAGTGAGATATCTGTGCCGGTGTAGTTTCCTTATGTATCCCCACCTTTGATGAGGTGTTAGAGCAAGTACTAGCGACATAGAGATTTATTTCCATGAAATCCTAGTTGGAAGGGCCTTGATGTAGGATTCCTTCCTATGATCAGACTTAGACACATGGTTTGGGATAGCGTAGGGCACTAGGACAACCCAAGATGCGCCGATGCTATGCTTGTGATGGGTGAGGTCACATGGAATGTGACTGAATGACCGAATGTGCTGAGCTTCCTAGGAAGACGGTAGATGGGATTCTATAGTAGAGACAAGATATGTTCAGGGAACTCCTAGGTGGAGATAGGGTGGTTCCCAGGGAGGTGGTGATGGCAGAAGAGTAGGAAGAACTATGGTTGGTGAAGATTCTATGAAGTCCTTTCAGCAACATCAGGCAGACCATGTTATCCTCAAGGATCTGGTGGTCAGGGGGGCACGGGTAGCCACATGATATGGATGTTTACAATCCTACAATGCATGATATGATAAGAGGTACACTCTATGTCTTTTCTAAATTTTTGTAGTAGAACCTATTAGACACTATGTGAGGTACACTTTTATCCCTATTTCTTGCTTGAGGTTTGTCCAGAGTGACGTGGGGCGTCGGTGTAACCCTATGTCAGTGTTGTTCAACTTAGATTTGAATGAATGAGGAAGAGGGGTTATTTTCCCATCGAGACATGTTTTTTGTGAAGTGAGAATAACCGTGAGGTCGAGTCAGTGCCTCCCAAAGAATAGAGTATCAAGGTGTTGTGGATGATTCCCTTTGACTTGTACATTTATGGAAGAGTTGTGCAGTGGAGTGTCAGAGCAGGTCCTGGCATTGTTAGTGGAGTTTTTCTACTTGACCTCCTTTTACTTGGAATTACACTAGTGGGTGTGGCAAAGTGTCTAGTTTGGGGTTACTATCCTTCAAAGAGAGGCAACGAAACATAGGTTATGCCACATGATTTCTGTGTTTAGACTCTTGTGGTTGGATGAGTTCACTCACTTTCCCTATTCATTGGTACCTCTGCGTGATCAACGTCAACCTTGATACAACAATTATCAAGTACATGTCGAGGTTATGGAGACCCCATGAACAAGACTACACGACTCACTATCTAGTGCCAATAGTCATATTATTTTCCTTGAGAATATTGAGGTGCTACCTCCTAGGTCAATGATTTGTGGTTTACTCAGACCACCTGAGTCTTAGGTATGTGTTCACTCCGAGAGACTTGAACCTGAGGTGGCGACGCAGGTTGAACATCTTGCAGGACTATGAGTTCGATGCAGTCTATACTACAGGAAAGGGAAAAGTTGTAGAATATTCCCTTATTTGGAAGTATTAGGCTCACTTAGTGTGGGAAGTTTCAGAGCAGTTAGCTTCCTTGTAGCTAACCCTAGTAGAATTTGAGGGTATAATTTTCCTCAGTTGATGGTGTTGAATCCTTTGCTTCTTGAGTGTGTAAGGGAGTCTCAGTTGTGATAAATCAACTATGAAATCTTACGTGACCAAATATCCTTAGGTGTTCACCAAATGGATATTTTGAAGGAGGGAATTGCGAGACCTTGTTTTAGAGAAAAACAATGGTTCCAATTTCGATGCAAGAGGAGGTGATGAAAGAGTTACACACTACACCCTTAGCTATACATCTCAGTTTGGGGAATATGTAAATGGATCTTCAATGGTAGATTTGGTGGTCCGGCATGAGATGAAGCGTCTCCGAGTCCATATCACGATGACTCACCTATCAGCAGGTGAAGGCTGAGCACTCAGTTTTTGCAGGTTATTGTAACCTCTTGAAATCCCAACATGAAGTGGGAAAACATATCCATGGATTTTGTCACTGGACTTCCATGAATATATAAGGTCCATGATGACATCTAGGTAATAGTAGATAGACTTATGAAGCCAGTTTGCATCCTCTATATCAGAGATCAGAGTTTAGTAGAGTGTTTGGGGGTAGGTGTAGGTACATGAGATCATCCTCCTTCATAGGGTACCCTCAACAATTGTCTCTGAACATGACGCATGATTTAATTCACGATTGGGGAGAGGCCTATAGAAGGAATTCATGACCCAACTATGTATGAGTACAGCCTTTCACCCCTAGACTGAGGAGCAAATCATATGAAGACAAATCATCCCTTTGGTTTGCGTGCTGTGGTATCACTGAAATGTGTAGGTTTTCCTAGGAGCGGGATACCCAGGTGCATGCTTATTATCTAGATTTTATTCACTAGTTTTTCTTTTCAGGGATGAAAATATTAAAGGAGGAAATGATGTTGAGACCTAATTTTTTGACTCATAAGACCTTGGAATATTTTTACGTATATTTCTAAAGTTAGGCACTGAGACGATGTGTGATTCTAAGGCCTAGTGTGCCTAGAATAAATCATACAAAAATATTTAGTATATTTTATACTATGAATGAAATGGAAATGGGATATCTCTCAAATAGTAGCTTGTATCAGAAATCTAAGGCAATGTTTGAGTCTGGAATGTGGAGTTTACCCTAGGTAAGACATAACTTTTGTCGGTGCAGGTCTTCTGTAGAAAACACCACAGAGAAAATAATCATAAATAAAATAATTAAATTAAATTATTTTACCTCAGATGTTAATTCACATAACTCTTGAATAAGGACTCGTATTGGAAATCTAAGACCATCATTGAGTTTGTAATGGGGTGTTTTCCCTAGGAGTGACCTCAGGTGAGAGGGTTAGGGAGGTTCAAATTCTGCGACCGCTGGCAGTTTCCTATAAATAGAAGTTTAGAGAAATGAGCTAGAGTTAGTTCATTTCTCTCACGGATGGTAGAGCTATGGCCATTTTCTTTCAATAACAATTTGATGATCGAGCTTCATTAGATCGTGATGAAAATGAAAGTGCTAGTAGATCAGAGTGTAATGAACCCAATGACGGATCCAAAATCAATGTAGGATTTTTTTTTTCGGATTCTGCAGCCCCTTGATTGAATAATTTGTTTTCGATTTGGATTTCTGTTGGAATTAATGGCTTTATAATACTTTTTTGATTCCAAAAATAACAACAGACATCATTTGTTTTTATTTGTGATTGCCTTTTCTTCGCTGTTCTTCGTGTTCTTTATTGGTCAACTTTTAACCACACTGAAGTGACAACTGATCATCAATAAGGGAATAGTTCTATGAAGGTTGTGATCTATGGATTTTGTATCTATGATAGTTTTGTGTTTTGGGCATCATAGGAGGCGCAATAGTGAGAAGAAGTAGAGACTACTTTTCATTATGTTAAAACATCGACGGATATTCGAGCAGAAACGACAACTACTTTTCATCACGTCGAAACATCGACGGATCTTCGAGCGGAGCATGAGTCTATAAAGGTCTCTTCCCAAGGATTCCATATCTTGTCTCAAAATGAAATTTTGAAAACCGGGGTGTCTCCAGTGGTCTGTGGAATGGACCACCGGTGCAGCGGTGCCAGTGGCTGGGCTGGCCCGAGGCGGTCGGGCCGGACCAAGGCATGTCAGGGATTCTTCAAACTGTGAAAACTTTTAAACCGTGCATCTGTTTGATGTGTTGTCTATGACCACACATTTATCTTTTTGATAAGAATATTTTGAGGAAAGTTCAGGAACTTTATGTTTTATCTTCGTGGCTCGGATGCATGAAACGTTCAAATAATAATAATTTATTATTATTATTAAAGTTTTGACCTGATATAATTTTCTACATGCGACGTCTGATTGAAGCGCCATTAGTGGTGTCAATACCCTAAAAACGAGGTATAATTTTTAAGAACAATTTCATGCACTTAAAACTGAAATTGAGGTGCGGGCCCCATGAGGCCCGGTTCAAGCGTTTGTGGTGAAATGTGACCTTTTCACCGGGTGTCCGTTTTGGATGAATAAATAGTTGATCCTGTGTGTTTTTATGAGGGGATCAAAATAGTGTGATCTGTATGATGTGTTATGAGATTGAGATGTGGGACCCATGAAGCACCATTCATGCACAATGTTGTGAAATATAGTTTCTTCATCAGGAGTCTGATTCGGGTGAATGAATAGTTGATCCTATGTGTTTTTTTGAAAGGATCATGATGGTGTGATCCATTTGGTTATTTGGCGCTGTTTGAGGTGGAAATTCAGTAAATTTACATTTTCTACTTTTTAGACCGGTGATGAGCATCGTTAACTCATCATCCTTATGGCTACAGGTTCCATGTACTCTTGGAGTACATTGGAACGCCTAGGGGTAGCTGATCGTAGTTTCATACCCGAGTGTGGTTAGGTACAAAACCAGGCGATGAGGTGGGGTTACACATCATGTGGTCCCTACACATGCTATTTACTACTTTATAAATCTTTTATCTCTTCTATATCCTTCTTTTGTACTCGTATTTTTTCATGTGAGTAGCCTATCCTGAGTGTTTTTCCACGTAGAACGTGATGGTGCCTTTCATAGTGGATTTCAAGTTATGATACGAGATGTTCTAGGTGTGGAGCCTATCCGAGGTGATACTCGATGACTGTAGTATAGTTACTCGATGATTTCTGAGTGGTACCATCTAGCATGGATGGACAGAGCACTTTTGAGCTTACCCTCCAGCTAGGTTGGGCAGTGGTGTTCGCCTATGACACTTTCGGGATTACCCTCTAATTTGGATGGGTAGTTGTGTTCACCTATGACACTTTAGGGCTTACCCTCTAGTTGGGATGAGTAGTGGTTTTTGTCTATGAAACTTTTGAACTTACCCTTCAGCGTATTACCCTTCATCAGGGCTGGGAAGTGGCGTTTTCTGACGGTAGTATTGAGCATACCCTCCAGTGGGGTTGGGCAGTGGGTTCTCGAATTTGAGGAAAGAACTATTGATTGTACGGATTAGTGAAAAGACATGTTTTATTTACCTTTATAATCAATAGATAGAGGGAAACTTTCCCCACTGAGATACGTCCCTATGAATTGACCTAAAACCGTGAAGGTGAGACAATGCCACCCAAATCAGATAGTATCAAGGTGCAGTGATTGAGTCCTTTTGACTTGCAGTTCAGGGAAAACATGTGGGATACTATGAATTGATGGTGGTTACTTCTGGAACTATTATAAAATCACTTTCTTGGGATGAGCTGTGAGATGGATACCCCCTTACTCTCTCATTTGGATTTCTTTGACTGAGAATATATATATTCTTTTTCTAGTACCCACTCCTTGGGTTTTGGTTACTCTCTTTCCAGGAGAGGTGATGACATGTGCGGTATGAAACATGTTTTCCATGTCTATATTCTCATGGTTATATGAGTATACTCTCTTCCTATAAGTTTAGAAGACTCAATGAGAAGTTAATCTTATCACTATTTCTAGCTCCTTGTGTTTGGATGATCTTACTTCACTGTCTTGTTGGGTTGAGCTGTACTCTTTTACTGTACCTTGTTCTATCTACTGATACCCTCTCCATTACATATTTTTATACTCCCTTGAGCCTTTGGGGAATCCTATTGAGTATTTTTATACTCACCCCTACTTGGGATTTTACTGCACTTGGTGTTTCCTTACAGACGATGGAGAGGTTGATCGTGACATTAGAGGAGCTTAGGGATATGGGGGACTTGGAGCACGTGCAGTGGTATTAGCTTGGGATCCATCAGAGGGGCTCTCTCAGATATTTTACTTTTCCACTTGTTTCTAGGTTGTGGCACTATTATGTTTTGGAGTGTATTTTCCCCCTTTACCTCTCAGTTTACTTTACAACACCTGTACTTGTACTGTTTAGAGGTTGATGCATATTTGTGGTTTATTAATAGAAGTGTTGTATCTTTTCTTTTTTCCTTTGTACTTTAGCATTGAGTTGGTTGTGTGCATGTGTACAGGTACTTTGGAAAAGGCCTCTATGAGTTTGTTATGCTTTCATCACTTATCGCCAGCCCCTCACCTATGGAAGTGGGCTTTGGGTAGTTGTGGATTGAGCCCTGACATGGGTCAGGTTGTGACACACATTCATTTTTATTCCCATTATATTATTAGTTTGTTTTATTATTATATTCTTGTTTTAAATAGAAATAATTGAAAATTCATGTGTGTGAGTGGCCTCATAGAGAGATTGACCCAACATTTGTACTATATTGAATTATTAAATTCTAAAAATCTATAGTTTTATGGATCCAGTTTCAATACCACTCATCAATTTTTAAAATCTTCCATGGATTCTAGTATATTACAATCAATTTTTTTCTTAAAACCCACAAAAAATCATAAATTTCAAAAATAAAAAATGGGATTAATTGAAAATTAACCCTCCACTTGTTTGAGTGAAAGAGTTTTAATTATAGGAAGACATGTGATAAGGGTTTCATTTATATTATTAATAGGTATTAATTCATGGATCTCATAGAGGCCTAAAGTAATATAATGAGAAGTCAATTTTAGATACCTTGTCCAAGGATCTTAATGAATTACCACATTGGTTTCTAGAGTTATATCATGAGGATGTTTAGGGAAAATAAAACCAAATATTTCTAAAATTCGAGTAAGAGATCATGTAGGTTAATGTTAAACTACACAACACTGCATTACAACAAATTTCTACAATCCTCTTAGAGGTCTTTTAAGAAGAGAGTTCACATGAAGATTATCAGTTGAAGGTAGTGGGATTAACACTAGATTATCTTGTTTTTATTTTACATTTTTATTAATCCCAATTCAATAACCTCATTTTTTAATAGAATCATAAATAATGATTTCCCTATAGATTGATGATGATGAGAATGAAGTGTCCATCATTGAGGAGAGTATGTTTTTGGAATTTGATAAAGAAGAAGAAATATAACTCTAAGAAGATGTGGTGAGGATAATACCTTCTCTATATCAACATTCATATCAAATAGAGTAGGAAACCATGATTTTTCTTAGGGATCACCCCTATATTTATTTCCCTTCCCATACACACATCAAAAATATATCTTTATTATCTTCTCGAGTTTGGGATGTTTTTTTTCTATGGGGGTACTTACTCTTGGAATGAACTTATAAATATTGGGAGAAAAAAATGTGGTGGTTTATAATCATGAAACCCTATCCACCTTTGAATTAATGATAAATTGATTCAACAATCTTACTCTATGTAGTAAAAACCTTCCAGCCACTTTGGGATTCAAACCATGTTCAATCATCATTTCCCTTTCTCATTCTTTGTCATTATTTTTCTTATATTTTAATTTTTTAATGAATTTCTAGGTCCATGTTATTTTAGTTAAATGTTATCTCAAGGATTATACTGGAAAATAAAATCATGTTTTATCTTTCCTTATAATTTTCTTTTCTACCCTTATCATTTATTATTCTTAAATGAAGTGGAGTTAGATCTTAAGTGTGGGAGGAGTGTCAAATTTCATAGGGGCCATTGTGTATTTAACATTTTATTTTTATTTTTATAGTAAAATTTATTTTCAATTAATATACACTATATATATTTTTCATAGGAATTGATTTTGAAATAGTTTTTTTTTGATTTTGGATAAAATTAATTTTAAATGATTGTTGGTGTGGAAACATTTTCTAGGTTTTCTATTTTAAATAAATTTTATGATCATGGCCAATTTTTGAAATCCATACCCTTGAAACACTGACTCAAATAATATTTTTATAACCATGTGATATATTTTAAAACCATTTTGATATATTAAATATAATACCCACACTTTCTTGAGAGAAACAAGGATTTTTTTTGACATCAAGAACTTATTATTATTCTATTTTTAAAGAATTATAATTAAAAAATCTTTTTTATTTGATTGAATAATTTCATTTGGAAGGTATATTTTAACACAAGAAACACCTTTAAATTTACCCTTCTTTATCCCTTAGATAAAATGAATATCTTTATAGGATTAATAAACTTTTCAAGTTGATTATTCCTTAACTGAATCCACTCATAATATTATTTCATGAATATTTCAAGATTGAGTTTGGGGGAAAGTCATTTTCATGTGTGTTCTTTGGGATATAGATCATTTTTTATTATCTTAGGTATGTATAATTATTATAGACATTTAATTAATGGTAATGAGTCACTTTCATACATTTTACCTCATTTATACCCTTTGGTTCTCTGAAAAAAATGAAAAACAAAAATATAAAAAAATATAAAAAATTAAAAATGTTAATGAGATTGAATTTTACCTTGTGATTTATTTTATGATTCATGAACCTATAAAAAATGGGGGCATTATATTCATTCATTCATTGTATTTATTATTATCCCATCCCACATGAAATAAAATGAAAAATAGAAAAATTCACAAAAAATGGAAAATTAAAATATTGAAAAATTGAGAATTATGATTAAATCATTCAACGTATTCTCTTTTTGATACATGTACCACGTAAAAGGGTGTGTGATTTACATTTTTAAGGGAAATTTATTTATCATTAATTTATATGATTTTATTTTAATATACATTCATTGTAATTTAAGTGATCCACTACCTCTTTCCATCATTACATTATTAAAAATAATTTACCCAAAAAAACATAGCTAGAAAATTAACATTAAAAAGTCCCCATTATTGGAAATATATTTTTATGTCTCATGATGTTGAGAGATTATAATTTTAATATAAATTTGGTATCACATTAACTTTCAACATATGAGAATAAATCCATATTTTAATTTTCTTAATTGGATAGTGAAATAAATTTCAGTGTGAGGTATGTGTGATTGGAGCATAGAAGGATTTTTTTGGGGTTGAATTTATTAAAATGGTAGAGTTGAAAATATAGTGGAATTTATTTCAAAAATGGGGCATATGGAAATTAAATTTTAAAAATATATTGGAGATTTTCTCACTTTTAATTTTGGTGGGGATTTTAATTCGAATATTTGATCAATACCCATGAGTGAAATAATTATTTGTGTGGGATTTATAAAGCTTATAATTTAACATATGTAATTATGTAAATCAATTTTTAAATCCTTAAAATTTCAAAATTTAATTGAAATTGAAGAAATTTTAAGTTTTATTAATAATTTTAGATTAATTGTGAAAATAGCCTAATTTTTCATATTTAATATTTTTATATCATAGAGGATTTTTTTTAAAAAAAAAATTCTACAATAATAAAAATTGTGAAATTAATTATCTTAGTCCAAAAAATGTTGTGGGATTAATTTCATTCTACTGGATCCAAAGTCAACTCCAATATTATAAATCCCAAATCGGGCTCACAAGTCAGGTATTGGATTTTATCCCTAGAATGAATGGATTTTTGTAAATTGTAACATATATAAAAAATGGGAGGCCTAATGGATCTTAAATTTCACATAGAGACAGATAGGATGATGTGAAAATTTTTCATTTACTATTCACACTTAAGAATCAACCTTAATCATTTTCATAAATGCATGTGAATTTGGATAATGGGAATACAAATAGATTTCCATGATAGAAAAATTTTCCTTATTGATACAGGCATAACCTCTTAGAATTAGGGTTTATATAGATTTAATAGTTTTTACATGTTTAATATATTTCAGTACATCTTTCTCTTTTTCTAATTCATTTTTACCCAAACATGATCCTTCTGATCTCCATAAAAATATAGAACTAACCCTTATTGTATTTTGAGGGAGGTGAGGAGTAGTGATTTTTTGAGTTTTTTGTACATTAATGTATTCTATTTATTTTATTATGATATTTTTTTATAGTGGTTAAAATGATTTTGTTAAAGGATTTACCCTACTTTCAGTTATATTGATCTCTTCTTACTTTTAAATTCTTAGTACTCTCCATCATCATCATAATGCTATATACGAAGTGATCTACAACTATGGTGATGGTGTGAGGGAGTGTTATTTAGCATGTAGAGGTTTGGTGTGTTAGAATAACAATTCAATGGGAAGGATTTAACTGATAGGATTTATGTCATCATTGAGTATAATATTGAGAATTTATATTTTAAATAATAATGATAGTATTTTTAGGAACTCACGGTACCAATGAATTATTTATTCTCCAAAAAAATCTTTGTGTTTTCACTTATATGTTTTTTTTATTTCTTTAATTTTCATTTATTTATTTTTATATAAAATTAATTTTTAAACCCCCATAATTAAATTATTAGTTAATTACTATATTATATTCTATATTTAAATACTAATAATATAAAATTAGTGTATGTGAGTAGCCTCCTCAAGAGATCGATCCTGAGTGTTCATTATATTTCATTTATAGGAAATAAAAATTTATTAATGATGGATCCATGAAAAATACCTTGAATCAGCCATTTTTAGTGAGGTTTTTTATAGGATATATAATTCAAGAATATTCCACCAATAATCCCATGTAATAACTCACCAACCAAAGGAAATGATTCTACGAAAACACCATCTTTGGTAGCACCTAATCCATTATAGACTAAACCTTTACATGATTGACACTGACCATTCCATGAAATGTGACATTCCCTAGGAAATAAATGTAAAAAATATAAAATTTAAACATCAATATAATTCCATATATATGGTAACCATTAATTAAATCTAGAACAATCCTTCAATGATTAATATTCTCTTCCTATCAATGAAAATAATTAAGGTTATCATCAATGAATTTCATCAATTTATGTAAGTCTAAGAGAATTTTTTTATAAGACCCATGAAAACTATTTGGGAATTCATTACAAAAAAATTATAATAAAAAAACTTAAAATTATCATAGAAACAATTGAATTTCATATTTTGGATATCCTATGAATTCAATTCTTATGATAATAAGAAATGAGATTATTCATTGAGAGAAAAATTTATCCATTTAGTTGGTTGATGCTGTCATTAATTATCAATAGGGGTATTTCCCATGGCCATATCCTAATTCAAATGGTGAAATCCATTATAAATACTTGAAATAAAATACAAATTATTGATTAAGAGAATAAGTGGTTCCTAGAGGGATATAATGGATATGAAAAATCTATTCTCCAAAAGATCCTCCAACTTCACTTTCATCTCCCCAAGCTCTGTCAGGGCTATATGAAAATCTATTAAATATATTAGTATAGTAATTAGGTGTAAGTTAATAGAAAAATTTAACTCTCATGGTTTGGGAAATTATAGGGAATACTCATGAAATACTTTCATATACTCCTATAATACTACATGTATTTTATCATCCACATAATTAGTGGTGCATAGCATCGGGATCACCAACTGATGGGTGATTAAAAAAAAAATTATGGGAAATCCCTACTCATATTCTATGAGTATCCATTTCAAAAGTTAATGTGGACCCTAAAAAATACAATGGATGAGTTAAAAATATATAACAATAGTAATCTACCCAAACAAAAACTATTAATGATAAGTACTTACCTAGTATAACATAAAAAGTTATTATCTCTACCATGGTGAGATACTAATAAAATTCCTTTATACCAAGAGTACGATTACATTGATGAATGATATAACAGAGATGAAATTCACTACATGTAGGATTTATAGCCAAATTCTTCACTGTAATATCTATACTAGAATCTCAAGCTCATGGAAGGAGAATTTAATTAGAAATTTTTGACTCACCAGAAAATTGATGAGTATGAGTGAAAAAGTAGAGAAGATAAAAATCATACCTTGAACCATGTTTATTGAAATCTTATAGAATCCTTAAATCAAATGAATTAGTCCTCTTCCTTGACCTATTGTACCCTAAAAAAATCTTGATCGAACTGGAGATGGTTGTATAACTATATCAAAGAGTCTCCCAACACTACTTGATCATAAACCTATATCTTCTCTTCTACAACCACCTTAATAAGGGATAAATTTTCTATTTTGGGAAAATCCTTGTTCTATTCCCCACATCTAATAGATGGATCCATTAGTTCTATTTCTTTTTCAATTTTAAAAATCTTGACTGGTGGAAAAAATTGAAGCTAAGTGTCCTATACCGCCACAAGTAAAAAATGAACAATCTTATGGATGAATGGAGCTAGCATGAGATCACTTCTCTATATAACTCTACTTATATGATATTGAATGTACCTGTATATAATTAATTGATCATATTTTTTATTTATGACTATCTAATGATGATGGCTCTTATTTATCACCTATATATGACTTTTCTATAAAAATCTTGATCAGTATTGAATGTTTCAAATATCCAACATATATTGGAATACACAATGGTGCGGTCCCAACTCTAATATCTTACTGAGGGACACATTCAATCCTCTATGTTCAAATATAACTATTTTGAATATTATCCTAAGAATACCTCTTGAGGTCTATGATCATGATATCATATTAATAGACCAACAAACTACACTATTTGGGTTCGAACATCATCTACACTTCCACCACCCTTAGCATTAATTTATAATAATATTCTCTGAATATTTTCTTGATCTATGATGAAGGTATGGTATCTATGTAATGATATTATTTAATAAATAAAAATCAAAATCCAATTATAAAATACATATGAATCATTTCCAAAACCAATATATAGTCAATAGATGTCCAAACAAAATAGAAAATATAAGAAATATGCACCTTCAAATCGTATAATTCCTAAAGATCCAAATTTCATTGAAACCTTGTTAGAATATATATCTGGATGTTATGAAGATAACTATAACAATGATAATTCTCATAAAACTCTATGGGGTCCACTAACTATGTTATAAGTGGGTATTCTCTCTGATCAACTAGGGAGGATCAACCTTATTTTCCCCTAATTGGAGAAACACCTCACTATCAGTTACCTAAATTGAAGACATAGTTCCTAAAAATTCAATGACTAAGGGATAAATCACTAGCATGTGCTCAATTAATAATTTCCTCTAATGAAGATATGGTTTTCTATGGTTTCATACCCTATATTTTAAATGTTTAACCCATATATATTAAATCAAATATTGAATATCCAAATTATGGATTATGTGAATGAAAATATATCTAAAATTAATTTTAATTCATGTACTATACCATTAAACCCTATATTGATTCCTCAGAGATATTCATCCACTAAAATGTTATTAGTTTCTTGGTGAAATGTTATATCAGTTTCCTACACTAATCACTAAGTTCTCTAGTATATTAACTGTCTCGTGACCCCTTCACCCAACTTCTCTATGCATCATAAACCAATCCTCATAAGACCACTAACCCCAAACATCAACTCTATATTTCAAAAAGATATCATACATTATAAAATTATACAACCCATCATTATTCTATGAGGGTGGATAGTACATTGTGTATTCCATGTAAATACTGTCTCTAATATGTTAAGAGTTAGAGACAATAAACAAGAAGTAGTATCACCAACATGGGTGGCCATGTCCAGTAAAACTGAAAACAACCTCTAATTTTCCAGAAAATATTTATAAGGCAATGGAACCCTTGTAAAAAATAAATCTACATTAGTGAAATATGCATGTGATAAGGATAAATAACCCAAAAAATGAAAAATAATCTCAAATATAGTAAATAAATTAAAATAATAAACTCAACACCCCATAAAAAAGACTAACCTTGAATAAAAGAAACAAGTTTACTCCTAGTGATTTTGAAATATAAATGAACACCACCCATAATATAAACTACCAATCCTCTCTATATACCATCACCACAAGATCTATTTCCTATGATACCTCCATCCAACTATGCATTATCTGTGTAGACCCGACATCCATTAGAATAATTCTTAATCAAGTGAGATTATAAATATATATAAGTACCTAACCAAATACATGAAATCGTTATCTTACTTTTGAGTGTATTTCTGTTTTAGAGTTTTAAAGAATTAGGGTATCACCCTTACATATAAAAATATTTCATCACAAATTTCTCACTTCCACTAAGTATCCATTTTCCCAAAATACAAAACTTTTATGATATAACAATTTTTATTTTCACGAAATTTATTTAAAATTTTCATTTTGACCTCATCCATTTCCTTACACATCCTTAAAACCCAATGAAAGATATTTGAAAACATGGTATGAGAAAAAAAGGTTAGTAAGGGATATATAAAAATAATGAAAGAAACTTGTTAGTGCATGAATACTTGTAAAAATATACATTTTAAAAATAAAATTTAGTCTTAAAAAACATTTCCCTACCCAATAAATCATCTTATCTTCTCAAATATAATAAAAAAACATTTCATAACAAATTATAATGGTAAAAAAAATATAAAGGTTTCATTAACAGTCTATAAAATTTCATAATAATTTTTTTACGAAGTTATACATTTCTCCTATAAGAAATAGCATATAAATTCCTTTAAACATAAGCTCATCAACATACCTTGTGAAATCATATGACTTTTCAAAACCCCGAAGTAAGTATAAAAAATCATATTGGTATCTTGGTTAATCATTTTCATGTCACTATTACAATCACTCTTACATTTGGAATAACTAAAATAGTAAAAATCCAACATAATTATTACCCAACATGTTGGAGGGCTATAATAGAGCCACCCATCCTTGGTTTATAATGCTACCACCCATCCTTGATTTATAATAGAAAAAACCATATATGGTTTATAACGAAACCTAATGCCATTATAAACAATTTCCAAGAACCATAACATAATTATAAAACATCAAATCATTCATTTATCATCCTTACAATCATAAAAATACTCTTAGTACCCATAATAAAATATATATGGATATTGGAATACCCATTTCATTTAAAAACCTTTTTGATAATACCCTGAAAAAATAAAAGGGGGATTTTATTTGAAAAAGAATATACTATTATAATGTAATCCAAACATATAATAACCATTATAGAGGAAGGGGAGAATTTTTAACACTGTATAATTTAAAATAACACATTCCTGTTATCTTTTTGTCAAAACATTCCATATAAAATACATAAAAATATTCATTTTGAAAACCATTTAAATAATGTAAAAGGTTACATAAAATGTATTTTATAATTAATTTATGTGTAAAAATACATCCATAATATAATATAAATTATAAAAACACATAAGAAAATTATTTTGGAAATAAATCTATAAATCATTTAAAATGATGATTTTAAAATAAATTGTCCCTCACCTCAATTCTGACCCATCACGTATTCTCCAAATAATCTTGAATAACAAAATTATGTTAATTATTTACCTTATTAATACCATTTTCATTTATATTAATTCTTTTACCATTTTATAATAAATTAGTTAATCAATTAAGTCCACATGAGGCGTTTTGATGATATTTGGATCATATGTCCAAAATGAAATATGTAGGATGAATATGTTCAAAGAGTTTATTATTCCACTATATCCACAATAATAATCATGAAATAAATATAATTTTTATATATAATTTACACTTTTATAATCAACTATGAAATATGGTTAGATAAAATGAACTACTTTACAATCATGGTGATCGTAGTTCATACGTGCACATGAGTAATATTTCCAGTTCGTAGATATCATTATGGAATGAAGGAAAGTATTATTTTACATTTATATAATAATTATTATATCATAAAAATCATATTACTACTTTAAATAAACTTATATATATTATCCATGTGATGTGGTGATGAAAAAAATCACATCGCTTCATTCAGGTGGTAGTCAACACATATGCATGAATGATGTTTTCATTTATCAATGGATTGAAAGGTAAAAAAAGAGATGATATATTTCAATTAAATAATTATATATATGTAATTAATATATATATATATACACACACATAAATTCTATCATTATAACCATCCATGAGAGGTGCTGATGGAGAACAATTTACAACATTTCATGAGGCAGTAGTCTACGGTGCACACGAATTATATATTCATTCATGGCTTGATTTAAGAGGAAATATATATAAATTAAAAAATTAAAATAGTAATAACACTATATATTTATGATACACATGTTCTTATTTTAGAATTGATGATGAAAATTTGAAATAGGAAGAAGATGAAATATATCGAATATTCCTTCTTTTAGAACAATATCTCTTCTTTGGAAAAACTCTTAAGGATTAAACAAAAATCATTACAAGTTTGGTTTTATGATAAAATAGATCCTCTAGGATGTGAAGATGGATGTATGTGTTGACCTCACCTGTTTTGATATTCCCAATTATGCTTTCACATGCTTTGATAATCCCAAATAATGTTTATCTATATATTAATTCTTTAAATCTATGACATTATATTATCAAGCTAATAATAATATTAAAACAATCTTTGAAATATGTTAATCAATGTTTATCTATGTTTATATGAACTTTGAAATAATTCTAACTCAATCAGAATATGTATTGCATAGAACAGATAAGTGTTAAGTCACTGATATGCTTGTAGCTATTGATACAGATCTACCGGTACTTAGTCTACTGATAGACATAGTCACAGATAAGCAAAGGTCACTGATACGTAGAGCTACCGGTATGTATAAGTCAACTGGTAAGCATATGTCACTGATAGATCAAGACTACCGATACAAAAGCTACAAATATGAAGTCCACTAATAAAGAGCTGCTGATATAGAGCTACCGATATGCAAGTCTACCATTACAGAAAGGTCACCGATGCACAAGTCCACCAATATGTACTTTAGCACTAGAATAGAACGGAGCTACCGATATGAATGAGCTACCGATACAGATGAGCTACCGATACAGATGAGTTACCGATAAACCAAAGCTACTGATAAAAGGAGTCACCGGTACATAGAGCTACTGATACACGGAGTAACAACTATCAATACAAGGAGCTACCAGTACAAGGACAATGAGCTACCGATAGGAGGTCATTGTTATACAAAGTTGACCATTATGAGCACTCTACTACTTAAACTTTTATGCCTTATTTAAATTAATGCTAATGGTCATATTTGATTATTTTAATGCAATTAATGTTATTTAATGATAGTTGTTGGCATGTCAGGGAATCGTACCTAGTACCCATGAAAAGGTAATCATTCCCATTGCCGGAGCTGAAAGCTATAAAAGGAAGGACAGAGGCCAAGAATAAAGTAACATATACACGCAAAAAACAAGGGAAAAAGATTGCTGAAAAGTGGTGCATACAGAAAGACTACATCCATACTCGAAGAACACTGGACATACATGAGAGGCAATCCATTCTAGAGGAGAACACAAGAAGTGAAGGACTACAACGAGCTCTTCATACACTCAATATGATCATACTAAACTTGAAGAAAATGACCCTCTATTTTTCAGACAAAAACCAGAGAAGGATTCAGAAGAATTTATGAAAAATCAAAAGGAGTCCAGAGCTGCACTTCAAATCACTAGAGCATTATAAAATCTTATCTACTCTATTAGTGATTATTTTATTTACATTTCGAGCAGTGTGTGTACTCTGTATATTTTATATATACACTGTCTCCTATGATAAACTAGAGGATCTCTAAATACTCACACAAGACTTCCATAACTCTTTTATATCCCACTGTGGATAGTGGTAGAGGTCAAGTACGACCTGGACAACTAGTTTTCTGTTGTTTTGTTTTCCCACATAGAACTGTGGTAGAGGTCTTAGTACCTGGATAGTATTTTCACCGTTGTTTACCCTGATCCAGGGTGTGGATCAAATTTATATAAATTTCTTGAGAGGACTAATTCTCTGCTTGAGACTGAACCTCTTGGTTATATATGCTGAGCATCTTAGATTAAGTCTAAAGTATATTATATATTTTATATTCTACTTCTATTTACTTTTAAATTCAAATCTATTTTAAAGTTACTATGATAGTTAAATTAGAAAGTGTTTGTATTTATTGTGAACCGGTAAGTTAGTTTCGAAAGCTAATTTAATATTCTGATTAAATTAACTGAGACCTAATCAATATTTGAGAAACTAATTGAACATTTAAAATCTATATAAATTCACTACAGTTTAACTTAGTTTTTAAATTGGGGGATTTTAAGAGAAATCTTTTTAACAGAAATTTTAATTGGAACTCAATTCACCCCCTCTTGAGTATCCACTCTGACCAACATTTGGTATCAAAGGTTTGTTTATTATTAAATGTTTTCGAAACACTCTGTTTTTCAACTGTGATTTTAGTTGTATCTCAAAGATCTTAAATTTTTGTTAGTTCTAGATTTCATCTCTTTAAATATATTTGCTAAAATCTAGTTATGGATAATAGATTAGAAGGTGTTGCTACCAACAAGCCACCTTTCTTTAATGGTACAAATTATGGCCAGTGGAAGCTTAAAATGAAAACTCATTTAGATAGTGTGGGATTTGACATCTGGACTGCTATAGAAACTCAATATAAGATTTCAGAATCTGAAAGAACTACATGGGATGAACCTACTAAAACTGCTTATAATAATAACTGCAAAGCAATGAATGCTCTGTACTATGCTTTAGATGATGAGGAATTTAACAGAATATCTTCTAGTAAAATTTCTTATGAAATTTGGGACACTTTGGCTATTTCCCATGAGGGAACAACCAATGTTAAGGAAATGAGGCTGAATAATTATACTATTAAATATGATAATTTTAAAATGAAGCCTGACGAACCCATTTCTGATATGTATCTCAGGTTCAATGAGATTTTCAACACTATGAGCTATCTTGGTAAATCTGTTCCTACAAAAGAATAGATTATGATAATACTAAGATGTTTGCCAGAAAGATGGAGAGGCACATCTGTTTCCATTAGAGAATCGTGCGACATCGGCAAAATTCCTGTTAAAGAATTAATTGATAAGCTAATGATGTATGAGGAAGAGCTGAAAGTTAATAAGGAAGAAGTTGATAAACCAAGGAAGAAGTCAATAGCCTTCAAGACATCGGCTTCAAAGAGTAAAGACAAAGGAAAAATTCAAAGTGATAGTGATAGTTCAAGCAGTAATGAGAGTGCATCTGACAGTGATGTTGAAATGGATCAGATAGCCAGAAGATTCAAGAAGTTCTATAGGGAGAAGAAATACTTCATAAAATCAAACTACAAAGAAAAATATGACAACAGAGGTCATTGGAAGAAGGACTAGAATAAACCTGATAAAAGTGATGAAATTGTCTGCTATAAATGAAAAAGGAAAGGACATGCAAAATCAGACTGTCCAAAATTGAAGTTCAAAAAGAAACATGACTATAAGGACAAAAAGTATAAGAAAGATATGAAAGAAACTTGGAGTGCTTCAGAGGAAAGTTCAACTGATTCTGATTCTACTCAGGATGAAAAATCTTAAAAAGCTAATATGTGTTTCATGACAAACACATCTGAGGTAACACTGGACACTCTTACTTTAAATTATTATTATTCTAGAGTTGATTCTGATTTTGAATATGAAAATATGTCTAGTGAAGAATTATTTGAATATTGTAATATTCTAGAAGAAACCTGAAATAATCTTAAGGACAAGTATAAAGATTTGAATAAATAGCATGCTCTAACCATCTCTGTAAAATCTGCACTTGATGTAGAGAAGGAAAATAACGCTCAATTACATAAGGAAAATACTGAACTTAAACTGTCTAATGAGAAATTAAGGAAGGACTTAGAAAATTTAAAAAATGGAAAAGACACACTAACTCAAATGATAGGTAAGCAAGTGGCACCAAAATATACCAGTGGTATAGGCTATCAGCCTCGAAAGAGACAGTTTACTAAAACTAGATTCATTCCTAAATCTGGACAGAATGCTGCTAGTTCTAGTTCTGAAAATTTATATGCTTCAACTAGTTATTCATATGGTTATAGATCAAATAAAGTTTATCTTTAAAAATCTATTGATTCTATAAATTATCTGAGACCCATAAGACAAATTTGGGTACCTAAGGCTTTGATAGCTAACCTATCTAGACCTAAGAGAATCTGGGTACCAAAATCATTTTCTATTTAAACCTGTTTTGTAGGAAACTTGCTTGAAGAGTTCCCATAAGAAGATATGGTACTTGGACAGTGGATGTTCAAGGAATATGACTGGGGATTATTCATGTTTCAAAAGCTTAATCAAAGTTTATGGATGCCATGTCACCTTTGGTGATAACTCTAAAGGAAAGATCATCGGCCTAGGCCAGATTGGTAACACTGATTCAGTTTTAATTTCCAAAGTTTTATTTGTTGATGGACTTTTAATATAATCTATTGAGTATTTCTCAATTATGTGATGATGGTTTTAATGTTAAATTTGAAAATGATTCTTGTAATATTTTTAATTCTAAAAATGTTTTAGTATTTTCTACTTTTAGAAATGAAAATGTTTATACTGTTGATTTGAATTCTTTAGCTAAACAAAAAATTACTTTCTTAAATGATTTTCATAAAGAGTCTTGACTATGGCACAAAATATTAGGACACTGCAATGTTCATTCACTTAGAAAACTGGCTAGGAAAAACTTAGTTAGAGACCTACCCAAACTTAAATTCCTAGTTGATAAAGTTTGTAATCCCTGTCAAAAGGGAAAGCAACATAAAGTTTATTTTAAATCAAAGAAAGAAATTTCAATTTCTCAACCTCTCGAGTTGGTTCACATGGACTTGTTTGGACCTTCTAGAGTTTCTAGTTTAAATGGGAAGAACTATGTCTATGTCTTAGTAGATGAATTTTCTAGATATACTTGGGTATACTTTTTAGCTCACAAAAGTGAATCTTGTTCTTACTTTATAAAAGACTCCAAGTCTGTATAAAACCTTAGTGGACTTAAGATTAAGACCTTGAGAAGTGAACATGGTCGTGAGTTTAAAAATCACGAATTTGAATCTTATTGCTCACATAATGGCTATAGTCACAATTTTTCTGCCCCTAGAACACCTCAACATAATGATGTTGTAGAAAGAAGAAACAAAAAATTCAATAAATTGCAAGAACTATGCTTAATGAATATGACCTGCCTGTTTACTTTTGGGGTGAAGCTATAAATATAGATTTTTATATCATCAATAGAGTCTTGATTAGACCAGTTCTCAAGAATACCCCTTATGATTTGTGGAACAATAGGAAACCTAAGGTTAATTACTTTAGAGTTTTTGGTTGAAAAGTATTTATTCTCAATACAAAGGATAATCTTGAAAAGTTTGCTTCCAAAAGTGATGAAGGAATTTTTCTTGGTTATTCTTTATCTAGAAAAGACTATAGAGTTTTCAATAAAAGAACCAAATGTGTGGAAGAATCTGTTCACATCAAATTTGATGAAACTGATCCGCATGATCCTAAGTCTTCTCTTGAAAATCTTGAAGAAGATCTACCAGTTCTGGACCTTAATGATAAAACCAAATAACCTGCTGTAAAGACAACTAGTTCTGGACATATTCCAGAATCTGCTTCTATAGAACCTGAACTTAGAGAAGAGCCTGAAATTTCTATTCCTACCTTTACTAGATCAACTAGGATTCTAAAGAATCATCCTTTGGATGCTGTTGTTGGTAATCTTGATAGAGGGACATAGACTAGAGCTTCTCTATGAAACCAGGTTGAACATCAAGCTTTTATTTCATAGCTAGAACCTAAAAATATCAATGATGCAATCAATGATGAATTTTGGGTAATGGCTATGCAAGAAGAAATAAATCAATTTGAAAGAAACAAAGTCTGGGAATTGGTTGAAAGACCTAAGGACACTTTGAACATAGGCACTAAATGAGTATTTAGAAACAAAGTTGATGAATCTGGAAATATAGTTAGAAACAAAGCTAGGTTAGTTGCACAAGGATATAGTCAAGAAGAAGGAATAGACTATGAGGAGACCTTATCCCCTGTAGCTAGATTAGAATCTATCCAGATTCTACTTGCCGATACCGCTCATCTGAATTTCAAGTTATATCAAATGGATGTTAAAAGTTCTTTTCTAAATGGTTTTATAATTGAAGATTTTTTTGTTGAACAACCACCAGGATTTACTAATCCTCATTTTCCATATCAAGTTTTCAAACTATATAAAGCTTTATATGATTTAAAACAAGCTCCATGATCTTGTTATGATAGACTTAGTAATTTTCTTATTTCAAATGGTTTTACTAAAGGGATTTATGATCCAACTCTTTTTATTAGAAGAATTTATAAATATGTTTTGATAGTACAAATCTATGTTGATGATATTATTTTTGGATCTTCTAAACATTCTTTATGTACTGATTTTTCAAAGAATATGCAAAATGAATTTGAAATGAGTTTAATGGGAGAACTCAAATATTTTCTTGGATTTCAAGTTTTTCAAAATGAAAATGGTATTATTTTGAATCAAAGTAAATATAAAAAGTATCTTTTAAAACGTTTTGGTTTGGATAGTATTAAGAAAATTGATACACCTATGAGTACTGTTTGTAAATTGGACATTGACGAAAATGGGAAACCAGTGGATCAAACAAGTTACAGAGGTATGATTGGAAGCTTACTCTACCTTACTACTAGTCGACCAGATATTATGTTTAGTGTGTGTATGTGTGAAAGATTTCAATCTAGTCCTAAAGAATTTCATTTTCTTGTTGTTAAAATAATTTTTAATTATCTTAAACATACAACAAATTTGGGTTTTTTTATCCAAAAAGAAAATATTTTGAATTAATGAGTTATTTAGATGCTGACTTTGTTGGTTGTAAGTTGGATAGAAAAAGCACATCTGGAACATGTCATTTATTGGGAAAATCCTTAGTATCTTGGTGTAGTAATAAACAGAATTTAGTTGCTTTTTCAACTACTGAAGTAGAGTATATAGCTACTGGTAGTTGCTGTGCACAAATTCTGTGGATAAAACACACTGTTTTGGACTATAGATATGACTTTAGACATGTTTCAATAAACTGTGATAACACTAGTGAAATTAATATTTCAAAGAACCCTATATCTCACTCTAGGACCAAACACATTGATGTAAAGCACCATTTCCTGAGAGGTCACTACCAAAAAGGTGATATTACTCTTGAATTTATAGGTACTGAACATCAATTAGATGACATTTTCACCAAACCTTTAAGTTTGGATAGGTTAAGTTACATTAGACATGAGTTAGGAATGATAGATCACTGATATGAAACCTCACCAATATGAAACCTCACCGATATAAAACCTCACCGATATACCTCACCGATAAACCTCACCGATATACCTCACTGATTAGTGGATCTCACCATTAGGAATTCTCACCGGTATACCCTACCGATAAGTATGCACTGTTTTAAACTTCTGCCTGCCGCTAGAATATGTATCGTTTATACTTTACTTATTATATTTTAATTATTTATTTTATGATTCCTAAATGATAAAACTAAGTCTTAATTACTTCTTGATCTACCTAAAACCATTTTACCTCAAGCCTTTGCTCCTGAATCTCGTGAAAACCCTAAGTTCCTTGAACCAGAAAGGGAAAAAACCAAAACGACTACTGTCAGAGATGACATTGATGAGCCGAATGAGAAGAAGCAGAAGTCAGAGCTAGAAGCAAGTAGCAGTGTTAGTAGAACAAGGTCGGGGAGGTGACCAGTGAACCTACATTTACAAAATAGATTTATTATGATCGAAAAAGTGATCTGCGTGGAATGACTGTTGTCTAGTAAATCATTAGTTCTAAAGGTTCTAGAAGACCAAAAGTGGGTAAAATGATTTTCGAACAACAATGGACCCTACTATCTGAAGCTGGTAAAACAGTTCTATGAGTTTGTAAGTTTTGAGAAATCCTATTAAGATAACAAAATGGTTTCATGGGTAAATGGAAAAGAGATAAATTTTCATTCTATTGAGTGGGATGAATGGCTGAAGGTTCCACATAAAGGTGTTTCTTGATATTTCTTGAAATTAGTACCACCTACAAGCGACATATTTGATTATGAGGCTGCCTTAGAGGAACTCACCGATAGTGGAAAGCCAAGACAGGTGGTGGCTGCTGAAATGGATGGATAGAACAGATTGCTGTTCAAGTTTGTTCAGCATGTTTTAATTCCAAGGAGGGAGGAATTTGAAAATTTGAGAAATCAAGATATCTATCTGCTACATCTCTTGAGACATGGTGTGAAAGTAAATATGTACAGGTTTCTAATGACTCAAATGGAGAATATGATTAGGCCAAAATCAAAGACCAATGCCTTATTCTTTGACAAGTTGATCTCAGTGATGATCAAAGTTAAAGGAGTAGATGAGTCTCAGGATGAGACAGTGATGTTAAAGAACAACTTCTGTATCACAAGAACTTTATGTAAATACATGAAGATAAACTGGAACCCATGGAAAGGAGAGTGGGTTACTAATGACTAAAAGTTATATGATAAGTTCAATCCTGTGGATCATCCTTCAAGACCTAAGGATGTGAGGGATCCAGGTCTGGGACTGGATGAAGAAGAGCCACAGTACAATGATGATTCAAAAGATGAATATTCCTCTACAGCAGATGGAGGAGATCCGTACTTACCTCCTAGCCCATCTCCTGAAATTGTATCACAAGAAAAGGAGAGTGCTTCTTTGAACCTACCTAGTACAGAAACTATTTTGGGTGTAAGCATTAAAGAGGCACCTGTGGATGAGGAAGACCAATATAAATCATATCAGGAAGAGGCTGCTCAAGAAAATAAAGAAGAAGTTCATGCAAGTGAAGCATCTGTTTCTATCAGCCTGAGCCTTAGTCCACTGATTAGACATTCCCTAATGCCTGTCGAGGGATTTGATGAAGTTTATAGACCTTTACATATTCCTGAGGAACCTCTTGCTATTGAATAATTGTAAATGATTGTGAAGGATTTTGATGAGGAAGACCGGACTAATGAGGGTGTTGTTGCTGTACAAGAGAATTCACCAGTTAAGGGGGAGCATCCAACCAATTTTGGCAGTGTTTCAGTGGCTGTTGAGTTTGAAGATTGGGCAGAGGACCCATGGTTTGTAATTTGTGGATTAGATTATCCAGATTATGATAATGAGACATCCTTTTGGAGACCAAAAATCAATTATGATATTCAGTCTGAGATATTACCTGAAGATTTGGTCAGAACACATGATCTGGATAAGCTCAATTCTGATCTCAAAATCAGTTTTGTGTAAGAAATAAGGAAAATGGAAGCTTCAATGGTGTCATCCATTCAATTAGTTATGAATGATTCAGTAGATAGTATAGTATCTGAAGGAGCACCTATTGTAGTTGCAACTGCTGATATG
Source organism: Viscum album (assembly GCA_963277665.1). Lineage (NCBI taxonomy): Eukaryota > Viridiplantae > Streptophyta > Magnoliopsida > Santalales > Viscaceae > Viscum > Viscum album. The sequence continues at coordinate 1,483,420,829 of OY728164.1, read as the reverse complement.
ATCACCAGGGATGAATTAGAATCCTTAAAGGATGAGCTGAAAGAGTCTTTGAGTGCCACTAGTGCAGAAAACATTTTTTACGTCGGTTATTTTTCATTATTTACGTCGGTTTTTAGGCGACGTTAATACGGACGACGTTATAAATAACGTTTTTTACGTCGGTTATTTAAAACCCGACGTAACATCCCTAACATCACGGTGTTTATCACGTCGGTTCATTAATAACCGACGTGATAAATATGCGCGGGGGGGGGGGGGGGTTTATCACGTCGGTTATTTTCTAAACCGACGTGATAAAATGCCTGGGATATCGTTTATCACGTCGGTTATGACATAACCGACGTGATTAACCCTTCCCCGGGCTTATTATCACGTCGGTTTCTTAAATAACCGACGTGATAAAAAGGCCTGGGAAACGTTTTAGCACGTCAGTTATCCAATAACCGACGTGGTAAATCGATTCCGAGGCCTTTTAGCACATCGGTTATATTAAGAACCGACGTGATAAAAGTCCCGGGAACGGTTTATCACGTCGGTTCTCGAAAAAACCGACGTGATAAACCCCTACCGATTTATTTACCATGTCGGTTATAAAATAACCAACGTGAAAGCGATATTTTTTTTTTAAATAATTGCACTGCTCTCACCAAAAAGCAACCAGAAACCAAACAAAAATAACCATGCCAGCCCTCCCCCAAGCCCCAACTGAACCCCACCCTCATCTATACCCACCTAACAACCTGGCCAGCCCTCCCCCACCACATTGGAGCCCCACCACAACCCTTGGACACCCCCCCACCCCTTGGACATCCCCCCACCCTCATTTACACCCCCACGATCCCTAGTACAGCCTCAAACACCCATTAGACACCCCTCCCATATCCCTTGGACACCCCCACCCCTTGGACAGCCCCCCACCCTCATTTACACCCCCAAGACCCCTAGTACATCCTCAAACACTCATTGGACACCCCCCACACCTTGACAGCCCTCCCAGACCCCTTGGACACCCCCCCGACCCCTGGATACCCCCCCGAGACCTTGGACAGCCCCAAACACCCCTTGGACACCCCTCCCATATCCCCTGGACACCCCCTACCCCTTGGACACCCCCACCCCTTGGACAGCCCCCCACCCTCATTTACACCCAACCGGCCCCTTGGACAGAACTCCCAGACACCTTGGACACCACTCCCATATCCCTTGGACACCCCCCCACCCCTTGGACACCCCCACCCCTTCGACAGCCCCCCCACCCTCATTTACACCCCCCGAACACTAGGACAGCCCCAAACACCCCTTGGACACCCCTCCCATATCCCTTGGACACCCCCCCACCCCTTGGACACCCCCACCCCTTGGACAGTCCCCCCACCCCCTGGACACCCCCCCGACCCCTTGGAACCCCCCCTACCCCTTGGAAACCCCCCCCCATCCCCTTGGACAGCCCCAAACACCCCTTGGACACCCCTCCTATATCCCTTGGACACCCCCCCACCACTTGGACACCCCCACCCCTTGGACAGCCCCCCCACCCTCATTTACACCCAACTGACTCCTTGGACAGCCCCAAACACACCTTGGACACCCCTCCCATATCCCTTGGACACCCCCCACCCCTTAGACACCCCCCACCCTCATTTACACCCCCCGACCCCTAGGACAGCCCCAAACACACCTTGGACACCCCTACCATATCCCTTGGACACCCCCCACCCCTTGGACACCCCCACCCCTTGGACAGCCCCCCCACCCTCATTTACACCCAACCGGCCCCTTGGACAGAACTCCCAGACACCTTGGACACCACTCCCATATCCCTTGGACACCCCCACCCCTTGGACACCCCCCACCCCTTCGACAGCCCCCCCACCCTCATTTACACCCCCCGAACACTAGGACAGCCCCAAACACCCCTTTGACACCCCTCCCATATCCCTTGGACACCCCCCACCCCTTGGACACCCCCACCCCGTGGACAGCCCCCCACCCCCTGGACACCCCCCCGACCCCTTGGAAACCCCCCTACCCCTTGGAACCCCCCCATCCCCTTGGACAGCCCCAAACACCCCTTGGACACCCCTCCTATATCCCTTGGACACCCCCCACCACTTGGACACCCCCCACCCCTTGGACAGCCCCCCCACCCTCATTTACACCCAACCGACTCCTTGGACAGCCCCAAACACACCTTGGACACCCCTCCCATATCCCTTGGACACCCCCCACCCCTTGGACACCCCCACCCTCATTTACACCCCCTGACCCCTAGGACAGCCCCAAACACACCTTGTACACCCCTCCCATATCCCTTGGACACCCCCCAAACACCCACCCACCCCCTTGGAACCTCTCCCCCCATACCAAAATCCAGACCAGAAAAACCATCAACAGTAGACCAAAACAAGAAGTAGAGAAAAATTAAACATTCACTTATATAACATTCAAAACTTACACTGTCAACTTCAAAAAAAACTAAATCCAACCTAAACGACTATGAAATACACAATTACATTGACAATATTCAAAATTACATTTTACATTACAAACAACTAAAAGTCAATCAAACCTGTAAAATAATTTGACCACTCCACTTGTAAGTGTTTGATATCTTCAGCAGTAAAGGGTTGAGGGTCATCAAAAAGCTACAAAGGAAAAGGATAGTAGTCAACGTGTATAATGAATAAATCAAATTGAAATATTATGAGAAAGAGGAAATCTTACCAGGTCAAAACTCAGAACTGTCCCAGTTGTTATTATTTCATACATAAATCTTAACATGTAATATCCGCATTCGATGATGCCTTGTTGCTCATGACATTTTTGTTTGAATGAGTGTAAATTCAATATATTATTTTTATGTAATAAATCAAAATGTACAAATTATAAATGGATATTTACCTTCGCATGTACATATTTGATCTTGAAATTCCTTTTCTTTGCGCTTTTTCGAAAGTGGACCCATGCCCTGTTAGAAAATAATACGAATGGGGTAAATTTAAAATTCATTATAATATATAAAACTATTGTGAAATTGAAACTTACGTTTCCAATATATTCTTAAAACTTTCTCGCACATCATCATGGAGAGAGCATATCCAATAAAGTGTTTTCTCCCTAGGGCAAAAAACCCCTAACATCCAATGATCCCTGATAAAAGGAAATTTAACGTTAGTGGTTTTTTATGTTAAAAGATAATTAACTCTTTGAGAGGGATGTGTTTCATACCTCTCACAAAAAGGCATCATCCAACACTGTGTGATTACATTCTTTTCAAATATATCAGCAATATAAATCATTCTTTGTTCCTCATCCAATGCACATGCTTCAGGGGAAATCAATTGTGGGTCCACGAATCCATATACATCTGTCAGCTCATTCCTCTCACAAATTTTATATAGATACCTAATACAAAGCAGACATAATTATACATTTTTAATAAATATAACACAAGGAAAAGGTGTTAAGACTTACATGATAAAAATTTGCACCACGTTGATGCCCAACTTATCTCCAGTGACAAACTCCATGATATCAGTTTTCATAATCCCCACACTTAGTTCACGTCCACAGACATGAGCTTCCATTGTAAAGTCATAATGATCCGCCAACAAATTTTAATATCTTGACAATTTGTCAAGACTGCTAGTATCTGCATCTGATGTCATAGCTATCTGTCTTTGTTTTTGTCTATACAGTATTTCTTTACCTTTGAAGTATTCCTGTAAAAATAAATTGAAAAATATATTAGTTTTCAAATGATAAAACATTAATAAAAATATAAAATAAAAGATATAACATCCATACCTCTATGGTAATGAGTCGAAGAAGTCTGGATGGCCAAAGTAAAAAATGGCCGATACTATTTCCAACTGTCGTCACCTCATCTGTAGGTAATGGTATCCGAGCTGATCTATCTATAATATCCTGTACAGTGACCCTCTGATTCTCTACCTCTAACTGTTGATGATGAACTGTATCTCCTATACAATATACCATCCCATATGAAACTATATGATGTTGAGGATCATCAACATACAACTCACAATAAGTAGGTAGCTGCGGCGGAGGAGGAGGATCAAAAATGGGGTCCGCAGGCTGAGGTGGGGGAGTGGGAGCTACTGGGAGAGGTGGAGTGGGAGCTGCACCCTGAAATTGTCTTTGCAAGTCTGCAAACATAAACTGCACCGATGCTCTAATCTTGTCCTCCATTGTCGCATTAATATTATGGAATTCAGCCTCCAAGGATTCTATTTTTTTTATAAACTCCCTCAACGTTAGAAGTTGAGGAACGTGGCAACACTTTTCTTACCGATACACCTGCCGAATATCCTCTTACACGGCCAGGATGTTCGGGCTTTCCCAATGCCACAGATAAAATATCTTCCCCCCCAGATGGTGTAAATGTCCCCTGTGAACTCTGCTCCTCAAGAGAGTCTTGTAATAATTAATTGAACATTTCTATAATGATTGGAAATATATGACGAAAATAGTAAACTTAAATAAATAAAATAGATATCTTACAATCCTCTCAACTACGAGTCTCGATTCTTCCGAAAGATATTGTCCTTTTTTGCCCTTCCGAGCTCTTTTCCATTTCTCATGTCTAGATGGAGGGGATGGAGGGGCCACCTCTCCAGAGCTTGAAGACTCAGCTCTTAGTTGTTGAAATTTTTCTGCCATCATTTGTTCTTCCAATAATGCATACCCTCCCCGAGATAAACTATGAGGGTATACATTTTTAGATTGGATCTCTTGATGAGCTTTCCTTGTTTGCTGTAAATTAAGAATAAGTAATCATTAACAAAACAATAATAAGATCATTTATATAAGAAATATTATAAAAGTTTACATTTCCCTTACAAAAAATGATTCTTTTCTTCTACTTTCAAAAAATTGTCTCCATGTGTCTTCATCTATAAAAGGATATATACGACATGGATTCTCACGACTCCTATGACCATAAATGAAATCAGATGAGAGGGTTGATTTGAAATCCCTCCATCTCCTAGCAGCCAACGATAAGCATTTCTTCCTGACTCCTCCAGTGTCAGGAATATCAAATGTCATCTGATAAAAAAGAGGTTAAAAATATTATATATACTAGAAACATTTAAATAACAGTCAAACAATAGAAAAAGATCTTACCAAAATGGTCTCCCACAGCTGAGAAATTATCGCCTTATCCACACTTCTCCAATCATCATAGAGAATGCTTACTTTGCTCTTAGCCCGAGTTGCTACAAAACCCTTAAAATCTTTAGCATTTGGACCTCTAGGAAGATCCTCATCATCAAACTCCACGACTATCCTCTCCTCCTTCGTACGGGCAAGTGATAATTTTGGTAAACGTGTGCACCCACGCTTACCAACCTTTGAACTCTTTTTCGTAATAGGAGCATGTGAATGTTCCTCCCCAGATGTATGACCAATATGCTCATCTCCAGAATCATGTGGCTGATCAACTGATTGATCTGTCATTTTCCTTCAAATCAAAAAAACAAACATTAGTTCACAAATATACAAATTCAAATATTGTAGTACTACTTAATCAGAAAATAGAAAAGTGTACTAAATTACATAATAGTAAACATTGGTAATATGGTAAGCATGTTAAACAATGATAAACATGGTAAACACAGGCAAAAGGTTGCCAAGGAGTTGGCCCAAGAAAGCTGAAAAGTGGACTCACTGAGTCCACCGGTCAGCCGGTGTGAGCTCACCGGCCAGCCGAAGGACCCAGGCAGTAGACTTGCCCACTGCCTGGTGCCACCGGCCGGCCGCTGGCTCACCACCGGCCGGCCGGTGGACCAGACAGAGAGCCTTCCTCTCTGTCTGGACCACCGGCCGGCCGCTGGATCACCACCGGTCGGCCGGTGGATCAGACAGAGAGCCTTCCTCTCTGTCTGGACCACCGGCCGGCCGCTGGATCACCACCGGCCGGCCGGTGGACCAGACAGAGAGCCTTCCTCTCTGTCTGGACCACCGGCCAGCCGCTGGTCCATCACCGGCCGGCCGGTGGACCAGACAGAGCTTTGCTCTGGACCACCGGCCAACCGGTGATCCACCACCGGCCAGCCGGTGCGCCCAGGACTTCTCCTCTTTACGGTTTTTATTGTTTTATCGTTTTGGTTTGATACATGTTTTAATAAGTAAAAAATTTACAATATCTAACATTATATGAAAAAACTAAATGTAAACAAGAAATAAACATGTGTTACCTGTAATTTTAGGAATGTACAGTTGGATTGTTTTCCCAAATTCCTTCGTCGTGATCGTTCCTTATGGCACAAACCATGTCTTCAACATACTCATCATTATGTTCTGTTAATCTTTCCATGGAAGTAGGGATATCACATAAATCAACATCTTCATCAAATTCATCCTCACCAACATATTGTTTTTTCCCTTGTAAAACAACAGCCCACTGCATATCTGATTGATCTACTACATAGAAAATTTGTTTGGCATGTGTTTCCATTATAAAAGAATCAGCTGTGTCTTCCAATCTGTTCAGATTAACAAGTGTCATTCCAAATTCATCGTGTCTGACACTGTTGTTACCGATAAACCATTTACAGTTAAAAACAGGAACTTTAATTTTAAAGTAATCAGCCTCCCATATGTCTTCAATCACTCCATAATATGCACTTGATGCCGAAATTGGGTTTCTGTCCTTAGCACTCGAAAAATGCATTGCTTCTGCAAACACCAATACACCACTATTATGAACTGCACTTCTGTTGTCCTGAGCTTTCGTATGAAATGTATAGCCATTAATGTCATAAGCGGACCATGTTATCACATTTAAAGATGGACCACCCACTATCCATTTTAATGTCTCTGATACATCTGATATACCAAGCAAGGTCTTTTTAAACCATGGCAAAAAAGTTTTGTTGTGCTCATTCAAAATCCACATTTCTTTCTTCTTTGGATGACATTGTTTCAACTCATTAATATGCAATGTGATATACGGTTGAACATCAGCTATGTTATTCAAGATGTATGATTCTAACTTCTTCATATGTTCAGCTGACAGTGATTTGACTTTCAAGCCACGAATCCCCTTTCCCTCATTATTAACCCGTTCATGGCGAGATGGAGGCAAACCTATGTGTTGCGCCGTAGCCAAGTAGCTCGTACAAAACTCTGCTACCTCCTCAGAAATATACTTTTCAATAATGGAGGCTTCAGGTCGATATGGATTTTTAACATATCCCTTTAATATTTTCATATACCTTTCAAAAGGATACATCCAAAGAAGATATACAGGTCCACAAAGCTTTATTTCTCGAACCAGATGAATCATTAAATGCACCATCATATCAAAAAAAGTTGGAGGAAAATACATTTCCAAATGACAAAGTATAAAAATTGCATCCTTTTCCAAAATGTTCAAAGAATTCACATCAATCGCCTTGTTACAAATTGAATTGAAAAAATAACAAAACCTCATTATAGTCTTTCTGACACAGATGGGCAATATTCCACGCAGTGTAACTGGTAGAATTTATTGCATCATGACGTGACAATCATGTGATTTCATACCTATCAACTTCAAGTCTTTCAATGAGACAAAATTTTTTACATTTGAAGAATAACCTTGAGGCACTTTGATATCATGAAGACACTGACAGAAGCTACTTTTCTCCCTCTTCGATAATGTATGACAAGCCGGGGGAAGAAATGTTCGTCTTCCTTTAGGAGTGGGAGATAACTCCAAATGTATTCCCATTGATAGTAGGTCTAACCTTGCATTCAACCCATCTTTTGTCTTTCCTTTAATATCTAGCAATTTTCTGATCAAAGAATCACAGATATTCTTCTCCACGTGCATGAAATCAATATTATGTTTGACTTCATGATACCTCCAATATGGTAGCTCAAAAAATATTGACCTTTTCTTCCAAATATGTCTATCATTACCAGATTTCTGTGTCTTTCCCAATGTCACATCAAGGTTTTTCACCCTCTCAAAATACAAATCTGGGGATAAAGGTTTTGGAGCAGTATCAAATTCTTGTGATCCATTGAATGCCTTTTTTAGTCTTCTATAAGGGTGATCCATAGGCAAAAACTTTCGATGACCCATGTACACTGTTTTCCTCCCATGATGCAATTGACAATATGACGTCTGTTGTTCGCAAATTGGACATGCTTTATGCCCTTTAACACTGTATCCAGACAAATTTCCATATGCTGGGAAGTCATTTATAGTGAATAGAAGCACTGCATGCAGTTGAAAATATTCCATTTTATAAGAATCATACACCCTAATACCATCAGCCCATAACAGTTTCAAATCATCAATCAGCGGTGACAAGTATACATCAATATCATTGCCGGGTTGCTTTGGACCAGAGATCATGATACTCAACATGACATATTTGCGCTTCATACAAACTTTAGGAGAGAGGTTGTAAATTACCAATAAAACAGGCCATGAACTATGTGTGCTACTGAGGGTTCGGTATGGATTCATTCCATCTGTGCACAAGCCTAGTCTCAGATTTCTAATTTCATTTCCAAATGTAGGGTACTGGGCATCAATTTTCTTCCATTGTGGACAATCAGCTGGATGGCGTATTTTTCCATCACATACCCGCTCATCAGCATGCCATCTTAACCTTTTTGCATCATGTGAATTAGCAAATAAACGTTTGAAACGAGGAATTATAGAAAGATACCAAAATACCTTTGAAGGGAGCTTTGTAATCTCTACATCAGCTTGTGATTTTTCTTTCACCTTATACCGTGATGTCCCACATTTAGGACACTCTTTCAGAAATTCATATTCCTTCCTATATATAATGCAGTCATTCGGATAGGCATGTATTTTCCTGTATCCCAATCCCATCGGGCATAATATTTTTTTGGCCTTATAATGTGAATATGGAAGATCGTTATCTTTTGGAAGAATGTCTTTCATCAATTGTAGCAGCTCTGTAAAACTTCTGTCACTCCATCCATGTTTCGCCTTCAGGTTAATCAATCTTAACACCGCCGACAAAACCGTAAAATCTGTACAACCAGGATATAATGGTTTTTCGGCATCACCATATAGACGTGCAACTGTCGGTTCTATCTCAATTTGTTCTACTACAATATCGCGAATCATTTCTTCAATTCCATCGGAGTTACCATCTTGCGATTCATTATCATCAGTGAAATTCTGTCCAGTTTCACCATGCCAAATCCAAGGGTTGTAACTCGGATTGAAACCATGACAAATCAGATGATCTTTTATCTCTATACTTTTCAACTTCTTCATATTCAGACATTTCAGGCATGGACAGAAAAAAATGTCACTACTTGGAACATTTCGTTTAGCAAATTCCAAAAAGGCATCAACACCTTCCTCATATTCATTGCTCATTCGATGTGCCGTAATCCAACTTCGACTCATTATTACCTATAAAAAATAGCAAAAATATATATATTTTTTAGATAAGACAAATATATGTTTATATGAAAAAAATCATAATTTGAATGTAAACAATTTTGAAATATAAAACAAATCGATGTGTATTTAAAAAAATATGCTTGAATATTATTTTTTAAACAAAATATAGTAAGATATAACACCCCCCTGGACACCCCCCGACCCCTCTGGACAGCCCCCCGCCCCTCCTGGACACCACCCCTACCCCCTACCCCCTTGGACACCCCCCTGGACATCCCCCAACCCTCTGGACAGCCCCCCCACCCACCCGGACAACCCCAAATACCCTCTGGAGAGGCCGCCACCCACTTGGACAGCCCCCCACACCCACCCACCCCCTTGGACACCCCCCTGGACACCCCACCGACCCCTCTGGATAGGCCGACACCCCCTTGGACAGCCCCCCACACCCACCCATCCCCTTGGACACCACCCTGGACACCCCCCGACCCCTCTAGACAGCCCCCGACCCCTCTAGAAAGCACCCCCACCCCTCCTGGACACAACCCCCCACCCCCGACCTGCTTGGACACCCCCCTGGACACCCCCCAACCCTCTGGACAGCCCCCCCACCCCTCCTAAACACCACCCCCACCCCCTACCCCCTTGGACACCCCCCTGGACACCCCCCAACACCCACCCACACCCTTGGACAGCCCCCCACACCCACCCACCCCCTTGTAAACCCCCCTGGACACCCCCCGACCCCTCCGGAAAGCCCCCACCCCTCCTGGACACCACCCCCACCCCCTACCCCCTTGGACACCCCCTGGACATCCCCCAACCCTCTGGGCAGCCCCCCACCCACCCGGACAACCCCAAATAACCTCTGGAGAGGCCGCCACCCACTTGGACAGCCCCCCACACCCATCCACCCCCTTGGACACCCCCCTAGACACCCCACCGACCCCTCTGGACAGGCCGCCACCCCCTTGGACAGCCCCCCACACCCACCCATCCCCTTGGACACCACCTTGGACACCCCCCGACCCCTCTGGACAGCCCTCGACCCCTCTAGAAAGCACCCCCACCCCTCCTGGACACAACCCCCCACCCCCGACCTGCTTGGACACCCCCCTGGACACCCCCAACCCTCTGGACAGCCCCCCACCCCTCCTAAACACCACCCCCACCCCCTACCCCCTTGGACACCCCCCTGGACACCCCCCAACACCCACCCACACCCTTGGACAGCCCCCCACACCCACCCACACCCTTGTAAACCCCCCTGGACACCCCCCGACCCCTCTAGACAGCCCCCCGCCCCTCCTGGACACCACCCCCACCCCCTACCCCCTTGGACACCCCCCTGGACATCCCCCAACCCTCTGGACAGCCCCCCCACCCACCCGGACAACCCCAAATACCCTCTGGAGAGGCCGCCACCCACTTGGACAACCCCCCACACCCATCCACCCCCTTGGACACCCCCCTGGACACCCCACCGACCCCTCTGGACAGGCCGCCACACCCTTGGACAGCCCCCACACCCACCCATCCCCTTGGACACCACCCTGGACACCCCTTGACCCCTCTGGACAGCCCCCGACCCCTCTAGCAAGCACCCCCACCCCTCCTGGACACAACCCCCCACCCCCGACCTGCTTGGACACCCCCCTGGACACCCCCCAACCCTCTGGACAGCCCCCCCACCCCTCCTAAACACCACCCCCACCCCTACCCCCTTGGACACCCCCCTGGACACCCCCCAACACCCACCCACACCCTTGGACAGCCCCCCACACCCACCCACACCCTTGTAAACCCCCCTGGACACCCCCCGACCCCTCTGGACAGCCCCCCGCCCCTCCTGGACACCACCCCCACCCCTACCCCCTTGGACACCCCCTGGACATCCCCCAACCCTCTGGACAGCCCCCCCACCCACCCGGACAACCCCAAATACCCTCTGGAGAGGCCGCCACCCACTTGGACAACCCCCCACACCCATCCACCCCCTTGGACACCCCCCTGGACACCCCACCGACCCCTTTGGACAGGCCGCCACACCCTTGGACAGACCCCCACACCCACCCATCCCCTTGGACACCACCCTGGACACCCCCCGACCCCTCTGGACATCCCCCGACCCCTCTAGAAAGCACCCCCACCCCTCCTGGACACAACCCCCCACCCCCGACCTGCTTGGACACCCCCCTGGACACCCCCCAACCCTCTGGACAACCCCCCACCCTCCTAAACACCACCCCCACCCCCTACCCCCTTGGACACCCCCCTGGACACCCCCCAACACCCACCCACACCCTTGGACAGCCCCCCACACCCACCCACCCCCTTGTAAACCCCCCTGGACACCCCCGACCCCTCTGGACAGCCCCCCGCCCCTCCTGGACACCACCCCCACCCCCTACCCCCTTGGACACCCCCCTGGACATCCCCCAACCCTCTGGACAGCCCCCTCACCCACCCGGACAACCCCAAATACCATCTGGAGAGGCCGCCACCCACTTGGACAGCCCCCCACACCCATCCAACCCCTTGGACACCCCCCTGGACACCCCATCCAAATGGACACGCCCCAACCCTCTCGGGGATTTATAGAAAACGATGAAAATTTAGTGAAATCATAAAATTAGTCAATATTGCAAGTCGAACTAATAGATCTAGGGATGATAAATAAGATTATGGTGCCAAAACGAGTTAAAAGGGTTCGCAATCGAAGAATCATAGCTAGTTTCAACAAAAAAATCACAACACAAATATATATACTATACGCGAAAAAAAACGAACGAGTGGGAGGATTACCTGAGTGCTGCGAGTTTAGATGATTGATCCGATGAGATTAAATATGAGAAACGATGATCGCAAAACGAATCTAAACCAACGAAATGGACGAGCCGATTCGGGTTTACGCGCGAGAGAGACGAGTCGCGACTGTCGAAGGTAAACTCGCGAATGACAATCCACGGGTCTGGGTAAATTTTTAAATGAGTTATCACGTCGGTTATTCAATAACCGACGTTATATTTTTTTTAAAAACATTTATAACGTCGGTTATTCAATAACCGACGTAAAAACCTTCCTCAGATTCTTTTTTTACGTTGGTTATTTTATAACCGACGTTATAAAGGGCTCAAAATCCGCGTTTTTTTACGTCGGTTATTCCATAACCGACGTCAAAAACATCTGCGGATTCTTTTTTTACGTCGGTTATTTTATAACCGACGTAAAAAGGCCTTCAAAAACCGCGTTTTTTACATCGGTTATTGAATAACCGACGTAATAACTCGTACATATGTCGATTTGTTACGTCGGTTATTCAATAACCGACGTAACAAACACCCCCCGCTTCTGTTTTTTACGGCGGTTAATGTAGAACCGACGTAAAAAACGAAGCCGCGCGATTAATAACGTCGGTTATTTTTATAACTGATGTTAAAGGTGTACCGAACACAGGTTTTTACGTCGGTTATTAAATAACCGACGTAAAAAACCTCGTTTTACATATTATGACGTCGGTTTTATATAACCGACGTAAAAAATGGTGACGTAAAAAACGTTTTCTGCACTAGTGTGCTTCTGTTACTGAGTTAAAGAGTTTCTTTGTTGAAGAAATGAGAAATTTTGAAAAGTCTTTTGAAATATCTCTTGGTTGTAATGTGTCAACCTTTGTGGAAAAGATAGTAGATGAAGTCACAAATTTCCAAAATTAGATATCTATCTTGGAAAATGATGTTGAATTTCTAAAGAAATCAGTTGTCTCTTTAGAATCTTATATGAGTTATAGACCTCAAGCAGACAAAGACTTAGCTTATGTCAAAAGTGTTGTGATCCAGATGGTATCAGTCTTCGAGGGATTTAAAATCTCCATGAAAGATCATGTCAGTACCCAGGATTATCAAGTGAAAAATTTTATCAGTGGGTTGACCAAAAACTTAAAGGAAATAGTAACCTTCTCTATTGGTTCTCTTTCTTCAATACCTTTAATGGATTTGGATTAGATTATAGCTTTGATGAAGGAGGAGCTTGCTTTAGCATCAACCAGTGGCTCTGTGGACTCATCCGATCTGACCAAAGTAGTGTCTTCTACTAGAGATACCACTAGAGATATCATGAAGATTGTTCATGACTATATGAGAGAAGCTTCTGCTTCTTAGAAAGAGGTGAAATACAAGGTAGATTATTATTTCCAAAGGGTTTATACCAAGCATCAGCTTAACAACCATTTCAAGATTATGTTAGAAAACATGAAGCTACCTCCAGTCAATCAAGACTTCAGAGAACAAGTTATCAAGCTCAGATAATTGACCCCTGCACTAGAAAAATTCATGGAAAACAAGGATGATTTCATTTCTGCCATGGAAAGAGGAGGAGGAATCATTATGGATTTCAGAAATCTCTTGTTGCCTTTCTTTCATGTCGATGCTAGGCCAGTGATTGTACCTCCAGCTTTACCTGCATCTGCCTATGATACTTCTCCTGCTCAAATGACTCCAGCCCAAGACATCTGAAGCCTTAATCCTATGATCACTCAGAGAACTACACAGTACAGGCCATCCACAGTTTTAGTTGCTCAGCCACCTCTGATCATCTCTGGAGTTCCTAAGACTCCACCTGAATCCACCACACCTAAATCCTCTTCTGATCCCAAGGGGAAATCTCATTCTGGGGATGTGGATTGATCAGTGGCTAGGATCTTTTGATAGGAATCACCTGTATTTCCTTTATTTATTTAATTATTTATTTCTTTGTATCTGTTTTCTCCAAGAAATATATGTGATCTTACTTTCTTTTACTCTCTATTACTTCTCTTCTCCTATTTTTCCTTTATGTACTACTTTTTGATTATTAAAAAGGGGGAAAAACATATCTAAGGGAAACATATCTGGGGGAGAACTAATATCTTTTATGACAAAGGGGGAGTAATACTATATTTTATGAGCTTAATTAATTTCCCTCTGGTACATTTGTTTTACATTTTACCTTTAGTACATGTGTTTTATAATATATTGTTTTCTCTAATAAAATTTGATTTACTACAATATCCTCTGATACTATTTTGGGCTCATAATATTTTCCTCTTATACATTGCTGATTATTTTTCTCTGATACATTACTAATTATTTTGGGCTTATAATATCATAAGTTGTGATTATCAAAAAGGGGGAGATTGTTGACCTCACCTGTTTTGATATTCCCAATTATGCTTTCACATGCTTTGATAATACCAAATAATGTTTATCTATATATTAATTCTTTTAATCTATGACATTCTATTATCAAGATGATAATAATATTAAAATAATCTTTGAAATATGTTAATCAATGTTTATCTATGTTTATATGAACTTTGAAATATTTCTAACTCAATCGGCATATGTATTACATAGAACAAATAAGTGTTAAGTCACTGATATGATTGTAGCTACTGATACAGATCTACCGGTACTTAGTCTACCGATATACATAGTCATAGATAAGCAAAGGTCACCGATATACAGATCTACTGGTATGTATAAGTCCACTGGTAAGCATATGTCATTGATAGATCAAGACTACCGATAGAGAAGCTACAAATATGAAGTCCACCGATAAAGAGATGATGATATAGAGATACTGATATGAAAGTCTACCATTACAGAAAGGTTACCGATGCACAAGTCCACCGATATGTACTTTAGCACTGGAACAGAACGGAGCTACCGATATGCACGAGCTACCGATACAGATGAGCTACCGATACAGACGAGCTACCGATACAGACGAGCTACCGATAGACCAAAGCTACTGATAAAAGGAGTCACTGGTAGATAGAGCCACTGATACACAGATTAACAGCTATCGATATAAGGAGCTACTGGTATAAGGACAATGAGCTACCGATAGGAGGTCACCGTTATACAAAGTTGACCATTATGAGCACTCTACTGCTTAAACTTTTATGCCTTATTTAAATTAATGCTAACAATCATATTTGATGATTTTAATGCAATTAATGTTATTTAATGATAGTTGTTGTCATGTCAGGGAACCATACCTAGTACCCATGAAAAGGTAATCATTCCCATTTCTAGAGCTGAAATCTATAAAAGGAAGGACAGAGGCTGAGCAGAAAGTAACATATGCACATGAAAAACAAGGGAAAAAGATTGCTGAAAAGTGGTGCATACAGAAAGACTACATCCATACTCAAAGAACACTGGACATACACGAGAGGCAATCTATTCTAGAGGATAACACAAGAAGTGAAGGACTACAAAGAGCTCTTCATACACTCAAGATGATCAATCCGAACTTGAAGAAAACAACCCTCTGTTTTTCAGACAAAAACCAGAGAAAGACTCAGAAGCAATTTTAAAAAATCAAAAGGAGTCTAGAGCTTCACTTCAAATCACTAGAGCATTCTAAACTTATATCTACTCTCTTAGTGATTCTTTTATTTACATTTTGAGCAGTGTGTGTACTCTGTATATTTTATACATACACTGTCTCCTGTGATAAATTGGAGGATCTCTAAATAATCACACAAACCTTCCATAACTCTTTTGTATCCCACTGTGGATAGTGGTAGAGGTCAAGTACGACATGGACTACCAGTGTGCTGTTGTTTTGTTTTCCCACATTGAACTGTGGTAGAGGTATTAGTACCCCGATAGTCTTTGCACTTTTGTTTACCCCGATACAGGGTGTGGATCAAATTTATATAATTTTTTGAGAGGACTAAGTCTCTACTTGAGACTGAACCTCTTAGTTATATCTGCTGAGCATCTTAGATTAAGTCTAAAGTATATTATATATTTTATATTCCGCTTCTATTTACTTTGAAATTCAAATATATTTTAAAGTTACTCTGATAGTTAAATTAGTAAGTGTTTGTACTTATTGTGAACCAGTAAGTTAGTTTCAAAAGCTAATTTAATCTTCTGATTAAATTAACTGAGACCTAATCAATCTTTGAGAAAATAATTGAACATTTACAATCTGTGTAAATTTACTACATTGTAACTTAGTTTTTAAAATGGGGGATTTTAAGAGAAATTTTTTTAACAGAAATTTTAATTGGAACTCAATTCACCCCCCTCTTGAGTATCCACTCCGACCAACAGTATGTATGGGATTTGGATAGGACTTGGCTGATCTAGAGTGATTAAAAGGTTTTAGGAAGATAAGAGAGGAGGTTCCCTTTTATATGCAAGGGGAGGGGTACTCTGGAATTACATAAAATATTTAAATAATATTAATTTATTTTTTAAAAAAAGATTCAAAACTGATATTATTCAAATTTATGACTATGATCTGTATAAATATGCTCATGTAAAAAAATTTGGACATATTTAGGTGATGTTTTCCCCCATGCCTCTTTTTTTTAAAATCCATTGACCTGTTTGACACTTATTATTTTATCATTATTTCTTACACTTATGGATTAAAAATATTTAATATAATAGAAAATTGATCCATACATGTACGATGGATTATATGATAAAAGATATAAAATAAAATATTTTGAAGATAATATTTTTATAAATTTTAATCATTTAAAAATATATTATTTATTATAAAATATCTGTAATGTAATTTTTAGAAGTATAAATTTCATTTCAATTTGAAAAAAATATTAAAATAATGGTATTTGAATATAATCATTTTGAACATCCCAAACATGATATATTTATCTGTATGTTTTTGGTGAAAATTAATTCATTAATATTGTACTACTTTTAATATTTTTCAAATCATTTATTTATTTTTATATTAATTGAATAAATACTATGTCAGCATTGCATATTAATTTTATGTATTTATTTTGTTCACTAAAAAATAAAAGTATGTTAACATCACAAAAAAAATCATTATTATTTCATATAATTTGGATGATTATGGATGAAATATAATAATATCATGAAATAAATGTAATTTTTAGGTTAAATTTGTAGTCCTTATTATATTTTTTAACCATAATTACTAGATTTACCCTTATCGCACTGATAAATATTTACTAAGGTTACTATTAATAATTTCCATAAATAAAAGGAGTCTATTTACCAAAAATTAACCCCTTTATTCAAAATATGTAATTTATTTCTCAGTATTCAATTCATAGAAGTGGATAATTTTAATTTAAAATTACACCTATAAATGAAACAAAAAGATGTTTTTCAGAAAAAATATTGATTAAGTATAAAAATGTTTTAATACAAAATTGAAGTATAACATTAATTTAATACTCCATAATTAGATTTTTTTATCAATATTTACTAATGTTTTTTTTAAACTAATCCCAAACATAGTTTTTCATTGTAAATACATGTATGGAAACTGTATTTTTTAATAAAAATAATTATTTTTTTCATTATTCATTTAAAAATCATTCTTTTCCAAAAAAACCAAAATATCACCCTAATATAATTTATATTTTATGATATCAAAATTTTTAACTTTATTGTAAAATTAAATTTATAAAATTTATATAAATTATTTATAATATTCTCTCTAAAAAACTAATAAAAATTAATTTTGAAGAAAGCATATATTTATAGTATAAAATAACTTTACTGGAAATTGATAACTTATTTCAAAAAAATTAATTAATGATTTTTAATTGAGAATTTTATTTATATATAATTTATAATTCTGTTAATCCTATTCAAACTCAACAATTCGATAGCTTGGTTATAATGAGAAAATTTAAATAATAATATATTTATATCATAACTTGATTCTCTTATTCCTCAATGCTACTTGTATATAAAGATATAGAGCATATTATTTTATAAATAAAGGGTGATATAATATAACATGTATGATTCCATGGAAACATAGTATAAATATAATATAATATGTAATAATAGTACTATATTAAAGTTATTTTTTAAGTTAATATGAGAGTAATGAAATTTTTTACATCAATCATGAAAAAATAGATTTGTAGAAGTCTATATTTAATGAGAAAAATAAAATAAAATAGATAATATTAAAACATAAATCATCAAAACTATATTTGTTCTTTAACATATCTTGATAGTAGTAATACTGGTGGACCTTCACCTCACATTAGATAGCCTGTTTATGAAGGGGGTATCGACTCTTATATAGTAACCATGCATATTAATATTTAATGTGCACAGGTAAATGGTTTTATCTACTCCATACATGGAAGAGCCATTCACAATCACAAGAAGGGTTACCAACTCCCCAATGTATATGAAGGAATTATGCTCGTGTGATGGTATGCTTTCAGGGGTTACTAACATTTTGTTTTCTCTAGTCATTCTCCACAAATATCATATTTTATAAATTTATAATTCCTATATTGATCAAATACCATATAAATAATCCCAATATGATGATAAAATATATACCATCACTATTTATATGGAAAATGTTTTAGAATGGACTACTGAATTGTCTAATTCTAACACCATGTGAAGACCCAAAAATTCCATATAATTTTTTCAAATTATTTGGGATTATTATGAGTCTGTGAAAATTGACGACGCTCGATTACGAGGCCCGGTGTGCCCAGAACGAAATTTTGAACATTTTTTAAGGTAGGTTCAGTAAATGCACGGGCGTCATTTTCTATCTGTTGAACTAGTGATCAGATTAAAAATATGAGGGCACTGTTAAATCCACAACGCTGAAATTTTCTTAAGGGAGCCTTCACCTTGACCGTAGTAGGTCGGAAGAAAAAGATAGTTTTTTGTACTTTTTAAAGAATAATAAAATAACTTAAAAATTGTTATTTTATTTTTATCCAATGGTTGAGAGGTGGTGACAGGACCACTGATTTGTCAATCCATTTAATGTTTTGACACTTTGTTTTCGTAACCACTCCACTGAGAGATGAGAGGTGAATTAATTAACTTATTGATAAACCTCATTAAAGCTACGTTGTGTTAAACTCTCATCCTAAATCTATTTAATTGAAGCTCAGGCATGGGATTTTGGGATGGCTGTGAGGAACCTCTGGTGAAGTACCACGACACCTTCCACCAACGAAGGATGGAGGCTTGGGTAGCAACAAACCGGGATCGACGAACGCCGAAAGATTCATCAAACTCTAAATCTTCTTCCACCACCATGACATATCCAATGAATCTCGAGGTAGGGGGTTCATTAAAGTTTATCTTTGCTGAATTAAATTTCTACCGCCTGTTATGATGTGAACGTGGAGGGTGCCGATCAAACGAACATGGCACATACCCTACGCTACTTCATTCTTATCACGTTCTTCATGGGATGATCTTATAACATGACATAATATTGAATCCGGAAGCCTCACAGTGATGGAGGAATCCCTAGAGGCCCTTAGGCATGAGCAAAAGGGAAAAAGGACCATCAGAGCTGACCCGATGTCCTGCAGAAGTCCTGCCTGTGCTCACTGGTCGCGGAAGGAGGCGGAGCCACTTGACACCACGACTGATGGTTGGGGCGACTGGAAACGGCTGACTGTGGTGGTGGAGAGGCGGCATGTCATCATGCACCGTGGTGAGCAGGACGTGACTTCGAAGCTATGGTGGAAGAGGACCCACTCTCTGCGGGTCCCACAGACGGTCAGGGCGGCACCGCCTTGTGATGCCAATTAAAGAGAAGAACAGATCTTTGATCTCTTCGGGAAGGTGGGGGAGTGACTCCCCTCCCTGCGGGGGCCACCAGCTGGGTACCGTGCCACCTAGCGAGCCAGACTGCCCAGCGGGCCACACTTGCTATAGCCCATCCTAGCTAGGGCTGGACCGGGTTAGACTAGGACTGGGATGGGTCTGTCCGATCGGGTTGGACCGGAACCAGACCCCTTTCGGCCCAATTTCACTTAAAGATACGTATCTTGTGAACCATACGTCCGTTTGATAAACCATCTATAGCAAAAGGATCCTTGGAGAAAGGAGGTCCTTTTGGAATAATACACTTTGATTTTGGATAAAGTTGGGGTACGACTGGGTTGGATCGTATCCGAATCCAACCGGGCCATCGGCACTAAAATGCCTATAACTCATAGACTGAGCTTCTAGTTGATGCGCCGTCTTTTAAATTGGAACCTTTACGATATGGAGGTCGTTTGGGGTACACATTTTCAGAACTTTTTAGCAGTTGAGGCACGACTGATATTCTAAGGAGCAGATTCTACAGAACTCAAGTACACCGAGTGCAAGGAATCCTATGGTTGGCTGCCATCTGAGTAGCGACCCTGTGTGGATCAAAATCTAGCAACCCTGTGTGGATCAACATCATAGAGACCCTATGTGGATCAACATAATAGAGACCCTATGTGGATCAACATCATAGTGACCCTGTGTGGATCAACATCATAGTGACCCTGTATGGATTAGCATCTAGGGACCCTGTGTGGATCACTATCATAACGACCCTATGTGAATCATCATTCTAGGGACCCTGGGAGGATCAGTAGTGCGCGGCCCAACGAGGACCAACCTTAGATTGGCCTATCGTGGATCAAAAATATACGACCCTGTGTGGATCAACATTGGAACAACTCCTTCATGGTTTTGTTGTTGAGACTTCCTAACGGAATAAAATGATATAGCATAAGACGAATCATCTTTATTCCTGAAATCTCATTTGTATACCTGGTTTGGGATGAGTCTTTTGCTTTGTGATTTGTGATTGAGATCATGCTTTTTGGTTTTCCTTTGTGGAATTCCGAGAGACTTTCGGGGGTCTCAGGGTCCTTACTGGGTATTATTATACTCACCCTTTCACAAGCTTCACTCGATTTTTGTTGTGTCTTGTACAGATGATGATTAGCTCGGCTGAGTCTATAGGTGATAGGAAAAGGCAGTACACGGAGGTGAAAATTGACATGGAGAGCTGCGGAGATGAGCTGTACCTACCCCTCTAGTTGGATCCTTGGTGGTTGATCTCAGGAGTTGTTTTCTATTTTTTGTTTTATTGTATCTTTTAGTTGGGCTTGTATTCTGACCCCTTTTCTTTCAGTACACACTTTTACTATTGCGGTTTTACTTCGTGGTTGTGTCTTGTTGTGTTCTTGGACTATGTGTTTATACATGTTTAAAGTCAATGCCTTCCTGTTTTAGGGATACACCTTTCCGGTGCTAGTTGACAACCTATGGCCTATGGAAGGTGGTCTTGGGGTAGTCACGACATGGGCCCCAGGGGACATGTCGTGATAAAGTGGTATCAGAGGAGTTAGTTATACTGAAGAACTAGGACTCTGATATTTCCAATGGAGCAACAATGTTAAGTGTTTTGAGTTTGTTCTTCAGTTCAGGGAGTCCACTGTTGGTCTAGCGGCCGATATATCCATACACCAGGATCCTGAATTCAGATTTCTAACTTGGTGCATGAAAACATTAATTACATGTGTTATGGAAATGTTTTACTTTGATCTCATTTGATTCAGCTCACCAGGTATAACCTATTGACCATGGAGCACCTTTTTATTTTCAGGTTGCCTCCACGTAGACAGTCATCCAAGATTCTAGAGAGAGTTCAAAATGATGGCCCACCGAGCGATGAGGCTTCGGTGCAGGGCCCTCTTACCGTGATATCACCTTTGGGTGGTGCACTAGCAGCAGCACTACCTGTTGGTCAAATGTTTCCACCAGCCCCACTAGCAAACGGTGCACGCCAACAGAGTGCGTTGCATGAGTTCTAATGGAAATGGTATATGAGGTTTCGAGTTTAGACAGATCCCCAGGCAGCTGAGGACTGGCTGGAGGATGTGGATAGAGTTTTCCGCCTCGTTGGGACACCAACAGAATAAATGGTGATCCTAACCGGTAGCATTTTATAAGAAAAAATAGGGATATAGTGGATTCTGATTCTCCAAACGCATGAGGATGCGACACTCTCCTGGTTGGACTTTGAGACCCTCTTCACGGTGGAGTTCGTACCAGCGAATTTACGCTCAGTGCGTATCCAGGAGCTGCTGCACTTACAGCCGCACAACCTATCAATGACCCAGTACTTGGTGATATTTACTGACCTCTCATGCTACTCCACAGATATGGTACGAAACCCATTCTTTATGGACCAAACCTTTGAGTACGGTCTCCGACGAGATATTAGATCATTGATGATATCACTGAATATCCCGACGTAGGCCGGAGTGCTCAAGTGAGCATTATTGGTGGAGAGCTTCTTAGCCAAGTAGGAACTGATGGTGAGAGCCACCACTGAACGACAGGTGGCCGAGTCATCTACAGTAGGCATTAGAAAGATGACACAAAGGAACAAGTGAGGAAGACCCTCCGGTGGATGACCCCTGGATGCAGGGTAGGAAGTGCAAAGATCGCGAGGCAGAGGGGGTTAGCTGGGAAGCAGGCTGTGCTTCACGCGCAGCGGGCAGGGTCACATGGATCGTGACTACCCGAACCGTCATACTGATGATCAGTAGACGATCGAGGGACCGCCGAGGCCGAGGTAGAGATTCAAGTGAGGAGGTCTGCAGGGCAGCGGATGTGGCAGAGGAGCAGGACATACAACAAGTGGTGTGTGGTGATTTGAGGTTCTACCGCCACCACCTCCAAGTGGTCCACCCCGACATCAGGGAGCGGGTAGATAGGGATGAGATCAGCTTCAGGCAGTTGAGGCCTACAACCAAGGCGCTCCAGATATTATTATAGGTATGATTCGTGTCTATTCCACCCTAGCTACAGTTCTTATATACATAGGTTCCATTCACTCTTTTGTTGCCATAACACTCATTCAGAGCTCAGAGATTCCGATGGATCCTTTGGCTTGATTCTTATGATTAGAGACTCCCACGGGAGGATATTCAATGATTACATACTGGTGTAGACAGTGTGAACTCACTCTAGGAGGCGATATCTTTGAATGGGATCTCCTAGTAGCATCATCGAGGCCTTATGATGCCATCTTGGGTATGGACTGGCTATCGAAAATCCATGCTCAAATCATCTTTTTTAGGCTCAAAGTGTGGTGTGTCCACAAGTATGGAATCAGGTTTTCCTTTACTAGTGAGAAGGAAACCTTTGCAGCATATGATGGACTTTCTTGAAGGAGGGTGTATCCAATCACTCATTAGTTGGCTAGCCTTACCCTCAGAGTAGTTGATGTGGGGAGTCCAAGTTATCCTATAGTGGTGGACCAGTATGCTGATGTCTTTCCTGAAAATGTTACAGAACTATCTCCTCGCAGAGAGGAATACTTCTACATCGAATTGTACCCAGGGATGATACCAATATCTACACCAGTATATCGGATGGCTCCTGCAGAGCTTTGTGAGTTGTGGGTACAGCTGGAGGACTTGCAGAGGAAGGGATTCATAAGACCTAATGTTTCTCCATGGGAATCCCCAATTTTGTTCACCAAGAAGGAATATGGGAGTATGAGGCTTTGGTGGACTATTGGTGCCTGAACCAAGTGACCGTGAAGAACAAATATCCACTCCCAAGGGATTGAGGATCTCTTCAACCAGCTAAAGGGAGCTCGATGCTTTTCAAAGATAGGGCTATCACCAGCTTAGGTTATGAGATGATGACTTACCAAAGACGACCTTCAGATGTCGATATGGCCATTACGAGTTCTTGGTGATGCCCTTCGGCATGACCAATGCTCCGATAGTATTCATGGGGATTATGAACAGGATCTTCCAGCCTTACCTCGATCGCTTCATGGTGGTATTCATTGATGACATCTTGATATACTCGGTGTCAGAGGAGGATCATGCCACACACCTACAGATAGTTCTGGATACACTCCAAGAGCACCAGCTTTATGGAAAGCTCTTGAAGTTCTAGTTCTAGATATGGGAATTCCACTTTATGGGGCACATTATCTCGGAGGCTGGAGTTGTAGTGGATCCAGTGAAGATAGAGGCAATGCTTTCTTGGGAGCCAGCCAGGATTGTGACTGAGGTGCATATTTACTTGGGATTGGCTGGGTACTACTAGAGATTTGTACCTTACTTCTCCAGGGTAGCGACACCCTTTTCATATTTGACAAATAAGGGGAAACCTTTCTTGTGGATAGGGAAGTGCCAACAGAGATTTCAGGAGCTGAGGAAGAGACTGACGAGTTCACCCATCTTGAGGCTACTAGAAGAGGGTGTTGGGTATATAGTCTACTGCAACACATTAGGGACTAGACTAGGTTGTGTAATGATGAAGGAGAGAGTAGTGTTTACCTACAGCTCACGACAGTTGAGACAACACAAGTAGAACTACGATACCCATGATCTAGTGTTAGCAGCATTGGTCTATGTGCTAAAGATGTGGCATCACTACTTTATGGGTGAACATTTTAGTATTTACTATGATCACAAGAGTCTCAGGTATATCTTCTCATAAAATGAACTTAACCCGAGACAAAGGCGATGGATGGAGTTCCTCTAAGACTACGAATTCGAGATAGTCTACAATCTTGGGAAGGGAAACGTAGTAGCAGATGCACTCAGTAGAAGGTCTAGTCTACAATTGCTGAGTGAGGTAACAAAGCAGCTAGCTGCGTTGCAGATATCATTTATAGATAAAGATGGAGCAGCTTTTCTCTAGTCTATGAATGTCACTCCCCCACTTCTTCAGAGAGTTTAGGAGGCTCATCTTGGGGACATAGACTGTGAGGCATGACGTGCTCAGATATCCTCAGGATAGGCTCCTGATGGATTTTGTGAAGGTGGTGAGAAGGTCATCCTCTTCAAAGGGCGCACCATGGTACTAGTGATGATATG
This sequence comes from Viscum album, assembly GCA_963277665.1. Taxonomy (NCBI): domain Eukaryota; kingdom Viridiplantae; phylum Streptophyta; class Magnoliopsida; order Santalales; family Viscaceae; genus Viscum; species Viscum album. Next base: position 1,483,395,750 of record OY728164.1, on the reverse strand, counting down.
AGAGGAGGTGTTGAGGGAGTTCCACACATCCCCTTTAGCGGTACATCCTGGAGTAGAGAAGATATACCAGAACCTCCAGTGTCAGTACTGGTGTTTAGGGATGAAGAAATCAATGGCAGAGTTTGTATCCGATGCCTCACTTGTCAACAAGTGAAGGCCGAGAATTAGGTACCAACAGGTTTAGCTTAGCCACTTGGAAGTGGGATGGTATCTCCATGGACTTCATGATAGGGATACCATGTATGTCCAGGGGCCACGATTCCATCTGGGTGATCATTGACCAAATCACCAAGTCAGCCCACTTCTTACCCATCAGAGAACAGGGATCAGTAGAGGGCTTGGGACGTCTCTACATACAGGAGATTGTACGACTTAATAGGGTGCCATCGACAATCGTCTCAGATCGCAACACACGTTTTAAATCCCACTTATTGAAGGGATTATAGGAGGCATTCGGGACTTAGCTACACTTGAGCACTGCCTTTCACCCTCAGACAGATGGTCAGACAGAGCGGACCATACATACACTCAAGGATATGGTTCGTGATTGTGTCCTTGATTTTGGCCACAGTTGGGCGGACCACCTACCACTGATGGAGTTTTCATACAACAACAGTTATCACTCTACCATCGGCATGGCTCAATTTGAGGCCCTATACGGGAAACCCTGCAGATCATCCCTATGCTGGACATACCTAGGGGAGTTAGCACTCACGGGTCCAGAGTTGGTACAGGCTACCACAAAGAAGGTGTAGATCATCCAGAAGAGTATGAAGACTACACAGATCCAGAAAAAGTCTTATGCCGACAGGAGACATAGACCCTTGGAGTTTGAGGAGGGAGACCACGTCTTCTTATAGGTCTCACCCCGATGAGGATTATAGAGGTTTGGCTGGGCCAACAAGCTATCTCTAAGGTTTATCAGACCTTTCTAGATCTTCAACAGAGTAGGAGAGGTGGCATACCATCTATATCTTCCCCCACATATGCACCTGGTGCATAATGTTTTCCATGTGTCACAGCTGAGGAAGTACATGCATTACCCATCACACGTTATCGACTGGGGCGAGCTGGACATTGATGATGGTGCGATGTTTGTGGAGTTCCCGGTAGAGATAGAGGATTAACAGGAGAGGGTCCTTTATGGGAGGTCGATTCATCTGGTGTGAGTTTGTTGGCAACATAGTAACCTCTAGGAGAGAACATGGGAGAGGGAGGCTTATATGTGTGTTCAGTACCCCCATTTTTCCACTAGTTTTGTTGTATATTTCAGAGGCGAAAATCCCTAAGGTGGAGAGAATGTAAAGAACCGGAAATTCCATATAATTTTTTTAAATTATTTGAGATTATTAAAAGTATGTGAAAATTAACGGCGTTCGATTATGTGGCCCGATGTTCCTAGAAGGGAATTTTGAACTTTTTTAAGGTACGTTCAGTAAATGCACATGCGACATTTTCTATCGTTTGAACTGGTGCTCAGATTAAAAATCCGAGGGCACCGTTGAATCCGTAATTCCCGGATTCACTTAAGGGAGGCTTCACCTTGGCAATAGTAGGTCGAAAGAAAAAGATAGTTTTTTCAGACTTTTTAAAGAATAATAAAATAACTTAGAAATTTTTATTTTATTTTTATCAAATGGTTGAGTGGCGGTGGTGGGACCGCTAAGTTTTCAAGCCATTTAATGGCTTGAATCTTTGTTTTCATAACCACTTAGTTGAGAGATGAGAGGTTCATTAATTAACTTATTAATAAACCTCATTAAATCTATGTTGGGTTAAACTCTCATCCTTATTTTATTTAATTGAAGCTCAAGCATAGGATTTTGGGATGACTGTGAGGAACCTCTGGTGAAGTACCGCAAAACCTTCCACCAATGGAGGATGGAGGCTTGGTTGGCAATAAACCAGGATCGACAAATGCTAGTGGATTCATCAAACACAGAATCTTCTTCCACCACCACAACGTCTCCAATGAATCTTGAGTAGGGGGTTCATTAAAGTTTATCTTTGGGGAATTAAATTACTATTGCCTATTATGATGTTAACGCGGAGGCTGCGGGCCAAACAAACAAGGCCTAAACCCTCCGCCGCTTTGTTCTTGTCGCGTTCTTCAGGGGACGATCTTAAAACACGATAGAACCTTGAATCCGGAAGCCGTGCAGTGATGGAGGTATCCTGGGAGTCCCGTAGGATTGAGTGTAAGGGAAAATGGACCACCAGAGCTCACCTGGTGGCCTGCAGAAGTCCTGTCGGTGCAACACCAGTGTGGAGGTGCTGGCAGGAGAAGGCATCGATTGATGCTCACTGGCCACGGAAGGAGGCAACGCCGCTCGACGCCGCGACAGATGGTTGGGATGGCCGACAACGTCCGGCTGTGATGGTAGTGAGGCGGAGTACCATCACGCACCACGGTGAGAAGGGCGCATCTTCAAAGCCGCAGTGGAAGGGGACCCGCTCCTTGCGGGTCCAGTTGATGGCCAGGGTGGCACCACCTGACACCGAAAATTAAAGAGCCAAATGACTCTTTGAGGGGGAGGGGGAGTGGCTCCCCTCCTTGCATGGGCCACCAGCTAGGTGTCGCGCCACCTAGCGGGCCAGAATGCTCGGTGGGACACACCCAGCCGAAGTGGACTGATACTGTCATGGCGCAGCCCAACCGGGCCAGCCCAGGCCTGTTCGGGTCGGACCCGGACCCCTTTCTGCCCAGTTTCTTTTAAGGAGTCGTATTTTGCGATCTAGAGGTCCGTTTGATGAACCGTCTATAGTATTGGGATCCTTGAAGAGAGACGGTACTTTTGAGATACTTTACTTGGGTTTTGGAGAAAGTTGGAGTACAACCGGTTTGGATCATACCCAAATCCAACCGGGCCCTCGACACTAAAATGCCTATAACTCACAGACAGGGCGTCCGGTTGACGCGCCTTCTATTGCGTTGGAACCCTTATGATATGATAATCCTTTGGGGTACTCCTTTTTGAAACATCATAGAATTTGAGGCATGACCGATATCTAGAGGAGATGATTCTACAGAACTCAAGCACACCGGGTGCGGGGAATCCTATGGCTGGCTGCCATCTGAGTAGTGATCCTGTGTGGATCAACATATAGAAACCATGTGTGGATCAGAATCATAGAGACCCTATGTGGATCAGCATCATAGAGACCCTGTGTGGATCAACATCCTAGAGACCCTGTGTGGATCAACATTATAGTGACCCTTTGTGGATCAGCATCTAGCGACCCTGTGTGGATTCACATCATAGCGACCCTGTGTGGATCAGTATTCTAGAGACCCTGTGTGGATTAGTAGTGTGCGAACCGATAAGGACCAACCTTAGAGAGGACCATCATGGATCAGAGATATACGACCCTATGTGGATCGACATTGGAACAAATCCTTCATGGTTTAGTCGTGGAGACTTCCTAATGGAAGAAAATGACATAGAATACAAATAATCATCTTTATTCCTGAACTTTGAGTTGTATACCTGGTTTGAGTTGAGTCATTTGCTTTGTACTTTGTGATTGAGATCTTTATTTGTGGTTTTCCTTTGTAGATTTCTGAGAGACCTTCAGGGATATTGGGGTCCTTACTAGGTATTTTTATACTCACCCCTACATGGGCTTCGCCCACACCTTGTTGTGTCTTGTGAAGACAACGAGCAACTCGACTGAGTTTATAGGTTACAGGACCAGGTGGTATATGGTGGTGATAGTTGACATGGAGAGCTATGGAGATGAGCTGTACCTACCCCTCAGGTAGGATCCTTAGTGGAAAATCTCAGGAGTTGTTTTCTATTTTCTATTGTATTGTACCTTTCAGTTGGGCTTGTATTCCGGACCCTTTACTTTCAGTACACACTTTTACTACTGTAGTTTTACTTCGTGGCTACATCTTTTTGTTCTCTTAGACTATGTGTTTATACTGGTTTAAAGGAAATGCCTTCCCGTTTTAGGGATAGGACTTTCCGGTGCTAGTCTCCAACCCCTGGCCTATGGAAGGCGAGATTGGGGTAGTCATGGCACGGGCCCCGAGGGATGGGTTGTGACACACCAAGCCGAGAGAAACTGATTAACATTATTGATTTCCCAATAAACGACATGCCCAATAGGGTATATGGTGTGTATGATTCTTAGGAAAGGATGTTCATGTATTTTCTATAGATTGTATGTCATGTAAAATAGTATAGGATATTCACATACTATATATTATGTGTGGATATATTTAGTTTTGATAGAATGTATTAAGGATATACATCTTGGAATCATGCCTTGTTTAGATGAAATTTCTATCTCATATGTGGAATATATTTATAAATGGATGGTCAATATGTACTTTGTAATGATGTAAAGTCATGTCACAAATTGTATATGGTGTATTCTATAATTATATGGTGTATAGTATGGTTTAACTAATTGGTGTGTATATCCATTAAATGTTGATCTACTTCATCTGATATACTAAGTGTCTATGACATTGAACATGAAGTTTGGGTTTGGATCATTAACCTGGCATGTAAATTGTTACATGTTATAGTAAATAGACCCAAAATATATGACATGTAGCCCATAGACAAAAAATGATTGATAAATATAATTTTTTTAACCCTATAAATGTAAATAATAGGATACTGGGTGTGTATATTTAATGGTTACAACCATGATATTGATAATTTCATATCTGGAATGAGTTTCTCTTCCACCCTTTACATAGACTATTCTTATCATGCCTCTCTCATTAGTGAATCCTTAGATCTAGATAAACGAAATTACTATAGAGAAAATTTCATCCCTATGTAGATCATTTTTTACCATCTGGCCTCATAAAAAAATGTTTTTGTGTCCTCCATTCATCAAATCCATGGATTTTTGTATAAAAATGTTCAGTCACAAACTGTTGGGTGGGCCTGTTCTATGTTAGGTTAGTCTTGACCCCCAAAATTATACACATGCATGTAGTTTTCATGTTAGGTTAGGGAATCCAAAATAGTTTCGTAACTCATCATATACATGGGCTCAGGTCAACTTAATCTTTTAGGTCAGGTCATGTTTTCTAGTTTAGGCCATAGGCCTAAGGAAATTATTCCTTTAATAATAATTAAAATAATAATTTTTTAAAACTTAATACTATTATATTGATGTTAATTTTTATCTAAATAATTATATACATATATATATCATACAAATATAATATCTATAAATTTTGGACCAATTGGACTAGATTCCACCATCAAAGACAAGTGATGGATAATTATTTCTCCCATACTTACAATTTTTGAAAAGTTATTTGTTTTTATTATTCTTGATCCTGTCCTATAGAGTAGGCCATTGGGACATGATTTAATCCTATAGGGTGGGTAAGAATTTCATTCCTTCCTATGAAAAAATATTGAACCCCATGCTCACCCCAACATACCCATAGGATCGAGCCCCTCTTTTCTAGGTTTGATCATTTTTAGGATGGTATTAATTGGGAATTAGATTGGGTCATGTAGGATTTTAATCCACCTGGATGAATTTATACACCTAACATTTCCTAAACAACACTGACAATCCATTCCATCACTGACCCATTGCTTTCCACCCCTCACCACCACTCTAGGCTACCTAATAAACATTATTACTACCCATCATCCTTGAAAAGCCACACCGATAAATATAAGACTATAAAAATGGGTCAATTAAATTATTGATGGAGAATTATCCATGAGGAGTTCAAATAAAAATCAACTAAATGAATCAATATTATCAATGAATAAAGTATTTAAACAAAATTAAAATATTATCACTTTAACATTTGCATTTCAAAGAAAAATCATTTATAAGCATAAGTTTACATTGAATATAAACACAAAAATAAATAAAATAAGGAAGTTATTTGTTATTCATTGTACAAAAATTACCCATGCTATAAATTCAAGATGAATATTTAATTTTTTATAAAAATATATAAATTATTTATCAAATTCATCAATGAGTTCATTTAATACATAATCATATATGAATAAAGATTTATTCAAGAATTATTCCACACATTATAAACCCGAGGGATGATAAAATCTAAGAACATAAAGTAATAGGCTATAAATGATAAGATTATCCTACCTTAACAGTGTAACTTTTATAGTTTCATTAATAATGTTTTAATCTTCATTCATCACCGTCACCAACTTGATGAACATGAAGAACCCAGAAGAATGAGATAAATACTCTAGAGATAAATTTTAATGGAAACAACTAATCTCTTTTAAATCACTATTAAATTATATTTATATTTTGATAATTCAAAAAATGATAAAAATGGATATTTTATTTGAAAACACTATATTTATTGGTTTAAGAGTTATTGCTTGAACAAGAAGATAATACATCTCCTCGTTAAAAATTATAATTCTAAAAAAATTGTGTTATCATAATTTTTATTTTAGATTAAAAAATGGTGTTTTTAAATATTCATATGTAACAACCAAATATATATATATATATATATATATTTTAAAATACTACAAAAAATGAACTAGAATCTTGACTGCATTTATAAGTATTATTAAAAATATTCAAAGGAATTATTATAAAATTATAAATCCAAACAAGGAGGAGAATTGGGGAATCTATTATATCCATGATACTTTACAATAGTTTCTTAGAAGGGCCAATAATAATCACATCCATCACCATTCATTCATGATCCAAGATACTCTAATACATTTAATAAGGTGAATATTTTTTTCATCGAAGCCTATGAACCATGAAAGAGGTAAGAATAGGTGTTATAAACCCACACCATATTATGGAAGGTTTATTCACCTATTATTTTTAGAAACCCCATGGTTTATCATTTTGTTTTAAGGCAACAAGGAGAGACTATATGGTATTGTTGAGAATGAGGCTTTGAATTCCTTTTAGGAGTACTTTGATGTCCCCCCAGCTATGTCTTACCTTTTATGAGAAATAAACCTCTATGAAGGCCTTCCCTCTAATAAAGAAACAAATTATCTCAGAGGAAACCCTTATTACTAAGAAATAAAATACATGGAGGTTTCCACTTAATGGATTTATCATTTAACATGGATTTACTTCCCCATAGTACCATAGATAACACTTTCCATGAAGGGTTTCCCTATAAAGATGCTATCAAATGATATGTAGGACCCACCCTGCATCGATGTAAGAAATAGATACATAAGACATACCCTTTGGAAAGAGACACATCACCATAATTCCCTTTCACTCTTTAATGATGATGACCCCCAACTAGGGAAAATTTAACATTAACATGGTTAACCCATTAAAATGAAACAAATGTTTTCTAACATCACATCCAATATATTCTAGTCAGAATGTATTTAGAATGTTATCCTTGATTATTTAATATTTTCTAATTTGGATCCAACCCCATGATTCATATGATTGATCATTTCACAAGGATAGAAACATGTAATCAATGAGACCCTTTAAAAATACATTTCCATTGGGACTATGATACCATATTCCACTCAATATTCCTCCAAACATGAGGTGTCAATTTTCAAGCCAATGTTACTACACCCACGCACCAAAACATATACATAAAATTTCATTTACACCATATCATGAATAGTCCATCAACAAGGATCAAATGGTTATCCAAATCATTACCAAAATTCTATTTTATTGAGATATTCTCCTAAAATCTAAGCCAACATCAATGTGAACTATATTGTTGATGAGAAACAGTATACCTAAATCATTGGATACACTGAGGAAATAATCATTTTCAGTCACTCCAATGAATCTTCTTGAGTGATGATAATTATTCCCCAAATAGCATGGTCCCTTTTAAAAGAATAATAATGGAATTACTTAAGTAGTTAGAACAAAAAGGTTATAAATTCATTGAGGATGATTCTCATTTAGATGATATGTGATAAGATATTTCTAATGAATGAATACCATTAATAAATTATCCTTTAACTACCCAGAAGTTTTACATGCCTATTATCATTGATTAAAAGCATGGTTCATGCATATTCCATAACTTATGGGTGGAATTAAACTATATTATTTTCTCCTACATGACATAAACTATGTATACTGATCACAACATGACTAAATATGAATAAAATCAATAAGTAACCCTCATGATACTCCATGTGGTGTGAAACCCATGGTCTAATAAAAAATGTGTCACTAAAAGTATTTATATGAAACTACTTACGGTGATTTGTCATATTATCCAAAAACCATTCCCTATAAATGAATTAGGATGTGAGCGGGGAATATAAAACAACATTTCACCCCTTTATTATTTTTATAGATATCTAAGAGCTCAAATGAAGATCCCTTTTTGGAATGACTGAAAGTTAATTTTTTATTATTATCATAAAACCCCTTTTAAGGGTTGAGGGGGAACCCAAATTCGTGGTTTGTATGAATCACTATGTTTATATAGTATGGACACCCTTTCTCTAAAGCTCTTAAGATAAACAATTTGAAAAATTAAGAAATTATAACTTATTCATGAAACTTCTAATGAAATAACAATTGTGAAAACCCAAAGCAAGTAAGGTACATCAATTCAAAGTCAATATTTAAAAAATTATCCTTTACAATAGTGTTACCAAGACTAGATAAACCTCAATTGACAAGAGATATCATGCATCCATTACTCAATGAAATACAAACCTGGGAGGCATAAATAATTATCGTTGTTTCACCACATGGGACAACCCTGGCCAGAAGGACTAGTGTAATTTTATCCAAATCTCAATATCTTTTGGTTGAGATATAGTATAATGAAGTATCGAGCACTACTGCACCACGTCCAATGATAATAGAGTTTTTATCAAAAATCTAAATATTACTCATGACTAGTTTTTTTATCTCGTCCTCTAATGTATGGTTAAGTGGTCATTTGAGGAAATTACCTATGGGTTAATTAAGGAGACTGACACTTTACTTTTTTAATAAAAATAAAATATTGAGACGAAAAACTATGAGATATGACAACTGATAAAAACATATATTATATTGATTATATAATATGATTATGATGATTACCCTGATGGTTACCCAGAAGTTGATAAAGCCTCATATTTCATAGATATGTACAATTTCCAAGGTCATACAATGTTCTTTTTTATGAAAATCCTTACAATTGGATTTTTTGATACAATAGATCATGATATATTAAATTATCTTGATAGATATGACCATCCATTAGAGAACTCTTCGTGGGTTGAGACACATGATGATGCAGTGCACACCCACTGTCAAAGAAATAAATAAGAGATAAAGACACCACTTTATGTACTATTAAAAAATAGGTATAACACTATGTAAAAGGTAAATTGAATTTCAATTTACATATATCTCCAACTACACAATAATATTTAATCCATTACTATAAATGGATAGATTTATAGGTTGATATTTGAGTTTGAAAACCTCTAAAATTGTAATATCATGCTACATTAAGGAAAAATTCCAAATAGAATTGAACACTAGGTCAAATCCATACCTATTCTAATTTAAAAACCTCAATAGAAAGAAGTTTCTTGTCCCAAAAGGAAAAAATCTACTTTAATATCCCTAGAACTTATTAAAACATTTTAATAACTGCTTCACAATTGAACCTCTAGGATCTTCACCATTAAACTAAAATCAACCCCATCTTCAAGTGAGGTATATAGAGAATATATTAGCATAGGGAGATTCATCATATGTGGATATAATAAATTGTTTAAATACATGATATAATCCACACACAACCCATCATGCACCTATATAGACCAAGAGAGACTCATACCCTGAGTGGGTGCACTTGACCCCTAAAATACTAAGTGTTACTAATCATATATTCTAATTTTTAAACCATATGGGTGGCCCAGAATAAAATATTACTAATTTTGACTCTTTGTACTACCCATAAATAGGGACTACTAAATAATAGGAGTTATAAAATCTCATGTTCTTATTTTGGACACTTGATGGACTTATATTTTTCTAATATAACAACCTAGTGACTGAGTCCATCACCATCTAAGAAGATCTCATCCAATAGTTCCATTTACATTTTAGCTCAATAGTAAGGAATATAAGTACCATGACCTCCACATATATATTTAATGATTTAATGAATTTTAGGAAAATATAATTTCCAAATTAAAGGTCTTGATGGACTCATTTTAAATATAGTTCCAATTTGAGTAGTATTTGGAAAAAATTGTATAAAAATTTCAAGACAATTTCCCTACAATTAAAACCTTATAAGTTTATTAGGTTGTATAATTAGATTTCATTGAAACAAAATTATTTATAGAGTATTACATGCGGTAAAACATGATGAAATCATAAAACAACTTTTGATATAAACAATGTGTATTGGGAATGTGTAAGTAGATATTATCAACCTTAAACTAGTTGTGGTTCCAATATAATCACCTAAAACTATCAGGTACGACATATAACTACTTATAAAGCATAAAAAATAAAAATATTATTGACCCAATCCAGATATGATTAATACAAGGAACATTTAAAGGTGTTATTATTCTAAAAAATGGAAGAATAATTTTATAAATTCCATTAATACATCATATTTATGGGTTTTCCTCAAAGTTTGATGGAAAAAATACATGTAATACTTGGTAATCCAAATTCAAAATTAACATGAAATTTTTCGAAACTTATAGAGGAGTAGGATGTATTATGGGAGGTTCCAATAAATAAAACATAATATTATGATTAATTTATTAGTGGGAAGATAGTAACTCATGCACATGTAATCATTAGGGTGTGTATGAATCAATTATTTATAACCTATGTTATCCCAAATACTTCAACTTCAATACCATTTATGTCCCAACACTCCATGAGTAAATAAAATCTTGTTAGGTTACACATAGAGTGATGGAAAATATAAGAGGGGGAGTGAATTTTCTTTCACAAACAATAATATTTAATTAACAATTATGGTCAGAATGGCCCGAAGGCCTTCATTTATTATTTTTTTTGATAATCAACCTTTCAATGGGTGAGGTGGAACCCTTACAAGGACCTAAGGCTTAGAGACAATTACATGACCCATAGGTCTTAGAGGAATCACCCGGAAAAGACAACTTGAAACTAATCCTCCCTAGAATATGTCATGATATTAGCACTCCACCTTCACAGGGCTGGTCTTCTAGCTGTCCTGTGCAAAGCTGCATATGCCTAGTACCGATGGCAAATCCATACCCTCTAATTCTTCCAATTCTGGTTAGCTCTACTCTAGTGAATGAGCCTACCCTGAATCCTCTTTTAAAGCATTGTCCCTTGAATTTTGAATGGTACATCTTCATTTCATGTGGACCAAAGGCCTTGGGGTGGCCCAAAGGCCTTAAGGTGGCCCAAAGGCCTTGAGAATCAACTGGACCAAAGGCCTTGGGTGGCCCGAAAGCCTTGCAGGACCCGAGGACCAAACCGGTGGCCCAAAGGCCCAGATGGATGAATATTTCCGGCTGCCACAGTAACAAACAGTACCTGCTACAGTGCCTGCTACAGTACTCCTACAATACTGCTACAGTACTGCTATAGTACTAGAAATATGCCTCCACCCGGATTTGATCTTGGGTCTCTTGGATACACCCAGCGAGTCCTCACCAACTGGGCTGAGGCTCATGTGCAACAATTATGCAATATTAAATAGATATAAGAAATAATTTTTTTTATAGTGATGTGAATTTGAATTAGGTGATGAAAACATTATAATATAAATGAAAATGAATAGATGATAAAAGAGATTATTGAAAGGATTTATAGTGGTTCATATAAATTCTTAATCTACTATTAAAAAACTCTATAATGAAACAAGATATATGGATATACACTAATATCCTATGTTTTTAAAGTGAGTGAAAACTCATCACAATCATACATTTTCACTAGGGAATCACTAATCATTTCCTTTGTGATGAAAGTATAACCTACACAAATTTTTTTATAGAGGGGGTATAAATAAAGTTTCCTTTTATATAAATAGGAATAAATTATGTAGTACTTTTGTGTCATTTAATCATAACTTGAACAAAAAATTTTAATGAAGAAATAACCAGTTTTTTTATTTGTGTTACAACTCGATAGAAAATATTTACATAAAAAACAACTATCAGTATAATGAAAAGGTAAACAAAAAGATCCAATTATGGTATTAGATAGTGGCTACTAGAGTATAATATTAAATCCCCACCCATTTAGTGAAATAGAGGAATGATGAATATTTGGGAAACCAACACATATCTTTCATCATTTTATCTTAATAGTGAAATGAAAAAAATTTGCTTCATATAATTTCCAAAAATTCTCATATTATATTGGTTATATGGGTAAAATAATAGTTTTTTTGAGCCATTATAATGATTATTATGCCAATGGGTCATTTCATTTAATAAATATTTTTGATGTTTTTGTTAATTGATCAACATTCACTTCATGGTGTTAAATTATTAAATCTATTAATGATTTACAAAATAAAAAATTATTAGAAATAAAATAAGTAATGTATTTGTTACATGTATAAAATATGTGAATCCAAAACTCATTGTATATCTGCACTATAAATTAATGCTACATTTTCAGGTCAATATATTCTGGAATTAGACCTTGATAATGCAATTTTTGTACTATATGATCAAAATATCAATTGATATTGGGCTCACCACTTGATGAATTATTTCATAATTCCTCTGTATAATACATTTTCATCATTTTGTTTTTAATCACCAATTCATATTAAGTTCTCTTCCAACACATATATTCATCTTTGCAGTATTAAATTATCATCAATGTATCATATGTCACTAATTCAAATTTCATTAGAAAATACACAAAATATTTCCAACATGTACAATATTTCATTGGACATATTCTTACATTCAATATTTTAAAAAATATTTATTTTTTCTATAATACTTTAAAACCATGATAGTTTGACTTAAAAGTTTCAATTTAGTTAAAAAATGATAACAGAATCATAATTGATTAATAAAAACATGATAAATGATCAATGTTATCATTATAAAAGATATTATTTATATATATAGGAACAAAATTAAAAATAAATTTCATTGAGTTTGTATAATTTCTTTCCTCATAGAATTATGCTAGCTCAGCATAATGTTAGGATGAAACTAGACATAAGAAGATTGAGACTCAATTTTAGTCATTTGAATAGTGGATTTAATCCTTTTTTTGCAGTTGACATATATTTATTAAATTATAAAATCTATAAAAATCACCAATGAACACCTCAATATATCATTAGTAGATTATAATATATGGTATTAATATAAGAAATCTCAATATAAAATATGTGGAAATTTGGAAGAAATATTACAGTGAAATTGGAAAAAAATAAAACAATAAAATGATTGATTCAACCTAAATTTTTATTGAATAAAATATATACAATATTTCTATCTTTCCATTGCATCAATAATTTCACAATTAAAAGTTCTATAGCTTATGATATAACCACAACACTACAATGAACCGAATATGGAAATTTGGGAATATAAGGCTATGATGGAATATAGAGATATTACGTTGAATCATAATAATATTTTTCCAAATTCATTAAATGATTCTTTTAGACTTTATAATATGTTAGAAACAAAATATTTAACATTCTATACATTCTAAAACAAGTTTAAATGGTGATATATGGTCCCCAAAGACATATTTTTCATTGGGAGTATTCATGAAACATGTAGAATAGATAATAATAATAATAATATGAATTCACAAGTTAAACTAATCAAATTATCATAAGATACAGTTAATATGGATCTTGATTTAAGTAATATATAAGACAAACTTTTATGTATAGTCATTATAACAAAGAATTTTAAGGGACTATTTTTAAGTGAATCAAAACCAAACAATAACCACCTAAATGATCTTCACCATTATGATTATTTCAAAACACAACCTAGAGTCAAATAAATTCTTCCCGTTTTTGAAATGATACAAAATTTAATATCATTAACTTTAGATCATGTAAAGTTTAAACTAAAAGTCAATAATGTTTCAAACCATATGACTTATAATAAATAACGTGACATCCCATATTTTTTTGTTATATTATTTCTATATGTTCATTGATTTATGCTATATATTGAATCAAATAAAAAGTATTAAACAAATCATATTATAATTGATTCAAGTCAACATCAATATTTTAACACATAATAGAGAATTAAAAAGGTATGTAAAACTAAGTATTATATACCACAAATTATTACATACAATGGATGATTAAATCTGATAAATTTTTATAAATTAAGAAAAGGATAATAAATAGAGTATAATAATATTTTTACAAGTATGTAATTCTGTGGATCATCTTCATCCCAGAGAATCACTATTAGTATAACAAAACTTATAATGAGAAAACATTTCATGAAAGGAGAAATCATATTGTAAAATATAAAATGAAAAATATAGGAATGATATGTGTACTTCATGAATATAGAATGTATTGAATTTATAAAATATAAAATCTCTAATATAGTTTTTATATGACAATTAACAAAGGATATAGATTCATTTATTATAATACTATTAAATATCTTACCATTTTGGAATTATTAGAGTATATTTAATATACATAATTTTTATTTAGTTGGTAAAAACATTTATTATATGTGATATAATGTAAATATAACAATTTACTTTTGAATGGAATTAAAAAACATCACTTGGGGAAATATCATTGATTCTAATCTCACTATTTTTCATGAATTATGTATTATTGTTAAATTTATTACTTTTAAAAATTATTTCAATAAAATTTACTGAAAAAATTAAAGGAATGATTAGTAGAAAAAAACAATAACATCCAAATAAATTAAAGTATTATAAGGGTGAAAAATTTACATATTAATTTCATAACAAAAATGTTTTATTAAAAAACAAGGTTTTTATTTTATATTTTATGATTTTAATTAATAATAAAATTTATCATATTTAGAGATTGAAATTTAATGAAATATCTTCTTTATATATATAAATAGATGAATATACATTCATGCAGTTATTATTTATTAGTTATTAATAATGCATTTAATTTTAACAAATCTATTTTCATTGAATTATTTTTCTATATATTCTAAATATTTATTTTTAAAAAAGGGCCACTGATGAAAAATGACTTTAGTAAAATATTTTTTTCATATATATAAATAAATTATATAACATAATTATAATGATTTCTTTCTATTAATAAATAATATTAAATTCATTATTATGCTTAAAAATATATTTTTCTGCAATTTTATTTTTATACAGGATTTATTCTTATATATAAATTAATTCTAAGAATTATTAGAAATTTAATCCAATAAAAATGTTTTTCATATTTATAATTAACTTGAAAAAATTAGGTAATAAGGTAAATTTAATCATTAGGCATAAAAATATATTATCAGGAAAATTTTTACTTACCACAGTAAAGGTAAAATTAGGTAAACAATTTATTAAAGTGGTAATGACTTTAAATATGAAATACATGATCTCTAAAGGTGTTGATGATTTAATTCTCAATCCCCTATAATATATAAATCTTTTATACTTTGAATCCACATTACATGTAAAAATTCATTCCTTGCACATTAACTAATGGGTATTTATGAAAATTCCACTCAAGATATCTTGTAAAATGACCCCTTATCTACCCACCATAGTACCTACGTTTCATTAAGGTTCTGCTTGAAGTAATATAAAAATTATCACCTTAAAAAGATTCTACCTTATTGGTAATAATCTAGTCAAAATAAAGAGTATCAAATCCCTCATTTTAAAGAGGATCTCAATGAGTATATTCATGTTTTCAACAAAGTTTAATCGTGTTCGGCCAAGAAAATATTCAATGTATGGGTTACACATCTTAATTTATATTTATTGATATATTCAATAGATTAACCACTTTTTATCTTTTTCAAAGTGTATATGATGCTAATTGAATTACTTTATAATAAATTTAATGTAGTTAAATTGATTTATAAATCTATCTCAGGTTCACTCTTTCATGGGATTTTGATTCAAAAATTACCAAATGCATAAGGGTATATTTTAGAATCCTCCATTGAAAAAGAGTTTATCTATGAGTAAATTTCTATCCAGGAATAATATATATTGTTTTTCATTAAAACTTAATATATTTTCTTTACATCTGCTTATTTATAGGGTTTACATATCATCATACCATTTATCCTTCCTTTGGTTGAAAATTAAACCGAATGGATACTTGTGAGTGTAACCTAACTTATTTCCTATTTTCAATGAAGAATAATTATCATACATTTCAATGTTTTTTCATAATCTTTTATAGATGTACATATCCATAAATCTATGAATGTTTAATATACTATTTAATTTGAAATTATTTATAAAAGTATAAAAATGAATCTTTTTTAAATTTCCCACAAATTCACTATCTTTTTTGGTGTTCATTGATTTAATTAACAAATATTTATTTCCATGATTTAATGATTTTATGAAGTAAATTTTATTTACATTCAATTTTTTTTTAATTTTTTTCATAAATTATATATTTTTAAAATAAAATTCATCAAAATGAAAAGGGTATTTATTTTTTCTTAAATGGAATTTTTCAATTCCCTTATAATTTTTTTTTCAACTATATTAATAAATTTAAATTTTATTTATTCTTCATAGGGTATATGTCTTAATAATACTATTTAGCTTCATTCTATGGTTAGATTATGATCATTCCTTGTATAAATATTCATGAAACCCATTCCATCCACATGGGTTAATTATGACATGATGGAATTGTTAATATTTTAATGTAACACACACATATATTTATTTTTCATTATGTGGTGGTTGAACCTATAATTACATATCCCTCCAATATATTGTGTACATATTTTTATCTTATGATATAACAATAAAGGGTCTATGGATTCAACACAATTCTCTATGGGATTCTGTCTACCCTGTTTATGGAATTAAAAGTGAACCCAATCCATTATATAACTCCTTCCACTATTTAATGGTGGTATTTGATTTCATATTTTTCATCAAAAATAGATTTCTATGATTATTTATATGATTAATTCTTATTCCATTACCCTATTTTATGCTTCCTTTCCTAATGAGTAATATATCAAGATTTCCCAACCCTATGTATCAATTTTCATGTAGTTTTGATAGCCTCGTTTTATGATTAGTTATTTATGATCTATGTTAAATTGGGTATGGTTTCCTTATTCTATGATCGTGTAACAGGATTATATTCTCATACACAAATGTTAATCTTATTAAAAAATATGATATTTTATTCATATCTCTTACATTAACCCCTTACTAATCATGTTATATAACACTTTTAATGTTTTTATTCAATGTGTAAGGAATAATAGTATTATATATGATTCCTATAGAGGTGTATCACATGATAATTTTATTTTTGGGATATATTGAATTATGTTTCTAAAATAAAGTGGTTATGTATCCAATCCCTAAATACACTAACCCTATTGGTTATAGTTTTGATTTTAGGTAAAATTATGTAATATATATATATATATATTTGATATGGTTGGGTAATTTTATTTCGAATTATAGTGGGTTTTAGTTATTTTTGGGGATTTTTTATGAATAATAAGAGTATATAATTTAATATGTACTATGTTGAAAAAAAGTGATATAAGGTGAACATAATATTTCATAGGTTGAAATAAATGTGTCATAAGATATGATATCTTAGGATTAATTTCCCTGATATGCATGTCCATATCTCTTTATGAGTAGGATAAATATATTTTGTTTCTTGAGATGCAGTGTCATTTACCTCATTTGAATTATATTTAAATTCCCATGTTGTATCCACAAGTGAATTTCCACATCATAGTCTTACTAACATACCCACATGGTTACATATATGTATAAAGAAGGATAAAATATTTCCATTATTGTTTAGTTATAGATAAATTAGGAAATCCACTTCCCCTTGGGGTACCATTAAAATAAATGTCTATAAAATATTTCCATCAATATGAATAATAATAAATAGATTTAAGTGGCTATCAATATATAGGTCATCAATATCAATTCCCAAAAGTATGATTTTCCTATCCCAATCTTGAAGATGCAGAGTAGTGAAATGACTAAATTGAAATCCTTTACATTATGGATGGGTATTAATGATAAAAACTTATTAGGATAGGACCTAAAGATCTAGATTCTATAAACATAATGGTATATCTGGCAGTGAAATATTTTTGAGTGATTCCCTTTGGTGTAATGAATGTCAGAGAAAATATTGATACACCGCATCATTAAACTCCTCCAAATAAATACCAAGTAATTATATATAGATTATTTGGTAGTCAAATATGATTATATTCTTGAATAATTCCATAATATCAAGGCTATATTCTACAAACACTAATAACATGATATAGAGATAAACCCACTAATGGGTGCATTTAGAGTTACATATATTAAACTACCATAAAAGATGCCAATATTTTCCCCCAATAAAAAATATAACATCACAATCATAAGCCATATATAGTGATATAGTTTATGATATCATTGTAGTATATCCATATTAAATCATAAGATTCATTAATTCATGATCATTTAGATGGAAATACTCATAATAGAATATTCAAACCATTCTTTCAAAAAATTAAGAAAATATCATTTTCTTTTGATTACATTTTAAATAAAAATTTATAAAATATTGAGTGTTTTAATTTCATTTAAAGTAAAAAATGGAGCCACATAATGTAATATTAAACAAAATAAATTTTATAGATAAGGGGATAATTTATTCATGTATTATATGTTAAAAAGATAAAAATATTTTGACACTTTTCTAAAATATAAAAATTATGTCATATAAAGAACAATTCAAAATATACCTTTTAATAATATGAAAAAAGGTAAAAACTTGTTGAATATGACCTTTAAAAATAATTTAAAAGTAAATAATATCTTTATTTAAACATTTTATAAATATATACCTGGAGAAGAATGATTTTGAAAGGAAAATTTGAAAATATTGTTTTTATGGAAAATCCCTAACCACTTTTGAATATTTTAGATCAAAAAGAAATTGAGAGAGGGAAAACTAAATGATTTTTAAGAAATGTTAATTTTAATAAATTAATTTTAAAAATATTCCATGTGGTAGTATATAAATCAAAAAAATGAAACAAGTTGTGAAAGTAACCTAAGTCTCGAAGAAAGTAAACTGAGACTATAAATCTTTAGAAAAATTATAACATTGAAATGATAATTGATCAGTAAATTTAATATGTATATCAAATATAAATCAACTTAAATAGTTATTTAATACAACATAAAATAATAATATATCATTAATAACATTATCTTTTAATCATATTGAAACAAATGAAATAATATAACCAATTGAAAAAAACCGAGATAATAAACCCCTTACTTCAAGTCAAACTCACCAAGTACGTACTTTGTTTTAGGTATAATAAATGCATGTTAATTTTTTACCAGATAAAGAATATTTCTTAGGATAAATACCATATTATTACCACTTATATTTCATTTATTACCATGCATAATATAGTTAATAAATAAACTAACTTGTTATCAGATGTTTTGAGTATGTTCGGTTTATAATCATAAAATAACATCAATGGGTTAAGCATGGTTAAATGAGTCATGGTTCCATCATCACCATAATATTTATCATGAAATAATTATTGATTTAATGAATTAAAAACAAGTTTAAAATAATCCATGAAATGTGTACATCAAAAATAGTTCACATTGATTTTTGGAGGTGGTATCCCACACGTATACAAGATCGACATTGTTATTTTTTTAAAGGTCAAAGGATAATAAGGTAAGTAATATATTATCATTAAAAAATTATAATTATGTCATGAATATCATATATAATCATTAAATACATCATAATAACCATACTTTTTAGGTTTTTTTTATTAAAAACACCTCATCACATTATGGAGGTGATAGTCAATAGGTACACACAAGGGATGTTATCATTTCTCATCGGATGATGACAGAGATGAATAAAAATAATAACATAGACATAATAAAATATAAATATATTAGATATATTGATGTTATTATATGAAAATTATTATTACATAATTGGAGTTGGAGAAAAAAGATAAAAATGAAAGAATATGGTAATGAATTATACCACTTATTTGGGAAACCTACTTTGGATTACACATTAATCCTTCTTGGTTTACGTTTTGTTGAGTCCAGAGCCTCTTGTTCATAGAAATTATGGTTGGGAATGGATTTTTTTAGATAATTGTTCATATAAATGGATCAAAATGTGTGAGGAAGAGTGGATAAGGGTGCCACAATTGTAAATAATAATATAATTAGAATATAATAAATATCATAATTTGGTCAAGTGGTAAAAAATATCTATAATTTTGAAATTAGGTGATGGTAATGCATACATAACTTCAGCCAATGAGATTTACAATTGTTTATGTTTCCTTTATACTACTTTTTATGACTAACCACCTCATTAACCCTTTTCTACCTTAACCACGGTAACATTTTTTTTATTAATTAATGGTTATAATTTTACTCCAATGGTGGAAAGTGTTTCCAAAATGGTAAATGGAAGATATTTTTTACAATATAACATCCTGAATGTTTTAATTTTTTTTTAAAAAAATTAATAAAATACTTTTTATTATAAAATTTAATAAATCTAATTTTTAGGACTATTCAAGTAATTTCACTTCAAACACATCAAGACAAAAATGGAATTAAAATATAAAAAAATTACCATTAATTAAATTTTTAATTACTAATTGAATTTATTTAATATAATAATCCATCCAAAACATATTAAATTATTTTTTAAAACATTTACCTTGACTTTCTATTATTTTTAGAAGCATTTTATTGGAATTGTGTGAGCATTTAAGGTAAAAATACTATCACTAAAAATTTAAAATAAATTACTATCATAAAAATAATTTATTTATATTATGAATAAAAATTTATAACTAATAATAAATTGTTATTATACTAATAAAAATATATTAGAAATATTAAAATAAAGTGAGTTACATTTTAAATTTATTATTTAATTAAAATAGTATGATGTTTATAATTAAAGGAAACTAGAATGAAAATGATTTTTTTAATATATGTGAGGGTATTTATATAATTACACTCATTCAATGAAATAAAGGATTGTTTTGGAGAGATTTTGTGGTCTTATTCCATAGTTTTATCCCTGTTTTTCCCTTATCAAGTTGAAATTTTTTTTACGTTGGTGGGTATTCATAATATCCAAAAAATAAAAGGATAAAATTTACCAAATTTGAAGAAAATTATTCGAAATATACAAAAAAAGTTATTATATTTATATATATGAAATAAATTAATTTAAATATAAATACCTAAAACTCAATTAAAACCAAATTTTAGGAAAATGTGTTTTTAAGCCTAAAAACAAACATGTTCCAAAAATAAATATGATTATAAATAATTTTAATTAATTATATTAAGTATAATTAAATGAGAAAAATATAACTTAAAAAACAAATAATGAATATAATGGTACTTTTAAATTTCATGATTTAAATATAATAGTTGAATATTTTTCAAAAATAAACATTTTTCACAATTTAATTAAATGTCATCCTTTTTAAAAAAATCACAAAAATTATTCTTAATATTGTTATGATATTATGATTTCTAAAATTATTTCAATTTTTTAAAATCAATTTCATAGAGTGGCATAAATTAAATACAACACCACTATAAAAAATTTAATAAGAACATTTTTGTGGAAAATATATGTAAAAAATAAAATAAAATGACTATATCATAATTCCTTGCTTTATAACCATGGTTAAATTAATTTTAATTTAATTAATGTGACATGTTATCCTCAAATTTAATTATAATAGTTTATAAATAGTGATTAATTTAATCTATTATGAAAAAAAATACTTTTCACACATATGATACATTTTATAATAAATATATCTTCTACATGTAAAATATTTTATGTTAATTTCCGACCAATCGATAATCAATATATGTATCATTTTATTCATTTATTTATAGAAAAAAATTCTACAAATATTTTGTAATATGGAAATTCATATTCATATATTCCAATCCAACAGTTGGGTTATAATTATTATATTTAAATATTAACATTTTCATATTATATTGTAGTTATTTAAAACTCAGTTTTGGGTATACAACATGTTATAAAATTTATTAAATAATGAAACTAAATTCTAAAATAATGGGGTGTTATAAAAAGTGTTTGTTAAAATAACTGACAAGATCTTTAAAATGATAATATTTTTATGATGGGTTTTTACTATGGTTTTGGATTCTAAATAGTTATAGGCACTGATGGGTTACTAAAGGAAGGAGTTTTTGATTTTAAAAGTGTTTTTTAATAATTAAGGGGAGTGTGTGGACCATGTTAAATGATATTGATACAATATAGATTTATTTTGGTTTAAAATGATACTTTTACAATGTGTTTGAATTTCATAGAGATTTCAAAAGATATGAAATGGATTAGCATATTGATATTTTTTGAGTTCGCATTTGGAACTTTTAATGATGTTGTTTCTAAAACCTGTGAGACCCTATTTAGAGCCCCTTATTTTTTGAACATGATATCAATTTTTACCCTGAGGAAAAAACTTGAATTTTTAACTACTATTTGATTCTTTAGAATGGGAAAATGAATGGGGTAGTTTCTTATAAAGGTATAAAAACTGATATGAGGCTTATTAAAAATTGTTTTATTAACATTGATTCATGTGATGGGACCATTCCTTATATATTACCTTTAATGGCTGATATCATGGGATCCTATAGTGTTATGTAATCTATTTGGATGTGTTATATTCCAGATTAGTGTGTACGCACTATCTAGTTCCCTAGGAAAATTTTGACCTCCTATTATTATTATTAAAGTAATCTATGCCTTCTAGGGTTAAATATGTTCTAGCTTCACATAGGGTCTCATTGAGTAATTTTATGATATTACTACTATAATATTCATGTTAGTGCCTAAGGATTTTCTTAGGATTAATTTTTATTATTATGGATTATTCTATTTGTTGTTGATTCCTGAATTGTTAGTATCACATAGTATTGATTTGCTTAAAATGAATAATCTTCTTATTATTACAATTTTATTTTGACTCACTAATATCTCAATGCCTATGATTTTTATATTCGATTCTCATCCATGTTTTTATTTATATAAAAAATATTTCTAAAATGTTTTTTAATATTTTATTTATAATGTAGTGTAGTATTTGTTTTCTATATTGTATTTTATAAATTATTTTTTCAAAATAGGTAAAAGCAATTGGGTTTTGTTTCAATAATTTTGGAATATGACATTTCATTGATTGATGGAAATTTTAATAAAAGTTTTTTCTTGAATGTTTGTGTTTTAATCTTATAATTTTTAACAAGATATGACTAACATTTAGAAAAAGGGAAAAATTGTGGTTTTATAAAGGCATGTGAAAGACTATGAGGGTTGTTTCAATTATTTATATCTACTAAAAATTTAAAAAAATATTTTTTATCTTATGTTTAAAATAGAATTTGTGAGCTATTTTTTATAGATATGTTCATAGAATCATTGGTGAGATTCTAATTGGAATGTTTTTATCATACCCTATAAATTCATTAGTGTAGGTGTGTGTATCCGACTATCCTATTTTCATATAGTTTCGAAGGTCTTTTCTATTGTTAGATGTTAGTATTGGCCCATTGATGTGCATGTGGTAATGGTGAGTGAACACAGTTCTATGGAGATATTTGAGTGGCATCTAATGTTTTCAATTTAATTATTATTGGAAGTAGATTTTATCAACCATTTTGGATATATGTTTTATTTATTTTTTCCATTTTAGTGTATGTTGGATGTTTTATTTATTTTTAGTTGAGAAAATTGTTTATTTCTATTGTGGCATGTTTGGATTGTTCATTATTTTTTATCTTTTTATTTCTTAAAACCAAGATGTAAAATGTACATAAATATCATGTAGGATTGTGAGAAGTGTTTTATTCTACTTTTTTATTTTTAAATGAGGGTGAAATAATTTACAATTGTATATTCTTGATACCCTGAAATAAGTTTTTAGCCCATGGGTATTTGAAATAAACTTTCTGTTGAGAAAAGGACCTGGTCAGATGACATAAATTTTCAGCTCAAGTTGGTTCATTAAAAATAAAATCATGGTGTATGTATTCAATGGAGGCCTAGGTTCTATAATCAAATAATTTTTACTTGTGAGGTTTGGTAGAGTATATATAGGATTTTTGGGACTTGATAGGTAGGAGTGGAGAACACATAACTTTCTATTTTCCTTAATCCTTGAGATTCTATGGGTAGTTTTGTTTTGGTATCAATTTTCACTATTTATTTTTATTTAGACTTGATATGGTGGAATTATGATCATTATTTTCATGGTAATAGTTTACATGGGGGAACTCATGGTATTTTGGTATGCGAACAAAGAAGGAATCATAGACTTAAGGTTGCCTTTCAAAACATATCAAACAATGTAGCAATAAAACATTTGATTTTAAAAATGTTTTAGTAACTATTACAAGATTAGTAAAAATATTATCTATCCTACAAACATATTAAGCATAGTTTTATATTATATTTAGTTCCACTATTTAGACCCATTGATTATTTTTTTAGTGATTCATGAAAATGGAAAAAGAATTGAGGTGGGTATTTTGATATGTTTGTCTTTTTAGTGTGAATTTTTATTGGAATTTTGATGTGAAATTTCTTATGAGAATATTTTGGAAATAGTTTTACATGGAAAATTTATATTTCATGAAAATTGTTTTGGATTGAAATGAATCCATTAGTATTTTTTTATAAGATGGTTTTAATTATCATGAAATCCTTTTTAGAGTTTTTGATTTCATTTCAAATCCAAAAAACATTTTGGATTTATAACTAGTTGGTGATTTAAATTATAAATGATTTTGACTACATTTGACTTTTTTAAAGAGGGTTTAGTTTTAATGTAAACATCAGGAACCATTATTAAATATTTTTTAAAAAACTGAATTA
The DNA here is from genome assembly GCA_963277665.1 of Viscum album. Taxonomy (NCBI): domain Eukaryota; kingdom Viridiplantae; phylum Streptophyta; class Magnoliopsida; order Santalales; family Viscaceae; genus Viscum; species Viscum album. Next base: position 1,483,370,633 of record OY728164.1, on the reverse strand, counting down.
TTTTTATGTGATTTGATGGGTGAAAGGTTTGGAAATGGAATGTGTGTTTTAATGAATTTTTTAAATTAAGTAATCTGGGATGTTAAATCATAATGGAATTTTTGAAATAATTTATTTTAGTTTTTTTTCATTTTTTTGTAATGTATAATTTTTTCTATTTTTTTCAATGATTTTCCTCATTTTAAATGAGTTTTTTGGATTCTTTATATGGGGTTGTGGTTTAAAAATAAATGTTTTTTGATTTTTCCCTTAGTTTATACAAATATAGTTCAATGTTATTTTGAGTGATAGCCATGTTGGGTTTGTGTTTTGGGTTATTAGTGTATGCCACCCATATTGGTTTTGATAAAAGTTTGAATGTTTATATTTAGGGGTGGTACTTTTTTCTTGTTATTGGATTTAACCATACTGATAATAGAGTATAAGGTGCTGGGTTTTCTCTTGGGATCATATTGGTGTGTCAAGGTGGGGATTTCCATGTGTATTTTGTTAGGAAATGTATAGGCTGGTTGGGTAGACTATGTCTTCGATCCTTTATGAGAATTTTGTGTTAATGAGGATTGCACTTATTAGAGATTAGTGCGTGTGTTTAGATTGGAGTGATAATCTACTTAGGGTCTTTTATTGATGTATTTATATATATTTTTTATGTCGATGCGACCTTTGTTTGTGTAATTAATTGGTCACCCTCTGGGTTCTCTTGTGTGAGCGATGCATATTTTTCAATGGTTGATTTATTATAGGAGTTATACATTAAATGTTTTAATGGATTATAAATTGGGAAGCTTGGGGTGTGTACATGGGTAAGTGGGGAGTTTTTTATTATTGGTTAGACTTTTGGAGTTACCATGTGGGATTTTATATTTGAATCTCTATGAGTTGTTGTTCTGAAAGTGTCACCCATATTACACTCAGATTAATTTTCCTAAACTAAGGCTAGAATCATGATGTTATTATTGATGTATTTTAATAATTATTGTTCGCTTTCGATATTTTGAGATGTGATAATTTTGGTGACCTAATATTTAGGTTGTTGTGGGTAATTACCTTTTCTTAAAAGAGGATTTTTATTTTTCTACCACCTTATATGGATTATAAATGGTGGGTAGACCTATTCTAGGTCTCCATTTATCAATAGGTTCCATGTAATGGATATGGCTTTTTTTATGTTTTATGATTTTTAGTCTCTCATAAGGATTTACATAATTGGTTTTAATGAGATGGTTATTGAGCAGTGTTTCATTTTTTAGGATTTATATATAGTTTCATCCACACTACCACCTCATATTGTTTGGCATGAAAATTCTATTTCTTCTATGTTTTTACCATTATAAATAAATTTATAAGGTTAGAAAGTAGAATCACAAGGAGAATCATGACAACTCTCTATCACTATGACATTTATTATTATTTAATTCTGATTTATTTTATGTTTTAGTGGGTTATATATTTTTTATAAGCGTTTTTAGAGTACTAGATGATTTTTCTAACTTGGATGACCTTATAACATTAGGGATCCCTGTGTTTGGGTGTTTCAATGGGAATTTTTTCATTGATGTTTTTTCCTATGGGAAAATGTGATAGGTGAAGTGCCCAAGTTATTTGTTTCACATGTAATTTTGGTCATAATGTTTCTCTAATTAGAAATTTATAGTTTCACCATGATTTTGTTCATTCCATGGTGACTAGACCTGGTGTAAATTTTGGTGGTTTTACATTTTTTCCCTTGTCCATTTTTATGATTTTTCTACTTTTTCATCCACTCATTTTTTTTAAACTAGTGTGATGTAATAGAACCTCCTTACATCATATCCTTATATTCCAATCCCCTATTATATTGATTTCAAGTGGATATTTGGATGTAATATCCTTTTATTCTATTTACCTCTTCTACCTTTACCCTTTACCTTGATTTTTTTCAAATAGGATCTTGGGTATCAAAATTATGGATTCAGGTGGATATAGACATGAGGTTTAGGGTATTTAGGTTTTTGATAAGTCATTTCCATTCCAATTTGAGCTTTCTATTTTCAAGGAGAAGTGTTGAGAGATATTTTCACTTTAGTGATGTAGTTTTTTCTATGTAATTACCATCATAATTAATTTCATGCAATTAATGGTTTTTTAAATTATTTTTTATATAATAAGAATAACATGGAATAACATTGATGGTTATTCAAGGTTCTCAAAAGAATTATAATGCTTGTTATGGGTGGAATATTAAATAGATTTATCTTGTAATGTTTTGAAATGATTTAATTAAATGAAATGTTTTGTTACAAAAACATGTGGGGATCATTAAAATGAATATAATTATTTAGAGGGTGTTTGTAAATGGATTGTGATTCTTAATATTTTTTTAACTTTTGGGTTTTTAATGAAGGATTTTGTGATTTTGAAATAATCGGTTGAAAAAGAAGGTGTGTGTGTGTCCCATAACAGATGTTTTTGAGAATTCATAGAAATATAGTGGTTTGAAATTATTCTTTGAGAAATAAGTTGGATTTAAAGGATATTTAAAATTGTGTGAAATTTCTTAAACTCATGGATTTGATTTTAAATACTTGGTTGATTTTTTTAAATATATTGTTTGTATAATATGCAAGACCCTCTTTAAATCCCCAATTTTTTTGTACATAATCTATATTGTGGTTCTAAGGGGTATTTTTGTATTACTCTTTTATTATGTGATAATTTGGATTGGATGAGCTGAAAGTGACTATATATCACATGTGTTTAAGATGTGATATAAGGATTATATAAAATATTTCTATTATTATTGATTTGTGAGATGTTATCATGCCTTATTGTTTCCTCACCTATGTTAATATATATCAAGGGATCCTAGGTAAAGGAGTATAAGTCTTGTATGTGGGCAGTGTTTTATTAGTGTGAACACACCAACTAGATCCTAAGGAATTTTTATCCCTCCTATGGGTTGTTCTAATAGTACATAGTTACCCAAAGTGTATTGAAATAGAGATTCTAATTTCATATTGGGGCCTAATGAGTGATACAATGATAAAATATTCGGACAATTCATGATAAGGACTAGGGAGTTTAATATTATGTTTGGTTCCTATTAAGGATTAGTGTAGGGAATTTTATTTCATGACTGGTTATTATACCCTAGCCTTGATTATCACACATGGAAGAATATGACATCTATTTTAATTTTTTTATACTTATTGATATCTCAATTTATGTGATGGTTGTATTTTATTATGATCTATGTTTTTATTTACTTTCAAATAATTTCAAAATTTATTTTTTAAGTGTTATTTATAAAGTAAAGATATTTTTTTTCTAAATTATATTATAGAATTAATATTTGGAAAATAGTGGAAGTGGATTGAGATTTATTTTATTAATTTTGGAAGACCAATTATAATGGTTTAAAAGAAATTGTATTGAAAATTTTTATTCATCAATTGGGTATTAAAATTATTATTTTAAAATATTTATTATTCATTTCTAGAAAGGATATATTTATTATTTTAAAAAAGGAAGGTGATCGAGTTTGGTAGTTGATTTTATTATGAATAATTACTGAAAAGTAAAAAATGGTTTTATATTATTTAAAATAGAATATATGAGATATTTTATAAATGTAATTTCAAAGAATCCTCTTTGAGATCCTAATGGTGAAAATTATCTCACACCCGACATATGAACCTATGTATGGGTGTAAATGTATCTATGTAATTTTGTTTCAGGTTGCCAAGAAATTTTCCAATTGAATATTCTTCTTGGCCTGCTGATGGGTGTGTGTTAATGGTGAGTGACTATACTCACATGGATATGTTCAAGTGGTAGTTCAAGTTACTATTTTATTTATACTTATATTGATGTTTTATATCTCATTTTATCTAGATAGTATATTTAATTATATCCATTTAAACGTATATTAGATATTATATATATTTTCAATTAATTGTGTTATTTGTTTTTATTATGAATTATTTAGAATATTCATTTTCTATTTGTTTATTTTTCATATATGGATGTCCAATGTATGAATATTTCATTCTTGATTCTATGTTTTTTATGATTCATTTTTATATTATTATATAAGAGTCAAATCAATATCATGTGTATATTCTTGATACTGAGGTAATAGTTTCTAAAATATGGAGTTTGTGAGTTCCCTTTGGGCCAAGTGAAAGACAATTTTGGGTCATCTAAGGCTGGTTCATCACATTCCATGTCCCAATTGTTTCTAGTATTATAAAAAACTATATACATATCCCACATACGATCAAAGGAAAATTCTAGGTCACCATTATTTAAAATCCTTAAAATTAATAAAATATGTACTTAGTGATGGGTTCAATAAGATTTTCACTAATTAGGATGAGTATTTACCGACATGAAGATCCTCATTGTGACATCCAAATACATCTAATACATGACATAATATGGGCCTAAAAAATATTGAGAACTTTATATGTATATAAAAAATCATTGTATTGACCCCAACACATATGGTAGGATGAATTCTTACACCCACGATCATCTTTAGTACCATCCTTTAGAATGAAATGTATACAAATCATAGATATACCTCCTACAGGGGAATTCTAGTGTTTTGCCTAGTATTTCACATTAGTAATTATAATCACTATTAAACATACTAATCCTATATAACAACATAACATTCAAGAACATGAAAAAGATGAGAAACATTTTTAAAATTCCACACAATTATAGGAATAAAAGGAATGAGTATGCACTCTATGTCAATGGGAAGCATACAATTTGGGATACCATTCCAATATTACACTTTTGACAACTCGATTGGAAGGTTTTAATGAATAAAAAAAATCCATGACCACATCCACATCCCAATTACCATCACTAGATAGTGAGACCATATTAGGAGAATATAAAATTTCTCAGTCCAAGGTTAGAATAAAAAATGTTGAGTAGATAAAAATAGAATTTGTACGTGGAAACATACCCATTCAATATGATTTTTGTAAAAATAAATTCTTACTCCAAATGAACCTCTTTAAGAAGGTGATATTTCTCAAAAAATAATTATTGAATTGAATGTACAATAGAATATATGATCAAATAAATCACTACATTTTATTTTAGAACAATTAATTATCAATATCATCCACCACTTGGCCATCATTAGAATCCATTATAGGAAAGTACTATGGGGTTTACTCTGGATGTTCACCGACCTCTAATAAAAATAGGATTGAAATATCAAGATTAGGAAAATATTCTAAATTTAGTGTAAGCTTGGTTTTTGATATCCTATGTATTAATGGACACTTTACTGATCATATAGATGTTATAGAAATGATATTCACACTTTTACAATTGAATAGGAAGTTTTATTCTGAGTAATAAGATTTAAATCCTCATCTACCTAACTCCAGGAATCCTAAATTCTTGGAATTCAATGGAATGGGAGATCCATAATATAATCTCACTCATTTATCATCCCAGTGTAGCCTAATATTTGGAATATAAGAGTAACAATAAGTATCCATATATGTATTCTTCATATAGACATTAAAAGATAAATTATTTTTTAGTACAATAACCTTACAATTGTGTCTAATTCAATATACTTTGCTCTTATTCCATAATTATTATCCCAATTAATCACTAAAATAAGAAAAATCTATCCTAGATATATCTAATTATATGTATATTTAGAATGATATATTTATAGATTTCATTGAAAGATGTAAGGGTCTAAAATAATACTTGGAAATATAGTTTCCTTAATAAAAATTAATAGAGATCTATATTAAGAACAAATAAGATGAGTTGTTATCATTGAAAATAATCCTCATGTACCATAGTAGGTTCCACAAATATATGAATATATCTCAATGTTTAGATAGTAATATTATGAGAAATAAGGAATAAGCCCATCATTCACAACCATAATAGAAAATGAAGTTAGGGAAATAAGAAATATGATCTTATCACCATCAAGAAAATAAATTTTAGGTGACATGACTTTGAAGATAGGAAAATCATAATTAATTACTTCCATAATGATCAGGTTATAGAGTGATTTATCTCTTCCATATAGAATAACTGATAAAATTTCCATAAAGAAAGAATCCAGATGAAAATGGGTAAAGTAATCAACCAAATTACTATACTTACCATTACATGTTGGGTCATATGATAAAAAATGATCCTATTTAAATATTTACTATATAGGATTATTGATGATGGGCACACTCCATTGGAAACTACCAAGGAATTCATGATATGTTCTTCATCCATTTTCCCAATGAAAGAGATAAACGAGAAATTCCCACGTATTGTGATAGAATAATGTTTGATGACCAGGTGATGAAAAATATATATAATCATGTGAATGTAATAATTGGTTTAGGCTTAAATCAACTAATACTGACCACAACTCCATCCTAAACCTTGATTCTATAGTATTTTACTTCTCATCATCCCATGATATGATGTAATCAACATTTGATATAAAAATATAAATAAATGTCCCCATTAATCTATCAACCATTCTAAACATCCATGGACTTCATACCTCCAATACTATGAGAACATGCACCATCATATGAAAAAATACAATTGAAACCATCCCACTATTCATGATAGTCTTATATTAAGGAGAACTATTTTTTCTCTATCAATTTTATCTGGTTGATGGATATGGTCACTAAGTATAAATAGTTTCATAAAATATGGGCCTATATCTAAATCCATGTTATAGAATCTAGTTATGATCATAGAGATACACCATGTACCACTGAAAAAGGAATTTCCATATCTTATAATGGTTTAGAATGTGATGATAAAAATACACCAGTTAGTGGTATGGAATCTCTGTAAAACATAATTTATAGTATTTTATGTGGAAAAAGAGTGTGTTCCAAAGGTCAATGGAAAATCTAATTACTGGGGACACAACATGGATATCCATCGATAAAAACTCATCATTTAATTGGGAAAGGAAATGCTAGTTTCATGTATTTTACATATCACCCCCAAAAGTTAAAAAGGAAAACTCTACTGAAAAACAAATTATGCATTTATGGAAAGGAAATACAAAAACAAGGGAATATATTCATATGTTTTATTTAGGTATATTTTCCATACAGTGAAATTGAATCCTCTTGATATAGTTTTTCCCTTTTTAGTGGAGAACAATATCCAATAAGTGAGGTGGAATTTCATATTATTTTCTCCCATATGTGGTGCATTTCAGACATTGTTTGACCTCTATGGTCACCATGTTATACCCATGATAGTCTGATTTCTCAAGTCTAGGTATGAAACCATAGATGTCCCTATCATCAATATAATTAACATCTTCCCAAAAATTGATCATTATGAAGAATATACCATCCAAATATCTAATTAAACCATGTGGATTTGGAAAAGAAGTTTTAATCACCATGCATAGGAAACATTTTTTTCATCATAGAAGTAGATCTGGAAACTATGTACATTCTTTCAAACAAGATAATATTTATAGTTATTTCACATTCACTATAAAGAATATTTTGTTAAATATCTCAATGATCAAGAAATAGTGGGAGGATGTTTTTTGGAACCAACCATATTATCACCCCTACCATCGATTAATTGGGAATATAATAAAGAGGTTATTTATCTTGAACAATTGTCTTTATAAACAGTTATATGAGAGGATGATGGAGTTAATGACTCCCAAAACAATTCTTCATCCCGGTGAACACCCTTTGTAATGTATAAAATTTGTATAAAAGAATAAGTTATATCTTTCGGATAATAAAATATAAATCTTGTTTTATTCATTTTGGGAAATCAAGTAGTTATATAATAATTTTTTTAAACATCCATGAGTCAAGAGAACCAAGGATGATGTAATAAAAATAAACGCAATTATTATAACTTCCAAATAAAAATGAGATATATTATAAAATATTGATTTTACATTAAAAATTTACTCTAAAAAAAGATAGATGAATAAATGATAGATTTTTAAATTCTTGATATTACTAAAACATGAACATGAGTTATTGTCACTCTAATATGAAATATTTCTTCATGAAAATATGAATTTGAGAAAAATTCCATATTTTATAACTCTATATTACATAATACAATGTTCTTTCTTGATAAATATAAACTACATAGAATAATGTCCTTATTTCATGAAAATAAACTCCATAATATAATTTCATTGCAATATTCCTTTAAATTACACTAACTAAAGACGTTTTAATAATTCCATAAATTGAATGACATATGATCATGGTCATAATAACATAAATTTCATAGGGTAAAGTCCAAGTCAAAATACCTTAAAATATATGAAAAAATTTCTTTACTATATGAATCTAAATTATATCATGAAAGTTTCATCCCATATGTCCTTAAACTATTTTCAGTGGTCTGTCCCAGTTGAAATTAAATAATATTCCTACAAATATTTTAGGGGATTATTCTCCATTTAGAATTCTTAATTTAATTTTTAAATTGGAGGGATATGTTGAAATTATTTTCCGAACTTAAAAATGAGAGGGTTTTGATAAATAATGTCTAAGATTACACTTGTTACATTTTGTGACCACACTTATTTATTATAAGGGTTAATTTACCCTCATATTTTATTATTATATGTTATATTTTCCCAATTATCCTACCCAACACATGATTATACTATTATAGAACATTCCAAATAATTTTGTAAATCCCATTTCCACTAAAACTACTCAATACCTTTATCCTGTGAATAAAATTCACTAAATAAAATACCCGAGTTAAGATACATTACTTGGAGAGTCAAAATCCAAAATCTCATATTCTTATCTTAGAAACCAATAACCATTAGTTGGGATTTTCCTCTCAGTTTCACATGTCATAGAAATGGGTAAAGTTTACATATACTCATATAAAATAAACCCCAAGGAAAAATAAAGAATATAACTATTTCCTTTGAGCCACTATATATCCCATGGGGAAAGTTTTCAATCCCAAAATAGAGTTATAAAAAATCCATTCTCTACTTTTTGATGGTGTTATAGTGGGTTATCTATTAGAAATGGTTAGTATATTCCCACTATTAAACCTTCCATTATATCTAATTTAAATATTTTATGATAAAAAATTCATCGTCTATTCCCCCCATATTAAACTAAATTTTAAACATCTATAAATTTTATTCCATTATGGATTTCATATTTTATTTTGGAGTCTCCAAGTTGCATGTGAATAATATCAGAGATACTTTTCTTGAATTTTTATTCTCATGGTCTATAATAATCACATGTCTTTATAACATGACCTTAAACTATATGTAATGAGATCCTTATCAAATTACTATAAAATTTATGGTATATAGTATATCACATATGAATTTAATCTATGTATATTTTTATATCCCACACGGCCTTGAAATGATTACACTGTTCTATTCCATGTGAACACAAATAAAAGAAAATACTCTTTTATATAAGATCATGATCAATGTGACAATAATTTTTCTTATAATATTTGATGTGTATGTCAACATATTCCTTCCATAATTTCAAGGATCATCTAACCTATAAAAAATCACACTTTAACCAAACTATGTGTTGATTTATTCACTCTTCAATGGGATAGATAGTAATGCTAGGATCTCTCATTCAATTCCCATTAATAGTTTCTATTTCCATATATGATTATACCATAGTGATGATACCTTTACTAATTCATATGCGGTTTCATCACTCCTTTTTTCATCAGGGTAACCATACTTTTCTTCTCTTCTTCCTTGAAAAGTACAAAGTTTTTTTGGAGGCCCCCTTCCCAGGACTACTTATGAATTTATTTCTATTACCACAATATTTGTAGTGACACTTGAATTTCTCATTCTAGTATCAACTATAAATTTCATAACTATTAAAACCCCTCCCTAAATATGATTTAATTATTCACATCAGGTAAGTTATACCCTTATAAATTGATGTGATATCATAGGATAATATATAAGAATATAAATATTATCCACCATTGGTTCTAGTTGTATGAAAATAAATTGAAATAATGTTTCCTCCCTTATTATGTTTCCAAAATTGGTGTGGGGTGGATCCTTTATATTAGGTTATTTCATCCCATTCATTTATATTTCATTACCATCATTAAATTAACCCTTCAAAATGGGTAAAGGCATTTCTCCGTTTTTGAATATTTCATATCACACTTAGTCAAAATTATATGAAATTAACATAAGATTTTTTAAAATAGTTAATATTAACATAAACCATACATGTATTTAATTTATATAATACAACCATAAAACTTAAACACCTGATTTTATTCTAAATTACAAGACTATAAGCTTTAAATAAATGAGACATAATGGATTTTCAGGTTGAAATCCCATAAAGGGTGGACAAAGAACAATTTATTACTTTTATAACCACACCTTCACCTTTTATGTCATAGGAAAATGTTATAATGTATGAAAAATCAAATGATACTCTGTGGAATTTCAGGTTAAAATCCCATTAAAGGTGGGATATGAAAAGTAAAGTCTATTCTCACTAATGTTTCCACATTCATGGATTATAAAAAACATAAATGTCCAAAAACATTAGAAGAGACACACAGACTTATCAGGATGAAAATCTAAAATGGTAATCCTTATAAAAGGACAACTCTATGGTCATTAAGCCTTCTACTTTCATCGATTACAAAAAATATGTAGTGTAAGGAACATTAAAAGTGAAACAAATGATTATCAGATTAATAATTCATAAAAATATCATTGATAATATGAATAATATTTTCTTTTTAATATTGTACCATTCAAAGATTATGAAAAATATTGAGTCCAAAATAAAAAATACCCAATTATTTTAGGTACTAATACCTGGACCTAGAAAAATTCAATCAATATTCATCAGACCCAATGGTCTAGAAAATTTTACATTAAATTTTATTTTACCCTTAAAAGTGAGCTTAATCAATTCCTTGTATATATTTTAGTTCAAGAAAATACACTTCTTCATAATGGGTGTGAAATAAAATTCATATGACCATGTACTCAAGAAATTCCATTTTATATCCCTTCACCCTAAAATTGTGTTCAAGAGATAGTGGTGTAACCATTATTGTCATCAAACAATTATTTAATACACTTTTATACCAAAAAAACAACTTTTTATATTTTTTATCTGAATCACTCTAAACCACATCATTTATTCATTGATCTCCTCTTGGAATCCCAAATACTTGATTATAACATCTTATTTCTCCATTACATATACAATTGCTAATAGGGTGATTGACTAATTTAAATAGTTCCTCTAGTAATAAATTCTGACCAATATAGTTTCTATTAACTGATGTGAAACCTTTAGGGAATTAATTTTCATTTGGGAGGAAAGTACCCCCTTAACCCCATTTATAATTTAGAGACATTGTGGTGGTAGTCTCTCCATTACCAATGGATCACTTATTCTAACCTATCTCCATTTCTAAATGACCAATACCTTCTTATATTATGTTTTATATATTCCATAACTCAAATGATAAAGTGGATTAATATTCCCTCAATATTACACATTTTTTCATCAAACCCATTTTTAAATAAATATTATGAAATACAAGTTTTTATACACATTCATTTCTATGTATTATTTTTTATTTGAAGAATAAATTTGAATTATTTGAGATTCCCTCTTAGAAACCTTAATTTTATGAGTCAAGATACTCATCTTATAATCCAAAATTCCTTATACTTAGATACTTATCTTAAAACCCCCCAAGCCTTGAGTTTAAATTCTCTACATGGAAAATTCCAATTGGGTACATGGACCTCATCATATAACCCTAAACCACAGGACACAATAGTATATAATGAATGAATTTAATTTTTTTAAATTAAAATATTAAATTTAATCAAATTCCCTTAAAATCTATCTAGATATACAAAAGAGTATCTAGTTTATGAGTTTACCATTTCAGGTAATGTATTATCCAACCGCCATACACTATGGTGGACCACTTATATTTTCTCTTATGAATGGGCATGGTCTATATTGAGACTCATTATTCTGAAATATGTGTGGAATAAATCATGCCCTTAATATACACATAGTGACATATGGACCACATATCAGTGGAATAGATACAATTATCTATTTTAACCCTATCCATGTCGTTGATAACATTACCAATTCATCTTGGGTTTCATTATTCCCTCTATAAAAATGAAATTTAATCATTCAATTACATATTATCCTATGTATGAGTCAATTTTTTATAGAAAATACCTTCCAATAAAAAAATGTGTATTGATTAATATTTTTATAGGATATAGAGAACTATATAGATCAAATATCCCAAAACCAAAAAATAATATTAATTTCATACATACTCTCCTAGTGAATGGTCTTTTCATTCCCATTGAGTTTTATATAAACACCATAAACTAGGGCACTATATAATAAAACATGCATTACCTATCCTAGGTAAAAACATATATATTTTCTACTCTTGATCAAATATCAAAATAAATATTCACCTATTATGAACAACATGTGTCTTGATTATTATTTTTATAGTACATGTAGTGATGTCGAAATATCCTCTCTATGATATAACTACTAATTTTACATTAATTTCATTTCCTCTACTATCTTATTATTTGGGCCTACCAATTCCCTTCCATTTTCACCACATTAACTTTTTTCTAGGATACCAAATTTATTGTGTAGATTATTTTTATTTTTGAATCAAATTCTCTTACCTGATTACTCCTCTTGGTGAGCCAAATGCCTTTAGTAAATATTTTCCTTTTGGTGAACCCCTTCTTAATGATTAAACCTCAATAATGTATATTTTTTTTCAAAAAATGTATTAAAGTTCTATAAAATACCTCATAATTGGATTATGTTTGTGTATAAAGGTATATTAATTCAAGAAAAAGAATCAAATAATAACTACATGTGACACATAATGTATTGATCCCTGAGAGATATCGATTTCTCAAAAATAATTACTTGTATGATAATGTGATGGAGAGAAACTAAAACTTAGAGTAGGATATTTATTTCATATCTTATTGATGAAAATAATGATAAAAATATTTAACCAATTTTTGAGTCACTTCTATATACTTTTTATCCTTTTAAAACACATCCTATAAGTAATCAATGTTTCCAAGTTTATAGTTTTTTTTTCAGTGTTCAATTTGACTAATTATAAATCCCAAATGGATACCTAGATAAACTTTTATAGTTTAAATAAGGTAGGGTTCATTTTATAATAATTAATAAATTTTCACTATGAAGGAATCTAATTTTTGATGTAAGGATAATTGTTTGTGATGTGGGACCCACTTTTCGGGGTTATAGTATGATTTCTTCTTGGTCACATAATAAAATATTAGTTGAGAGTTATTTTTTAAAGTGGTATAATAAATCCCTCATGATCACATAACATTCTCATTAAACATAGTAGAAATTCTTCATAGCCACACGACACTCTCATTCTTGGTGTCATTTGTTTTTATAAATTAGAAATCATGTGACACTGTATAATTATTATATGATGATTATTCTACATATTCTAGGGAATATAGTTACATGAATAGCTTATAAACTCCCTCACTAAACACTTTAATGGGATTTTTTTTGGAAGTGTGATGTTAAATAAACAAATAACCCCAATAGAAAACTTTACCTTCAAAAAAATCCTTCATCACATTAACTAAGGTAACATTCATGTCTCAAAATTATATATGGAAAAGTTAATATTTTAATATTTTCACTATAATTCCTTCCCCACATAAAAACTCTATAGTTCCACCCATGTTAGATTCTTTTGGAAGGGTACCCACAAAATTTTATCATAGAGGGATCCTCTTGAAATTATTTTGAAAATAGTATCCTTTAAGGACATCATTGTATTTTATTCAAGGTATGATTATACTATATTTCTTATGTGTCCATTAGTCTCAATTTATACCCCTTTAATTTCATAGTGGTGGGGTGCCCACATAAGTCCAACATGAACCACCATCATTGAATTATATAACATTTAAAAACACTAACCACTTGTATATTATTAAAATATTATATCAAATTAGTGATACTTAAATATCATGTATCCATATTTCTAATGATCCACATCCATGTATGATTTGACTATGGATGAACCACTTCATGAATGATTCCCTATGTTAGATTCTAAGCCCAAATTTATAGAAAAAAAATCCTTTTTAATATAACAAATCATTCATGGGATTCTATAGTATTGCATCACATGATTCCCCCTAATAAAAAGTCCACCACCATGCATGATTTGGTATAGGGTTACCCCTTCTATAAAATATTTCTCAATCTGGTATCTCCTTCATAGGATCCATATCAAATCCATTAGTTGAGATACTCCTAATAGTTTTAACTCAGGCCTTGAGTCATGATACTCCCCTTTATTTCCTCATATTACATGATTCAGTATATTATACTTGGTTTCCACATAAACAACGAGTCGATATAATTCTCTCAGTTTACTCATATTTTTTGAGTTAAGATACCACACTTAGTTTCGTCATATGACCTTAGTCAAGATTATCCTCTCTCATTTCTAAAATACCCTCAGTCAATATCATCCTCTTAGACTCATAATGAATCATGATACAATATACACCTATTCATTTCAAAAAGTACCTTGATTTGAAATTATCCTCTTGGTTTCATTAAAAACCTTGATTTGGGACAGTTTTATTTATTTCCAACATTCATTGTATAGAGATTATTCTCCTAGTTTCAATAAAAACGTTTAGTTGAGATTATTTTATTTTTTTCACAAGTTGACATGGGTTGATATCCTATTATTCGTAACCTTGAGTTCTTTACATCATGATCATAATCATGGTTTTCCATGAATACCTTCACTATGCTCGTCTACCAAAATAAACTTGAAAAGGACACATTGGTATAAGTATTTCATGATGAAATTTTTAGGTACCTTTCACCTAGTAGTCCACTCTTCATGAAATTAAATTACATGGAAGTGGTTAAATATGAATGAACATAAAAAGAACCATTATGTAGCTTTTTACATGACCTTAAAAAGGAAGGAAAGACTCATTACATAGAACTGAACTACATGGGTTGTAATTACCTTAATAGGGATACATTGAAAGCCTCTTTCATAGGCCTAATCCCACCTACCTCGTTTTATAGAAGTCCAATTCCTCAATGGATGGTAATAAATTTTGGAGTCTCAATCTATATGATTTAAAAATATAGATTAAAAAAATCATCGATCAAATGTGTGGTAATATAATCCCCATGTTTAATTTAATATTAAATATTTGTTTCAAGTTAATAAATTACTATAATGGATACAATGAACATGACATAAATGTATATGTGATTCCTGGATTAGGAAATAAGACCAAATAATAGATAATATGACCTATAAAACTACTATTTATAACAAGGTGACATTATCACAACCCTAGATGACTCAAAGGCTAAATACCTTTAGAATTTAGTGGATACATGTGAGAATTGAAACAACTAAAAAATACCATGAGAAAATAAATTTCATTTGAAATAGTGGCCACACAAGAGAGGTTACCAAGTACCCTCATTTCATAAATGGATAGTTGAAGTAGGGAGATTTTTTTTAATTTTCCTAGGTATTAGATATTCTAAAGGTAAAATAGATACACCTTTATCAAGAAGAACATTTTAACTATGATCTCCCATGATGAGAATAATTATATTAAAAAAATATTTACATAAAATTTTTTTATCACTATCTCAAAAAATATTTGATCCTTATAAACTTTTGTATTAATCCACTGAGTTACATAACTAATCTTCTTATATTGATAATGTAGTTAGTGATATGGAATATGATCCTATAGAAATTTCAAATCTATTTAATCTCCTATAAGGAAACCACTAGAAAAAATAAAATCTGATATAAGACTATAAAAAATATAAATCATTGTAAATATCCATCACAAAACAAAATCACTATTATTACATCATCTTAGTAAAAAATCCCACTATAAAATTAAATTAACTATAAAAGAATCATCTAGTTCTACAATAAAACATAAAAATATATGTCATCAACATAATCTTGAACTAAAGAGGATAATATTCAAAAAATAATGGAAAATATATTATATTCATTTCTATTATGTAGTAAATAGTAAGAAATTTAATATACATGGTATAATAACTATGAGAAGGATGTGAATAATTATAGATGTTAAAAAATGTTGTGTAATTATATAGAATTACATAACCATTGGAAAGGTAATGTGACTGTTAGAATAGCAACCAATCAATATATATTTTATAAAAAAATGCAACCATTGTACATATAACTTTCCAATAAAATACATAAAATCCATTTTTTCATGATATAATTAATAATTTTTAAAAAATTATATTAATATATGAATAATGGTATAATTATACACATGAGTTTTAGAATAAAAAAAATATTTAATAAAATTGATATTAATATTTTTTTAGTAAAAAAATGATTTTTAAAGACACCAAATTTTTTATTTAATAATTATAATTCTCGTATATAGAAAATTAATTTCATAAATTTTTTTTATGTTTGGAATTAGCGTGTTGAAAATAGTCAATGGTGATATTTTTCAAATTTCCTATGACAGTCAAATTGTTTAGTAAATATTAAAATATTCTATGAATATACTATAACAATAATTAATTCATTATGTTGTAAAAATGATGTAATATTTTGTATAAGTGAACCCTAGACAAAGAAAATTATTTTATTTATATAGTGTATTAATTAATTAAAATCATTTTTGAAAACTATAATGGACTTTCCAAAGTATAAAATTGTAATTAATGTTTAAAAAAATTGTATAAAAATGATATTTCCATGAAAAAAATAATATTAAAAATTAGATTTTGGTTCTTACTTGAATAAAATAAAAAATACATGATGTAATACAATCAATATCATAATGGTTTTTAATTTTTCAAATAATAGATTTCTAAATTACATGTTCCTAAATTAATTAAAAATTACCCATAATTTTCTATAAATACCCACCCATCCTCTCATTCCTCTTCACTCCAAAATTAATGAGAATGTTTTCACTCTCATTTTCCATCTCAAGAGTTCCTAAAAGTTGTTCTTAAAGTCATAAGGTGTGATTTAACATTTTTTTGGACACTACATTGCATGGTAAGGGTTTTTTATGTCTTATATTTATTTATATGTGAAATCCTTCCCAATTACCTTTCATTTATTGTAAAATGTTATTATCATTCATTATTATAAATTACATGTTGCATTATTACTGAGAGATCAATATTTACATTAAATATAATCCATTAAAAATCAATTGTAATGAATAATAATTTTCTTATTCATAAAATCCATTATCCAAATACCAAAAAAATATGTAAGTGTAGTATTATGTATGCACTATATCTAAGAGGTGGCCTTTTATATTTGAGGACAAAGTAAATATAGCTGGTAAAGCCTCTATTGTATGACATATAGTTCCTCTAAGATAGGTAATCACTATACCCCTAAAAATATTTCAAAACTCACATTATATTTCATCATCATTTAATTATAATATAAATTTATTTTATTAAATAATTTATTTTTAATATATATTTCTAATTTGATAAAATAGACTTCAGTTTTTAATTTCGAAAATTAAAATTAGCCTAAGGTGAAATTTTGGTGTTGTGTACTTTTATCAAAATAAATTTAATTAATATATTTTAAAAACTAACACTACATTAATTTGTAATTTATAGGGGATAATAATAAAAGAACGTAATGCATAAAAATACGTTTTGATAATAAAAATGAAGTTTTTTCTATATCACATGTTTGAATATAAAAGGTTATTTTATCACTTCTAGAGATTTTATTAGAATAAATGGAGTTGAAATTTGGATTAATCACATTGAAATTAGGTAGTGAGGGTGATCTTAATTTTTTAATAAAAAATTAATTACCAACGTAAAAATTTAATCAAGATTAATATTGGTAAAAAGGGTAGCTTAATGGGGGTAGAATATTTGTAAATTAACAGGTAGCTTAGAAAATATAGAATAAAAAATTTTAGTTTAGAAATTCTTTTCCAAATTTTTTAGAAAAATTTACATAAATAACTCACTAAACTATCATGTGATCCTATCATTATCCCTTAGTTAGTTTTTGTTTCCAATGAAATGCCCCTCTTTTTCAACTATAAAAGGGGACAACTTCTACCAACCTCAAAAACCCTATCACTTAGAATTAAAATTTAATCCCATCCCATTTTACTTATCCTATAACCTTATTCAATTTTTTAAGCACCTATATTTAATAAATTCTTCTAAAACTCGCATTTCTAAAAGGTCATTCAAGAGAGGATTCCAACGCTCAATGTGAGTATTATTCACTCTATAACCTTTTAATCACTATATTTATCCACATAATCTACTCTAAATATAATAATATAATTATATCAATATAATTATTATACTGATATGTAATTATACTAAGTTGAAACCCATTATCTATCTCTGTCCCATCTGTTAAAAATTGAAAATGGCCCTCATGTTATGTGCAGACTATGACCTCCATGACCAATGTAATTAATTTATCATAACCTCTTTAAATGAATGGTTATAATATTTTATTTAAATAATAAAAAACACATTTATGATATTTTTAAGGTTCTATAATGATAAATAAGTATTTTATTAATAATAATAACAATAAATTTAGTCACATAAACCGAGCATACTAAAAGGAAAAGTGATTTCATCTTTGTAATCAGTAGATCCTTATTATTCTTGTTAATTTACATTATTATAACTGCTAAAATATAATATAATTAATAAAAATAATAAATTTTTATGATACTATTATACTTATTTAATAATGATAATATTACAATTTAACCAGTTTTATAACCATACTCAACACTGACTACAACTAGTTCTTGTTTTCATAAGTTTAATCACCTACACGGATGATGCTAAAAATTTACATTTAAGATTACTATAGAAAAATAATTACCTTTAATATTGGATATGAATAATAAAATAATTATTTTTTCTTGAATATTAATACGAATACATATATTTTTTACAAATATACTACATTTTTTAGTTATAATTATTGAAACTAGGTTTTGAATGATTTCATCCTCAATAATAAAAACTAAAACTAACATAAAATGAAATAAGAAATTTTATAAATAATTAGGAAAATTATACCCCACTTACATGAATAATATTCTGATGATGATAATATTATTAAATAATAAGGATAAGCATTTAAATTAAGAAACTTGTACCAAACAATCAATGTTTGTAACTTTTTATTATGAAAATAAAGAAATAACTAATAAATTTATAATGAATCACAATTATTTAAAATTATAAATTCTAATAGATAGGACTAAGGTTCTTCAATAATTTATTTGATGAATATATTTATTATATTATACATTTATGTGCTTCTGTAGAAGTTAGGTGTAAATGTAACGCCCTGACCCCAGCTACCTAGAGTCGGTGCATTACTTCGTAACATTGGCATGATCACAAGAAAGATCAAATCTCGAAAGACCGATTGGTTTAGTAGCCTTGGAAACACTAGATATATTCATAAGTTTTACATTACATCATAAAATGAAAAACTACTACAACAACATAATGTTTCCACAGTCCACACTATAATCCCCTCATAATATCCCTGCAGGTCATTCATAATTTACTTCTTCACTTCCTGGGAAAAATAAAACATATAAAAGGGGTGAGCTCAAATGCCCAGTAAGGATAACAATATAGCGGAAACTTTCATAAATAAGAATAAACATTTAAGGCAATGTATAACTAAAACAAAAGCCTTTTAAATATGAACTTTCAACATGGTATGGCATAAATAAAATGAAATAATGCCATTTACTTATTCACATGGATATTCTACTAATCGAATAATCACATGCAAAAATCAATAACCACTTTCATAATGTTGGAATGCATAATGCCAGACTATCATAACCACATAGCCAAGGCCTCGTGCCAAGACTACAAATAAGATTTTGTCAAGGCCTTGTGCCAAGACACTAGTTTGTCTCATGAGACCTACCGATGCATCGAGGAGCTATAGCGGGCTCCACCCGTCACTTATTAAGTCCAATGCATTCCCATATGAAAAGGTTTAAACATAACATAAACATTCGTATTAAAACTAGCATACGAAATGTCAATAATTTCACCATAAACTATGAATGGTATAAAAATAGCACATCCATAGTCAAACATATCACAAAACCTTCAATACAATATAGAAGTTTTGTATCATAATAAATCAACTTCAAATAATCTTAAAATCCATCAAAGGATGTTGACATAGATGAAATCAAAATTCTTTTTAAAGAAATATCTCCTTTTATTTTGAAATCATTTAAGATCCATATAAAATAAAACATTTTCTTTGAAAATATTCTTATAAGCTTGTAAGGAAAACTTTGAAGATTTTATAACGGCGTAAAATAACCGCACCCGCCGTATAAGTAAAAAAAAACATTCTTACCTCAATTCTGTCGAAAAGGTTAAAAAGGACCTTGTTTCGAAAACGACGGAAATATTCCTTTATAAACCTCTTATAAAAAGTCAAACAAGGGTATAAATGACTTTAACCCATATTCTTGTAAATAGTAAAAATGTTTTGAAATACATTTTTAAGAAACATGGATGTGGATGATGAAGATATCCCAGTAGATTATTACGTATAAACAACCTCGGATAATGAAGAGATTGTGAAATAACCCTTACCTTGTACTTTTACTTTGTTGGGGTCGGTTAACCTCCTGTATAATGGTTAAATAATTGTTATTAAATTATACAAGAATCATATACATTAATATGATATCATATATGATCTTTTAACATTGCTTTATTAATAATATCTTAGTATTATCGTCGTTTCAGGTGATAATCGAGTCGTTCTTCTTAAATGTTTGGTTATGTAAGACATGTTTGTAATGGATAGATTAAATCTTATTCATAATCAGAATTATATTAACATTATTTTTAACCCTAAAATGAGAATAAGACTTGAATGGATACGATGGAGGATGGATCTCACCGCGTTCGTGGAGACGGTAGTCCGTACGTACGCACGAACGCTACTTCCATTTAATTTTTATTTTAAAAGAATTGAATCCAAATGATACATAGATATATTACTATTCCAGTATAATATAATATTTTATATATTTTACTTAAGTTCATTAACACCATCCTTTATACGTTCCATGTGTGGTATGAACGAGTCATATCATTTTAAGGGGGCGGTAGTCCGCACTTCCTCAAATGAAATTATCGTATGTATATACAACATGAAACGAATAATGGTATGAAATAAAATGGAATTACAGAAGCTTATATATAAAATATATATCATTAATATCATATTTAATTACAGTTCCATCATAATGGCCACCATGAGAGGCGGTAAGATGTATTTGAACAATCATCATTTCGTGAGGCGTTAGTTTGCCATCCACAGAAACATTATGTTCATCATCCATTAGATGGAGTTGTGTGTATGTGTAGTTTTAATCCTTCTTATAACAACATCCTAGTATATTGAGGATACTGGTGTTGTTACAAAAGAAAGGAAATAAAAAGAGTTTGGGGGTTGGAGAAGCAAAATAAATAAAAATAATTTAAGAGAAATCGTTACCTTTAATTTAGGTAACTCACTTTGGTTGGAACCAAAGGACTTCTTGAAATGCTTTCTGCCTAAGGGTAAGCTTCAAGGAGGAGGATAGGGATGTGGGGAGCTTATTTGGGCAGAGTTTGGATGAGCCAAGTGGCTTGAGAGGTGTGAGGAATGAGTAGAAGTGGTCTCCTTTTATAAGGGAGAAGAGGGGCTCTTTAGGAAAGAGTGAAAGTATTACTTTATAATATAATTATATTCGGTTTATAATGGTCCAAAAATCATTGAGGTCGAAGATAAGATGACTAATATTCTAAATAACATCAACCAATAAGAATTGGACAGGTTTTAGATAATATTTTAATCATTATAATCTTATTTATTTAAATGATTTATTAATGAGGTAAACATTGCATCATTATTGTGTCATTAATAATTTAAATTATTTGATGTCTAAAAATTATAAATAAAATATCATTATGTAGGAAATCTTTTTATCTTTCTAATGAATATTTACAATCGAAAATCCAACATGTATAACCCTATGTAAAAATTGTTCTTCTAAAAGATGTAAGCTTATGCCATTTTTATTTTTATTTTAACTTTATTAATATAAAGTGTCCCTACCACATACAAGTGGCCCCAAGGGGTCCCCAAATTGACCCAAGGATGCTCATGGTCGGGTATGTGTCCACCAATAAGGTTAGGACACGTTTTAGGGTAATTTTTTATTATTATAATATTATGTTTTTAACCCTTATTTACCGGATTTACCCTTAACCATGGTAAATAAAATATTTACCACAGTAATTATTCAAAATGTCTAAAAATAAAAGTTACCTATTTACATAATTTGGACATCCTGATTCCAAATATGGAATCCATTTTCCTAAGTTCAAAACACAGAAGTGGCAGAAATTAATTTAAAATTAATTCCCGCTGTCAAAACAAAAAGCGTGTTTTTAAGAGGTAATAACTATCAAAAGATTGACACTTGTTTATGTTCGGTTTAATTGTAAAATTATGTCCAATGACCAACATTATATTAAATGGTAAAAATATATTCTAAATATACTTTAAAACCACTCAAATTCACAATTTATCACTATTAATTATTTTGATTAAAAAAGTTGTTTTTAATTAAAATTTAGTAATTTTCACTATTCATCAAAATATGAAAGTTATCCGAAATGTACCAAAATTTCACCCTAGGCTAATTTTGATATTCCGAATCCAAAAATGAATTCCATTTTCAAATATAAAATATATATAATTTCAAAAAGTAGGTATTAGTATTCACAACGGCTAGTTTAATTAGTTGTGGTGTGTGTTAGAACTCGAGGTTGCGTACAACACACGCTATCGCATTATTCGAAGGGAAATGTACCGTGAAAGCTTGGGGTGTTACATAAAGGTAAGAGTTTCTTGTCTTAATTACCCTTGATTAAGAAATATTCCATACTCCCCACCTGATTTATATTTTTTAGTGTATATAATTTCCTATGTATTAATTTATCATATGATTTATTATATTTAAGGTATTAAAAAATCCATATCATGTTCTCTCTTATAAGATCTTCTGATTCAAAAGTTACTAATGTCGTAAAGGGTTTCATCACATATTCCCTTTATTGAGACATGATTCATAATAAGAATCTATTTTTGTTCAAATTGTGAAAATATATTGTATTTGAAATATATTCTATATTAATAGTTTAATTAATATTATTATCTTTTTTTATCTTTCTCTTTCAAGGGTATTTTATTCAATGGTTACTAAATTCTTTAAAGTTCTTAACTATTTTTCTTCCATTATTTTTACAGTCTACTCTATTTAAAATTTTTTCCAATGGGAAATTTCATTATAAAAAATTGTTATAAAAACCATTATATACTATTAATAAGAGATTAATATTACCAAAAAATATAATACCACTATAAGACATTATATTTCTAAAAAATTCCACTATCTATAAATATCATAAACATTTGGTAAAGTATAAACTATATGGTTTCATAGAAATGAAATCCCTATATGGATACAAAAATGTGGATTTAGGATATGGATCAAATGAACCAAGGGGTGGTACCCTTGATAATGTCTAGATGGTTAATTAATCATTCTTTACATGGTGCAAAACTAATAGGCCTAACTATACACCAGGTTCAACACTCCCAATGGATATGATTTAGATATTTTCCATTCTTCCTTATGAACAAAAATGAAGGAACATTTCCTATTGATATACACACACCATGAGATTACCCCACTTTATAATATTTTTAACATTACATAAAAAATGTTACTTCCTATTACATTATAAACATTCATATGGATGGATATTCACATATTTAACCAAAATATTCCATTGAATGGGTAAATATTAATAATTTGTATGTATACTATTTCAATACGTATAACTATTAATTGTATAGTTATGATTTATATGATGATCCTCAGGAAATATTGTGATATTTATTTTTATCCATTATTTTGAATGATGAATTCATTGGAACTACATATTAATGGGTTGGTCCTAGAAATATATATCCACTCAATGGATCAACGAGTCTCATTATATTTTTTTGGTATTTGATGTATTCCTACAATTTATTTATAATGTATTTGTATAAGGCATTAATGATTTTAATTATTTTTTAGTTCTTGGAACAAGTATTTGAAAATATTATTAAGACGTTTTACATTATAAAATCCATCAATATGATATTATTTATTGGTATCCATATATTTAATTTTTTTCATGTTATCCATGGATATATTATGATAATATATTCTTTTTATTGTGATTATTTTATTTAATTATTCACTCCATATTTATTTATTTCATACTTATTAATTTATATTTTTTATTATAATATACCCCTTAATGACCATCAGAGGTCACCCCTTTATAATATTTTACATTTCCTTAGGAAAGAATGATAATTAATTCATCTGACAAATGGATTTGTATGGATAAAAAATGAATCATTATGTATTTAGATTATATATCATTCGTTTTCAATTTAATGTAATGTTAATTTATTTATCTAATTGTTGAGACTAAAAAATTGTTTAATCCTATGAATTTTGATCTATGTATAAAGTACCACTTTAGTAAAATATCCTCTAGATCCAGGATATTGGACTTTGGGCATTATATTCAATATCAAATAATGTTTATAAGAAACCATGGAAACTAGATTTAAAAGAACATAGTTATAAAAAACTACCCTATATAAAATCCTTAGGATACTCAAGATATATTTCAATATTTCATAAAATTATTTTTTAGAAATTTCATATAAACTATATGATTTTTAGTGGTATTCATGAACTAATTATAAATATTGGATTTTCAGAAAATGGAGAATAATGGAAAGAATGAAAACTATATTAACGCCCATAATAAATGAAGGGACTCCCCACATAATAATATCAATTGATTTTCTGTTCATATTAATCATATTTTTAATATGTTAGTATAGTTATCACAACTTATGAAAAATAACCTTTCATGTATGAAAACAATTATTACTCCAAAACATAGTACAACAATGTTAGAATGCTTCATGAGGCTACATCTTTCATCATTAAATGAAAAAAAAATCTATTTTAAGTTGATCAATGGGTCATATCTCTAAAGGATATCTTCCTTACTTTGGGATGCAGTGCAAGTGATAAGGATATCATGACTATATATTTTAT
Source organism: Viscum album (assembly GCA_963277665.1). Lineage (NCBI taxonomy): Eukaryota > Viridiplantae > Streptophyta > Magnoliopsida > Santalales > Viscaceae > Viscum > Viscum album. The sequence goes on along the minus strand of OY728164.1, from coordinate 1,483,345,246 downwards.
AGTGGGATATTTTTATCAATAATGGATTTGATTCAAATTCCTATGAAGGAATAAGATATTTAATATATGTAATTATTTTAAAAGGTTGGGGAATGAAGCCTCATTTATTATTAAATCAAAGAAAATACCTATTTAACTGGGTAGAGGGAGACCCATTACATAACCTGAAGGCCCAGTGGGCATTTAGCCCATTACATGGCCTGTAGGCCCAATTTTTTGGCCCAAAGCCCATTTTGTGAATAGTACTGCTCCAGTACCCGCTGCTATAGTACCACATAGTACCCGCCACCGCTACAGTGCTCTACCACCGCTACAGTGACCTGTTGCTGCTACAGTTCCAACCGTTGCTACAATGCTGCTACAACTACAGTGCGCTATAGTACTGCTACAGTACCCGCTACCAATGGGTTTTGAACCCCCATTTTTCATGTAAGATTACAGGGTTCTTACCACTAAGCCAAATCCCAACTACAATATATGTAATTTAATTCATTTAAGGTGATATTATTTGTTAGGTAATTTAATCATGAGAAATGAACCAACATGGAATGTAATTTTTTTTATTTTAAGACAAAAGGAAGATGAAACTCATACTGAGTGTGAATAAATCATTAAAATTTTAAGAATATTTTTTGTGGATTTAGTATAAAAACATGAAATATAGATCAATATTTTCTTTTATGGATTAAATACAACGATTAAAAGGAAATTAATATATCAATAAATCTTTTTTTATGAAGATATTATAGCAATTAACATAAATATAGAGAATGATTTCTCTATGCTCTATTCTTTTAATGATAATTAAGAGAAGAAAGGGGCAGCTAAAATCTATATTGAATGTAATTTCACAAATAAGAACAAGTGAAGTGTAAAATTACTATAATGAAATAACTATGGAAGCAAACACATGGGGATTACCTTAAGGGGAATGAGAGTTTTATTTATATGTATTGATAAATTCCATAATGATCATGACTTTAATGGAAATAAAGAGGCCATGAATTTTCAATCCTTCATTTTCAAGGAGATATTCCACTATTCAAATCAATATCCCATGTGTTAAGAGAATAAATTCTAGAAGAATGAAAATGATAAACATATATCATATACTATCACAAAAATAGAAGTCATGGTCCAAAATGATAATAAGTAATTTGATCATGAACTCAAATTTATCCAATACATTATTTGATTTGGGATCAATTCACTATTTAATTTCACTCAAGTTTTCTAGGAATAACTAAGAATCCCTTGATACATTAGGAAAGGAGTTAATAGTGAAAATATTTATGGGAATATTATAGTAAAAAATCTATATCTATCTACCCCTATTAAAATGTGTAGATGTTACATAGTTGAAAACTTGTTTATTATACCTATAGATGAGTTTAATATAATTCAATGTATAATGAAAAAAATTATTGTCAAGAAAATGAAATCACAATCTATGAGGATGGAATAGTATCCAAATTTTTTCAAAGGGAAGATTTATTTTCCTTAGTCCTATTTTGAACCACATCAAGTGGATCATATTATTGATTTTTTAGAGAAAAGGAATCAATAAATGAGTTAGATATACTTAGAATAGATTATGTATCCATTGTGAGACATTATATAGATGTATTTCCCAATGTACTACCTAGAAATCCACCTAACTGTGAGGTTAAATTATCTTTTTATATTTCCATGTTATGAATCCCATATCTATACCTAAAAATAGAATTTCTCTAATGGAATTCAAGAAATTAATTAAAAAATTCTAGGATTTGTGAGATAAGGGATTCATATGCACATTTATTTCACCATGGGAGAACCTATCTTTTTTTTTATGAATAATTATGGTTCGATGAGGCTATTCATTGACTATATAGAAATTAATTCCATTATTTTTATGAATTAGTTTTATTTACCTTGTATTAATGATCTATTTGATCATATGAAGGGGTTATGTACTTTTCAAATACTGATAACTATTCTTGGAACCAATAATTAATAGTTAATAATGTTGATATACTTATAAGGATTTCCACATAAGGTATTTGTGTTATGAGTTTAAAGTAATTCCCTTTGTCTTATGTAATGAAACCTCCATGTGTATAGTTATAATGAACAGGGTATTAAATATTTATATTGATAAATTTTGCATGGTTCTCATTGATGATATATTTTTTAATTGAAGATATATTAATTACCTGAAGTCTATTTATGAATCATCTTTGAAACTCTAATGAAGAAGTATCTATGTGAGACATTTTGTTAGAGTGAAATTTATATTTAGAATGTTTCTTTTCATATCCATATTTTCATCAATAATGGAATATCAGTTGACCCCACAATGAATATTATTGTAAATGATTATCACACACAAAAAAAATATAGGATATAAACTTTTATTATCTTATCTAGTTATTATTGGTTTTTTTAAAAAAAAATCTTGATTAATCAATATTTTAGTAGAGATAATAGGTAAAGAGGATAAATTCAAATGGTCAAAGTAATGTAAAGACATTTTTTAAGAACTAAAGAAGATATTGTTCAATGATCCAATATCTATCATACCATGAATAAGGGAATTATTTTTTATAAAGTGATTCTAAAATGAAAGGACTAGGATAAGTCCTGATGTAAAAATATGGAGTGGTAGATTATGCATCCTAGAAATCAATGAACCAATAATAAATCTATCTAAATAATGTTCAGGAGCTGGTAGAAATAATATTTTCATTAATAATATGAAATCACTATCATTATAGTAAAATACATGACATATATATCAATAAAAAAATATTGAAATATATATATTTATAGAGAAAGTTCTCAAGAGGATCTAATGGATATTGTTTTAACTAATCAAGGAATTTTACTATGTATTACAGTACCGCCCTGTAAAGGAAAAAAGTGGATATTACATTATGTGGGAAGGATCAAAGATTTCTATCTAAGGTAAGGGTAGTCAAGGATATAATATTCCCATATTTAGTATATTTGGATATGGATATAAAAAAGGGAAAATTCATTCATTTTTTAAGTAATTTCACCAACATCTTTACTTGGGAAGATAAATAAGTAACAAAAGAAAAAAAATAGTTTCAAAAAAAATATTAATGCCTTTGAAGATGGTAAATTAAAATACATAACCTATAGATATGTTTTGTTAATGTATGGAAATAGACTGTGTACCATTCATACCTGAGATGATGGGGGGATTTTTGGATTAATCTTATAGATTAAATTTTTATATACACCATGGTAGAACCAAGTTGTATATGGTCTTGAGGAATTTTTCAATTAGGAAAAAATAAACCAAGAAATTATGGACTATGGGTTAAGATTCGTGGTGTTCCAGCAAGAAAAATATAAGAGACAACTCCAAAAGGATGTAATATAACCCCTGTTTTTATATATTTGTTAGTGGGATAATATCAAAATTGACCTTTTTTCTAGACTACATATGAAATATAAGAATGTTCATATTTTATGGGTCATTGTGGATAGAATCACCATATATTCACACATACTAGCAATAAGAAATGAGATATATATGGAACTTCTTGAAAAAATATATAAAAATGATGTTTGGAGGCATCATGTTGAACCTCTACCTATTATACTAGTAGTGAAATTCGATTTACATCAATATTTTAGGGTAATCTTCAAGAAGCGTTGAATATCAAGGTACATTTAAGCACCAATAATCATCCAAAAATAAATTGTCATTCTAAACTAAATATATAAACACAAGATGATATGTTGGGTTCATGGTCATTGGACTACCAAGGATCATTGGACCATTTCCAACATTTGGTGGAATTTTCATGAAATAATACCATCAATTTTTTTATAAAAATTGATATATTTGAACCATTTTATGGGTAAAGATTTCATACTCCAACTAGAGGGGAAGAATTTGGGTATGAATAGTTCATTGGTCCAATAGTAATTTAGAATACAACTGATAAGGAATGAGTTATCAAGAATCATATCATTATAGATCATATCAGAAAAAATATATATTTTAATAACCAATGGATAAACTAGTAATTATAATTAGAGGATTATTTTTTCTTGAATTTATCTTTATATAATAGATTTATAAAGTTTAATAAGAAAGGGATTCTAATCCCTAGGTACAGTGAATTTTTTTAAATTTTAGATAGAATCATAATTTTGGAATTCCATTAGAATACACCAACAAACCTGTTTAAAAAACATAATTTATTCGCTATTCTATTGTTGAGGAATTATATGCACCACCTAATGAATGTAATCTGTAATGAGGAAATATAAATAGAATATGAATTTTCTTATAATTAAGATCTAGTCTAGATTCTTGACACTAGAGATAATCAATTGAAAAATTGGACAAGTTAATAGGGGAAATATACTCTAGAGGAATAAAAAATTAGGATGTGTAACATGGGAATCTGAAAATAAATTATGAATAACTACGCAAATTTTCTAATGAGAAAAAATGTATCACAAATTTTTATGATGAAATTATATTAGTTGGGAAGAATTAAAGACCTCAGATTCTTTAATACCATATAAAAATTGTACTTATATATATACTTAATTCAACGAGCATGTACCCGACTGGTAAGGACTCCATCTTGGCATCCAAGAGACCTAGGTTTAAAACCAGATGGATGCGAATTTTCAGGCTACTGTAGCAGTAATGTAACAGGGACTGTAGTAGGTACTATAGTATTACTATAGCAGTCAGAACTATTCTCCTGATTTGGGTCTTCGGGCCATCGGTTTGGGCCTATGGGTCTCAGGGTGTTTGGCTCATCAAAAGGCCTTCAGGCCTCAGGGCCTTTTGGCCACAAAGATCATGGAGTATCCCAGTTCACACATATCATGCCCCAGAAGAGGATTAGAGCAACAAGAGCACCAGTCACCATAAGCATAGATAACATGATTGGAAGAATGAGATGGTATGACAACTGCCATCGGGACCAGGCACCGTGCAACTTTGTATGGGGAAATGCTAGCCGATCAGCAATGTAAGGTGGGGAGCTAGGCGATCAATGATGCAGAAGCTGGGGAGGGGTAGTTCTAGTGGGTTGGTACTATGGGTCATGTAGTGGTCATAGTATGCCTCTAGGCCTTCGGGTCAGGTATTGGCCTTCGGGTTGTGTCAGGCCTTGTGCCTTGGGCCTGTGGGTCATGTAAGGGTTCTCCTTTAACCCTTAAAAGGGGGATTATCCATAATAAAAATAAAAAATAAGGCCTTCGGGACATTATGGTATATATACTAAAAATATCAAAATATATTACCTCATTATTATAGTATAGTATAAATATATTTTATTCATAAATATATTTATAATTTATAATTATAATTCTATAAAATAGAAATCATTTTTTGATTTTGAACATCAAAATTAACTTAAGGGATTTTTTTTGAATTATTTATTTTTAGATAAATATAGTATATATATAATATTAAATAAGTACTATAATATAATTTCTAATCATATAAACAAAAATATTAACATTCAATTAATTAGTAATTTATCAGAAAATAATAATAATAAAACTTAATGTATAAAAAGTAATTTTTATATAATAATAGTTTTGTTCTACATCTTAAATTTTAAATTAGAAGATAATTTTATAATATTTATAAATTTAATTAGATTTAATGGTGCCTAAATTTTCATTAATCATGTCAAAGTTAGGTAGGGGTGTTTTCTAAATTTTTTTCAATAAAATATTTACCATGGGATAAATTTAATCAAGGTTAATATAGGTAAAACAAGGTAACATAAAGTGGCTAAAATTTTCTAAATTAACATAACACATATAACTTATAGAATATCATTGTTAGGATTTAAATTAATAAAATAATTTCTCACTAACATTTAGTTTCATAACTTACCTAACTCCCATGTGATTCAATTTTTACCCCTTACCCAACTTTTGTTTCCAATGAAATGCCCCTATTTTTCTCTTATAAAAGGAGCACACATTCACAAACCATAAAGAATAATATCCCATATAATTACTCTTGATCCATCCCAATTTAACTAACCATATATCCATATTCAATATTTTAAGCCCCTATTTATATAAAATTTTCCAAATACTCCATTTCCAAGAGATCATTCAATAGAATATTCAATCATTCAATGTGGGTATTGTCCGCCTTCAAATATATTTTTCTCTATGATTCCCCTGTAGATATATTCTAAATATATTGAATCAATTAAAACAGTATCATCAGTATACCAGTGTTTTATTATATTTTTATAATAACTATTATCTATATTTCTCCCATCAGTTGGAAAATGAAAACCCCACTCGTGATATGCCCAAACGGTCACCTCCATGAACTATATATTTAATTATTCACAACAAAATAACATGGATTATTTTAAAAACGTGTTTTAGAAATTAAAATGATATTTAATCTATGAATAATATTTTTTAATGATAAATTATTAATTTTAATATTAATATTAATATTAAATTTATACTTTAAAACTGAGTATACTAAGAGGAAAATAATTTCTTCTCTATAAGTAATATATTATTATTAGTATTTTTCATTTATATTATTCTTTCAAATATCTTAAAATAATATTAATCACCTTAATATCATCTAATTTATAACATTAATTTTTTTAATGATATTTAAATAAAATAGACACTCTCATTACCAGTCTCACTCAAAGAGTATATCATGTTCTTGTTTGGGTAAGTATGACCATCTATGTGAGTGATGCAACAAATTTACATCACAGATTACTATAAAAACATAATTAATAGTAATATTGGATATTGGTAAGAAAATAATAATTATTTTTCGATTTTTTAATGGTAATATTAATATTTATACTTATTATTAATGTACTATATTTTATTAATTAAAATATTAGAAACTAGCTCATTAATAATTTCATCCTCATGAATCATATATAAAACAATAATGTAGTGGAATTTGGATGTTATAAATCATTAGTGAACTTATATATTATTAAATTTACTATTCTAGGATTTATAATGTTTCTAAAAAATAATTTGGATCAACATCAATATTACATGATTTTTTCAAAAGAATCAATGTTACAAACATCAACCAATGAAAATAGAAAATAATTAAGTCATAATGGTATAATGAATAATTATTATTGAAGACTGGAAAAGTAAAAAATATATTAATATCATTCTAAAATATGTTATAATGTAGATTATTTTTATTATACAACTAATTAAATCACTTCTGTGTAAGTGATGAGTAAAATTAATGGTTTCCTATCTCGATTTTCCATTATTAACAAACATTTAATATTCAACACTTGTTTTTTGGGGTTTATATACTATGATATGTATTAAATTATAATAGAATTCATTAAATTAAAGTTATCTTCATATTCATACCAATTTAACTCTTCTAACATCTTTCGGTTTTAATGTTACTGACGCTGTAATGTTTTTTTGTCTCAAATTCAATTCGTAGAGACATATTTCATCTTATGAAACTATTTATATTTATGTGGTGTACATACTATCATGTTGAAATATTTTTTTATATTTATATTTTCATTCCTAGTAATTATTGTTCTATTTCATTATTTCTCCTTTAAGGATATGTGATTCAAAGGTTACCAATGTTGTAAGGGTCCCTAACATTCTCTCATTTTTAAATTTTTTTAAATTTCCATTTTTTCTAGTGGGAAATATAATTATACATCATTTTCATAAATTAGTTTTTATAATATCAATTAGATATCACCATTCTATAAAATTATAATACCTCTACAACCCATTATAATGCTAAAAAATTTCCATATACATAAATATCCTAAACTAGTGGTAATTTTAGGAGTGTGTAGTTTAAAATAAATGAAATCCATATCTAGATACAAATAACTTGATGTAAGATATACCTCAAATTCAACAAGAAGTGATTACCCTAAAATGATTGGAAAGGTAATAACTTGAACTTCACTAATTTCACAACTAATGTACCACAATACACACCTATATTAAATCTCATGGGGGATATGCTTTGGATAATTCACATTCTTATTTATGAATCATAATGAAGGGTCATTTTATAATGATATCCATGCACCATGAATGTACTACTATATACTACATTTTTATCATTACATTGATAGGGGTAAAATCAAATAAATTTTTTATATTCCCATGGTAAGAAATTTACCTAGTTAGACACATTATTATATAGAATGGGGAAATAATGATAATCCATATATCTACAATTTTTATATGGATACATATTGATTACTTTTCAATGATTATGTTTGAGGTTTATTAAGAAATATTAATATCTATATTTTTAGCTATTCCCTCAAATAATGATTGCATTAGAATTAACTAGTGATAGAGAATAAATTATATAGCCCCTCTATATATTGATGGGTCTCATGGGACACACTAGTTTGGGTATTTTTTTATGAATTCTAATTTATTTCTATTGTCTTAGAATGAGGGATTGAAGATTGTAATTATTTATCATGTCTTTGAAAAAGTCCTTATTAGTAAAGATACCCAAATTATTTTTTATATCACTATAATAATTTTTATCAATATCCATGTGTTTTTATGATATACAAGGAAATATTATGATCATTTTTTCTTTATAATGGAATTATTAAATTTATTTATTCCTTCCATATATATTTATTCCATACTTATGCATTTTTAGATTTCATATTATGTTTCCTCTTACCAAGAATTTGAGCTCACCCCATTATATTGTTTATTATTTCCCTTAAAAAACATGAATATTACTACATGTGATATATAGATTTATGAGAAGACATAATATATCATCATGTATTTAGTTTTTAAATCTTATGTTTTATATGTAACATAATTCTTATTTATGTATCTAGTTACTAAGACAACTAAACTGTTGGATCCTGTAAATTTTAATCTATATATACTGTACCAATGTAGGAAAAAAACCATATAAATATAAGGGGATTGAGGTGGGAAGTTTCATACATTGATTACCAAGTGAATTAAACATAATTTTCACAAAATTTCACATTTTCCAGTGATTCATGTTTACCTTTAGGTAATTATTTAAGAAATTTTGTATTCTTAAAGAATATCAAATATATGTGATGCCTAATACTAATTTTTTGATTAGATTTTTTAATCTTATCTTTGGTATCCTATCATCAAAAACTATTTTATTCAATTACTATTTCTTATTTCTATACTTGTACCATGAAAGTACCATACACTACTAAGTCATTATCATTAATTTTATAAGGGAACTTTCCATTGAAATTTTAATACCATATAGTCACTATATTGATTTTTCTATATTCACATAAATATAAATATTATTATATTAAGTGGGTAAATATTGATATTCCATGTTTCTATTATTTGAATAAACACAACTATTGATTAAATAATTGTGATGATATAAGAGGATACATAACTAAAATTATAATATTTTAGGTTTCTCCATTCTATTCATATGATTGATGCATTGGGATTATTATGTAATTGATGGGGCCTAAAGTAATATAGCCCCTCCATGTATCAGTGGATCTCATGAGACAAACTATTTTGGGTATTCGGTGTATTCCTTACACATTTATTTTATCCATTGATATATTAATCTTATGGTATCATTTGTTATGGAATTATTTGATTATTTGTTCCTTACATATTTTGTATGTCATGCTTAATATGTGATAGATTTCATTGTACACTAGAACTTACTGAGCATCTAGCCTCATCCCTATAATTTTCTCATTTACATAATAAACCATAGATATTTCTATGTGTGATATAACGTTTATCAATGAGAAATAATAAATTCATAAAGTATATATAATGACCCATACTTTACATAAATACTTCAAAATTGAAGCACACTTATTACAACATATGACAAAACCACAAAGGACCGTATAGGTATAGTGTCTTTAGAAACTGGGAAACATAAACAACTGGTTCATAAATCTTCTACAGTGTCTCCCATTTATTTCATCATATCTAGGGTCCCTTTTAGCATATTCTACTTAATATCCATCTTCCTGACCTGGGGAAAAGAAAACATAAAAGGGTGAGCTCAAATGCTCAGCAAGGGCAAATAAAGGAAATAAAAATCATATCATATCTTTTTGAAAATCAAAACCTGCAAAAGAGATCATAATATCTTAACATGGAATAAATCATAGAAGTGAAAATGAGATCCCCATAACATAAAACTTGAAACTTTGTGGCATGCACACATAATCATGGAAAATCATTTCTTGTTAGTCACGACTCATTGCCAAGACTATCTTAGTGGACAAAGTCCCTTTCTGAACCGAGTTCACTCCTCGTTTCAGTCCTGTATCACTGAACCGAAATAACCTTCCGTTCCAGCCATGTCTATCTCATGAGATATAAAATCATTACCCAATGCATTGGAGGGATATATAGGTCCCACCCATCTTATAATGAATCCTTTCTTATGTGTGCCACATAATCATAAAACATACATCACCGCATAACACATATAACAAAAATGGGATTCTTGAAACATCATGACATCATAAATCAATTCATATAAGATAAAGGAATTCATAAACATAATTCCATCACAACATAGTCAAATAATTGATAGAAACAGAACCCTTTATTATCTTAGATGGAAAATAATTTTGATAACATACTTGAATTGAATTCTTGAGGAAAATATCCTTTCTTCTTCAAAAAACATTTTTCCTTTCATAACATGTCATACAACTTTAAAATAAAAGAAGTTGATTAAAAATAAACTTGAAAACTTGTAAAGGAAGATTCTTTGAAGTAATGTTTTAAAAATCCATTCATGCCGTATAAGTTAAAAAAAACATTCTTCTAACTTTTGTCGGAAAAGTCAAAAAGTACCTCGTAAGAAAAACGACAAAAGATTCCTTTCATATCTTTTACAAAAAAACTTACCGAAGGGTAAAATTGGATATAAACTATTGTAGAAGGAAGGAAATAATATTACATATCGAGGGAACATGGATGTGGATGATAAAATACACCCCAGTAATTACCAAAGTAAAAACAATCTCGGATAAAAGTGAGATTGTGATATTTTCCCTTACCTTAGGTCCGATTAGCTTTGTACGTGTCCGAAGCTCCTGTATAATGGTTTAAATAATGTTATTGACTTATTACAGAATCATACATATTGATATGAGATCATATATGGTCATATTATTAACTTCTTGTTAGTAATATTTCATTGTTACTTGTTACTCGGGTCTTTATAACTTTTTGTTCTTATGCGTGTTTTGTTGAATAAATTCTTATTCTTATCTTTAGGTTATAGATAATTTATTTCCAGAATGGTATTAGTGTATTATATACCATATTAATTCATTCAATTCATTTATATAATCATTATGAAATGAAGATCATGTAGAACGAATCGCATCACATCGTGGAGACGGTATTCCGTACGTACGCACGAGTGATGATATCGTTCCTATGATCGTGGAATTGTATTGGAGTATATATATATATATTATTTCAGTATCAATATTACTTAATAATAATCATATATAGTTACTCATTACACCATTATACCCATCCTTGTAAGGTGATGGTGGAAAATAGATTACACCACGGCGTGGAGACGGTATTCCGTTCGTACGCACGCGCGGTGATTTCATTTTTCCGTAGGATGGATAGAAGGTGAATTAGGGTTGTTTCATATTTATAATAACATATCAGTATGTAAGTAATACTGATGTTATTACTTTATCATGAAACAACTAAAGAAGAAGAAGTTGAAGAAGAAAGAAATTGAAAAGATCGGTAATGGATATTACCTCTTCTTTGAAACGCCTCTTTGAATCCTCCACTTAAGGAACTAAGAGTGGTCTTTGGAGAAGACCAGGACCTCTAGGACTATTCTAGGGAAGTGGAGAGGAGAAAATGGAAGGGGTTGGCCGAGCTTGAGTGCTCAATTTGGTGTGAGGAGGAGGGGGAGGAGGTGCCCTTTTATAAGGGAGGAGAGGGGCACCTTAGGAATATCTCAAAATATTATTTTATATTAAAGTCAAAATCGGTTTATAATGGTTCCAAAGGGTCTTATTTCGAAGCTAAAGTGGGGATGGGTCGAAACCCTATCAACCAATAGGATTTAGACAAGTTTAGGGTATTATTTTAACCTTATCAATTAGATTTAACTCTAAGTTAATTAATTTAACTTTTACCGTGTCTTTTTGTTTTCTTTCACTATATGGTTAATACACTTACTATAACATGCAAAACGAACCCCAAATTGTTTATTATTAATATATATATCCTTATCTAAGTCATTTGGCCGAACCTTAGATTTTTAGGAATAAAATAACAATTAATAATATAATATTTGATTTAAAAACTATTTTGTGTCAATTTTGACACTATTTGATATATGATTTTTGTGAAAGTCATAAAAGAATTATATGTTCGAACCAAGTTGATTAAATCAACAATAATATATCATAGTAACCTAGAAAATTAGTGTAATTCATAAAAAGTCTTAAATTACATTTATTTTGGTATTTATATTATCAATTTTGTCAATATTTCATTAATAATATAATTACTGCATCATCTTTGTGTCATAAATAAATTAAATTATTTGATGTCTAAAAATTACAAATAAAATACCATCATGTAGGAAATCTTTTTAGCTTTCTAATGAATATTTACAATTGAATGTATCTTATGTATAACCCCATATTAAAAATGATTTACTTATTAAACTTTGATTTTAACTATTTTAACCCTTCTTTAAATAAATTAATAATAAATGTCCTAATCTAATCCAAGTGGGCCTAAATGGTCATATTTTATTCCTAAGATTGTTTTTGGTCGAATTACACTTGTCCAATAGAATTAGGACATGTGTTAGGGTAATAGTAATATCATATTTACCCTTAGTTACCCTATTTACTATTAACCGCGGTAAAAAAAAAGTAAAAAGTTACTATTCACCAAAAAATTATTTTCATCTCATTGAACCACATTTTAGTACTTGATATTAACCGTGTCTCTCGGATTTTCGAAATTCCATTCACAGAAGCGGTAAAATTAAGTTTTATGCAAAATTCAGTTTTTAACCTACCACTTAGTGGTTTCACTATTCATCAAAAATTGAAAGTTTTCAGAAAAATACCAAAATTTCACCCTAGGCTAATTTCGATATTCTGAGTCCAAAAATGAAGTCCATTTTGAAAAATAAAATTTATAAAATTTTAAAAAGTGGTTATTACTATTCATAACGGCTAGTTTTAATAGCATATTGTTGTTTAGTGAAACTCGGTATTACGTACGACGCAAGCTATCGAGGAAGGTCGCGATTGCGTGCAAAGCAAGCCAAGCAAGTGTTGTGTAGAAAAAGATTCCTTTGATGATTTATATAACATAAAAGTGTCGGGTGTTACATTCTACCCCCCTTAAAAAGAATTTCGCCCTCGAAATTCGTCACTTTGTAACAAACAGATGAGGATACTTCTCCCGCATCATATCCTCAAGCTCCCACGTAGCTTCTTTAAGTTGGTGGTTCCTCCATAAAACTTTCACCAAGCGAGTGGTCTTGTTTCGTAGGACTTTTTCGCTACGATCCAGAATCTCTATCGGCTGTTCTTCATAAGAAAGATCTTGCTCCAGCGGTACAACTTCTGAGCTGAGTACATGTGAAGGATCTGGTATGTACTTTCTCAGGAGAGATACATGGAACACATCGTGAACTTGAGAGAGATTCGGTGGAAGCGCCAATCGGTAAGCTACCTTCCCAACACGATCCAGTATTTCGAAAGGACCGATATATCTTGGGCTCAACTTCCCCTTCTTCCCAAATCTCATAACCCTCTTCCAGGGAGATATTCGTAAGAACACTTTATCACCCACTTCAAACTCTAGGTCTTTTCTTCGGTTGTCGGCATAACTTTTCTGTCGACTCTGAGCTGCTCTTATGTGTTGTTGAATAGATCTGACCTTTTCTGCCATTTCATCAACGAGATCAGGTCCTAATAGCTTTCTTTCCCCAACTTCATCCCAGCAAGTTGGAGTCCTGCATTTCTTTCCATAGAGAGCTTCATAAGGAGCCATCTGAATACTGGAGTGAAAGATATTATTATAAGAAAATTCCACCAAAGGTAGATGTTGATCCCAACCTCCTTTGAAATCCATAGAGCAAGCTCTCAACATATCTTCTAGGGTTTGAATTGTTCTCTCAGACTGACCGTCTGTCTGGGGATGATAAGAAGTGCTGAAACTCAACTCTGTATCCAGAGTATGCTGAAGACTTCGCCAGAACTTCGAGGTAAATCTCGGATCTCGATCAGATATAATAGAAAGTGGTACTCCATGCAATCTCACCACTTCCTTTACATATATCCTGGCAAGCTGATCTAGAGAGAAATCCTCTCTAATAGCAATGAAGTGTGCAGACTTTGTAAGACGATCAACTATGACCCAGATAGCATTATTGCCTTTGGATGTTTTAGGAAGTCCTGTGACAAAGTCCCTAGTGATGTTTTCCCATTTCCATTCGGGTATGGGTAATGGTTGTAACATCCCCTTAGACTTCTGTCTCTCAGCTTTAACTTGTTGACAAACCAAGCATCGAGAGACATATTCAGCAACATCTCTTTTCATGCCATCCCACCAGAAGTACTCTTTCAGGTCCCTATACATCTTCGTGCTTCCAGGATGAATAGAAAATGATGAACTATGAGCCTCATCCAGCAGCTCATTCTTTAATTCGGGGATGGGAGGAACGCAAACCCGATTCCTGAACTTTATTATCCCATCACAATCAAGGTTGAATTCAGGAACATTTCTCACCTTCTTTTGTAACTCGACATCTTCTTTCTGTGCCTCTTTAATCTTCACATGTATAGATGGTTGAACATTCATTTGAGAAAGATAAGATTTTTCCCCTTCCATTATAATTCCAAGATCCATCCTTTGTAAATCCATAAATATTGGATCTTTTGTGATCCTCATCATGGATAAACTAGCATGGTCTTGTCGACTTAATGCATCTGCCACCTTGTTTGCTTTCCCAGGGTGGTAATGGATTGAGCAGTCATAATCCTTAATTAGCTCCAACCATCTTCTTTGACGCATATTCAACTCCTTTTGTGTGAAAATATACTTTAAACTTTTATGATCAGTATAAATATCACACCTTTCACCATAAAGGTAATGCCTCCAAATCTTTAATGCAAAGATTACCGCAGCCAACTCCAAATCATGTGTTGGGTAATTTTGCTCATGGATTTTCAACTGTCGTGAGGCATAAGCTATCACCATATCATTTTGCATAAGAACACACCCCAATCCCTTCTTGGATGCATCACTGTAGATCACAAACCTTTCTCCACTACAAGGTAGTGTGAGCACAGGTGCACTGGATAACCTTCTTTTCAACTCCTTGAAATTCTCTTCACATTCCTCTGTCCAGACAAACTTAACTCCTTTTCGAGTCAACTTGGTGAGTGGATTAGATAATCGTGAAAAATCTTTTACAAAACGTCGATAATAACCAGCCAAACCAAGAAAACTTCGGATCTCAGTTACTGTTGTTGGTCTTGACCATCTTTCGATAACCTCTGTTTTTGCTGGATCCACAGATATCCCCTCTTTTGAGATTATATGACCCAAAAATGCAACTTTTTGAAGCCAAAATTCACACTTGGTAAATTTGGCATAAAGCTTCTCCTTTCTCAGGGTCTTCAATATAATTCTCAAGTGATCTTCATGCTCTTCCTTGCTCTTTGAATAGACAAGAATATCGTCTATAAAGACTACCACAAATTGATCAAGATAGTCTCTAAAGACTCTATTCATTAGATCCATGAAGATAGCAGGGGCATTAGTAAGACCAAATGGCATCACTATAAATTCATAGTGTCCATACCTTGTACGGAAAGCCGTCTTTGGTATATCCTCCCTTTTGACCCTTAATTGATGATACCCTGAACGAAGATCAATCTTGGAAAAGTATTGAGCTCCGCGTAGTTGGTCAAATAAGTCATCAATGCGTGGGAGAGGATATTTGTTCTTGATAGTGATCTTGTTAAGTTCTCGATAATCAATGCAAAGTCTCATTGATCCATCTTTCTTCTTAACAAATAGAACAGGTGCTCCCCAAGGTGACGCACTAGGGCGTATGAATCCCTTATCAAGATTCTCTTGGAGTTGCTTCTTCAATTCCTGCAACTCAATTGGGGCCATTCTATAAGGTGTCTTTGAAATAGGCAAAGCACCCGGTACGAGTTCTATTGAAAACTCAACTTCACGATTTGGTGGAAGACCCGACAATTCCTCCGGAAAGACATCATCAAACTCCCATACAATGGGCATATTCTTAATCGTGAGTTTCTCACCAACCATTTGAGATAAATAACCTTCATTTAGTGGTATCAAGACCCATAAGATGGAAGAAATTTCCACTGGAAGGTTATGTTCATCCTTGCATTGATAGACGATCGTAGATTGATCTGGAATATGAAATGTGACTTCCCTTCTTTGGCAATCGATATGAGCTCCATGTAGAGAAAGCCAATCCATGCCAAGAATGACATCAAATTCCACTAAAGGAAGGATCACAAGATTTGCAGGAAGCACTTTCCCACAAACTTAGATCGGAGAAGAATTATAAACTTTTGATACGATTGATGTGCCATTAGGTGTTGTCACAGCTAACTCAACATCTAATTGTTGAGGTAATACGGTGATACCCTTAGAAAAGTCTTCAGAAATAAAAGAGTGGGTGGATCCAGAATCAAATAAAACATTTGCTACTTTAGAGTGGATGGTAAGTGTACCTTTCACCACATCGTTATTGTACTCCACATCGCTGATAGAAATTGCATGTGACTTTCCTTTGTCTTTAGCCTTAAGAGTTTGTTGACGTCGACCATCATCATCAACCCTTGGATTTGGGCATTGATTGGCATAATGCCCCATCTCCTTGCACTTGAAACATTGAAGTGTAGTAGGTTCATTCTGTGTATCCCTTCCTTTGTTTGCATCATTAGACATCTTCTTCCCATTATCACGGCATTCAAATGCCCGATGGCCTTCCTTTCCACATTTAAAACATTTACTTGTCCCTTTAAGACAACTCCCTCCATGTTTCTTTCCACACTTTGAGCATAAGGAAAAGCTCATCTTCTTTTCCGTGTGCTCTTTAGATTTTTCTTTGATTTCCATCTTCCTCTTCTTATCAAACCCATGTGACTGATGGGTTACTCCAATCTCCATCTCGACTTTGAGAGCACATCGAACGATTTCCTCATAGCTATTGAAGTCCCTTATGGCTAACGCCCTTCGAAGACTTGGTTTTAAGCCACTAAAGAATCGATCGATCTTACTCTCAGGTTGGATAATAATACCAGAAGCGTACCTTGCAAGTCTTGTAAAATTTGCTTCATAGGTACTAACAGATTCATCATCCCTTTGCTTCAGTTCAAGGAACTCTTTATCCATCTTTGTTCGGAGAATACGAGGGAAGTACTTATTGAAAAATAAGTTCTTGAACTTGTCCCATTCCATAGACTCAATTTCATCCCTTTGCCTTGTATTCTTAACAAGATTCCACCATTGATCAGCATCTCCTTCCAAACGATACACTGCTAGGATGACTTTATCATGCTCAGAACATTGAAGAACTGAAAATATCTTTTCAGTAGTACTAATCCATTGTTCAGAAACTAATGGATCAGTAGACCCGCTGAAAGATGGTGGACGCTGCCTCATGAAGGATTCAACAGAATGTTGCTCCCTCCTTTGTTCGTTTGGAAATCCTGCATGATTCATAGCTTGAGAAAGTTGTGTGAGCATGGCTACAAGATTTTGAATTCCAGCTCCCATATCGTTTGGTTGCTCAGGGGGACAATCATTGCATTGCCCATCGCATTCCGCATTAACACGGTTCCTTCGGGTTCCAGCCATTGACTAAAACCAAGAAGAATAGTGTGAGCAACACTAATTATAATAGGAAACCACATAATTCAAGAATAAAATTTTCATGCTTAAGGTCTTATCCTAGGTTATTCAAGGCCATTTCTAAAACACTAAGATTGTGTTCTATGCTTAGACTTATCCTTAGGGTTCTTACTAAGGCTTTCACATCCTAGTTTCCAAAGGTTGACTATACCTTTCCTCTGATACCAACTATAACGACCCATACTTTACATAAATACTTCAAAATTGAAGCACACTTATTACAACATATGACAAAACCACAAAGGACCGTATAGGTATAGTGTCTTTAGAAACTGGGAAACATAAACAACTGGTTCATAAATCTTCTACAGTGTCTCCCATTTATTTCATCATATCTAGGGTCCCTTTTAGCATATTCTACTTAATATCCATCTTCCTGACCTGGGGAAAAGAAAACATAAAAGGGTGAGCTCAAATGCTCAGCAAGGGCAAATAAAGGAAATAAAAATCATATCATATCTTTTTGAAAATCAAAACCTGCAAAAGAGATCATAATATCTTAACATGGAATAAATCATAGAAGTGAAAATGAGATCCCCATAACATAAAACTTGAAACTTTGTGGCATGCACACATAATCATGGAAAATCATTTCTTGTTAGTCATGACTCATTGCCAAGACTATCTTAGTGGACAAAGTCCCTTTCTGAACCGAGTTCACTCCTCGTTTCAGTCCTGTATCACTGAACCGAAATAACCTTCCGTTCCAGCCATGTCTATCTCATGAGATATAAAATCATTACCCAATGCATTGGAGGGAGATATAGGTCCCACCCATCTTATAATTAATCCTTTATTATGTGTGCCACATAATCATAAAACATACATCATCGCATAACACATATAACAAAAATGGGATTCTTGAAACATCATGACATCATAAATCAATTCATATAAGATAAAGGAATTCATAAACATAATTCCATCACAACATAGTCAAATCATTGATAGAAACAGAACCCTTTATTATCTTAGATGGAAAATAATTTTGATAACATACTTGAATTGAATTCTTGAGGAAAATATCCTTTCTTCTTCAAAAAACATTTTTCCTTTCATAACATGTCATACAACTTTAAAATAAAAGAAGTTGTTTAAAAATAAACTTGAAAACTTGTAAAGGAAGATTCTTTGAAGTAATGTTTTAAAAATCCATTCATGCCGTATAAGTTAAAAAAAAACATTCTTCTAACTTTTGTCGAAAAAGTCAAAAAGTACCTCGTAAGAAAAACGACAAAAGATTCCTTTCATATATTTTACAAAAAAACTTACCGAAGGGTAAAATTGGATATAAACTATTGTAGAAGGAAGGAAATAATATTATATATCGAGGGAACATGGATGTGGATGATAAAATACACCCCAGTAATTACCAAAGTAAAAACAATCTCGGATAAAAGTGAGATTGTGATATTTTCCCTTACCTTAGGTCCGATTAGCTTTGTACGTGTCCGAAGCTCCTGTATAATGGTTTAAATAATGTTATTGACTTATTCCAGAATCATACATATTGATATGAGATCATATATGGTCATATTATTAACTTCTTGTTAGTAATATTTCATTGTTACTTGTTACTCGGGTCTTTATAACTTTTTGTTCTTATGCGTGTTTTGTTGAATAAATTCTTATTCTTATCTTTAGGTTATAGATAATTCATTTCCAGAATGTTATTAGTGTAGTATATACCATATTCATTCATTCAATTCATTTATATAATCATTATGAAATGAAGATCATGTAGAACGAATCGCATCACATCGTGGAGACGGTATTCCGTACGTACGCACGAGTGATGATATCGTTCCTATGATCGTGGAATTGTATTGGAGTATATATATATATTATTTCAGTATCAATATTACTTAATAATAATCATATATAGTTACTCATTACACCATTATACCCATCCTTGTAAGGTGATGGTGGAAAATAGATTACACCACGGCGTGGAGACGGTATTCCGTTCGTACGCACGCGCGGTGATTTCATTTTTCCGTAGGATGGATAGAAGGTGAATTAGGGTTGTTTCATATTTATAATAACATATCAGTATTTAAGTAATACTGATGTTATTACTTTATCATGAAACAACTAAAGAAGAAGAAGTTGAAGAAGAAAGAAATTGAAAAGATCGGTAATGGATATTACCTCTTCTTTGAAACGCCTCTTTGAATCCTCCACTTAAGGAACTAAGAGTGGTCTTTGGAGAAGACCAGGACCTCTAGGACTATTATAGGGAAGTGGAGAGGAGAAAATGGCAGGGTTTGGCCGAGCTTGAGTGCTCAATTTGGTGTGAGGAGGAGGGGGAGGAGGTGCCCTTTTATAAGGGAGGAGAGGGGCACCTTAGGAATATCTCAAAATATTATTTTATATTAAAGTCAAAATCGGTTTATAATGGTTCCAAAGGGTCTTATTTCGAAGCTAAAGTGGGGATGGGTCGAAATCCTATCAACCAATAGGATTTAGACAAGTTTAGGGTATTATTTTAACCTTATCAATTAGATTTAACTCTAAGTTAATTAATTTAACTTTTACCGTGTCTTTTTGTTTTCTTTCACTATATGGTTAATACACTTACTATAACATGCCAAACGAACCCCAAATTGTTTATTATTAATATATATATCCTTATCTAAGTCATTTGGCCGAACCTTAGATTTTTACGAATAAAATAATAATTAATAATATAATATTTGATTTAAAAACTATTTTGTGTCAATTTTGACACTATTTGATATATGATTTTTGTGAAAGTCATAACAAAATTATATGTTCGAACCAAGTTGATTAAATCAACAATAATATATCATAGTAACCTAGAAAATTAGTGTAATTCATAAAAAGTCTTAAATTACATTTATTTTGGTATTTATATTATCAATTTTGTCAATATTTCATTAATAATATAATTACTGCATCATCTTTGTGTCATAAATAAATTAAATTATTTGATGTCTAAAAATTACAAATAAAATACCATCATGTAGGAAATCTTTTTAGCTTTCTAATGAATATTTACAATTGAATTTATCTTATGTATAACCCCATATTAAAAATGATTTACTTATTAAACTTTGATTTTAACTATTTTAACCCTTCTTTAAATAAATTAATAATAAATGTCCTAATCTAATCCAAGTGGGCCTAAATGGTCATATTTTATTCCTAAGTTTGTTTTTGGTCGAATTACACTTGTCCAATAGAATTAGGACATGTGTTAGGGTAATAGTAATATCATATTTACCCTTAGTTACCCTATTTACTATTAACCGCGGTAAAAAAAAGTAAAAAGTTACTATTCACCAAAAAATTATTTTCATCTCATTGAACCACATTTTAGTCCTTGATATTAACCGTGTCTCTCGGATTTTCGAAATTCCATTCACAGAAGCGGTAAAATTAAGTTTTATGCAAAATTCAGTTTTTAACCTACCACTTAGTGGTTTCACTATTCATCAAAAATTGAAAGTTTTCAGAAAAATACCAAAATTTCACCCTAGGCTAATTTCGATATTCTGAGTCCAAAAATGAAGTCCATTTTGAAAAATAAAATTTATAAAATTTTAAAAAGTGGTTATTACTATTCATAACGGCTAGTTTTAATAGCATATTGTTGTTTAGTGAAACTCGGTATTGCGTACGACGCAAGCTATCGAGGAAGGTCGCGATTGCGTGCAAAGCAAGCCAAGCAAGTGTTGTGTAGAAAAAGATTCCTTTGATGATTTATATAACATAAAAGTCTCGGGTGTTACAGTATATATTTGATTTGTGTGTTCACTACCATTGTAAAAAAATAATCTCCAGATATGGGTAGCAAGATTAAGGGGTTTTATAGTTGGTATCAATGATTTTTTTAAATGGAACAAGATTTAGAATAACATAGTTAGAGAACAAAACCCTATGATAAAACCATATGATATTCTAGGAATATTTCTAGATCACATGAAACAATTTTGTAATAAATTTATATAAGTTATATACTATGACTTGTAATTCATAATCTTATTCAATAAATAATATAGTTTATTCCACTTATTATAAATGGTACCTAATTTTTGGAATAGAGACCACATTAACACACATAATTAATGTAGGGATTACTAAAAACACTGAATCATCCCCTAATACATTTTAGAAAGATTTTCCAACTAATTTTCATAGTAAAAATCTTATAGAAATGAAATTATATTTTTTTGTCTCTATTAAAATGTTATAATCCCCCTTGGACTAAATCACATGCCTCAAGAAAGGTGTGAATCAAAAGTTTCAAATTTTTTACCAAATTCAAAATTCTCTTTTAATTACTCCCCCTCATATTTTATTACTCTATTATATATTATGATGATTATGGATATTTTTATTATTTACCAATAACATAAACCACATGCAATTAATCGACGAAAATAAAGGATGGAACATGGTATTTTTACAGGCTTTCTAGTATATATAAGAAACTACATTCATCTTATGATTAATTATTTAGCCAAATCAGATATCCTATACTATAATCAATATCTTATTTTAATTGTTGTGGTGCATCATACACATAATAAACATCTAAATATACTTAAAATTTTCAATATATCATTGGAATTCACACTACCAACATCTCATATGAATCACAAAATTTCATTTTTCATTCCTTACATACCAAGTGTATCATTGATTCTACAAATTATCATAGTTTATATATAATTAATTTAATTAATTCTATGTAATTAATATCTTAAATAAGTATCGGATGTCATGGTATTAGTATTATTCATTCTCGTTCTCACAACAGTGTCTTCGACTACTTTTTAATGTTCCAGAAGACATGAAAATACCTCTCTAAATATAGAACAACATCCTATATAATTATTAGAATTGGTTTTATAACTTTTCCAAGGGGAATGTAACTATATCATACACGACTCCAGGTGAATTCCCATGATGGAGTCTCTTATGTATTCTAGTAAAAATACCATGAAAAGGGGAAAGTAACAATCTCATACTGGTCTCCATACAAATTTCCATGATAGATTCATTTATTTCATCTGATGATCACATCACATGTGGTGAATCACATCTCAAGTAGTATGTTATCCTATGCTAGGAAAAAACACTAGTGATACGTCTCATGATATTATAGTCTAACCCATTAGCCATCCTATCAACATACATATATACAATAAAACCATGTATACCTTTTATCACTATTCATATTCCTAGTTTTTTAATTTATATCATTATATAAAACGCACATATATTTATAATTGGTAGATTCACCAATAATAGGATGAATCACCACAACCAAACCATACCAATTTTTCATTTATGTCAATTAATTTTTCTTGCTGAAATATGTCAAATTTTCCATTGTTAGGATAAAACTGAATTATCATAATTTATGATTCATTGTAACCTCAAGGTAAGGCTCACCAAACATGTGTACCCAAGCCCAATCTTAAAACCAATGGACCTAGTGAGATAAATGGGAGGTCTATGAACTTATATTTCATCAAACATAGATTTAAATAATTATTTGGGTTACATGCATGGTGTGATGACATGATCACAATTGTTTCACATAACTAGATAATTGGATGTGAATATAAGGGATAAGTTATAAATCACATACCTTTTTCTAGTGATCAAAGTAACACTCATAATCGGGAATTCCAACAATGTATGAAGGTGAAGGAGATAAAAAAATAAAACCTTGATCACACAAGAATCTAGAATAAAAACTTGTTTCAATGGATGATTAGATATCACACCACTATAATGGAGGATGACATAAGAAACCAGATAACTAGAGAGAAAAAACTCACAAGAGATAAAACAATAGATCAAGAGATCTAGAAAGGAAGTAATCACCCAAACATCCTCTGGAGGTACTATAGAGTCTGAGAAAATATGCTTCATGGTGAATGAAAATGTTTTAGGCATCACCATAAAAAAACACACTACACCTAAGGAATCCACAATGTGAATCTTAAATTCCCAATGTGAATGTACTACGTGGAGTATACATAGAAAATGGAATTTCCTCATGTTAAAATAACCCCAATTGAACTTTTCAGAATGTAAAATAGTTTCACAGCTTGTTAATGTTTCATGCTCTAAAAAGTAAATAAAATATTTCCAGAAACAGGTTCACAACATGTAACCTATTGATAATGTAAAAGTGTCCAATAAATAGATCACAAACCATATTATGTAAAAAAAACTAAACCACCATAGAGGAATTCCAAACCCATAGATAACACTTAAAATATATAGAGATAGTTATACCTAGACTCAATTAATTCAACAAAACATATATATAATAACCACATGAAATTTCCTGAAAAAGGCTCTCTATCCCCAAAAGGCTCAACCCCAAAATATTAAGGGAGGAAAGCTAAAATAAATGATACTTACTAAAAAAGGTAATATAGGGATATACATGGAATAATATAGGATATTATAACCTCCCCACCATATAATAATCCATCCTCGAGATGCTTAAGCAACACATTAGGGTCTCAAAAAAATGTATGGCCACTATTATCATATATTAGATTATATCTACAACATCTCTTCTTGAAAACTCCCACGCTACCACTTTACTCACCCAAGAGGTATAGTATTTACCTAGAGATACTTATCTCCATAGTACACAATCTGTATTAGATGATCTTGAAAGGAAACATATACACCAATATCATTGTCATCAAAATCTATCTTTTGTGAATGGTTATGATGATATCCTTAAGGTTGTGACACATGAGACATGTCGTTCATGATAGTATAATGCTTTGGAAGGGAAAATCAGTAGACCACTGGACCAACCCTATTGATAGGGATAATATTTTACATAATTTTTCATATTTATTTCAATGATTTAATACCTGAAAATTTAACAATTTTATTTTATTTGCATATTTTTTATGTGTTTTGGGATAAAATATGAAAATTTCTTAATTCTAGATTTTTCATATTTTTATCACTTTTTTATTTCAAGCATAAAATTTCAAATATTGATCCAATTTGAGTTAATTTTTTAGGATTTATTTATTTTTTGGATTCAACTTCTTCAGGATCATAAGCTAATTTGAACATCAAAAGGCCTTAAAGAATCAGTCAAGTTGAAAAATTATTCTGGCCGATAGAGTGGACCCCACTTAAATAAATAAGGTATAACATGGGATACAAACATCTAATTTTTATGATTAAAGATAGATTTGAAAGAGAATTAGAAAGGTATTTTTACCATTAATGATCATTGATATATTACCTCATTAATGTGGCCATTGGATGCTCCAAATTGAAAGAATATTTAGGAAACATTCGACCAGATAGAGCATGACTCATTAATTGGGCCATAAAATATTTTTTTACATACAATATCTTTGAAAAGTGGATAGTTTATATAAAAAAATTAGAAAAACTTATAAGAAGGACCCATGGAGAGATTCAACCATCTAGAGTATGTAAGAGGAGAAATATTTTGGAGAAAAGATTCTGGAGGATAAATTTTCTGCTTTTATTTTTAACTCTTTTCATTTCATAGTTTTGTAATGCCTTCTTCTTCCCCATTATTCATGGTTACCCTTAACATGGTGGGGTGAAATTATGAGTTTTTGGGGAAAGGTAGGTTTTTTATTTTATTATTATTTAGTTTTTCACTTTATTTTAAAAAATTCTCTCTCCCTTATATAAAGTTGATTTCAATTTCTACTACAAGTAGTCATTATCAAATACAACCGTATTTGTTTTCTAATTCTGTTACTGATTATTTCTTTGTTCAATGTTCATTATCTCCCTCCACTAGTTTTTGGTATATATACTATGTAATATACTAGGTCTTAGTAGTGTATTACTCAACAATTGTTAGTACGTGTGGGAGGGGTAGTGGATATTCTTGATTGTTTGGAATACAAAAGACCTGATCGGGTATCACCTATGTCAATTGAGGATATTCGCTAAAAATATATCACACAAGGAAAGAGAGTATACCAAATTGATATCTTGGATATGTTTTCTATCATAATCACTAATTGACCAAGGGAGTGGGGGGAAGTGATTATGGAATCTAATTTTAATCGACTTAGCAGATGAGGATTGAAAAAATTATAATAAGGATAGAATTGTAATTAGAAAACCAACCAAAACTAGATAAACCTTATCATATAATACTTTCCAATCACTTTAATTGACATTTTTTTCAATATTTTCCATAATTAAATTATTTTTTTATATTATTTTTTTGTTTTTTTCAAAACCAAAAAATTTCAAAAACACCAAATTTTTCTTCTAATTAAAAGTGATAAATTGTTTTTTGTGCACTGATATTCAGGAGACTACTAATGGTTAATCACTAGAATATACATAGGTAATAAAGAAAATTATTTTTCCACACCTCATGATAGGCATGTGTCAATTTTGGCACTATTTCCAGGGATTCATTTCCACATAACAACCTAAAAAAATTTAAAACTGAATGACACACAAATAAAAAGATCAATTTATTATATTTGATCTATTAATTGACTGAAAATTATACTAACTATGAAAAACAAACCTAATAGGAATATTTAAGAAATAATCCTCTTAGATTCAAGTGTATCTCTTAATGTTCACTATGAACCTAAAATCATGGATGGAAATACCAAATAAACCCTTTGTGATCTTTGCACTCCTTAATTCCACATTAAAAATAAAAAAATCATTTCACCTATTGCAAAAAATGATTTTGAATTACATGTTAATATGATTCCTATGCATCCAAAATATCATGGTTTTATAAGAGAAGATCCAAATTGGAATATCCAAGAATTCAACTCTATCTTCTCAAACATCAGGCCAAGTGGAAGACCTAAAGACTAATTTCAGTGGGGAGAATTCAACATGTCACTTGAAGGAGAGGCTAAATAATTATTGTAAAATATACATCTAGGGTAGATTAGTGATTTTGTAGATATAAAAATATTCTTCATGAAGATATTATTTCCCACATATAAGAGTACACCATCAAAAATGAGATTTACCTCATAAGATAATCAATTGGAGAGACCCTATACATGTAATGGGAGCGTTTCAAGAAGCTTTGTGCCACCTAACCACATAAAAAATGGAAGAAAACCAATTATTTGTGTTCTTATACAAGGAAATTCTCAATAATTATATAAATCTACTAGAACCATCATTAGAAGGATCCCTGATTGATAATACACATATAGATGTTAGTGGTCCGATTGAGAATATTATAGAAAACTATCAACAATTTGGAATAAGCGGGATGAGAACCTGGGGGATACATGGCGTAAAAATACATGATTAATCTCTATTTATTGAAACCAAATTTGATTAACTCAAAAGTTTAGTCCGTCAAATAGATACAACATAAGAAAAAGGAAAACAAGCTTTATATCTTATATATGTGGTCTATGTTCCTCTTCCAATAATTGTACTAATCAGTGTCCTAAGATACATAGGATAGATAGTTGTACTACAACCTCTCATCCAAGATAGTTCTAGAAAAATTAACTATTTTAACCCCAATCCTATAATGGATATGGAAGTTAACAAAACTAGGGGAGATCATTTGATCCTAACTAGTTCTATAATCAACCTCTTTACTGGCTGCAACAATATATTAACCCCACCATTCAAAAAACCCTAAAAATAGTCATACCAATAGAAATAAATTAATCCACACACATTCCAGAGACCCTATCAATAACATTACACTAGTGCACAACTTTTAATTCAAAACTAATAACAATAATCTAAAATCGAGTGGATGAAAGAAATAGTAAAATATTTTTCTTACAAATTAAATAGTCTCATGGAATTCAAGGCCAAAAATGCATGGAAACTACTATCCTATACAATACCAAACCCAAAAGGATAATTATATCATGATACCAACAATAAGTGTAAATTAAATCTCACCACCGACCACCATTGAACATGAAACAAGACCACCTATTCTAAGGTAGAATGAAGTTGGGAATTTTTAAAATTCTATGGAAATGACCATGGAAAAAGAAAAGAAGGTGGATGGGGAGAAGGATAGGCCAAGGATGGAGAGACAGGATACAAATTTACATAGTCAAAAAAGAGAGAATAAATAGTTATCCCCAACATTTCCATCATGGATGATAGAATCAAAGAGATTATAGAAAGAAGAGATTCAAAAATAAATTCTCAACACCTTCCAGAAAGTGGAAATTAATATACCGCTGCATGAAGTAGTCAAATAAATTCCAAAGTATACAAAAATTTTGGAGTATCATTGCACCAATAAAATAATACTTTAATGGAATGATAGTATCAACATGGGAATAAGTGTCTCAATCCTTATCACATGACAATTTCCTACCAAATATCAAGATCCATGGATGTTTTCTATTCCGTGCACCATTTTATCTTTAAATTTATCTAATGACTTATGTGATTTTGGTGTTTCAATTAATATATTTACTCACTTATTATACACTTATTTTTATATAGGATACTTGAATCCCACAAGAGAGGTGGTCTTACTTGGAAACAGATCCATATTTTTACCAGGAGGTGTTTTGGAAGATGTCCTTATGAAAGTCAAAGATATAATATTACTAGTTGACTTCCATGTGCTGAATATGGAAGGATATAGGATAACATCACACTCACACATAATTTTGGGTAGTATTTTCTAATATATGGACTCATTGTCCCTGAAGGGACACTCATCGTGTTGTTTTGAGATAGCAATATCAACATCAATATTTTTGAATACATGAGGAATAATTCAAATGAAAATTCACTCATTACACTCTAAAATAAAGTTTTCTTATAACCATTTAAAGAATCAAGAGGTATATCCTTTATAAATGGGGAACCATAATTTAATTTCATCCCTTGAGAATCCACCAAGACTAGAATTAAAACCACTACATATTGACTTGAAATATGTATACCCCATGGTGGGAGATAAATTACCAGTGATAATTGATAATAATATATATAAAACCCAAGAAGTATATTTTATTGAGATATTTAGAGATAATTTACAAGAAATATAGTTTAACTTAGGTGATATCCCAGTAATAAATCCAAAAATATGATCATATAGAATTCATCTTGAGAAATATTCTAAACTTGTCAGACATCCGAAAAGGAGGCTAAATCACACCTTGATGAAGGTTGTGAATAAGTATGTTGAAAAGATATTAGAATTTGGGATCATGTATCCCTTTTAAGATTCATATTGGGTTATCTTCATTCATTTGGTTCCAAAAAAGCTGGCCTAACCACTATGAGGAACGAAAATAGTGAATCAATACCTATGATAATTCAGAATATTTGGAGAGTGTGCATAGATTTTATGAAGTTGAATAATGTCACTCAGAAAGATAATTTCCCCATTAAATTCATTAACCAGATATTTGAGTGATATTCAAGGATAAATCATTATTTATTTTTGTATGGATTTTCAAGTTATTTCCATGTACCCACTTCACCCAAGGATTAAGAGAAGACTACCTTTACTTATTCCTTTAGCACTTTTTCATATAAAAGGATTCCATTTGGATTATTTAATGATCTATGTACATTTAAAAGCTGATTGTTATGTATATTTTAAGATCACATTGAAGATTTCATGGATGTTTTATTATATGATTTCATAGTTTATATAGATTATTTTGACCATTGTTTGAAAAATATGTAAAATGTTTTGAAAAACTGTATTGAAAAAAATATTGTTTTAAATTTTGAAAAGTGTCATTTAATGTTTGAGATTGGAATTTTCCTTGGGAATGTCATTTAAAAAATAATTTATGTGGATAAATAAAAAATTTAAATGATAAATTCATTTCCTTACCCAACATTTTTGAATAATATTATATCATTTTTAGGACATGTATGATTATACAGGTGGTTTGTCCAATATTTCTATAATATTGATATCCCTACCTCTAGATTAATTTTGAAGGAATATTATTTTGATTTCAATGGAGTGTGTAGATAATCCTTTTAATATTTAAGGAGAAGATTTATTACTCCACTAGTTCTTCATCCAACCAATCTACATTATGATGCTTTTAACCAAGAAGTTGGAGTAGTCCTTTCACATCAAATTGAGGGAATTACACAAGTAATTGAATATTCCTCAGGAACCTTAGATGTTACCTAATTAAATTACACCACCATAGGAAACAAATTTAGATGTAGTATTTTATTTAGATAGAATTAGTTCATATCTTTTTAGAACTAAAGTCACTGTGTTTTATGATCACGTAGTTATTAGGAACTTGATGAAGAATGATGAAGCTAAACCAAGGCTAGTAAGATGGATGTTACTACTGTAGGTTTTCAAAATAGAAATCATATATAAAAATAGAGTTGAGAACTAAGTTAATTATCACTTAAGTATACTTCCCAACACTTCTGAAGCTAAAATTCTAAAAAAAGATCCACTGAATTATAACATTATAGGAGAGTTGTTGTACATGATTGAAGGAGAAGTGTCATGGTATGATGACATGGTCAATTATCTAGTAACATCTCAAGTACCATAGCAGTTTAATTCCCACTAAATTCAATAACTGAAATTTGAATCTAGATATTACAACTAGGAGATCTATTTCTTTGAAATATTTGTAATGATTAGGTGATAAGAAGTTTTTTTTACCTAAAATTGAAATTAAATATGTCTTTGATTTTTGTCACACATTATCTTGGGGAGCTCAATTTATGCTTAAATGGATAAGAAGGAGGGTTTTATAATATGGAATTTATTTCCCCACACTTTTTAGAGATGCTAGTGGATTTTGAAAAAGGTGTTCAAAATGTTAGTTTTTTTGTAAATATTTCAATGAGACAAGAAATGTATCAAATTCCACTATTTTTTTTATATTTTTGAAGTATGAGGATAGATTTTTTTGGCCATTTCCCAATTTCATTTGAAAATTCTTATATATTTCTTGCAATTTATTATGTTTCAAAATAAATGGACAAAAAAATCCACCCAAACTGATGATTCTATAGTTTTTTGTGATTTTGTTTGGTCTTACATATTTTTTTAGGTTTGGAGTGACTGGAGCCATCATTATTGACCAAGGAAATCACTTTTAAAATAGGATAATGGAGGATTTGTTGAAAAATTATCAAGTACATCATAAATAATCAACTCTCTATCATCCATAAACTAATGGTCAAGATGAACTGACCAATAAGAAAATCAAAGTAATATTGGAAAATATGATTAAGATGAAGTGAAAGTATTGGAGAAAAAAGTTAGAGGATACATTATGAGATTATAGGGAAACCCAAAAAATCTAAAAAAGGAATGAGTCCATATATGTTGATTTATGGGAAAACCAGTCACCTTCTAGTGGTATTGAATAATAAAGCATATTTGGTTGTGAGAAAGATAAATTTGGATCTTGAAAGTACATGAAAAGAGAGAATATTACAATTTTAGGAGATGGATGAAAATAGAAGGGAAGATTTTGAAAATTCTAGGATTAAAAAATAGAGAACAAGAGTGGCTCATGAAGAGTTGATCTAACCAAAAGACATGAATCCTTGAGACATAGTGTTTTTATTCAACTCAAGACTCAAACTGATGCCAGGTAAACATCATTATAGATGGGAAGGTCTATTTATAGTTACTCATGAATATCATTCTGGTTTTGCGTAGATTATGATGGATTTAGAGTAGGATCCCATCACTATTAACAGAGAGATGCTAAATAAATTCAATGGAAACATCCCATCAAAGTTATTGGAGTAGATTATACTCATCCAACCAGTTTATCAATAAAATCCATCAGGTCATAACTCTCCATAACACTTTCTTTATTTATGTGATTCATTTTAAAATTTAGTTACATTATAAGTTCTACTTTAATTCAATAAGTAAACTGCATCATTTATGTGAGGGTGGTGATACCTTTATAGGTTATGTTTTTTATTTTTTTATTTTTTATTTTTCAAAAAAGTGTTTTTGTTTGAAATTTTTTATGTTTCTTTTTTATTTTTTTGTTTTTGAAACTTTTGAGATGAAATGATTATCTTTAACATTTTTTTGAAACCCATATCTATGATTGAAATAATTTCATCAATGAAACTAAGCCAAAATAAATGATGAAAATGACTTTGTTTCAAATTCAAATATTTGATTAATTTCTTGAAATGTATTCTGATTTTTGAATCCCATGTCACAATACACTATCTATATCTTTTAAATCACTTTCCTTATGATTCCTCTGAACCATTTTTTCTTATTTTTTATATTCACCTAACTTATTGGGAGAACTAATCCATGCTTTCTTTAATGAGAATTTTATTTATTTCTAAAAAACATGAGGGTTTGATCTACTTGTGTTTTAAATTATTGAGGCATTTATTTTGTTTCAAATACTTCTTTTTTAGGAGAATATTTTTTATTTATTTCATGGATTGTACATTTAATTATTGTATCCCATATAATCCATGAAAATACAATTATTTTATCAACATTACAATCTAATATTCGCAACATATCCTTTATTTTGAAGTAAAATTTTAATGATCTAGTGGAACTTAAATGTGGGGGGAATCTGTCTTCTATTGTGATACCTCATTTGGAGATACATTGGGTGGAAAATAAAATGTTGAAGAGATGATTTTACTACTAAAAAATTAATTCAGTGAAATTTTGTTCCTTTCTGAATATTTCATTATAAAAGAAGTTGTTCATTTCTGAATCTTCTAAAGGATAAAGAAATTTGTTCCTATCTAGAGCATTTAAAAAAAATAACTAAAATTTTAGGAAGCATTTTTTGTGATTAAGATGATTAATTTAGTAATGTGTGGAATTTCCATGAATTTTTTTTATATTATTTTGGTGATGATTTTTTGATATGGGGAGTGATGAGGATACTATACTTGAGTGAAAATTAAAATCATGTAATTTTTCTTCAAAAAAGATCCAAGTCCTCCTTATCTGGCCTCATAATTTTTTACATCTAAATCCTACCATAAAAAATCCATAGAATAACCATGTAAAGTCCTCATGATAATCACATATTCTTAACTCATGTAAAGTAGATATTTTGGAATTTATCAATTGAATGGTTACTCTTGCGTGGGTTTGGATGAGTAAAATCATATCTGAAATATTGAATTTTTTGAGATGAGAGACAATTCTGGTTAGGTAGGTGTTTTGTGTTCATGAGATGAGAATTTAAGTGTAAATATATTGAATTATATGAATAGATAACATGAACTAATTTTTTTGAGGAATGATATCTTATATTTATTGTTAAAAAAATAGATTGATCTCATGATTACGTGTTTTGAATTTTCTTTGATTTGATTTTAATACTTACTTGTCTGGGAGTCTGAGTGCTAAGTGTTTTATAAGTGATAAAGATAAATATAAATCATTTTACATATCTATTTCAATGAATTAATCCCTACTAATTTAAAAATTTGAGTTTATTTGCATCATTTTTGTAATTTTGATGTGTTTTGGTCTAAAATATAAAAATTTATTAATTCTATAATTTTTACATATTTTTATCATATTGTTATTTTAAGAATAAATTTTATAATATTGATCCAATTTTAGTGTCTTTTTAGGATTAAATTATTTGTGTGATTAAACTTCTTCTTCTAAACCAGGAGCTAATTAGAACATCAAAAGGCCCTACAAATCAATCAAGTTAAACAATTTTTTAGGCCAATAGAGTTGAACCCACCTTAGTATATTTAGAATAACTCAGGATAAACACATCCAATTAATTTTATTCTAGATTTATTTGAAATATAATGTGATTTATTGTTTTAAATTTAATGATTTTGGAGATATTCTGTCATTAATGATCCTTTGGATGCACCAAATTGAATGAATATTTAGGTAACATTCAGCCAGAAATACTATGAATAATTAATTATGTCATAAAAACTTTTGTATACATAAAATATATTTGAAATTTGGTTTAATGAAATAAATATAAATTTCTAACAACATATAAGAAAAACCTATGGAGTGATTCATCCATCTAGTGGATAAAACATCAGAAATATTTTGGAGAATATATTCTGGAGGATAAATTTTATGATTTTTTTATTTATCTCTTATATTCTCCTTAGTTTTGTAATTTATTATTATTATTCCCCACTCTTCACAATTACACTTAACATAATGTGGTAAACTTCTGAGTGAGTGGGGAAGGGCAGGTTTTCTATTTTTTAATGCTTGAGTTATTTCATTTTCTTGAATAAAAATTCTTTTTAAGTTATACAAATTTTCTTTCAATTTAAAACAGAGGTTTTTATGATCAAGTACAATTTTTTTGTTTATTCAGTACATTATTGATTTTTTCATTGGAAAATGATCATTATCAACCTCAATTAGGTTCTTGTTTATATATGATAGGTTATACTAAGTCATAGTGGTGAATTAATCGTCAATCGTTAGAATGTGTGGGATAGGTAGTGGATATTCTTGATTATTAGGGATAAAATAGAACATTGTATTTCATAATCCAATTGAGTATATTCAATGAAACTCTCTTTCACAAGGAAAAAGAGTAGACCAAATATAGATCTTGGCATGGTTTTCTCTCACGATCACAAATTGACCAAGGGAGTGAGAGGTAGTGATAATGGAATATCACTTTATTCAACTTAACAGAAGAGGATTTATAGATTAGAACTAGGATGAAATTATAATTGTAAAACTGAATTCGAACAAATTAAAATTCTATTATAATATATTTCAATCACTTGGGTTTCTACCTTGATTTCAATTTTTTTCATAATTTTTTTCTTTTGTTTCATTGATTTCATTTGTTTTCAAATCCAGACAATTTAAAAAAAAACACCATTTTTCCTCTAATTAAAAGTATTAAACTGATTTGTGTGCACTCTTATTCTGGGTACTACCTAGAGTTAATCACTAGACTATATTTAGGTTATATAATTTTTTTCCATGCCCCGAAAAAGGTGTGAATCGCCTACCCACTATCTCAATGTCCCGACAAACCTGGGTGCCATATTTTTTTTAATATAGAATTTACACAACCTAGGAGACACCTAAAGGAAAACCAGATTACATGGATAAAACTCTAGAGGTACTCTCTAATGGAATACATAGTAATTTTTCCTACTCTGTGGTCACCAAAATGTTCCAAATCAACTAAGTCTGCCTAGACATCTCATGCATGAGACTTGGCCCAACGATCACTGAATCACCATACTCTATCTAGGAAAGATGAATTATTTATGGATTTCCATACAAATAATTAAAGGGTTCCATATGGATTAGTACATGGAATTTGGTATTATAGGAAAATTCTACGTGTTCCAAATACTGCTATAATGACCTACCAAAATCCATTACACTAGGCCATATCATATACTCCAAAATCTAAATCATTTATTCATATTGGATGCCGATATGAGGATGATATGATACACTAATAATAGCTTATGATTATAGATCCTTCTAAATATCCTTGTAGAATTATGATGTAAAAAAATATCTCTATCAAAAAAATACTCCTCATAATAAGATGCAGTCAAACTATTTTTTTTTCATGCAATTCCCATCCATATCATCAATGGTGAAGGTATCCCCAATGGGGAAAATTTGTGAAACCTTAATCAATATATCAATAATCACCCATAATAAATCATTATTGTGAGGATTACTATGTAAACATATCACAAAATTCATAGTGACAATATCCCATTTCCATTCTAGAATGGGAAGAGGCTGTAACAATCTAGCAGGCCTCTGGTGATCGACTTTCACCTAATGACATGTGAAACATCTCACTATGAATCCCAAAACATTATTTTTCATTCCAATCCATAGGAAAAATCTATAGATATCACAATACATCCTTTTTTAGTCCTATTTTTAACTCCCATCTAGAATTATGAATCTCTCTCATCAGCTTATTGCACTATCCTATAGGAACCCATACTTGGCCATGTGTAAGAATAACATCACTTCATGCAATATAATATCCTATTGATGATTCCAAACCATATATTATTTCCCTCAGAGATAAACCCTCACTATTTGATAATTGTATGGTCTCGATGCATTCCAAAAGGACATGTACTACAAATGTCGATGTCAGACTTAATATTCCCTAGGACTCATGAACATCCAGATGCATATTTTAAAAAATATCCATCATCCGCCACTCATCAAAATACTCTAAAAAAGCCTCAATATGTGTCTTCTAGCTCAAAAAATAAACAATTATGGTGTCCTTTACTAGATTATAATCCCAGTTAATGTAGAAATTGTAACACCCCAAGATTTCATAGTACATTATCTCTCTAAGGTAATTTAATAGCTTGTGCTACACACATTACCGAGTTCAAGAGCATCCAGACCGATCAAACTAGCCGTTTAAAAAGCGGTTATGAATAGTATTAACCAAATTTTGAATTATATATATATATATATCCTATATAATTTTAACATTCAACTTTTGTGTTTCTTAGACATAATATAAGGACAAATTCAATTTTTCAGATAAAAGAAGTATTTTTTAAAAAATGCAGTTTTCCACCATTTAATGGAGAACCCTTTTTAAATCCAATATTGGACACTCTTATATATATTCAATTTAATGAAATTAAATTTTTCTTTAGAAGCGAGACATAAAAATTTAATTTGGTTAAATTTTTGGTACTTTTCTGATAACTTTCATACTTTGATAAATAATGAAAAAATAATAATTTTAATTGAAAACAACATTTTTAATCGAAATAATTTATAGTGTTAAATTATAAATTTTAGTGGTGTTAAAGTATAGTTGGATTATATTTTTATCATTTAATATAATGTAGTTAATTATAAGTAATTTCATATTTAAATTGGACATAAACACATGTCAATCTTTTGATAGTTTTTACTTCTTAAAAACCCACTATCTAGTTTTAACAACAGAAATTAATTTCAAATTAATTAATGTAACTTATATGTTTTAAATTTGTTAAAATAGATATAACATTTTAATTTTTAATATCAAAATTATCTTAGGGTGATTTTTTGGTATTTTTCTCAAAACTTTCAATTTTTAATGAATAGTGAAAAACACTGTGTTACTATTTTAAATCGACTTTTTATTTAAATAATTATTTTTAATTAAAATTTATTTTAAAGTAAAAATAGATACATAATACCTATATTAGTCCAATTTAATTCATTAGAGTCATTTCATAATAATATTAGATATATAAAATTATATTAAACTTTTTAACATCTTTTACCCACCTCTTAGGCACATTTACTAATTTGTATAAAATGTAATTTTACCGCTTCTGTGAATTGAATTTCAAAAATCCAAGAGACACGGTTGATATCAGTAAGTAAAATATGGTTCAGTAGGATGAAAATATTTTTTGGTGAATAGTAACTTTTGGATTTTATTTACCACGGTTAAAAGTAAATAGGGCAATTTAAGGTAAAACTGATATTATAATTACCTTAACCCACGTACTAATTCTTTTGGATAAGTGTATTTCGACCAAAATCAACCTTAGGAATAAAATATGACCCCCTTTTATCCAATTGGATTAGATTAGGACATTTACAATTATTTTTTTTAAAGAAGAGTTAAAAGTGTTAAATTCAAATTTTAATAACTAAATCAGATTTAATATTATATTATACATAATATAAATTCGAATATAAATATTAATTAGAAATATAAAAATATTTCCTACATAATGGTATTTTATTTATAATTTTTAGACATGAAATAATTAAATTTATTTATGACACAATGATGATTCAGTAATTACCTTATTAATGAAAGTTTAACATAATTGATATTATAAATATCTAAATAAATGTAAATTGAGACTTTTTTTGCATTCCATGAATTTACTAGGTTAATAAGACATGTTATTATTGTTTTAATGTTTTTTTTAAGTGATCATTTTTTTTGACTTTCAAAAAAAAAAACAAATACTAAATAGTGTCAAAAATTGATATAAATGAATTTTTAAAACAAATAATATATTATTAAATGATATAATAATCTTAAAAAATATAAGGTTTGGACAAAGGGATTATATAATGATATATATGTCATTAATGAACCACTTGGGTTTTTTTTTTCATTTTATAGTAAGTTTATGAACCATGTAATATAAAAATACAAGAAGACAATGTAAAAGTTAAACTATTTAACTAAGAGTAAAATCTAAAAGATAAGGTTAATATGGTAAACTAAACTTGTATAAAACCTATTGGATGAGAGTATTTTGATCCATGCCCAGCTTATCCTCAAAATAAATCCATTTTAAGCCATTATAAACCGAAAATTATTTTATAATAAAATAATATTTCAAGTTATTCCTAAAGTGACCCTCACCTCTCTTATAAAAGGGTACTTCTCATTATCTAAATTTCACAACTCCAAATCCATTTTTCTTGGCCAAAAACTACTAAAATATCCTACCAACTACCCTCAATTCAACCTAGAGGCCTTACTTTGATCAGAATCCAACCTAAGGATCCCTTTCGATCAAATCAAAAGGAAGCACCCGGAGAAGAGGTAATAATTTCATCACCTCTTTCAAAGTTCTTTTCTTCTTCCACTTTCTCTTTCTTTGTCATTTCCAAACCAAAATAATAAATCCAGTACCTTATAAATACTGTTATGTTACTATAAATATGGTACAACCATATTCATTATTCTATCCAGCTTATGAATGACAAGTCACTATATGTGCATACGTACAACTTACTGTCTCCACGTCGTAGTGTAGTTTGTTATTCAACACATCATTATTTGTATGGTTATAATAATGAGTATAATTGATGTAAATAATAAATATAACATGTTAATAATTCATTATATATGATATAACATCCATTTACATGCGATTTCACCATCAATAAAATGATATCGTCGCTCGTGCGGATGTACCGGTTACCATCTCCACGACACGATGAGATTCATTTCCACGTTCACTATTCAACGATGATTATAAAAATATATATTATTAATAAGTATTTAATATATGACATAATAATGATACTGGAAATATATATATATATATGTATGTATGTATGTATTTACATATATCTTTTTCACTTACTTCCGTTTAATACGATATGAAAACGGAAACAACGTTTATGCATACGTACGACCTACCGTCTCCATAAATGGTGTTTTAAATTTCATATAACTATATATTATACATATTTATATTCTGAATATATATGATACATAAATAATTTTTTAGATTCTGGAAGCAATTAAATCATGATATAAGTGATACGATCAAGAATAACAAGTTAAAACGTGTACGAAAAAGAACACGATTATTACCCAAAATATTATTTTAACATTGAAATTATTATTAAATGGGTAGTATAAATCCATAAATGAATAAAGTGTGATATAATAAATATGAATATGGTTCTTTTATAGTTTAATAACATACTATGGTAATTATATATGATGTTAAACGTACCCTCGACCAAAGGAAAGTACAAGGTAAGGGTTATTTTCACAATCTCATTATTATCCGAGATCGTTTATCTGTAAGTATATACTAATACATATTTATCATCTATTTACATGTTTCATTAAAATGTTTTAAAAAGTAATATTTTAAGTTTTTATGGAAGGTAATCTTTAATTATATCATTATTTTAAATGTTTTTAAAAATTTATTTCTCTAAATCTTTTAATTAATGTCGATGTTTTCAAAATGATTTTAAGGATTTATTTACGTAGACATGATTATTTTAAAGTGTTAATTTATTTCAAAAGTTTAAAAGTGGTATGGGACACTTTTATTCAAAAATATATTTTTAATTACTTCCATTATAAATTATAAGAAATTTAAATAATTTCTTGAAAAAGAGTATTTATCTCAAAGTGTTTTATTGATTATTTTCAACTATGTCAACATCCTTTATTGGATATTATTATTTATTGAGGTTGATTTACTATAATAAAATCTTCCATATTGTATTGAATGAGTTATGATATGCTTGACCATGGATGTGCTATTTTATACCATTCATGGTTTATGGTTAAAGTATTGGCATTTTGTATGCTAGTTTTAGTACCAATGTTTATGTTATGTTTCACATTTTTTCATATGAGGAATGAATTGGACTTAGTAAGTGATGGGTGGAGCCCACTATAGCTCCTCAATGCATCGGTAGGTCTCATGATAAAAACTAGTGTCTTGTCACAAGGCCTTGACAAAATTTTATTTGTAGTCTTGGCACGAGGCCTTGATTATGTGGTTATGATGTCTGACATTATGAATTCCATCATTATAAAATTAGCTATTGATATTACATGTGAGTATTTGACTAGTAGAATATCCATGTGAATAAGTAAATGGAATTATTCGATTTATCTTTGCCTTATTATGCTGAAGTTTAAGTTTAAAATGCATTTATTTTAGTCTTATACATTGCCTTAAATGTTTATGCTTATTTATGAATGTTTCTGCTTTATTGTTATCCTTATTGAGAACCTGAGCTCACCCCTTTTATGTTTTATTTTCCCAAGATTTGAAGAAGTATATTATGACTCCCCTATAGAGATATTATAAGAGAGTTGAATGTTTTAAAAGGAGACATAATGTTGTTGTTTTTCATTTCATAATGTAATGTAAAAGTGATGTTTGTATATAATACTTCCAAAGCTACTAAAATGATCGGTCTTTCGGGATTTGATCCCTTGTGACCATGCCAATGTTATGTAATAATTCATCGACTATGGGTAACTAGTGTCGAGGCATTATAGTTGGTATCAGAGTGATTTTAGTACAAAACTTGGAAACTAGATTTAGAAAAACTATAATTAGAGAACATTACCCTAAGATAAACTTTGAGGATTAATTTAGAATTAATTCCTAGAATTTCTGTAATGTAGAGATTTTGTGAGTTTTCCAAGAAATACATCCATTTCTGGATACGAGTAGGTAGAGGCAGCTCTAGCACAGATGTACCTAGGAGTGAAAACTCAGACAAGGAGTTTTAGGCTTGACTCGGGGTATCTAGGTACATGAAAACCGGCCTTACTTCACTCTTGTTGACGACACTCCTAGGGGATATGCTTAGGATAATTCACATTTTCTTTTCAAACCATTATGAAGGATTTATGAGTAAATATGTCAGTAAAGAAACTATTTTTATGATTATGAGACTAGATGTGTGAAAATATTCTATTAATGTTGAGAATTTTTCTAGTTTTTGGATTATACATTATGATATGATCTAACCTAGTGAACGTAGTCATTTAGAAATGGCTCCCAATAGAAGGAATGAGAACTCGAAAAATACGCATGTACCGAAGAGTAAGAAGTGTCATATCTTTCATGGTCTTAAGAAAACATTTCAAAGGGAAATATCCTCCCATGTATTATCATCATCCGATAAAATAGTATCATGTGTTAATGAGATAAGTAATGAATTATTTGAGACCTATGTCTTTGAAGGGAAGCAATATAAGAAGAGGATGGTAGAGAGAAAGATGGATAAAGGGAAGAAGGGAAAGAAGAATTTTCCCATATGTGATAACTGTGGAAAGAATCATCATGAGAAGTGCTTGAAAGGAATGTGAGTTTGTTATAAGTGTGGAGAAAAAGGACAATAAATTAGTGATTTCAAGGGTAAGAAAAAGGTTTCAAATGTACAATACTTCATCTGGAAGGAGTTGGGACACTATGCGAATCAATGTCCCAATCATCAGAGTATACCCCAAATGAAGCTATGGGATAATAATCAAGTTATGATACTACCACATATGAATAGGAATGACTAGTGTTCTTAAGTTATTATTAATGAATTTTGTCATTTGAGTGTTGTATTAATTATGTACAAGTAATAATAAGTATAAAGTATATAAGGATTGTACTGCAATACGTTTTCATTAAGGATTTGAGATTTTATGGTACCAAGTGAAGTGACAGAGTTTCAAGTTAAACATTTTTGAAAATACATGGTTGAAGGAAAGATAAAAATTAATATAGTCCTGATACTGAGGTAGTGATTTTAGAATAATAGATGATTGATTTGGATAAATTATATTGGATATTCTTGACTACCTTGGAATTGATTAATGGTTTGTTTATTCCATCATTGTTGGAGTATTCAAATTTTTTGGATATAAGGAGTATATCCAGTATTTTACAAGGGATAAGGGACCATAAATGTAATAAATAAGGTTTTTTTTGGTAATTAAAGTTGTTAATATGTTTTAAGATAATACATGACAAATGTATTCACATGTTATTCCATGGAAAAAGAGATCTTCAATATGTTTACCTTCCTTATAAATTTTGGACTGTGAGTTTAGACAAAAGTATTTTGGATAAGTCTAAAGGATGGAATGAATTAATTTGGCCATTGGATACTATTTTTTATGGTTAAAACATTTCTTAAAGATTAATTTTGGATTATTATAAAAAGTACAACCCAAAGGTCGGGAAACAACCCATCACGTCCAACAAGGCCGCGAGACTTGAACCCGCAACCAAAGGGCGACAAGGGTGAATCACCTACCACTGGCCTACGTGATGTCTTGGTTTGTATAATGTGGGTTTTTTAAAATGGTATGAAATATTAATTATAAATTCATTTTTTTGAAACACTATATGATTAGGTTAAATAGAATATATTTGATTTCTATTATCTTTAGAGTGAAAAATGTGTTTGTGGTAGAAATTATTTAAAGGATGGAACTCTACTTGCCAAGTATTCTTTTTTTTCTTAACTATATAAAGAAATTAATTATTAAACATTAGGGAAAGAAACTTAAAACCAAAAATGTGTTATCCTAATACCTTATGTTTTGTTGAACCAATGATATTTTAAATCATCATAGATTTGTGGCTTTAAGGCCCTCAATTTTCCATTTATTTTTCACTTGAATGTGATTGATGACCTCAATAAATTCCTATAAATATTTATGTTTTCCTCCAATTATGAATCTCAAATTGATACTAATGTTATCTTATTCTAAATCCTAATTTGGTGATGACTTTTTCATTTCCCTTTCCCTCTTATTAAGACTTAATTTTATTAACCCTATTTCCAATGTGGGTTTTCCACAAAGGTATTTTCTATTTTCAACTTTTTATTTTCAAATAACAATTTCCAATTGCGAGGAAGAAATTTATTGAAGGTGGGGAGAATGTAACATCACAAGATTTCATAGTACGTTATATCTTTAAGGTAATTCAATAGCTTGTGCTACACGCAACATCAAGTTCAAGCACATCAGGACCTATCAAACTAGTCATTTGAAAAGAGGTTATGAATATTATTAACCACATTTTTAATTTTATATATATCCTATATAATTTTAACATTCAACTTTTTTTTTCTTAGACATAATATAAGGACAAATTCAATTTTTCAGATAAAAGAAGTATTTTTCAAAAAATACAGTTTTCCACCTTTTAATAGAGAACCCTTTTTAAATCCAATATTTGACACTCTTATATATTCAATTTAATGAAATTAAATTTTTATTTAGAAGAAAGTCATACAAATTTAATTTGGATAATTTTTTGGTACTCTTCTGATAACTTTCATACTTTGATGAATAGTAAAATATACTAAATTTTAATTGAAAACAACATTTTTAATTAAAATAATTTATAGTGTTAAATTATACATTTGAGTGGTGTTAAAGTATAATTGTATTATATTTTTATAATTTAATATAATTTAGTTCATTATAAGTAATTTCATATTTAAATTGGACATAAAAACATGTCAATCTTTTGATAGTTTTTACTTCTTAAAAACCCATTTTCTGGTTTTGAAAATGGAAATTAATTTTAAATTAATTAATGTAACTTATATGTTTTAAATTTGGTAAAATAGAAATCATTTTTGAATTTGTAATATCAAAATTATCTTAGGGCGAATTTTTGGTATTTTCTGAAAACTTTAAATTTTTGATGAGTAGTGAAAACACAGTGTTACTGTTTAAAACCGACTTTTTATTTAAATAATCATTTTTAATTAATTTTTTTAAAGTAAAAAAAGATAAATAATACCTATATTAGTCCAATTTAATTTATTGGAGTCATTTTATAATAAGATTACATATATAAAATTTTATTGAACTTTTTATCGTCTTTTACCTACCTTCTAGGAATATTTAAAAATTTACATAAAATGTAACTTTACCACTTCTGTGAATTTAATTTCAAAAATTTTAGAGGCACGGTTGACATTAGTAAGTAAAATGTGGTTCAATAGGATGAAAATAATTTTTGGTGAATAGTAACTTTTGGATTTAATTTACCGTGGTTAAAAGTAAACAGGGTAATTAAAGGTAAAAATGATATTATAATTACCCTAAAACATGTACTAATTCTATTGGATAAGTTTATTTCTACCAAAATCAACCTTAGGAATAAAATATGATCCTATTTGATCCACTTGGATTAGATTAGGACATTCATTATTATTTTATTTAAAGAAGAGTTAAAAGTGTTAAATTCAAATTTTAATAACTAAAACATATTTAATATAGGGTTATGCATAAGATAAATTAGAATATAGATATTAATTATAAATATAAAAATATTTTCTACATAATGGTATTTTATTTATAATTTTTAGACATTAAATAAATAAATTTATTTATGACACAATGATGATGCAGTAATTACCTTATTAATGAAAGATTAAAATAATTGATATTATAAATATCTAAATAAATTTAAATTGAGACTTTTGATGCATTAGAAGAATTATATAGGTTAATATGACATGTTAGGATTTATTTAAGGTAT
This sequence comes from Viscum album, assembly GCA_963277665.1. Taxonomy (NCBI): domain Eukaryota; kingdom Viridiplantae; phylum Streptophyta; class Magnoliopsida; order Santalales; family Viscaceae; genus Viscum; species Viscum album. The sequence continues at coordinate 1,483,300,489 of OY728164.1, read as the reverse complement.
GTTTTTCTAATTAATCATGTTTTGTTGACTTAAAAAAACCAAATACTAAATAGTGTCAAAATTGATATAAATTAGTTTTTAAAACAAATACTATATTATTAAATGATATAATATTTATAAAAATACAATGTTCCTCCAAAGGACTTATATAATGAAATATATATATCATTAATGAATCACTTGGGGTTATCTTGGTATTTTATAGTAATTTTATTAACCATGTAATATAAAAATACAAGAAGACAATGTAAATGTTAAACTATTTAACTAAGAGTTATTTCTAAAAGATAAGGTTAATATGGCAACTTAAACTTTTCTAAAACCTATTGGTTGAGAGGATTTAGACCCATACCCAACTTATCCTTGAAATAAATCCATTTTTAGCCATTATAAACCGAAATTTGTTTTATAATAAAATAATATTTCAGGCTTTTCCTAAAGTGACCCTCACCTCTCTTATAAAAGGGTACTTCACCTTATCTTAATTTCACACCTCCAAATACATTTGTCTCAGCCAAACCCTGATCAAATATCCTCCCAACTACCCTAAAATCAACCTAGAGTCCTTACTTTGATCAGAATCCAACCTAAGGAGCCCTTTTGATCAAATCAAAAGGAAGCACCCGAAAAAGAGGTAATAATTTCATCACCTCTTTCAAAGTTCTTTTCTTCTTCCACTTTCTCTTTCTTTGTTTTTTCCATACCAAAATAATAACTCCAGAACCTTATACATAATGTGATGTTATTATAAATATGGTACAACCATATTCATTATTCTATCCATCCTATGAATGAAAAAGTCACCATACGTGCGTACGTACGACTTTCCATCTCCACGTCGTGGTGTAGTTTGTTATTCAACACTTCATTATTTGGATAAGTATAATAATGAGTAAAATTGATGTAAATAATAAATATGAAATATCAATGATTATTTATATATGATATACCATCCATTTACAAACAATTTCACCCTCAATAAAATGATATTGTCACTCGTGCATAGGTACGTGTTATCGTCTCCACGACGTGATGAGATTCATTTCCATGTTCACCATTCAATGATGATTATAAAAATATATATTATTAATAAGTATGTAATATATGACATAATAATGATTCTGTATATATATATATATATATATGTATGTATGTATGTATGTATTTACATATATCTTGTTCACTTATTTCCATCCAATACGATATGAAAACGGAAACAACGTTTATGCGTACGTACAACCTACCATCTCCCGAAACAGTGTTTTCCATTTCATATATCTATCTATTATACATATTTATATTCTGAATATATATTATAAATAAATAAATTTTTATATTCTGGAAGCAATTAAATCATGATATAAGTGATACATTCAAGAATAACAAGTTAAAACATGCACGATAACGAAAGAGATTATTATCCAAAATATTATTTTAATATAGAAATTATTATTAAATGAGTAGTATAAAGCCATAAATGAATAAATTATGATATCATAAATATTAATATGGTTCTGTTATAATTTAATAACATACTATGGTCATTATATAGGAGGTTAAACATACCCTCGACCAAAAGAAAGTAAAAGGTAAGGGTTATTTCTTCAATCTCATTATTATCCAAGATTGTTTATCTATCAGTATCTAATGATACATATTTATCATCTATGTCCATGTTTCATTAAAATGTTTTATAAAGTAATATTTTAAGTTTTTATGGAAGGGAATATTTGACTAGATCATCATTTTAAATGTTTTTAATGATTTATTTTTCTAAATCTTCTAATTAATGTCCATGTTTTTAAAATGATTTTAAGGATTTATTTACGTAGACATGATTTTTTTAAGGTGTTAATTTCTTTTAAAAGTTTCAAAGTGGTATGGGACACTTTGATTCAAAAATATTTTTTAAATGTTTTCCTTTATAAATTGTGTGAATTTTAAATAATTTCTTGAAAAGGGGTATTTCTCTCAAAGAGTTTTATTGATTATTTTCAACTATATAAACATACTTTTTTGGATATTATTCTTGATTGAGGTTGATTTACTATAATACATTCTTAAATATTGTATTGAATGATTTATGATATGTTTGACTGTGGATGTGCTATTTTTATACCATTTATGGTTTATGGTTAAAGTATTTACATTTCATATGCTAGTTTTAATTTGAATGTTTATGTTATGATTCACCCTTTTTCATATGAGGAATGTGTTGGACTTAGTAAGTGATAGGTGGAGACCACTATAGGTCCTCAATTCATCGGTTGGTATCATTAGACAAACTAGTGTCTTGGCATAAGGACTTGAAAAAATTTTATTTGTAGTCTTGGTACGAGGCCTTGACTATGTGGTTATGATGTCCAGAATTATGCATTCCATCATTATGAAATTAGCTATTGATATTACATGTGATTATTCGACTAGTATAATATCCATGTGAATAAGTAAACAGAATTATTTGATTTATCTTTTCCATATTATGCTGAAGTTTAAGTTTAAAAGGATTTTTTTAGTATTATACATTTCCTTAAATGTTTATGCTTATTTATGAAAGTTTATGCTATATTGTTATCCTTACTGAGAACATGAGCTCACCCCTTTCTATGTTTTATTTTCCCAGGATGAAAAGAAGTATATTATGACTGACTTATAGGGATAGTCTATTGGAGATGAATGTGTTCAAAGGAGACATAATGTTTTGTTTTTCATTTCATAATGTAATGTAAAAATTATGTTTGTATCTAGTACATCCACACCTACTAAATTGATCAGTCTTTCGGGATTTGATCCCTTGTGATCATGCCAATGTTATGTAATAATGAACCGACTCTGGGTAACTAGGGTCGGGGAATTACAGAAATACTGAAGATATTCGACCAACCACCTCAATTGAAGGTTCATGTCCCGCTAAGAAATATATACATGAGGCTCTTGTGGTTTGTGTACACCACAAACCTATAACCCAAAATATAGTGTTTCTAGTATATTAGGGACTATACCAAGGATTCTAACTATAGATCATGAGAAAATTAATTCCAATTAAGTATTCTCATTTATCTAGATAATATAGAAACCATTATATCCTCATGAATTTTAACTACTCTGAGTCCAACTCAGGATGCATCATAGTACATGGTATATGAGATACCTAGTACAGTTAAGGTGAGGATCATTAATGAGGTCATCTTGCTCTTCAACTCTTGAAAAAAATATCACAATCCTTTGACGAAACAAATTTCACCCATTTCTTGGTCATCCCAGACATTAGTGCTTCTATACAAGAGATGTACTGGATGAAGCACTAATAATAACCTTCTATACCAAGAACGAACTGAACATTGAATACATTCCTAGGATTATCCAAAGATACTAAGGCTAAAATATTCTCTAGGTAAACCAAAACTCAATCCACTGAGACAATATGACCAAATATGTTCTTATTATCAATCAAAAAATTAAATTTAGATATTTTGGTGTAATTTAGATTCTCTCTCAATGTACTAAATATGATTTCAAGTTATTGGGCATGATCATATGCTAAATGGGAGTGCACTATGATGTCATTGCAGAAAAACAGAACAAACTGATCGAAAAAAGATGAAATATATGATTCATCAAGGCCATGAATACCACTAGAACATTCGTTATGGAAAATGGTATCACTATGAACTCGTACAATCCATACCTACTCCTAAAGAAAGCTCGAGGTATGACTAATAGTCTCACTTTCAACTGATGATACCCTAATCTCACGTCAATCATAGAGAAAAATTGGGCAGCTCTCAACTGATCGAAGAGATCATCAATGTGAAGAATGTGATACATGTTATTGACCATCATCTTGTTCAATCTCTGATTGTCCACACATAAGTGCAATGTAACATCATCCTTCTTGGTGAAAACCATGGGAAAACCCCAAGGTGATACGAAACCCTTAACTTCAAGATCTTCAAATTGAAATTTCAATTCTAAAAGCTATGTTGATGCCATCTCATGTAGTGGAATAGACTCTTCCTATCCTCCTAGTACAATCTCGATCATGAACTCAATATCCCTCTTAGGTGTTAAGAAATAGGTATGCTGCTACATTTCACCATCATCTATAGAAATACCTTTTATCAGATATGAGAGACAATCCAATATGTACTAAATTGGTCCTACATGATCAGCCTAAGGATATCACTCATCCTTGAAAAAATAGATACCTCCATTTTGAGATAGAATGGAAATTCTACTCTGGTAATAGTAGATGTAATCCTGGTATAGAACTAAAAAATCCATACCCATAATGAAATTGTAACCTTTTATTTTTCAACACAAATAGTTCCCAAAATAAATGGTAATAAATAATTTATAGATAACATGCCTTGGAACACGTGATATTCTTTGAAATCACTCTAAATGGTGTATCAATGGTCAATAAATCTTCCATGTTTTCAAAAAACAATAAATAAATATTTAAAAAATCATATTTAATGGATATTTGAATGAATATGATTTTCTTATGACTAAAAAAATTAAATCTATGGTAGATGATATAGGAATAAAATCTGTAATAGTAGTATAGAATCCTAGAATGGAGTATACTTCCTAGAAAGCATATATAATGCCCATATTCCTTAGGGTCTACTATGAATCCCTTATCCTACTCTCTTTGAGTGGTACTACCACTACCACATTGGAAAACTGAATCCCCTACCTCATCCTAAAAATCTGGTGGAACTCCACCTACTAGTCTGGTGAGGGGTAGCTGAGTCTATTCCAAAATCAGGTTCCTATCATGACCCCTTCCACTTATCTACTATAGTGAGCTCCTACATAACCTTGTAAGATGTCCAATCCTACTGCAAGAATGGCACTCAATAGTGGGTTAAGAACATATATAGTGCTTTTGGCCTATCTTTCACACTAGAATCAATCCAACAAAACACTATTCTAATATAGATGTCAATTTACCTAACTTCTCTTCCCAATACTAAACATGTAGTAACTATCTTATCAATGCTTCTTACTACTAGAAAAATAGATTCCAGATCACCCTAAAGAAACTATATGGACACTTCTTTGGGCCCCTCTTAGATTCCCATATTTGATAATATCCTGATTAATCAAATCCTCAGAAGAACTCAGTCAAAAGATAGTCACCTATGATTGTATCTAATAGTAAATCTCATCCTAAAAACATCACCCTGGATACCTCATCAGCTGCTATGATTGATGAAAAAAGTTATTGGTTAGTGAATATGCTAGCGTAGTCCATCTCTAACATTCCCTCCTAGGATAGATGAATGAACTAATTATCCTTATCATCCATCAATGATTTAGGATAGAATAGGCTATGAAACATCACCTTAATGTCTTTCCTAGTTATCTTATTCTACTAATTATCTTCTTGCACAGTGTCCCACCAATGCTTGGATAGTACAAAAAAAAACATATATTCAGAAATCTTCACCTATATATCGGTGTGTTTCTCAAGGAGATTAAATAACATATTGACTAACTCGATCTAGAGAATATATAACTAGAGACCACCCTCTCTATTGAACATAGGTTTAGGTTTCATATGAAACTCTATCGTCAATATAGACATCGAGGTTATTGTTCCAATAGTTTCCCTCCACATATATCACATGAACCTCTAGAATTTTTAAGGGATCTGATAATCCATATGATTCAAAATAGCTTCTATAATCTCCATCTCAAATACATTAGGAGTGTGTTAATTTTCACTCTCATGGTTCTCTATTTGAAGATAAAAATGAGGTATTTTCTCTACAATATTAAAGCTATCCTTATAACACTGTATAAATAGAAAGTTTAACCTTAATAGGTGATAACAACAAAGAACCATTGGCTCATGGTTTCTCTAAACATTTATTAACAAGTGAATTCTCATAACACATCAGTTCATTTATTTCATTTTTCATATATAACAAGAATATAATTTTAGAGTTAATATAGGAAAAGATATCACATGTAATAAATATTCCCCTACCATGAAAAATGAAATTCAATATATATATCACATATATTCCAATAATTATGCATGTATAATCATATATTTATAGGATATTCCATAGGTATAAATCTTGATAAATAATAACATCACACAAAATGTGAATCACCCAAGGTGATATTACACCAAATGTAATAAGTGAACAACACAAACAACATTACCATCCCTGGGTACTCATCTTTTTTTACCGTACATTGGTTATATAATCCCATGAACAATCTCATTTTAATGTCTTGACATGGTCATATTCTCCAATCTAACTTTACCAAATTGTAAAAAAAAAATTTAATGTAAAAACCCCAAATATTCTATGATTCTACTTTGTAACATCCCCAAACTTGACAATCTCTCATATAGCAATGCCATATTAGTTAATTGACATTAATCATATTCCCCCATATGCCATAGGATGATGACTATAAGTGGTGGTGTAGAGAATATAGTGGGGAGACTATACCCCCTAATAAAAAATACTATACAATGGAAGAAAATAAATATAATATTAACAGAAAAAGAATTAACAATAAAACATAAATTAGGAAGGAATAGACAATGAACATAAAATGAAATATCCAAAAGTAATAGAATAATGCACTGATAGGATGGGATCTAAATAAATTTCCTGACAAAATTCATAAAGATAAATGACTAAAAAACTCTATAAAATAAAAATTATTATGTCAAGAACACAACATCAGGCCCATTTCCATGCTCCAACCCATCCATCAGGAAAAAATAAAAAACAAGGTACCTTTACACTGTACAAACCTTCATCCATGAAATATACTAGGGTACTTAATATAATAATGAATAGGTTATGAGTAAACCTTAGTAGGCCAACACCACTTCTTCTAAAAAAACTATTTTCATAGAATGTTCATGGAATAATGTTATAGTAAGGAATTATTTAATCAAGTAATACAACACATAACATATAAATGACAACCCTTGTGTTTCAGGTTGACTCTCAGGGATAGAAAAATCAAATTTGGATCTATGATGGATGTTTTTTCCACATGACTAACCCTCCACCATCAGGACATATCACTTGTACCAAGTCTCCAGAAGCACAACTACGATCCATGAGAATTCCCATCCTAGAGTCACTTATGTATTACTAGGGATAAATAACATGAAAAAAGGAACATGGACTTATCATATTACACTCCATGATAATTCCCATAATATAATCACTTACGTATTCATAGGGAGAAATACCATGCCAACGGGAAAGTCACAATCTCATACTAGACTCAATGCGTATTTTTATGACAGAGTCACTTACGTCTTCATGTGTTCATGTTGCAAGTGGTGAATATCTACACAATAAGTGGGTTACCTTATTATAATATGAACAAATTGTTCTAAATATCATGGGAAATTGTAACAAATCCCCAGAAAACAATTCATTTAACATATATAATAGAAAACCACGTATACCTTTCATCGTCATACATATCAAATGCTTATTTGGTAAAGTTATATAAATCTATTAATAGGGAATATATTCCCAATTAGGTAGATTCTTCTATGAGAGGATAAATCACTATAATAAAACCATGCCATGTTTTAATTTATCTTAATTAATTTGATAAGATGAAACATGAAAATTTTTAAATCCACCTTATCAATCCAAAACACAATATTAATAAATTTTGATTCATTTTGACTTCAAAAATGGCTTACCACATGGGTGTCCGCAAGCCATATCTCAATGCTAATGGACCTAAAAGGATAAAATGGGAGGTTTATGCACTTAATTTTCATCAAACATAGAATTAATCAATTATTTAAGTTTCATGCATAGTATTTCTCTGCAATCGCAATTTTTAAACATACCTAGATAATTGAAAAAGACATTAGGGAAAATTTCTTAACCACCTACATTAATCCAGAAATCAAAGAATCAACCAAAATGGGTAACACTAATGAAAGATGAAGGAAATAGAGAAAAATAATGAAATCCTAGATCACATAAGAATGTATATCAAAAACATGATTCAATAGTTGATAATAGATCACACCACTATAACAGCGGATAGTAAAAGAAAGGAGAAAACCAAATAGAAGAAACTCAATAGAGATCAAATGCTATAAACAGATGTTTGAAAGGGAATGAATGAATACAAAAGCACTTAGAGCCTACCTAGGGTATGTGATAAGAGGCTGCATGATGAATGAAATGTTTTTTTATATTTTTCCATATAAAAACTGCTACACCCAAGAAATTCATGACGGGAATGTACAACATGGTGTATATTCCAAAAAAGTGTCATCACTAGTTAAAATAAACCCTATCAAACATTAAAAAATGTAAACTAGTTTAAGGGTGTGTAAATGATTCACACTATGAACTTGTTCACAATATTTTCTTGGAAACATGTTCACATCATGTAACCCATTCAGGATGCAAACATGTCCATCAGATAGATCACATGACATATTCTACATAAAAAAACCCGAACCAACTCTGAATATTTATGAACCCATGTAGAGACCTTGAAATCTATATAAAAATTTATAATCATAATCTACTAATTTAAACAAATATACATCCCAATCTTTTTTCCATTTCTTGAAAAATGACATCCATTCCCAAAAGGCTCATCAACCATGGTTTAGAAGATGAAAAAATAAACTTATTGTAAAATAATAAAAAAGTAAAAGAGGGACATACCTAGAAGAACATGAGATCTTACATTTTATATTCACCTTAATTTTATTCAAATAAAATACGGAATTATGGCATAAAATATCACCAAGATGTTTAGATAATGTAATAACTATTGGTTCTGGGTACAATGGAAGCACATGGATGGGTGTACCCAGCTTTAATTTTACCGTTAACAACTATTAATCCCAGATCCTTCATGATGGTAAAATGAAGAATATTCAGAATAGAATGAAGAATGAATGGGAAATAGAGAAGCCCTAGAACCATAGAGAGGACCATCATATGTGAGTTATAAATAATTTAATTAAAGACAAGGATTACCTTGATGGAATTCTATCCCCATTGATGCTTCCGATCACGATCCAATGTGATCCGTTGTTGCATCACAGAAGCCAAGTGTAGGATTCCTCTTGCAGTGATCCACACGCGATCTATGTATCTTCGGGTGTTGTTGAAGGGATATCTGAGTGCTGGCACAGAAGAACATTCTCTTGTGATGTACACTTTTGATCACCTTGAGAGTCGCTTCCAAAGTGCTCTCCTTGATCCGATGGAGGAGAATCTCTCTCATAACTTGAGAGCATTCTTGGAGGAAAGGAATTATCTCTTGTCTTGAGAGATTTTTCTGGATCAATTGTGCACAACCATAGAGAGTGTCTAGGCCTAATGAGAATAATTTAATTGGGATTTATATTACTTAGAATAATAAAATTAATTAATTACCCAAAGGAATTTATTCACTTCAGTTAATTCTTAGTAAGACCCCATGTCTAATAATAACATTTTACTATTATTATCACTTGGAATGCGCCCAACAAATTACACCTAATATTATTTAATTAAATAAATAATATTATCTTTCAAAAATCCCCAGAAAAAACTACATGGGATGTAGATTAATATGCACAACGTGTATTTTTTTTCATTTTCTTTATTTCCTCCACCACATTTATTAGACCTTGAATAACGACCATTTATTTCTTAAATAAATATCATTGTATTATTCACAAATAAATATATTATTTTTCTCACAATATATTCTCTCAAATAACTAGTGTCGAAATAAATTTGAACAGACATGCTTGAATACTTATTAAACCACAACCAGGAATAATCTTTATTCAACTTGTTAAATGAATATTTAACTGAGATACTTGGATACACTTAGTGTGTGACCCTCTAGGCCTCTTTCTCAGTGGCATTAGGTGGAGCTTAACTAACGACCAAGGTTAGAGTCTAGAAACACGCCAAGGCATCCATAGAGAAAGAAGTTAATGCCACAATGACATGTCACCTCTTATGAAATCTCACCATGTAATGTAATCCCGTTATCTCGATATCTCCAATCAAGTGGGTTTCATGCAAGATCCATCAACCCATGTTCTCGATTATTCTTCATTTGAATTCCAGGAATTGAACTTTCCCATTCCTCACCATGGATAGAGACTTATTTAGGCTATATCAATTCCATCAAAGGGCCTGAGATATCAACTTACGTTATGGAACAGAAGAGATAAATCCTTTCTCGCATTATCTATTAATGCAATATTAATTGTGACGCACCCAACATATCCTACCTCACTGCGAACGGTGTGTCGTCACAGTTTTCATCAATACATCTAAGTGCGTGACTTGTAATACCCATTAATAATAATCTTAAAGTCAAAGGACCAATACACACATATGCAGACAGGAAAATCCAATTACACTATGAAATGTGGATTTCCTACTAGTGGGTCTCATTCTCATATAATCCTCATGGATATTACCAAGAGAACACACCATGAGAAGGTGCCTCAAAGTTTAATGTGTCCTCACCCCTAATGTCCTGTGTTATTTGGGTCCCTCAAATAACATCATCAATCCATAGAATATATATTCAAGAATAGTGTTATAGAACTTCTGGGTTCTCATTACGACAAGGATCCACTATGACCATTTAATGAAACAACTGTCCTTAGGAAATTATCTCATGCATTGTACTGAAAAAGAAAAATCAAGATGTGATAAGATATTTATTAATATTAAAATACATGAATAATTTTTTTTCATAAAGTACAAATTACTTGGTTCTAGGACACCAACTCCAACAGACTCCCACTTGGACTAGAGACAACTATTAACAACCTTTAACCCACTAGATTTCATATGATATTTATGCTTCTATTGAGATAGTCCTTTAGTCATGGGGTCTGCCACATTCTCTTCCATGGACACTCTGCTCACTTCAAATTCACCCCTTTGATATAAATCCCTCAAGAGGTGATACTTCCAGAGAATTTTATTTGTTCGTTGATGTGATCTTGGTTATTTTACAAGAGCCACTGCTGTAGTATTATCATAATAAAATGTTACATAGTCTCTACTTCTAGGAACCACATCAAGCTACTGGATAAATTTATGAATCCAGATGGATTATTTGTCTACATCATAACCCTCTATATATTTGGAATCCACTATAGAATCAGCAAAAACTAGATACTTTGAACTCTTCCAGATCACTGCTCCTCCGTTGAGACAGAAAACATATCCTGATTGTGACTTCAGATCATTCTGATCTATCTGAAAACCAGCATCAACATACCCTCTAATGACAAGATCCTCGTCTCCTCCATGCACGAGGAACATATCCTTAGTTCTTCTCAGATACTTAAGTATATTTTTAACAATAGTCCAATGCTGTTCTCCTGGATCTTCTTGATATCTGCCTACAATTCTTAGTGCACAGAAAAAATCAATCCTGGTACACAACATGGAATACATGATGGATCCTATAGTCGAAGCGTATGAGATCTTACTCATCCTATATTTATTATGTTGTTTCTGAGGACACATTATCTTAGAAAGATGTAGGCCATGTGAAACTGGAATCAATCCCCTCTTAGATTGTTCCATATTAAATATCTTTAGTATCTGGTCATTGTATGTACCCTGACTTAGTCCAAGAAGCCTCTTGGATCTATTATGAATGATCTTGATACCTAGAATGTAGGATTCTTCGCCCAAGTCCTTCATTTAGAAACACTTGTTCAACCAGTCCTTAACTGATTGTAAGACTGGTACATCATTTCCAATAAGTAATATGTCATCAACATATACTACTAGGATAACGACTGAATTCCCATTAAGACACTTATAAACACTTGTATCTCATTCATTCTTAATGAAACCAAATTTCTTTATGGCTTCCTCAAATCAAATGTTCCATGACCTAGATGCTTGTTTTATTCTATAAATGGATTTATGCAACGTGCGAACCCATTTGGATTTACCTAGTGTCACAAACCCTTCTGGTTGTGTTATATAAACATCTTCCTAAAGATTACCCATTAAGGAATTCTATTTTTACATCCATCTAAAAAATCTCATAGTCATGGTAAGCTTCTATGGAAATTATGATTCTTATGGATTTAAACATGGAAAATGGAAAGAAGGTTTCATCATAGTAAATTACTTGACATTGTATGAATCCTTTATCCACTATCCTTTCTTTATAGGTGCTAATTTGACCTTTCATGTCCAGGTTTCTCATGAACACCCATTTTCATCCAACAAGATTTACATCAACCTACTCATCGACCAGAACCCAGAATTGGTTCTGATACATGGAATCTATCTCAGAATTCATAACTTCTAGCCATTTTGTAGCTTCCAAGCTCTCTACTGCTTCCTTGTAGGAGATAGGTTCATCATTATCCAATAATAACTATCTACCATCCTTGGTGACTAGGAAACCAAATCTCTCTCATTCCCTTACCTCTCTTGATCTCCTACGTTGTACTTGTGTTTCTGGAACTTCTTCCATGGGTACATGTGGATCTTATTCCTATACAAACTCCAGTGCATCTTGAGCATCAACTTCATCAAAGTCAACATTTATCCCACTATCCTTTTTGAGTATGTTCTCCCTCTCAATAAATATGGCTTGTCTGATGATATTCAATTTCTTGTCTGAAGGGTTATATAGGTAATATCCTTTTTTTTCATTAAGATATCCAATTAAGATACACCTCATTCCCCAGGGTGCTAGTTTTTTTCCTGAGAAGGCCTTAACAAACACCTCACATCCCCATACATGTGTGTGAAAAAAATGGGTTTCTTTCTATTCCATAACTTGGAGAGAATTCCATTTTTTGCCTTAGTTTGTACTCGGTTTAATGTGTGTGCTTTAGTTTATAATGCATATACCCAAAAGGATAATGTAAGATATGCATGACTCATCATTGACCTCAAAATGTCCAACAAGGTGCAGTTCATCCATTCACTAACACCATTCCACTGTAGTGTATAAGGAGGAGTGAGTTGAGATATAATCCCAGCCTCCTATAAAAGGTTGATGACCTCTTAGTTCAGATATTATCCACCTCAATCTGATTGAAGCTTCTTTATATTCTTCCCAAGTTGATTCTCTACTTCATCATTGAATTCCATAAATTTCTCCAAGGAATCTTACTTATACCTCATTATATAGATATAGACATATCTACTCAAATCATCAGTAAAAGTAATGAAGTAAGAATATCCACCTATAGCTTCTACTGAAAATGGTCCACCCACATCTATGTGTACCAATACTATAAGCTCTATGGACCTTTCCCCATGTCCACTAAAAAGAGGATTAGTCATTTCCCCTTATAAACAAGTGTGAAATCTATCAAGTGGTTTTAGATCAGTAGATTCTAAATTACCATCTTGGAGGAGCTTCGTCAAGCGCTTCTCGTTTACATGACAGAGACGGTGATGCCACAACTAGGGTTTGTATGAGTCATGTGAGATTGTTTCGTTATCGATTTATAACACTTGGTTTTAGTAATTTAATACATAAAAAACATTATTTAAATGTGCCATACCATAACATACGTTGTTCTTATAAAATAAAAAACCCTTATTTATAAACTTGAAAATAAATACATCCATATATAAACATGATACAAATATTATGTTCTTGGTAACACTAGGTACATAATAATTGTTATGTAAAACCAAAAGCATCCCAGTTGTCAATGAGAGATGGTAATCACCAATGGCCAACACAACCAGCCTCACACCATTGATAGCTCTAAGATCTACCTATCCTCTAGAAATATTTCTAAATCTACTTGTTTTCTGCATTTGAATACAGATGTGAGCCCCAAATGTTGTATCTAATACCCAATGTGTAGAAATGGAAAGATTACACTCGATAAAAAACACACCTTTAGCATCCCCACACTTCTGGGTGCTATTCCTATTCTAGTGGCTAGGCTTACCACATACAAAATATACTACCTTCCATTCCTTTCCCTACCTCTGGATCATCCCCTTCTTGGAGGGATGGCACTTTGGGGATGTAGACCATTTATAAATCCTTGGCCCCTTTGCCTTGTCCTTCCTCTTATTATTCGCCATAAGGACTGTGGGTTTGTCATGCCCCATGCCCCTTTCTACCTGGAAAATCAAGGTTAGAAGTTCTGATAGACTCTTCTCATTGTTTCTCATGTTTTAATTTACAATAAATCTAGATAAGGTCTGGGGTAGTGATGATATGATGCGATATTTACGCATCTCATCTGGAACCTTAATACCTAAGATGTCCAGGTGTTCAATGTATCTAATAATCTTGACTACATGAGGCTCAAATGGTGTAGAATCTCCAAGATTAGTTGTGAACAAATTGCTGGAGATATCATATCTCTTCTTTCCCTCCTTCTCTTGATATAGATCTATAAGGTGAGATATCATCCTATACATGTCCATGTTTTCATGTTGCTTCAAGAGCTCATTAGACATGGATGATAGGATGAAACATTAGACATCCATGGAATCATACAAATGTTTCATATAGAGATATATTTTCTCATCACTGGCCTTGTTTCTAGGCACAACTAGAACTAGCTCCTCCAGCACATACAATTTATTCTCGTTGTGAAGGATGATGCGTAAAGGCCTCTACCACTTCTAAAAATTGGTGCATGTGAGAGGGTTTTCCTTCTCGAGTATGGTTCACAATGATATATTTTATGTCATTTTTCTTTCTGTTTGTACAAATTAATATGATAAAATATTTAGTACTTTATCATGATAAAACTGATACAAATAAATTAATACTTATTAGTAGCCTACTATTTTATTGAAATCTAATAGCCCTCACCATTAACATCAAAATATTCTATTGCCTGAATATTTTATTGGAAAGGATCCATATTTCCCTTTTCATTACCACAACTAGGGTTGGTCAAGCTACTTGAAATGTTTTAGGTAGGAATTCCAAATGCCAACTGTATTAACTCGTAGCTCCTTGATCCGTTGAGTGGACTCCCCAATACTGAAATCCTATTATTTTGGATTTTATTAAACTTTACCTCTTGGTAACACCCATTCCTACTATGGCAATCAAACCTTGATGCGAACCATGTCAATTCACCCAAAAACCTCGAATTAAAATTCCTCGATAATTGAAAGCACCCCAACCAGGGTTTTCAAGAACATTGAACTATGGTTCTATTCTAACCAAGATTATAGAAGGCTATTTTGACTTAATATTTCCTTGAGTGATTTTATACTTATATGTGAATTTCCATTTTATTATATTTATTACATTATTTTTAATGTTAACTGGGATATACTTAAGTGATTAACCATGTCTAAGAAAATATTTACGCATAAGATGGTCTTATTTCAGTTCCATCTTGCATGCTTGTTTAATTAATTAATTTTGTGATTGTGACAACACACCCACGATAAATAAATCATGAAACTGATAGAAATAAAATAAATGGCATGATCATTGGCTCCTTCTATTGGTTAATTTATCGAAAATTTGGTAAACTAACCCAAGACCTAGGGGAGAAACACCTTGAACCTTTTGGGTTTGTGTTTACAGTTTTCCACCTATCCACCTTTGTATCTCCTTAGATTGGTTTCGCCTCAGCTTCTAACTTGAGCCACCTCAACTAGATCAGGATCTCCATCCATTATATATGCATTTATATCACACGTAGTTGAGGGGTAAAATAGTGTTTTTCATAAAAATAAACCTTGGGCACATATTCCATACATATTAATGAGGATAAGGCTCAGAGGACAACACATTTAAATTAAATAAATAAAATAAAAGAAACTATCCACATACAAAGGTACTGGTCTAGCTCATGATCATCCATACATGTAATGATATTTACACATAAATAAAACTATAATTCAATTCTTTAATTGTTCTTGTTTAAGATAAATCACGCCCAAATCAATTAATTATTATCTTTAATTAATCAATCCTTTTATCTAAAACCTTTTTTTGAATTTCCTTGAGATTATCAAACAACATAATTTTAAACAAATAAATTCATTTAAAATTATCTATGTACATAACTTCTTCCTTGGAGGTAACCTAGTGAATTCCCATTCATAATTACCCAATGAGTAGAAGTGAACATTATGTAGATATTAAATTAAACACATATATATATGAAACACCTATCACATGTTGTGCCCCAGCTTTATGCTCACACCATGGTAAATGTATCAAGGTTTTGTATAATATAATAATAATTTTTAATAAATCTACATAATTTGGATGAGTACACTGAGTCTAGTTCCTACTACATGATGTGTACTATCATTCACTATCCATCCGAAGTACAAACCCATGGATATGGTGTGTAGATTCACTTCATAAATCATTGGAGTACATGGCGTGTCTAGCGGGCCACACACTGTGTAGTATCCGTGTTATGAGATCACCAGCCAGGAAAGCCATGTACGGGGTACATGGTCCAACCCTAACCCAAAGGGACTAAATACTGTGTCCAGTGGGACACACAATGTGTAATATGGAAACTGTGTGACACCTATTCCTGGTCAACACACAGAGTTATAAAGACTCAGATAAACTCCAACACATGGCCTAGTTTGGTGGACTAGTCCCGATGCATTGAAACTTTACTACATGGAGTGTGAGGTAGAATACATGCTGTGTGTTCTGGTGTTGTATGGACAGAAACCTTTGAAACCTCTGGATGAGATCCTATATTTTTATTTTAATCAAAATTAAAATAAAAAGATTGTTTCTTTATGGTTAATGGGAAAAGAAAGTATAATAACATATCTCAAGATTCATATTTATAGAATGATTAACTTGAATTGAAACAACTAAATTATTAAATGAATAAATCATCAACAAAAAAATAAATAATTATAATCAACGATATGGCCACTCTGATACCACTTGTAGGTTCCAGATGCAGTAGAAGTGCGTGGATGGGTGTACCCAACGTTAATTTTACCGTAAAAAATTATCAATCTGAGATCTATAATGATGATAAAATGCCATATATTTAAAATATAATGAAGAAGGAAAAGGAAAGAGGGAAGTCCCGGAACCATAAAGAGGATTATCATATGTTATTTATAATTAATTAAATTGAAAAGGGAATAATTACTTGGATGGAATTCTATCTTTGTTGATGATTTCATTCACGATCCAATGTGATTCTTCATTGCATCATAGAATCCAAGTGTAGGATTCCACTAGCGGCGATGCAGATGTGCTCCACATATCTCTAGATGTCACCAAAGGGATCTTCAGGTGATAGTGCAAAAGAGCCTTCACTTGCGATGTCTGCCTTTGATTTCCATGAGAGCCGCTTCCAAAGATCTCTCCTTTGATATGGTGGAGGAGGATCTCTCTCGTAACTTGAGAGCGTTCTTAGAGGAAAATAATTCTCTTTTGTCTTGAGAGATTTTTCCAGATCCGTTGGTCGCAACCACATAGAATGGCTAGGCCTAATGGGAATAATGTAATTGGGATTTATATTACTTAGAATAAAAAAATGAATTAATTACCCAAAGGAATTTATTCATTTCATTTAATTATTAGTAATTCCCCATGTCTAATAATAAAATTTGACTATTATTATCACTTTACATGTTCCCAAAGAATTACACCTAATATTATTTAATTAAATAAATAATATTATTTCTCAAGAATCCATAAAAAAACTACACGATGTGTATATTAATATAAAAAACGTGTATTTTTGTTTTTTCATTTTCTTTATTTCCTCCACCATATTTATTAGACCTAGAATAATGACTATTAATTTTTTAAATAAATATCACTGTATTATTCACTAATAAATATATTAGTTTTCCCATAATATATTCTATTGAATAACTAGTGTCAAAATAAATGCAATCAGGCATCCTTGAATAATTATTAAATCACAACTGAGAATAATCTTTATTCAACTTGTTAAATGAGTATTAAACTAAGATACTTGGATAGACTTAGTGTATGAACCTCTAGGAATATTTCTTAGTGGAATTAGGCAGATTCTGCCTAATGTCCATGGTTATCATCTAGAAACGCACCAAGGCACCCATAGAGAAGGAAGTTAATGCTGCAATGATGTTTCACCTCCTATGAATGCTTATCGTGTAATGTAACCTCTTTGTCTCGATATCTCAAATCAAGTGTGTTGCATGCTATCACCATCCACCCATGTGATCGATTATTCTTTCTTTGACTTCCCAAAATTGAACTTGCACTACTAAAAAATAATTCTATATCCACGGCTTGGAACTGTGGCTATAGGCCCAAAAACCATGGCTATAGGTTATAGCCACAGTTTCATAAACCGTGGCTGGTATTGTAGTGGCTATAGGGAAAAACCTTTAGCCACTATTTGAAACTGTGGCTATAGCCATATAGCCATGGTTCAAACCATGGATATATCCCTATAGCCACGGTTTGAACCGTGGCAACACTTTATAACCATGGTTTTCAAACCGTGGCAGAATCCTAAGTTAGGAAATACATATAGCCACAGTTTAAAACCATGGATATAGGCCTTTTTCCATGGCTTTAAATGGTGGCTATAACCCTATAGACACAGTTTAAAACCGTGGCGATATGTCCCCCAATTCCATAAAAAAACAGAACCCCCTTCCCCCTTCCCCAACACACCCCCATGCACTCTTCCCACCCCCCTACACACTATCCCCTGCACACACACCCCGTCCACCCCCCCCCCCCCCCCCGCACCCCCAGCACACCCCCAACACACTCACCCTACCCCCTTCTCCAACAGACAACCCTTGCCCACCCCCTGCCCACCCCCAGCACACCCCCTTCCCCACACCCTGCCCCCTTCCCCAGCACACACCCCCAGCACACTGCTCCCCTCCCCCCAAGCACACCCCCTACACCTTTCACCCTCTTCCCCTCCACCCAGTAGCCCCCCCTGCACACCCCCTGCCCCTTCCCCAGCACACCCCTACCCACTACACACCATCTTTCCCATTGAAAAAGAACCCAACACACCCCCTACCCACCACCTTCCCCTTGAAAAAGAACCAAGAACACCCCCTTCCCCTTGCCCCCTACACCCCTCCCCCAAGCCCCTTCCCCCAGAAAACCACCCCTGCCCCCTCACCCTGTCCCCTTCACACCCCCTACCCCCCTGCCCCCTCTGACCACTACATTTTCCCCCAACCCACTTCACACCACCAATACCCCCAACACACCCCCCCTGAACCCCCTAACCCTTGCAAAAGAACCCAACACACCCCCTGACCCTTGCCCCACCCACCTGCACCCCTCCCTTTTCCCTATGCACCCCCTACCCCCCAGCACACACCCCCTTCCCACTACACCCCTAGAATACCCCCTACCCCATTCCCCCAACACACCCCATGCCCCCTCCCCCTCCCCTTCCCCCTCCCCCTCCCCCTGCCCACTTCCCCAACACACCCCTTTCCCACCCCCTACACCCTCCCCCCCTCCCCTTACAAAAAACCCAACACACCCTCTCCACCCCTCTCCCTTGCACCCCCAGCACACCTCCCCTGCACCCCATCACACCCCCTGCACCCTACCCCTACCCATTCCCCCTCCCCCTGCACCCCTCCCCCTACCCCTTGCACCCCCTCCCCTACCCCCAACACACCCCCCTGCCCCTCACCCTGACCCTACCCCCTTCCCCAGCACACCCCCTGCCCCTACCCCTTGAAAAAGAACCCATAACACTTCTTACCCCTTGCCCCCTCCCCCTCCAACTTGCACCACCCCCTGCCCCAACACCCCCTTCCCCCTCACCCTGCCCCCACACCTATACACCACACACACCTCCCAGTACACCCCCAACACCCTAGCACATCCCCTCCCTTGCAACCCTCCCCTACCCCCAACATACCCCCTACCCCCTGCACTATTGACTATCATTGTCTATCTTGGATGATCTATGGTGATTCGAGAGTCGGTGGAAATGGATATTTAATATTGGAATTTAAGGATAAGTGGGTCAACCACATCTATTTATTGCATTTAGTGATGGATAGAACAAGGGAAATAGATAACATGTGTTTGGTTTGGAAGGTCAATGATAATGGTATACCTATGGTGGGGAGAATCATATCAGTTGTGGGTGACTGAACCTCATGTCATATGGGTCGTTGTTGAAGTTAGGACGATCATTGAATGATTGAGGTGAAAAAATGATGCTTATGTGTGGGAAGATCCTATCTTTTTTGGTTCCTTGGGTAATACTAGATTTGAAATTCAGATGTGGTGTTGAGTGGAGTTAGTGAACTGGAATCAGGCTCAGGATGTTTTTTAAGTGATCTGAGGGTGAATCACATCAGAGGTGAGTTAATGCTTAGAGTGGGAGCATAATGGAAAAAGAAAATAGTTGGTGATCCAACCATGAAATTACACTGGGAGTCAGGGATCAGACTTAAGTGCAGGCATTATATGATCTCATGATGCCTCAAGAGGTGAAGTCATTTTGATTGAGAGATGTGATAACACACCAGCGGGTGAAACCAAGAAATTTCAAAAAAATTCATCCTGAGGAGAACATACTGGTGTTTTTTGTGGGGTTGGATGCAGTGAGCTGAAATCCACATTGAGATCTTTTTTCAAAATCCAGTTACTACATCAATAGACCATTGGAATATCATTCTCAGTTGGAAATTCGTATGGTTAGGAGCACCATTATGTTTGGTAGAGGGGTGAACCCCCAATCTAGAACATTTCCGGCTGTGAACCTCAGTTCAAGCCATGAAATTATTAGGGGTAGGGATTCATAGTGTGAATCCCCTAGTCACACCATGAATCATGCCTAGAAGGATCTATTTTAATAGGTTAAATTCTGTCTTTTTCTGGGTCAAGTGTTTCACAACGATGTTACTGAAGAAAGAGTTACTTTTTCAAAGCCGGTTGTTTATGTTTGATGAAATAAAAAAAATATTTTCTTTAAGTTTTAGATTTTTATGAGAATTATAGGTTGATTTTTTCTCAAAATTAGGACACGGTCATATCTAAAGTGAAGGAAATTTCATTTTCTCCTATTGAGTGGGATGAAACTTTCTACTAGTCCACATTGAAGGCTTAGAGAAATCATGAAAAATAGATGAAAATTTCATTACAAAGAGCCACAACCAATTTTCATAGCATATACACATTATATAATAATGAAAATAAGTTTTTAAAATACTTGAGAAATTATAGGATTCAAATTAAAGGGTTAGGCAGAAGGAACTTACCTCAACCTCAAGGAGATGCTTTTGATGACGACAACTCGAATCTTCCTTTTTGTACTCTTGCATGCATATGAAACTGCAAATATATATAAGGACACCTAGCCCCTATGTACATATTTTCATGGCCAAATATGCACAAGGGGGTCCTTAGATATATGTTTATACTTTCATATACCCATTTACACTTACACATGTATGAATTTTTCATATCTCTATATAAGAACACCTATCCCCAATATATATATATATTCATACTTCCATGAGTGAATATATATAAAGGGGGAACATATATATTTATATGCCTACCTATGCATACACATGTAATCCTTCATCAACGACAACTCAAATCCACCTCAATGAGATCCAGAAGGTAATACAAAAATATAAACAACCCAAAAACCACAAAATCCCTAATTAAAATTTGGCCAAAGAATAAAAATGAAATAAATCTTACCCAAATCCTATGTTGAACCCACTATCATCGATGGTGGTGGATAGAACCATCCTCATCATAAGAAACCACCTGTAAGGAAATAGTGGGAAAAGAAATGAGATATAACAACTTCTTATATATATGTGATCAGTGATGATAAATGATACATGAATCCATTACCATTATAGATTCTATAATTCCTTTCTACTATTACCACAATATCATCATTTAGTCACTACCATTGGACTGATAATTTATGGTGGTCATGTCAACAAAAAACATCTACAAACACACACATTGTTCATCATAATATCAATAATCATTACATCAATACATGCTTAAAAAATATAAATAACACATCCATAGAGCATACCCCACCCACACCCCCACCCCACTGCCCCCAACACCACCCCCCAACACCAGTACCCCTACACTAGCCCCCCTACACCACTCTCCCCCAGCCCCCCAACACCCCCCTCCTGCACCATCCCCTAACACCCGAGCACCCTACCCCCACCCCCACCCCACTTCCCCCCGGCACCAACCCCCTACACTGCCCCTACACCACTCCCCCAGCCCCCCCACCTACGCCCCCATTACCCCCACCTACACCCCCACTGCCTCCAGCCCTCAGCTCCCCCCACACACCCCAACCCCACTACACCACTCCCCCCAGCCATCAGCCCCCTATCCCCCCACCTACACCCCCACTGCCCCCAGCACCAGCCCCCCGAGCACCACTCCCCCCAGCCCCCAACACCCCCTCCTGCACCTGTATTACTCTTATTCTTCTAGGGTATCTTTGGTATTATTTATAATACTACTATTTAGAAGTCAGTATTACTCTTCTTATTCAAGGATATCTTTAATTAAATGAATTCTACGATTCCTTTCCTGAATTAATTCCATTTGTTACTTTAGATCACTTCCATCAGTAATGACATTAATGGACAATTTTCAATGGTCCATGATCTGGACTATTCTTCCATAGTAGAGGTAGTTCATCTCTATTTCAACATCCTCTTAACTTCCATCAGTCATGACGTTATTATTCCAACATTCACTATACTTCTGTCCAAATGTCTAGTATCACTATTATTGACAAATAAATAAACTTCTCTTTCTATTGTATGTAGTATATACAGTTTTTCTTACTTTATATTTTTGGACAACAACAATATGATCTTGGGATTTATTTAGGTATCCAAGTATTTTATTCATTATCATAGCCAAATTGGATGATATGTATGGATTCTCATTATTTAATCACACCCATATTTGTACAGAATTTGTTTTTAAACCATGGGTAATTGATAAATATGCATGAGTAACAACATATTTATCAGGATATTCTATCACATTCCTCCATGAGCTTATAGTAAAAAACTTATTGGATCAATTAAAGTTATTTTGACACAATTATGAGTCTTTTTGTTAGTAATATTATCATTATTAGTTTGTGTGGTAGCTACTCTTATTTTCCTAAAAACATGTAATGATTCAACTTGGGAGAATTCTTGATTTATCAATTTCACCTATTACTCCAATAATTATAGATTTAGATAATACATATCACATTCAATAGATTTTGACATTTCTTCATATCCCTTTTGTAATTTTAGAATCAGATCTACATACACTTTATTAGCCTTTATAAGAGAACTATCTAGTTATTTAATACTATTATCTTTAACATCCAGCTATAAATATTTGACATCCATAGAGGCCCAATAAAGATTTTCCAGTGAAAAGACCACTTCTATAATAACAACCTCCTAAAAAACTCTCTTTTTCAATTTTTATTCATTTGTTGACAATTTTCCATTGAAAAGTGATCGAAATGCCTCCTTAGCTTAAATAAACATTATGATGGTGATACATTTACTTACCTTTTTAGCGACATTATATTTCATTGACTTAGAATCTAAATATAACTAGGATTTCTAATATTGTATCTTCCTCGGGAAATTATATCTTAGTGGCGACTTTGCCATTACAACACTTGCCTACTTGTGCAATTCCTTCTTAAAAGTCTAACTGCACTTAAAGGGTGTTTTGGTTCAAACAACCATCTTAATAAAAAGAGGGAAACCCCCTAAAGGGATATAAAAATGGTCAAGTACAATGTGTGATTTATGACTAACAACAACATAAAATATAAGTAAAAAGATCAATGCAATAATGTCAAGCAAGGTATACCATTGTGAGTTTTCACAGACAGCGCACCTTCATTGGAGGGGTTTTATTACAAAACCATGACTTGTTTATCAAACAAAACAATTATATTAAATAACACTTATTCAAGAATTTCAATTTAATATAAACAAGCAGAATTAAGTAGGAAAATAAATGCAATTTAAAACATTCTTGAATTAGAGAGGCTAGGAGAGGGACCCTACCTCCTATAAGCCAAGCCACACTCGATGCATGACACTTTTATCAATGACAATTCTAAGCTGATTCATACAACTCTGAGCATATAAACCTTTGCATACACATAGGTATTTCTTAACCACTATGTACGTGTATGCATGGCCTTTAACACGCACAAGAGGATCCTTATATATATGCTCACATGCATAAGCCCATTATCACCCACACACGTATGCATTTTCCATATATATACATAAGCACACCTAGCCTTTTATATGTAATCACACTTCCATGGGAGAATATACATATAAAGAGAGAACTTATTATATATATGCTTACCTATGCATATGTGGTGAGTCGCCTTTTGACTCTGGTTGTTGCAACACACATGAACGGGTCCCGAGAGACTTCAAAAAAATGCTAGTGATATGATGAGTCATAATTAATTAAACCTAAAAATTGAAGTAGGAGGAACATGATTAGTGAGAAAGGAAATTTATCATATTAAATTACAAAACCCTACTCTCATATTATATTCCATCTCACCTCACAAGTCTTCACCCAAACTATCTGCAATAATGCCCAATGATAATCTCCTACATTGTCCCACATATATAATTTCATCATAAGGGAATGATATCATTATCTGATTTTCAGTCACTATGGATATACACAATCTATCATATTAAACATAAAAAAATCCTCACATTTAATATTTTATTCCACTAATATTTTTTTACTGAAGTTAATCATTAAGGGAGAAAAAGAATCTATCAAGAATATAACCTCATGTCTATTAGTTGAATGAACCTTTAATCCTTGATCTAAATCATTCATCATTATATATCTATTCTCCAACAAGGAAGAGAACTGCTGGTAGATTCACATTAATTAACATAGAAAATTATATTCATTGCATAAATGATTAAAAGGGAAAATAGGATTCAATATTGATGATCTTTATCTTGATCCCCAAAGTTATCCATAATATAAAACTATCATAAAGGTCTAATTATGATACGTGAGGTATTAATAAATGCCAACTCTATATCTATGGTATACCACTAAACCAAAACCCTTCTCAAAGGCTTCATACCTAGAAAATTTATATCATTCTAGAAAATGGAAAAACTAAAATGGGGGAGACTCACTCTTCTCTTTTCTGAAGATTTGATACCCTATATAGATTATTATATATAGGGACTATCTTCCCAGTTTGGGGTCAATCCATAAATCAAAACAACCCATGCCTAACTTACAACAATTAACTCATTAACCTCAAGGTCGATTGTGAAACACTTCACCACTTCACCACCAGTCAATCATCAAAATGTTTCTCACACTAATCAATGTCCATACCATGAACTAATCAAAACCATGACTTATCACTCACAAATAATTATTAGAATCCCAAGAATAATCTCACTTTCATCAGGAAACCTAAGAGTCCTAAAATCTATCTCAAAACCTTATGGGAACCTTTCAAGGCCCCAAGATTGTGAGATCAATATGAAACCCAGTGGGTATCTCATCCTGGACTAACCAACCCATCTTATAGTAGAAATTCATGACATGCATACCATACATAATCAAATAATATTAAAATATAATGGGTAAGTCAATAAAAAAGTGATAATACACAAGAATATTTCCATTATTAATATTGCATCTACTATATGAGGTTAATAAGACCAATAAATTTCTAAAAAAACTTACATTATGTTATATCAATAAATCAGTTAAGAAACACTTTTATGAACAATTTAAAGTGTCATATCATGCCTACTATGCAAACATGAGTTCCATGAACAAATATATTTAAAATATTCTATGGAAAATCAAAAAATTCAATTTTAAAAAATTATTTCAAAAAAATAATTTTAAGATGATGTCTATAATGAAATTTTATTTCAAAAAAGATTCACATTTAAAATTTCATTTTATAGTTAAAAAAATTACTTTTAGATAGCACAACAAATCATCACCTCACACAACCTTATGAACTATATGATGGGCCACCGATAACTATTCAACTAAGGTGGAACTAAATATACTATTTAGGAAGCCATGTATCCTTTGGTGACTATTAGTATAATAATATCCCATCAAAATTATAGAGTTAGATAATGTCATAAAATTATTTCAAAATAATATCAATAATAACATGAATATAAAATAACTTGTAGCAATTTCATAAAATAAAAATGATTAAAATAATAAATTAATAAATACAACCAATATTAATTATACATCCAATATAAATCAAAGGTCATACCAACCAGTTTCTACGACAAAGATCTATTATCTCTTCAAATTCCCTATGAATATACATGTCATATATTTAAAATAAAGTCCTACACATGAGAAAAATAATAGAATACACACCATATGGAATAACGAAATAGAAACCATGAGAAATGTGGTGTAGAAAAATAATGGCATACACCATGACATACTATAACTAGAATACCAAATTTATAAATCCCAATAAAACATTGATTTCATGAAAATTTTCTAAAATCCACAAATAAATGAGTCTGGTTACATACCTCCATTGAAAGAGTGTGTATCAATACGCATTATTCCTCTATAAGTGTCCTTTAACTATTGCACGCAAAATACACATTATTAGTGTGATTACATTAATGATCTTGTGAAATTAAATATTCAAATACCCAGAAAAAATACCAAATTCATGGGAAGAACAATATAAGGTAATAAACAGAGATGAAAGGAAGACGCTTAACAAGGACTGATGAACTAGAATCATACTGATCATACCATTGACACATTTTTAGTAGTGGAGAACCTAAATAATCACCCTCAATTGAAAAGGTATGGCCTAATGATCACTTGAGATAGGTGTGAATTGATTGAGAGAGAAACTGGCATGAATCAGTAACCACAACAATCTTCGGTGGTGAGGGAGAAGGGTTTCTAGGTGGGATATGAGTTGCGCCGCCATGAGGGTTCAGAGGGTTGGGGATTGGGGGAGGAGCAGAGGTGTTCAACGGGGAGGGGGGTGCAGAGAGGTTGAGGGAGGAGGATGGCACAGAGAGGTTGAGGGAGGAGGACGACACATATCAGAAGAAGAGCAGCAGTGTTCGGCAGGGAGGAGTTCACAGAGAGCCTGAGCAAGGAGGAGGCCATGGAGAGCCAAGGTCACGGGAGGAGGGGTCGTAGATTGAGGTAGGAGGAGCCCAATTCTTGTAGGGAAAAAATATGGGTTTCCATAGTTTTTTAATTAAATCGCAGGTATAAACATGATATAGCCACAGATCTATAAAACCATGGCTATAGATCCATGGCTATAGCTTAAATTTCTAGTAGTGTTTCCCATTCCTCACCATGGCCATGGATTTATTTAGGCTATATCAATTCCATCAAAGGGACTGAGATATCAACTTCTATTATGCAATAGAAGGGAAACATCCTTTCTCACATTATATATTAATGTGATATTACTCGTGGTGCACCCAACATATCCCACCTCTCTATGAATAGTGTGTCATCATAGTTTTCATCAATACATATAAGTGATTGAGTTGTAATAACTATTAATAATAATCTTAAATTCTAAGGACCAATACACACATCCAAGGATAGAAACATCTAATGACACTATGAAATGTGGATTTCCTACTGATGGGTCTTGTTCTCATAATATCCTCCTGGATATTACCAAGGGCACACACAATGAGAAGGTGCCTCAAAGTTTTATGAGTCCTCACCCCTAATGGCCTGTGTTATTTGTGTCCCTCAAATAACATCATCAATCCATAGAACATATATTCAAGAATAGTGTTATGGAACTTCTGGATTCTCATTATAGTAGGGATACACTATGACCCTTTAGTGCAACAGTTATCCTTATGACATTATCAAATGCATTGTCACGCAGAATAACAATCAAGACATGATAAGGTATTTATTAATATTAAAATACACGAATACAAGTTTATCATAAAGTATAAAGTAGTTGGTTCTATGCCACTGACTCCAACAATAACTACTTCGTAATCATCCCAATTCATTTATTCATAAAAAAAATAATTTTAAAAATTCTCAGATGTTTTTACATGTAAGGAATAGTATAAATCCCTAGAATTTTTTTCTCAAACATATATAGATATCTCTAAACATTATGGTACCTAGTCTAAACCTTAAAATTTCTTAGGATCAACCTTTTGATAGAATACATCAACCTTATATAGCTATGTCTCAACCTTATGAACTTTATATAATTTGTTTAAAAAGTCAATATGAACTATAATAATACTTATCTCAACCATATGAAGGGTTTTATAAACCATGCTAGGTGTCTATATTGACAATTCAGTCATTTTTCTCAACCTTACTCATTTTAATCCAACCTTATAATATTATCTATACTTATCCAAATTATAGGTTTGTACTAAAAAATTAAATTATATTTATTTAAGCCAAAAATCTCTTCAAATGAATTCAGATTCATCTCTTGAGGTTTAATAACACAAAAAAAATATTGATAATTTATCAATATTATTAATGTATCTTTAGTATTCCCAAGGTCTTTTATTATATCAAATCAAGATATATTATATCTTGATTCTTAATTACTATAACCATTCATAATTAACCAAAATCATTACAAACTTCATTTATGTGACATTTATCATGAAATACAGTCATGATAGGTGCTCTCACAATATAATTAGTTTTTACCTCTAATACTAATAGCTTAATCAAAAAATTCACCCAATTATATTTACAATATATTCATACTAATGTAAAAATAATTGGAACAAATCAATCCTCACATGAAATTGCATATCATGAGAAATTTAACATCAATTAACTTATTTATAGGTTTTTAACTAATTAAATTCTCCTATTCCATTTTATTTTCATAATGATTTTTCTATTTCATATCCAATGGAATCTAACTCCATCCACATTTTCCAATAATGAATGTGAATAACCTTCATGATTAGTGGGTGGATCTTTACTCAATCACCCAACTGACTAACAATACAATGAATTTCACTTTTCACATTGAAAAAAATATAACTGCAGCCTAAAATATCCCTTTTGGTTCTTCAATATCTTATATGTTATTTTTTATACATATTTTACTTTTAATTCAATGTTCATTTACACCCCATTGTTGAAAATAAATGAAAATTTTAACATTGGGTCTTCTATAAACAATCACATATCATTTTGTTCTATCACCCTCCCTATGCTCTTTTAATTATATCTGTAAATGGTGATATAACATATTATATTAGTATTATGTTATCAATAATTAAACATTAATACTTTTTGGGCTAAAATGGGGTGGAAAACAAGATTTATTAATTTAGAAAACAAAGTTATCCATTAATAAATCACATTGTAATACTAACTCTGAAATTCAAATTATTGTGTTTGTAAAATTAGGTTATCAATATATATAATAAACATAATATCTATTTGAACAAAAAAATCAAAAAAATTCACATTAATATATTTTCTCCACCATTATTTTAGATAGTCATTCCTCCTAGATTTACATTTTCAATATACATAAAAATAGTAATGGGAAAGTAAACATGAAAAAATAAAATTTTCATAATAATGTGACTATCCATATTTTTATATAATATATAAATAAATGAGAATATAAAATATTCACACCTTTTATAGCTCACACATGAAATATATCATGCAATTTTTTTCCCAATGACACTAAGATTCAAATTGAAATATTCTCCATGATGGATTATCTTTATTTATTGTTATAGATTTATAGAAAACAACATTTCATCTCTTTAAATGCTTTACCTTAAAGCTCAAATTTGATGAGGTAAATTGTAAAATCCTGAGAATTTATAGAAAATTTCTCTTTTATTTTTTTATTATCATGCATTACATGAAACACAAAGTTTAAATCAATTGTGATATATAATTAAAATATTATGTGCCCATTATAACCAATCCATTAAAATTGGAGTGTATTAATAGGATTAACTATTTTATGATATATATAGAAAGTTACAACTCAATATAAATGTATTTATTAATTCTTATGAAATAATAATAGAATTTTTTAAATCCATTTTATTATTATTAAAACACGTCTTTTTCAAAAATGGGTTTTATTTCATTTTTTGAGAAATTACTATTATTAATTTCTAAAAAGTTAGCTTTTATAAATTATAAAAATTATTTAATTTTTGAATTTAAAATTTCATAATTATATTTGTACTATTATTTGAGAATATTCTGAAATGCATTATTTCTTAATTAACAGTAAACTAAAAAAATTTATTTTTTAAGAAAAGTGTATTTTCATTTAAATCATGAACATATTGTTATAAAATAGTTTTAAAATAAATTAAATTTTCTTACATTTTGAAAAATCTAATTATGTTCGTTACAATAAATTTTAGGTTTTAATTTGGTATAAAAACATTTTTATATATAAAAAATGGTTTTTTTGGGGAATTGTTTTTGGTCGTAATGCATTTTTATCAATACATTAGTAAACCATACTATTTAGTTATTGAAGTAATAATTTATATATTATATTTTCAACAAAATTTCTGACATTCATATAATATTTTTTATTATGCATAAGATAATAATTAATCCAGTTTTATCCTTAAAAATGTATTTTTCTAAAAAGCGGTTTTCAATGCTTTTTCCTCTAATGTTGAAATTAATTTAAAAAAATTATAGATATTAAAATATATAAACATAATTATGAATTTTTAATCATGAGATTTAAATTTATTAAATATATCCCTTTTATTTTTGGTCAATATGAATAGTTACCATGGTAAAATTTATCATCTTACTAAAGTTTACATTGTGTTATTTTATGATAAAACTGAGTGATAATTCCATAGTTTCTCATAGTAATAATTTTTGGATAAATCTAATTATTCTATTATCACCATAGGATTGAGATTTATTTAATTAATGGATACCATTCCTTTAATAATACCGATATAATTTTTAAATCAATGAAAGTTATAAAATGACACTCTTTGATTTTAATATCTCTAACGTGTCCACATAAGGAAAAAAAGGCAAGATATGAATGAATCCAAGTTTATAATTTCATAATAATTAAATTAATATCATAATAGAAATTAATTTTTAATTTTTGGTAACTATATATTGACATTAATTTCTTATGCAATATCAATGAATTATTTCTAGAATTAAAAAAATATAATAAAAAAATTTAAAAATATTAAAATTGATATAATATTAATGTGTTATTATGTCCCACAAATTTTATAGATCTATATTAAATATTGGGGAAGTTTGAAAGAATCGTATTCAAATTAACTCTATTTCTTGATGTATTTAAATTCAAATTAAATCCATAGTGCTAAAAATGACATTAATAAAATTTTATAATGAATAAACATTTATTAACTGAAATAAAATTTATAAAAATATTAGATCTTACCAAAATAATGGGATATGGTTTTAAGAATCATATATAGACCATTTACGAGTCGTTTGTGATTTTATTATAACATTATTTACCAATTATCAGTAGAAACCACTAATATTTCTATAATTTTCAAAATGGTCCATGAAGGATTGAAACAATAAAGATAGGGAAAAAATGTGTTCCAAACTCATCAAGTTGTATTTTATGAATATATATATATAAGTGATGTGATTTGATACTTCTTTTATATTTTTCATGTATGATAATTAGGTTGTATTTTATGAATATATTTATGATATATATGATATAATAGTTATACTTTAATTGTTAATTAATAATTACCTTTTTTCATTCCATCAGTCAAAAAATGAAAGCAGCGTTCATGCGTATGTATGGAATACCATCTCCAATAACGGTGTAAATAATTTATTATCCCTAACATTGATATATATATATATATATGTATTTATTGAATATATAAGATATTTATAAAATTATTAAAATTATAGATATTATGGAACTGTGATAAAAGTACAAGGATTAAACAATCAAGTCAAATCATACATGAAAAATGAAGCAATTATCACCCACAATTGATATTTTAATAATGATTTGTTAATAAATAGGTGATAGAATAACAAAATTAAATAGTATATGGTTCAAAATATATGATTTTGGTTCTTAAATATATTTATAATAAACCTATATTTATTTTATATTAGTTTATAAATGTACATAGGAAATTGGATTTAAAGGGGGTTTTGGTTACAATCTCACTGTGTACTGAGATTTTCTATGATTAATTTTTGATGATGATTTATTATGACCTACCTGTCATGATATGAATGAATTTTAACATCCAATATTTATTTATTTAAAATAAATGTTTTACATTCATTTTACTAAATTTATGTATTCATGAGACTAAAAATATGTTTTTAATGAAAATCAACTTTATTTCTCAATTTGGTCGAATTTTTTTTCATCCATATCATTTTTTTCTAAAAATATTTCAAAAATGTTATTTACTAATTTATAATGAATGAATAAAATCATTTTTATTCATGTTTTAATGTTTTAAAAAATTAATAAAAGGGATTTTTTTTTCATTTTTCCAATGAGAGACATGTTGACTTTTTATAAAAAATAATGACATAAATGTTTTCTTTTAAATTATACAACTTTAATGAATTTTCCTGCCATCATAAAAACTCATTGTTTTAAATATTCCATTTCATGTTTCAATTTTTCCTATAAAAGATATATTTTTCATAAAATTTTGGAAATTTTTATAATAATATAGGTTATTTAAAAATGGAATTTTTGTTTTTTCTCAAGAAGGTTTTTACTGGTCTTTTTTTTAATATTTTTATCGATGAATGAAACAATACGTTGATTTTAATTATGATTTTCTGTTGATATGATTCATGGATACCATTATTTTTCTTTATATGGATGTTTTATGTTTATGATAAAATGAGTTTTATATAACATAATTTTTTTCCATGGGATATTATATGATGAAATGATGAAATGTATATAAAACCCATTTCTCTTCCATGGGTTATGCAATGATGAAATATTTATGAATCCCATTTTCTGTCATGGAGTCTGTTATGCTGAATTATTTATTATCTTATAGAACACATATATAAGATTTTTATTATGTGTTGCGTGGGACCTATATCTCCCTCCAATTAATTGGTAAAATATTAATATCTCATGAGATATATTGGAATGGAATTGGGAGTGAACTATGTTTAGTAAAGGAGGTTATGCCCTACTATGGACATGTGAGTGAATATTAAATTCTATGATAGATTAATAAATGAAATTATTCAACTATTATAGTCTTGGAATAGATCCTTGAATAATATGAAAATGATTTTATATGATTTTATATATTCCAAAAACACATGGATTATACCTATATTATGCTCTCATGGATCATTTTATTTGGTTCAATTAAAATTCATGTTTTATAATATACCACAATTTATTCCATAACTCAAAATTATGATCTATTATATACAAGGTATAGTTTTAAAATATTAATATCATGTTCTCATACCCTTTTTCTTATTTTATTCTTGTAAGATCATTGATATCTCCCTTGATTACCATTACATAGCATCAGAGCTCTTATTTTTTTATGTTTCAACTCATATAGTTATGAATAAGTGTTTTATGTATGATATGTTTATAATGAGTGATATTTATTAATATATATGTGGGAGATACTGTAGAATTATGATAAAAAAGTTGTTTACATGTCAAAATTTCTAAAGGCACTAGGGCTATACAATTATGAGATGGTATGTTGTGTAATATATTGAATATTCATCTATTTTAACGTGACATCATCAGATGTAATGTGTGGGTTTCAATTTTTGGTATCATAGTAAGGTTTATTTGACCAATCAAGACTAGGATGAGATAAATTTACTAAAAACTTGGGAATGATTATAAGAAATGGATATAATTATAATATTTTTGTAATGATCATGAATAACCTATATTAAAACTTCATTTCCATAAAATATGGTGTCATGATGTATGGATACTTTAAATTAATTTTCATTATTATTTTGTTTCACACTCTTATTATTGTTTATTATACTATGCTTATTAGTTTTAGTCAATGTCTTAAAACCGAAGGAATATTGTTATAGTTTAATGTGATGGTCAATGGAATGATTATCCTCATGAGAATCCAAGTTAAATAAGAGATGGAATGTGAAACATTATGATTATTACAAATCTAAAATCCTAGTATATGATTAAAAATATCAAAATTAGTTAGTTTTTAACACACATAATAATATAACTATATAAATCTATAAATACCATGAAGAAAATAAGATTTAGATTCTATCATGCCTAGAATGTGGGAAGAAGAACTCAAGAAAATGATTGATAAGAATGGGAAAATGTTTTGAGTGTGGAAGAAAGGAAACATAGAAATTAATTTCCAATTAAATTGAAATTTTTAGATGACACAATGGACATGAATAATAGTCTCCCATAGGAATCCTCAATACTTTAATGTTTTAAATGTGGAAGGTATGACCATTATCTAAATTAATGTCCAAGGGTAAATATTGAGAAAAAAATCACAATGATTGTATGTGTAATGGTTTTATAGATGATTATGAAGAGAATATGAATGAAATATAAATTATATGGGAAATTTTAACCATATTTATTATTTTAAATTAATAAGCATAATTAAATTTATGCTTACGAATCATAATATATGATTCATAATTTCTATTTATAGGAATTATTTATTTGGGAATAATATGATGAAGTATAATTATTTATTTAAGAATGAAGTGGGATGATTTAAGTGTTTATGTATTTTTATTTAACAATTCAAGTATACAAGGGTTATACTAATGATATTCTGGTAAAAAAATCATGAAACATTTAAGGATTCTTTAGTAGTAATTTTTTTCTTTAAGGATTTGAAATCATATTTCGAATGGAACTAATAACCTGGAAAAGTGATTTTTTGGTAAGGTGATATTTTTGGAGAAAACATGATTAATGGAAAGATAAACCCTAATATGTGTCTTCTATTGCTTAAATAAATATTATTTGTGAATAATAGAGGATTGAAATAGATAGTATTGTTAACCTTAAAATTTGTTGGTTATTTGAAAAAAGAGAGTTTTAGGCCATATTTAATGAAGTTTATTGAATTTTTTTTGACTTATGTAATATATTCAATAGTTGTGAAAATTTTATAAAATAAGGATTGTGTAAATTTTTTGAGAATATATGTTTTCACATTAGGTAAAAATAAATGTTAATGATATGATATTGGGTTTATAAGTTTAAGGTTCATCATAATTTCAATTGCATCAACACCCCCTTTTAATGTTTTAGGTGATGAGATTTTGATACTCTATTGAGGAATAAATATAAATTGGGGTTGGTAAATTATTTAATGAGATGTTAATTATAGACTACTAGATAATGGGATTTAGATAATTCTGATGTATGCAATTAGATTCATTGACAAGGAAATACTTTAAAATATATTTATAGTTATTTTAAGTATTACCTTTCAGTTTGGTATCTAAATTTGATTCATGATATTTTGGTAAATTTCACTATTTTATGACATTATATAGTAATTTAACATGGTGGGTAATGATAATTTGGAGATGTTTCATTAGTTATAGGTATATTTGTCCATTAATAATGGAATGTGATTTAAACAAATTTATATTTTTTAAGAATGAAATAATTTTTTAAGATGAATAGTATTATATAGCATTTTAAATTCAATTTTTTTTTTGAATTTTTTGATTGTTGAAGTAATTAATTTTTTGGTGATTAATGTTTTATTTTTTTATATTTTTGTATAATTACTATTAAAATTATCTGAGGATAATCATTTTTTTATTTTTTATAATATATAATAATGTGAGAAAAATTATAATATACTTATTGATCCATTTGAAGTTGATTTTAGTGATTCAAGAAAAAACAAATTTCTCAAATACACATCATTTTGAGTAATATATTATATTTTGGTTGAAATTTATTAAAGAATTAAATTATTCTTGTAAAGTAAGTATATTTTCTTATGTTATTAGTCTAGATAGTAAATTAATTTCTAAACTCTAGGAGAAGGATGTTATGTGAAAAATGATAACTTATAACCTTTAGCTCAATTGAGTTGATGGACTTTTAATGTAACATCCCATGATTTTAAAAATAATGACTTTGTTCTTTAACGTACAACATAGGAAACACTGAGCGTAATCAAACTGTGACTTATAATTATAAAACAATTATAACCTAGCCATTAAGTTTGTAGAATTGAATAGTAATAATGATTTTTTAAAATATATATTTAATTATTTTAATAAATATAATTATTTTGATTTATTATTAGAAAATAGAAAAATAATTTTTTTAGTAAAGTCATTTTATTCTTTAAAAATATATTTTCTTGATTTTTTTCCTTTTCTTTTGTGAGTGAATATTATAATTAATTTTTTGAATTTTTATAATATTTTAAAATAGTTATAATTTTTAAAAAAATCATATCATAATTATATTTGGGTGAAGCTTTTTAATTTTTTAGATAATATCGATTTTTCATTGAATAGTGAAAAATACTATGTTATATTGAAAACTTTGTTTCTATTTAAAGTATTTAAAAATAAAAAATATTTTGGATTTTTTTTAAATTTAACTATTTACTTTTCATTTAAAATAATTAAAATATTTTTATTTAAAATTAATTTCATACTCGGAATTAGCATAAAAATATTTTTTATTTAGAAATGTCAATTTTCTAAAAACTCATTTTCATCACATTTTTCTAGTTTGATTTTAAATGAAATTATAAAAATTATGTGTTCTGAATTTTGAAAAATGGTTTCCATTTTTTCCATAAATGGGTCCAAATTTAGTAAATAGTTATGTTTTATTTTTGGAAAAATCAATAGTACACCTAATATATTTTTTATCATGGTAAAGGGTAATTCGAGTAATTAAAGTTCAAAATAAAATAATAAGGATTATAAAATTCCCCAAAACATTTCATATTTTTATATTATGAGTATATTTTTTCCATAATCATCTAATATTCTCTTATATGCTCTTTTTTACACTTGGATTTCATTATAACCTTTATAATATTTTATTTAATGAAATTTCACAAACATCACTCTCTTATTTTTAATAACTATTAAATTTTTAAAAATGTTTTAACAGGATTTAATGTTCTTTTACAAATACTATTTTCAAATTTATAAGGTTTTCTTTTATCATTGTAATTTATTGTGAATTTCTAATGAAGAAATAACTACCTTAAATTCTTACGCAACACTGATGTAGTAATTATTCAATTAATAGGAAAATCTAATAAATGATACTAGAAATATTAAAAGAAATAAAAAGTTAGATAATTAATGTGATCCAAGAACTTTATATATGAATATTACATGTTTGAGATGTGTCAAAATATATTTATAGAATATTACTTATTTTATTATGTACTTAAAGTCAATGTAATGAATATTACCAAAAATTAAAATTAATGATATTTTAAAATAATTAATATTTTATTAAATGATATAAAATTCCTATTTTTTTTATTTTTCCAAGTTACTATTATATAGTTTATAATATCATAAATGGTTAATTTATGGGACATTTTACCATTTATATTAAATAAATTGACACTAAATGTGTAAAGACCCTGTTGTGAGTCTCTGTTTTTTAAATATAACATGGTATACCTAGGGAAAAAGGCCAGTTATGAATGATTATATATATATACTGATATTAATGAAATTAATTTATTAATTTAAATTTATTTCCCAATTTTTATTATTTATATAATGACATTAATTTCTTATTCAACGCCGATAAAATATTTCTTCAATTTATAAAAAAATATAATAATAAATTTTAAAAATATTAAATAAAACATAATTTGAATGAGTTAATGTCTACCATGAATTTTATAGTTTAATAAAACATATTAGTGTTTTTTAATGGAATAAATTATAATTTAAACTTTTTTCTATATTTATTTTAATACAAATAAGTGAATAGGGTCTCAATTGACATTAATGAAATGTTATGAGAATAATAATATATTAAATTAAATTAAAGACATGAAAACATAAAAAATGAAAAAGGGGATAATATATTAAATTAAAACTTATCCCTTATATATTTTTAGTCTTTTAGAAACTATTTGTATTTAGAAGAAACTTATTATAACTTAATCTTTTTGGAAATTCCAAAAGTGACCCTCACATCGGTTATCGAAGGGCAACTACTCCCTCACATATTTACACCACATTGAGCCTTATATCTCTACCAAGATATGAAAATATCACTTCTAAACTTCCCTAGAAGAATATTATAAGTTTAATTATTCCCAAAATTCTATCCTTATATATGGGATCCTGCCTTTTTTATTACATAACTTTTCGTTAAATTCTACAAATAGAGGATCTTTAAAGTCTAGTGTCTTGGAAATCAGGAACAATATACATGAAAAAATTAAACATATTCTAATACACTTGTAGGGATTCATCAAAGGTTCATCCTAAGTAAAATTACTGCATCTCATAACCTGGATACATACATCAATGGAAAGGGTGAGCAGAAGGCCCAGTAAGGAAAGAAAGGGAATTAGTTTACTTGTGATATCAATAAAAACTTGATGAAAAACATAAAGACATGAGAAATGGAAGTAGAGGCATATCATAATGAAGATAACTTGACCCATAACATGAATATGTGGTCACAACATTTAATTTATACATTCATGAACATATCACCAAGTTTCATCCCAAAGGTTTCATAAATATTATCAAGGTTATTCACCAAGGTATTGTGAAACTTGTCATCTCTAGAGATTAAATTCTTTACCTAATGCATTGGAGTGTTATCAAGGTGCACCCTTAATATGTATTTATTTTCATGTGATCCAAATAGATCAATATCAAAAATTTAATAAATAACTCATAGAGAATAAAAGAAATGGGTTTCATTTCAAAATCGTGACGTTTTAAAAGTTCTTAAAAATAAGATCATTATGTCATTTATAACCCATGGAAAGGGAGAGAGGGTTATATATATGTCAATTCTAGAATAAAAACATATCAATATTATTTCTTTATGAATACCCATATAAATGAAATAGGTTTGGTTATTCACAAAAATAAAATAAGATAATTTTTGGGAAAAAGAGAGAGGTTTTGAGAGAAAATTCTAAAGCATAGAAACTATATAACATGGTTTTGGAAAATGTTGAAAAGAGGGGGGAAAAGATTCACCCACTCATAAAAAATTAATAATAAAGTATGGGTAAATAATAAAAATAAATAAGATCATGGTATGGATATTTTAAGTAAATACCATATGAAAATGAAACTCGAAAGAAAAGAGAAGGTGTGATTTCTTTTACGAAAATTCGGCAGCCTAACAGCATTAATTAAAAATTCATAAAATCGGTTGATGAGATAAGAAATGGTCTCTCATAAATTGGACATGAAATTGAAAGTAATAAGGATATAGAATAACATACCCCAACATAATAAGATAGAAAATAGAAGACATAACATAAAGGAAGTCATGACTTAAAAGAGGAGGGTGAACGTTTCCCTTAACATGAAGAGTGACTTTAAAAGCTCGAGGTTGGAACCTTGGGGGATTGAGGGAAACTTGGGAGGACTCCTTTTGTGGTATAAAGACTAGAGTTTCGTTGAGGAGGATTTTGGAATGAAATGAATGATGGAATGGCTTGGTATTTATAGGAAAAGTGAGGGAATATTTAATTAATTTCCAAGGGACACCTCATCGGTGGTATTTGCAAAACCATGGGCTTTCCCATGGTATTGTCAACTTGGGACACCTCATAGAATATTTTACTATTAACTAGTCTAATATAAGGATTACATAATCATTACATAATTAATGTTGTCATTAAACACCTGAAACTAAAAACTGTATTTTTACTATTCACCGAAAATTGAACTGTTTCAAAAAAATCCCAAAAGTTTACCCTAACCTAATATCGATGATCTGAATTCAAAAATGAACTCCGTTTTATGAAAATAATTTTCTAAATATTGTAAATTTAATTTCTAAATAAAATTATTATTTATTAAAAAAACAACTCTAAAACTATAACTTGTTTTGTAACACCTTAAAAAAGCAATCAAGGTCGCATAAAATTATCGTATAACCATAAGACAATAAAGTAAAAAATTTATTATTACATTTTATGAAAATAAATTTCCATTTTAAAATATTAAATTAATTATAAAATTTTAAATAAAGTATTTATTACATACAAAAATACCAAAACTTATACTATGATCGTTTTTTCACTTTTAAGATGTCAAAATTGTATTTATACATTCATGGGTGAAGTTTCTATTTTTTTGGCTGATTTACTATTCATTACTATTCATAAGGTTAGGTTACTATAATAAAAAATTTTGTTTGTCCTATCAGACTCTAAATATCTTATTAAACACTACTGTGTATGTCTGTTTTTCGAAAATAATTTCACAAAAAAGTTATTTATAATAAAATATTTTATACTATTCATAAAAAAACACTATTCATCAAATAATATTAATTAAAAAACACTATTCATAAAACACTATTCATCAAATTAAAACTTAGAAAATTTCTAAAAATTCATCCTTGGGTAATTTTGATATTTGAAATTCAAAAATGATGTCTATTTAACCATAAAAATTTTCTAAGTATTATAAAATTTTCTTTTAAATATAAAAATCCTTAGTTTTTAAAAATAATAACGGATAGAAAATGAATAGGTAAATTACATAGTTAAATTTCTGAAACATAAAAAAAATAAAATTATTTTATCATTTTCATTTAAAAATGGGTGTTTTAATCATATTATTTAATTAAAATAATCATTATTCCATATACCTTAATTTTTTATAATAATTATATCATTATTGAAAACTAAAATTTGGGTATGATGTAATTTGATGTGATTATATTGTAAAAAATAATAAAAAGTTATTATGAGGAAAGAGATCCATAAATAGAAGAAGTTCATTTTTTTCAGGTCGTTACATTAGATCCCTTTAGAGGAAATCTAAAGTAGTTTTTTAAAGAACATGTAATCATCCAAACTGATCTCATTATTTTTATACTCTTCATCAACTCCTCCAAATCTATTTTATTTATCATAAGATAATAATATTATTATAAAATATGTTATGATAAATTATTATAATTATAAAAAAACCATTATAAACCCTCTTTCCCATCAAATGAGAATTTAATGTATCGCTCGTACGTACGTACTGCTTACCATCTATACATAGCTATATGATTAATTTTACATAACCATATATTATGGATGTGTATTATGATGGGTTTAATGTTTATATAATATATTAATGACATAATTATATATATGTAATTATTACATCACATCTACGTTCATATCATCTAATCCTTTGGTAAACGATTACGTCGTTTGTGTGTACGTGTAGACTACCACCTCTATGAAGTGATGTGATTGTTTTTTCATCAATATTTTACTTGGATGGTAACGAGGATGAATTTTATGAATATATATTGATATAATAATAATTTTAATAGGATATTTATAATTAACTTTATTTTATTTCATTAGTATAAAAATGGATACAGTCTTCATGCATACGTACGACTTACCGTCTCATTGAACGTACAATTTATTGATGAATCTAACTTTATATATAATAAATATATATGATATTTATATCATAATTAGTATTATTTATTTTATGAAACCAAGATAAATGTACAAGTACCATAAATATAGACCTGGAATACTCATGATAAATGAAATAGTTAACACTAAGAAATAATGAATTTAATAAGGAATTATTAATAAATGGTGAATTTAATTGATATAAATAGATCGTATATAATGTTATAAGTATGAAAAAATTATGTTATATATGATTAATAATTTTATATTTATTATAATATAGTATATAATGATTTTTAAGAAAGGAAAACTTGAGGTAATGATTTTTGTCTCACTTTTATTTATGTGGGACACATTCTTTACATGCCACTTCATTCTTTTATGTGATGTATATACTGACCATAAATGTATTTTATTATAATAAAAATGGATATTATGGGATATTCATATATATAGTTGGTTCTTTCTTTCATGGGTATTATTATTGAAAGGTTTCTAAATTGGAAAGGGTTTTATTTCACAATCTCATCAGTATTCTAGATTTTTTACCTTTATGTATACTTTGGGAGAATTGTTTTATATTTATATTCAATATCAGTTTTTATAAATATGTTTTAATGAATGTTTTTAATATTATCTGATTATTTTAAGGTTATTCTTTCCCATATTTTACTCTTTATAGTTTTTTTAAAATCATCATTTTTATCATTTTCTAATTTAGGTATGTTTTGAATTTGTAAAAGGAATAATGTTTTTTAAATTATACATAACGAAAAGAATTTCCAACCATTATAATTCCTTTATACATTTAAGATTTATTTACAATTTTATAATTTTATTTTCAGATAAAATTCTATTTTAATTTCATGGACAATTTTTGAATTTAAAATGTCATTTTTAAAGAGTATTTTCCTCAAGAAGGATTTCATGATAATTTAATGGTATCTCTATTCATAAACAAAAAAAGTACTTGATTATACTTATTCTTTACTTGGGTTATAATCCAATGATTCCATCCTTATTATTTCTCTATATAAATTCTTTTTATGATGAAAATATTAAATATTTATAAAACCAATTTCTTTTCCATGGGTGATGCTA
Source organism: Viscum album (assembly GCA_963277665.1). Lineage (NCBI taxonomy): Eukaryota > Viridiplantae > Streptophyta > Magnoliopsida > Santalales > Viscaceae > Viscum > Viscum album. The sequence continues at coordinate 1,483,257,710 of OY728164.1, read as the reverse complement.
TGATGAAATGTTTATGAAAACTATTTATTTCATATGTTCTGAAATGACAGCTGATTCATGATCACGTGTAAAACATATGTAGGATTTTTATTATATAATATTTGGGACCTATATATCCCTCCAATACATTGGTAAATGTTTTATATCTCATGATATAGTTATTTGAAACAAGTTGATGTTCTTGATATTTTATGGTAAACAAGTTGAAGTGCTTGATCTGTTATGGGAAACAAGTCAATGTGCATGATCCACTATGGGATATAGGTGTTTATGCTTGATCCGATGGTCTTGGTAGTTAACCATGACATGTAAAATGGTTTCTGTACTTATGATGGTCCCATACACACAAATTTATGACATGAATTTATGGTTTATGAGTGAGTATTGATAATTTCTTATTCTTGTGATTTATGTCTTTTGAAATGATAATTATTTATTCCATTAATCATGTTTATGATATTTTTTAGACTGGGTATGAACATTTTATGTTATTTTGATGAATCTTATAGAATTATGGTTTCTTTATGATTGCATCTAATTATAGATAAATATCTCCCATGCTTAAACTTACTGAGCATCTTAGATCACCCTTTCTTATGTTTCCATTTCCATAGGTAATAAATAATGATTATAAATGATTTTTTCTTATAAAGGATTAATATTTGGGGATGGGAGATGTTGGGTATGTTGGGAGATTATGTTGAACATTTTGAACCTTGTATATATGAACCCATGTTGTTAAGAGTTTGTCATAATTCTCTAATATTATAAACCTAAAAGGTCCTTGGGTATGTAATTGGCCCAAAATTTCAATTCGATATTGTCTATTTTGGATAGAAAGAAAAATTGTGTCACATTTAATTGTAGAAAATCATGAAATGTAATGTTTATATTTTTTGCACCAGATCTTGGAGGGAGGGTCATGGGATGTTATAGTTGGTATCAGAGGAGAGTTTATATAGACTTGGATATTAAGATTTTTTTATGTGAAGATATCTTAAGATTTATGGATACAACAATGTGATTATTATTTTATGGTTGATCATAATTTCAATGTATTGAAATCCCCTTTTAAGGTTCTACGTCATGAATTTTTAATGTACCTAATGATATTTTGGGAGAAAGTTATTTTTTTGGTATATGTAACCATTATTCTTAACATGTAAAATATTTATTTGAGGATGAATGCTCATTTCATTTTGTGAAAATAAGATTAAGGTTATGTATAACCTTTAGAGTTTGTAAGAACTTATAATTTTAAGTAATTATGGGTTATTCGATCTTTTAGGATGCATAATGAATGCTATGAGATAACCATCAGAGTCAAAAAATTTCTTTATCGATATATTTACTAAGATAGTATTTTTATGATGATTTTTAACACATTTCTGGAAATTCTATAAGGATTATATTAATATAGTTTTAAAAACATGACAACATGTAGTCTTGGTGACAACCAATCACATATAGTAAGGATGATAGGCTTGCACCCACAATATAATAGAGATAAGGGTGCCTAAATTACCACCGACCTACATTATATCCTCACTAGTTTGAAGTTGTTTTTTTTATCATTTAACTATATGGAAGGTAAAATTTAATTTAATTTTTAGGAATATATATTTTATCATATAGATAATTGTAACATCACGTTACATTTTCAGGTAATTTTGATGTTTCTAAGTACCTCTGTTTTGGAGTAGTGACTTGGGAGAGTCGAAAGAACTTTAAATGATGTTTTAAGGCAAAAGGGAAGTCGCACGGGTCGTGCATGGGTTGTTTAAACCGTGCGGCCAAACCGTGCGTAATTGGTCATGGAGGCAGTAGCTTCCACACGGGTGGCACACGATTTGTCTAACTGTGCGGCCAAACCGTGCATGGAGTGTCTGCTGAGGCAGTGGCTAACACATGGTTAGCGCACGGTTTTTCTAACCGTGCGGGAAAACCATGAGACCACTTAATTGAGATCCTATAAAAGTAGATCTCCCACATTTTTGCCTCTAAGTGCCTCATTTTTCCTTCTTAGTGGCCCTAACTCGGGATTTGTCTTCTCCTAAGGCCATAGAAGGTTCTCCCATCATTCCAAAGGTGATCCAAAGGCTTCTCTTGGTGAATCAAAGTTGGATTCTTGAGGCATGTGATCATTCTTCATTGTTCTTGATCGGTTTCTTAGATCTACTTCTCCTCTTCTCTCTATTTCTTATATCTACACCCGTTATGGATAGATCTAAGTGTGTGGATGCCAAATATGATGATATTTGGTCATGATATTTCAAGGAGAAGAGATCAAAGGCAGCTTCTTGAAGAAGCAACATGGTTTTCTTGAGCATTCTCGACCGTTGTGGTTTTGTTCAAAACCTTTGAGGTAGGTGGTTCCATCCCGACTTACCAAATTTATTATCATTGTATTTTCTTGATTTATTTCAATTGTTGATTTAAATTCAATTTCTCAAATTTTCTTTCAATTAAATTGATAAAAACTCAATTCCAGTGAATCGAGATATTTGAAATGGTTTTGGAATGGAAATTTGGAAAACACAATTCCATTGAATTGGGTGTGTTTATGGAAATTTGCTGATTAAAATTGTTTAATTTAAATTGTGTATTTTATGGAAATGATTTCAATTAAATTGTTGAATTTAATTGTGGAAATAAATTGTGTGATGATGGAATTAGTTTTGATTGGATTTCAAACTGGTGAAAATGGCTTAAAATGATTTGATAGAAACGCAGTGGTTTTATCTTGTGAAAAAGGCATATTTTGAATAAAACCTATTTTGGTTTTAAATGAAATGAAATTGGCACTTTTGGAATGGAAAAATGGTATTGACCGTATTTTAATAATTCTTAAAATAGTTCACCCATCATTTAAGAGCGCATGCAAGCCTTAGGTAGTTAGTGAGTTATTTATATACACTCTACGCTATGACAACGTTCTAAAACAAACTTGTGGCGGGTCACATCCCCGATGGGTTGGTGACGAGTCTCCTTTGGCTAGTGTCATAGGGATGTGTGTATACACATTTTGCTGAGTTCACATAGAGAGTGTGGAATCCTATAACTTGTTAATACTATCGTACCTTTTGGAAGATGACCATGTTGCTCACTTGTTTATTTATATTTGAGATATAAATGTATGCCAATACTTTTGAACTGATTTACATGCCTTCTGAATTTATATAAGTTGTTTTGCTTAAGCCATTGTTTTATAAATATTCCATCATTTGGAAAATCATTACTTAAAATATTTATTTTCATAATTTGAAAATGTATAGCATGTTTTGTTAAAATATGCTTTTGAATTTACAAACCTGTTTATTGGAAAATTGAAAGCTTTTCTTTGGATAATCTATATTTGGAATCTGTTAGGGAATCTTTGGTGGTATCCTACTGGGCTTAGGCTCACACCCTACTTTTTCCTTCAGGTGTTTTTAGACTTTCTTCTTCTAGGATCAAGCAAAGGGAAGGGATATCTTTGAGGTGGATCCAGTTGTTGATCTATGGTCCTTATGAGTTGTGTACTTAGGGACCTTGGGGCTATTTTCCCTTTTTTATTACTTGGGTTGTAGTACTTTGGGCTTTTTATGCCACTTTGTATTCTGGTACTTTACTCCCGGTGAAGTTTCTTTTGTTATGCATACTGTTTTTTTTCTCTTGCTTATGCATTCTTTTGGAAAAATCATTCCCACTTGTATGTTGTATGATGCTAAGTGCTAGTCGCCGACCCATGGGGATCGAGAACGCCCTTCGGGCTATGTCATGGCCGGATCGGTTATCGGGTTACCAGGGTACCCGAGCTGGTTCGTGACAAAGTGGTATCAAAGGGAAGGTTTAAGCATCTTGCCTTGATGATAGTATGCATTTGACTATTCTTGTCGAGACTTAGGAGGTAGTTGTGATTGAGTGCCTGGACAGATCTCATCGCATTGAACCTTAATTCACCAGGGTTGGTTAGGGAAATACGACTTGTGGATTAGTTCTAGTATTTTCCCTGTTTTGATTTGGATAGAGTGGAATCCAAATCTTATTATCCATTCTATTAAGAATAGTTTTCCTTTTTACTCAGTTTGAGTGTTAATATTATGTCTTTTTATATTCTGATGATGTGTAGCATCATGCCTCGAAGAATAAGTGGGAATCAGATAAAAAAAAAGTCTACTGCTGAATCTCAGCAAGTGAGTCCTATTGTGGATCTGAGTTTGGTTGAGGTGATTTTTCACACTGTCCAAGCTCTGAGACAGGCACCACCTCTAGTTCCTATTCAGGCTCCAGCTATATATCCTCATAGTGATATTCTACGAATTTGTTCTCAAGAGTTCCTACACCAGAAGCCAATAGTTTTCAAAGTCTCCAATGACCCTCAACATGCTGATGAATGTTTGAGTAAGATTGAACGTCTGTTTGGGTTCTTGGAGACACCTGATGTGATCAAGGTGAAGTGTGTCACCTTTGTGCGGGAGGGACCAAGAAGGAGATGGTGGGACATGATAGTGATGGCTGAGAAACATGAGGGTTTGGAGTGGAAATACTTTAGGGTTATTTTCACTAACTAGTTCTATCCAGAATCAATGGTGTTGGCCAAGGCTGTGGAGTTTTTCAAGCTTGAGCAGGCCAAAAAAACCGTGACTGAGTACTCAAATCGATTTTCTGAGTTGGTACAGTTTTCTACTGAGATTGTATCTAATGAGAAGATGAATGATCGATGATTTGAGTTGGTACTTCAACCAGATATCCATTATCATGTTTTCTTACTGAAGCTACCCACTTATGTAGATGTGCTGGATAGGGAGATGATGGTTGAGTTGGACCTGGAAGTAAAGTCAGGGTTGAAGGGAGTTCCTTTTCCTCCTAGTGGTAGTGTTGGTTCCTTTAAATAAAAAAGGATGCACGACGTTTCTCATGGTAGTTCTCGACAACAGAGTCATTCTAGACCTCCGGTAGCACCAGGAGGGGCTTCATTGACTTTCTATTAGTGTGGAAATCCAAGACATTCTAAGAGGGTTTTCACTGAGGCACCAAAGAACTGTAACTCCTGTGGACATTTAGGGAACCTACAAAGATTCTTCCATCACTTCTCTACTCCACGTAGTGGAACAAGATCATCAACACCACCAGAAACTGCGGGGCAATCAAATGATTCACGTACAAAAGGGTTCCAACCACAAGAATCTGGAGCGAAGCTTCTTCACGTAGTGGAAGAGTCTATAGAGGTAGCTGATACAGGTCCTACAACTGTGAGAGGTACCATTACTATAGATTCATCTTTAGTGAAAACTCTTTTTGATACTGGTGCATCTCACTCATTTATTTCAACCCATATTGTTAATCTTTTTAATCTACCTATGGAACTTTTATCTTGTGCGATGGATATTACTACACCCCTTGGTACAATGAGAGAGAAGGGTCTCCATAGTCTTGCTTGTGTCTTCTCTCTATCAGATGTTGATCATGCTTGGAGTTTTTTTGGTTCTCAACATGAAATATTTTGACATCATATTTGGGATGGATTGGCTCACTAACAATAAATCCCATATCGATTTTTATCTTCGACGGGTCTACCTTACTACACACAGTGGTGTGCCTCTTGTTTTTCAAGGAGAATGGGACCCAAGGTCAAGCAGAGCTGGATCCTCTTATCCAGAGTTGTGGAAAGTTCTATCGGTGTTTACTTTTGATCTAGAGAGAGATTCAATGTGTGGTGATCTTCCTCCAGTCGTCGCTGAGTTTACCGACATGTTTCCTTATGACTTATCTAGTTTTCCACTAGTAAGGGAGGTTGATTTTTCTATTGACTTAATGCCTGGTACTCAACCAGTTTATATTCCCTCTTACCAAATGGATCCAGCAGTACTAAAAGAACTGAAGTCTCGGTTAGATGATCTTCTCGAGAAAGGATTTATATGCCCAAGTGTGTCACCTTGGGCAACACCAGTTCTCTTCACCAAGAAGGCTGATGGTTCTCTTCACTTATGTGTTCATTATAGAAAGTTCAATCAAGTTACAATAAAGAAAAAATATCCGTTACCATGAATTGATGATTTTTTTGATCAATTGAAAGGGGTGAAGTGGTTTTAAAAAATTGATCTTCGATCTGGTTACCATCAGTTGAGGATAAAATAATCTGACATTCATAAGACCGCTTTTTGGAGTAGGTATGGCCATTTTGAGTACCATTTTATGCCTTTCACCCTAACAAATGCTCCAACAGTTTTCATGGACTTGATGAACACGGTTTTCCATGAGTATCTAGATACTTTCATGGTAGTGTTTATGGATAACATTCTTGTCTACTCCAATTCTGAGGAGGATCATTGCATCATCTGAGAACAGTTCTGGGTCATCTAAGGAATCACCTACTTTATGCCAAGCTTTCAAAGTGCAATTTATGGATTCAGGAAGTGAAATTCTTGGGACATGTCGGGTCAGAACCAAGAATATGAGTTGATCCTAAGAAGGTGAAGGCTGTTATGACTTGGGAACAACCACGAAATGTTTTAATGATTTGGAGCTTCTTGGGCTTAGTAGGATATTATCACCAATTTGTTAAAGTTTTCTCAAATTTAGCTTCTCCAATGACTGCTCTGACATGAAAGGGAGTGAAGTTTTCTTGGAATGATAAATGTCAGAGTTATTTTGTTGAACTAAAGAATATTTTGACTACTGCACTAGTGTTAACTCTTCCTGAGGCTAGGATAGGTTACGTGGTCTTCTGTGATGCATCGGGTTCAGGTTTGGGATGTGTCCTTATGCAAGGTAATCATGTTGTTTCCTATGGATCTCGTCAGCTTAAGCCTCATGAAAATAACTATCATACCCATGAACTTGAACTTGCAGCTGTAATGCATGCACTTAAGTGTTGGAGACATTATCTTTATGGAGAAAGGTTTAATGTGTATTAAGACCACAAGAGCTTGAGTTATATATTCTCTAAAAAATATTTCAATCTCCGCCAAAGGTGTTGGGTGGAGTACCTGCAATATTTTGACATTGACATTCCCTATACCCCAGGGAAAGGGAATGTAGTTACAGATGCGTTAAGCAAGAAACTTCCATCACAGACTGGGAAAGAATCTTCAAATGAGTGGAGTTTGATGGATATTTTTTCTTAATTGCATATTGGAGTTCAGTGGAAGGGGAATGAAGTCTCTTTAGCTTGTGTTCAGTTGACTTCTGCTCTCCTCGAGTTAATTTTTCAGGAACAAAAACTGGATGATGAATTCCATAGCATTAGGGACTCTCTTTATGGTTGGGAGACCGACACCCAGTGGCCGTTCTCCAAAGAGGGTGTTCTGTGTTATCAAAACTGTTACATTGTGTAACGCCCCGACCCTAGATACCCAGAGTCGGTGCATTATTACATAACATTGGCATGATCACAAAGGATCAAGTCTCAAAAGACTGATTAGTTTAGTAGCCTTGGAAACACTAGATGTATTCATAAGTCTTACATTACATCATAAGGTAAAAAAACTACAACAACATCTTGTCTTCATATCCCCTCATACTATCCCTCCAGGTCATTCATAAATTACTTATTCATAATCCTGGGAAAAATAAAACATTGAAAGGGGTGATCTCAGATGCTCAGTAAGGATAAAATTATAGCAGAAGCTTTCATAGATAAGCATAAACACTTAAGGCAGTTTATAACTAAAATGAAAGCCTTTTAAACTTGAAATTCAGCATAAAATGGAAAAGATAAAATAAAATAATTCCATTTACTTACTCACATGGATATTATACCAGTCGAATGATCACATGAAATATCAATAACCACTTTCATAATGATGGAATGCATAATGCCAGACTATCATAACCACATAGCCAAGGCATCAGGCCAAGACTACAAATAAGATTTTGCCAAGGCCTTGTGCCAAGACACTAGTTTGTCTCATGAGACCTACCGATGCATCGAGGAGCTATAGAGGGCTCCACCCATCACTTATTAAGTCCAATGCATTCCTCATATGAACAGGTTTAAACATAACATAAACATTCGTAGTAAAACTAGCATACGAAATGTCAATACTTTAACCACAAACCATGAATGCTATAAAAATAGCACATCCACAGTCAAACATAACTCATTCGATACAATATGGAAGATTGTATTGTATCAAATTAACCTCAATTAAGAATAATGAAGGATGTTGACATAGATGAAAATAATCATCAAAACTATTTGAGAGAAATATCCCCCTTTTTCTTGAAATCATTTAAAAGTCACACTATTTGTCAAGAAGCCGTTTAAAAATTGATTTTTGAATAAAAGTGTCCCATACCACTTTGAAACTTTCAAAAGGAGTTTTAATCTTAAAACTTTAATGTCCATATAAATAAATCCTTAAAACCATTTTTTAAAACATGGACATTAATGAGCAAGATTTAGAAGAATAGGTCTTTAAAACATTTAAAAATGGTATTTTAGTTAGAGTTTCTAACCAAAAGAGAGACACTTGAATACAAATAATTGAGGTAATAAAAAATTTGTAATATCATGAGAATAAAGGGATTCATGATATAATATGTCAAAGTACATTATATACACCACATAAAAGTGATTTGGTGTATAACAACAAAGAAGTCTCAATGGAATGTAAATTGAGATGAATTCTCTAATAAAGGCCGTCTCCTTAGGTTAATGATAAGTCAACAAAATAATTATGTGTGAAAAATATAAATACACTAAATATGATTGGATATTCAGTGTAAAACAATCAAGGACATTCACAATATTCTAGTAAAAACAACACCAATGAATTGGATGTTTATCTCAACAAATCGAGATTGAGTAAACATTACTCTTATCAAGTTCATACCGATGACTTGAGAATTTATAAATGGAGTGATTTTGTGTATAAAAAGTATATCCACATAAAGAGGATGGGAAATTATGACATAATCAAATGAATAGTGATTCCACACATAATCTTGGAGTAAAATAATCAATGAAGTATGCGTAAAGCCGAATGAGTGGAAATTGAAATTTCAAATTCCCTTATCGATTAGGTAACTTACGAAACATACACCCATGAAAGAAGGATAATACCATGATGATGTAAATATCCATAAATTAAAGTATATTACACAATTAATAAAATCATGGGCAGTACATACACCACATGAAATAAATAAGTGGTGAACAATGGAATTCTCACGGAATTAAAAGTGAGATAAGAAACCCCTTAACTTGTAATTTTATTTGGTTGGGGGTAGGTTAACCTCCTGTATAATTTTGAAACAATTGTTATTAAATTATTCATGAATCATATACATTAATATGATATCACATGTGATCTTTTAACATTGCTTTTTTAATAAGATCTTAGAATTATCGTCGTTTCAGGTGTTAACTTACTCGTTTTCCTTTATATGTTTTGTTAAGTAAGACATATTTGTAATGGATAGTTTGTATAATAATAATATCCAGAATTATATCAAGTCCTTATATACTATTATTAATCATCAAATGAGAATTATACTTGAATGGATACGATTGAGAATGAATCTCATCGCGTTCGTGGAGACGGTAGTCCGTACGTACGCACGAGCGACAATATCATTCTTTTGATATTAAAATAATATATAATTGGATGGTATATCATATATATAGAATCATTATCATGATACATTTATTATTTACATGAATTACATATCATTATTATACCCATCCAGATAATAATTTATTGAATAACAATTACACCACGACGTGGAGACGGTAAGCCGTACGTACGCACGTATGGTGACATGTTATTCAAAGGATGGATAGAATAATGAATATGGTTGTACAATATTTATAATAAAATCACAGTATATATACGATACTGGAGTTATTATTTTATAATGGTAACAACAAAGTAAGAGGAAGTGGAAGAAGAAAGGAACTTGAAAAAAGGTGGTGAAATCATTACCTCTTCTTCGGGCTCTTCCTTTTGATTTGATCAAAAGGGATCCTTAGGTTGGATTTCTGATCAAACTAAGGCCTCTATGTTGCAGTGAGGGAAGTTGGGAGAGTATTTGGGCAGAGTTTTCTGAACCAAAAGGTTTTGAAGGTGTGAAGAAATGAGAAGGAGGAGTGCCCTTTTATAAGAGGGGTGAGGGGCACCTTTGGAAAAGCTAGAAATATTAATTTATAATAATTTCATATTCGGTTTCTAATGGCTCCAAATTTTATTATTTAAATTTTAATATGGGGATATGTAGAAGAAAATTCAAAAAATATAATTTAGACAGGTTTGGGTTACTATAATAACCTTATCTTTTAGTTTTAACTCTTAGTTAATTAGTTTGACATTTACCATGTCACTTTGTATTTTTATATTATATAGTTAATAAACTTACTATATAAATCCAAGAGACCCCAAGTGGTCCATTAATTATATAACTATCATGATATAACTCTCTTGGCCGAACTTTATATTTTTAGGAATTTAATATTAATTAATAATATAATATTTTTTTTAAAAACTCTTTTATGTCAATTTTGACACTATTCAATAGTTGATTTTTGTGAAACTCCTAACAGAATGATTACTTAGAAAAAAGTCATCTAAATCAATCATAATATGTCATATTATCCTGGAAAATTAGTTTAATTCATTAAAAGTCTCAAATTATATTTATTTGGGTATTTATAATATCAATTATTTTAATTTTTTACTATTATGGTAATTACTGCATCATCATTGTGTCATAAATAAATTAAATTATATAATGTCTAAAAATTATAAATAAAATATAATTATGTATGAAATATTTTTATATTTATAATGAATATTTATAGTCTAAAATCCAACATATATAACCCTATGTAAAAATTGTTTTTCTAAAAGCTATATGCTTATATCATTTTTGCACTTATTTTAACTTAATTAAAATAAAGTGCCCCTATCACTTACAAGTGGCTCCATGGGGTACCAAAATCGACCCAAAGATGCCCATGGTCGTCCATGTATCAACCAATAGGGTTAAGACACGTTTTAGGGTAATTTAGTATTATTATAATATTATTATTTAACCCTTATTTACCGGATTTACCCTTTACCCATGGTAAATAAAATATTTACCGAAGTAATTATTCAAAATGTCTAAAAATAAAAGTTACCTATTTACAAAATTTGAACATCCTAATTCCAAATATGTAATCCATTTTTCCAAATTCAAAATACATAAGTGGTAGAAATTAATTTAAAATTAATTCCCATTGTTAAAACAAAAAGCGTGTTTTTAAGAGATAATAACTATCAAAAGATTGACACTTGTTTATGTTTGGTTTAATTGTGAAATTATGTCCAATGACAAACATTAAATTAAATGGTAAAAATATATAGTAAATATACTTTAAAACCACTGAAATTAATAATTTACCAATATTAATTATTTCGATTAAAAAAGTTTTTTTAAATTAAAATATAGTAATTTTCACTATTCATCAAAATATAAAAGTTATCCGAAAAGTACCAAAATTTCACCCTAGGATAATTTCGATATTAAGAATCCAAAAATGAGGTCCATTTTGAGAGATATAATTTATAAAATTTCAAAAAGTAGGTATTACTATTCATAACGGCTAGTTCGATTGGTTGTGGTGTGTTAGAATCTCAAAGTTGCGTACAATGCACGCCATTGCATTATTCAAAGGGAAACGTACCATGGAATCTTGGGGTGTTACAATCTCCCCTCATTCAATAAATTGCGTCCTTGCAATTTTTTAAAATTGGGCTTGAGAATATAATGGAAAGTCCCACATTGGAAAGAGAGTCAATAAAACTATCACTTTAAAAGAAAGGAAGAGAGGTATAAAGGTCACCCAAGATAACCCATACTCGGATTACATGTAGGAAAACATGGATATGGATGATAAACTAAGTGTCAAGTTCTAATGGAGAGGGATAGAAATCATGATTAGGAGAAAGTTAACAATAAGAAAACCAGAAACTTGTGTTGGGACAAACGACCATTAGTCTCCTAGTAGGAAAGTAAACGGACAAAATTTTTTTGTTTTAAGTTTCATTACATAAGTATGAGGAATTTATTTATGATATTGACTAAGAATATAAAGATATATACTTACATTTTAAGTAGAGTTTCATTCTTTAATAAATTTCCACCACTAACTCATTTTTTTAAACGATGAGTATTCAAGAAGACTTGGTCACACTGGAAGAGCTAGAATAAACTTCTATAGAATCACATGATCCATACAGGATGAACTATATATTTACATTGTATTTAGAGATTTATCAAAACCAAAATGGTTAGTACAAGATCTAATGATCCCCCAAAAGGATATTCCTTGAGAGAAATAAACACTAATCTTAATTTCCAAAATTAAACCAACAATACCCCAAAGTTAAATAAATACCATTCAATAATAAATTGTCCTTAAAATCCTTTAATATAATAAAAACTAATATTGAAAATCAAAACTTATTAAGAATGTAGTCTTCCACGTTAAATTGTATCTCCAAATGACATTAATTACTCTTAAAGTCACATACTTAAAAGTAATTAACCTAATCATTTCCATAAATAACCCAAATAATTATAAATCCAAAATAAAAACATAGATAAAAATCCACCATTACTCCTCAAATGAAATCCCATACTACTCTATTTTCCTTTGGCATATAGTGTTCTCAACAAAGTGAACAACTTCCAAAATAACATTTATCACTTAATCACCAAATCATTTTCCTATACTAAGGGTATTCATTTGATAAGACATAAGATCCCAAATCAAATTATTATTGATCAACAAAATAATTTAACTAAAAATAATTGTCACACTAACCAGGGACTTCATGTAGTCCAGTGGTAGGCGATAAATCCCAATCGCACTTTGGTTGTGGGTTCGATTCCCACAGCTTTGTCTGACGCGACGAGTTGTCACACGGTCTGCGTGTTGTCCCTTTTCGAAAACTATATTTTATAACATTATAAAAATGAGATAAATTACTCAAAATAACCATAACATAATTTAACCCCAAATGTTATGTCATACCTTGCATTTTCATCCCAAATTATAATAACTTATAATTGCCTCAAACCCAATGATCATATAAAACCAAATGGTTATTCATAACTATATCCACAAGAGAAAAGATAATTATTCCTCAAATATCATTCTCACATGGAAAACTACAGGGTTACAAATACAATAGAAATTTTTTTCAAAGTAAACCCATAAACAAGGAGCACTAACACTTTTTAAACATTTCTCCAACCATTTATTTCCACATATCTTCTTCTTTGACCATGAAAATATCCTATAGAATAGGGCATTCACTCGGGTAATGGTCAGGTCCTCTACATTTATGACAAATGACTATAAATGGATTCTTGGGACCATTTTTATCTTCTTCCATAGTACTCTTCATTTTCCTTCGGCAATTCTTCACTTTATGTCCTTCCTTCCCGCATGTAAAGCATTTCTTTGTCCCATTGAGACACTTTCCTGGGTGTCTCCTTCCACATTTCCCGCATGATGGAAATTGAGGATTTCTTTCTCCATGGTCTCCACTACTGGAGCTCTTATCATTCATCACATTTCTCTTCTTTGTTGAGTCCGGTAATTGGTTAATATATATATTGTTGATCATATTTTTGGAAAATTGATTTGTCATAAAGACGATATCTTTTACGCCTATCAACATTCCATTTTTTTGTTCATTGCCACTACCGTTCCCACCTTGTACATCATTCTCAAAGTCACTATGACTTCCTTGGAATCCAGCCATTGACTAAAACCAGAAAGTATTGTGTGAGTAATAGTAGTCATACAATCATTTAGAGATTAACATGTCACCATATTCTCAATTTGAAACACATTAGGATTAAACAAGGTCATTTACTCTCATCTTATATATATAATACTTTAAATCGATTTGTAAAGAAAATGTAAATTATCCTAAGCATATCCCCTGGGAGTGTCGTAACCAAGAGTGCAGCAAGGCCCGTTGTCGTGCATCAGTTTTCGTTCGAGTCTAGCTCAAAGCAGTGTTTTCGGGTTTTACCCCTAGGTACATCTGTGCCAGAGCCGCCTCTACCTGCTCGTATCTAGACAGGGATGTATTTCTCGGATAACTCACAAAATCTCTACAATACCAAAATTCTAGGAAGTTCTTCTATACTAATCCTCAAAGTTCATCTTAGGTCTATGTGCTCTAATCAGAGTTTATCTAAATCTAGCTTCCAAGGTTTGTACTAAAATTCCTCTGATACCAATTGTAACGCCCCGAACCTAGATACCCAGAGTCGGTGCATTATTACATAACATTGGCATGATCACAAAGGATCAAGTCTCTAAAGACCGATTAGTTTAGTTGTCTTGGAAACACTAGATGTATTCATAAGTCTTACATTACATCATAAGGTAAAAAAAACTACAACAACATCTTGTATTCATATCCCCTCATACTATCCCTGCAGGTCATTCATAAATTACTTCTTCATAATCCTGGGAAAAATAAAACATTGAAAGGGGTGAGCTCATATGCTCAGTAAGTATAACATTATAGAAGAAGATTTCATAGATAATCATAAACACTTAAGGCGGTTTATAACTAAAACGAAAGCCTTTTAAACTTGAACTTCAACATAAAATGGCAAAGATAAAATAAAATAATGCAATTTACTTACTCACATGGATATTCTACTAGTCGAATGATCACATTCAATATCAAAAACCACTTTCATAATGATGGAATGCATAATTCCAGACTATCATAACCACATAGCCAAGGCCTCGTGCTAAGACTACAAATAAGATTTTCCAAGGCCTTGTGCCAAGACACTAGTTTGTCTCATGAGACCTACCGATGCATCGAGGATCTATAGAGGGCTCCACCCGTCACTTATTAAGTCCAATGCATTCCTCATATGAACATGTTTAAACATAACATAAACATTTGTATTAAAACTATCATATGAAATGTCAATACTTTAACCACAAACCATGAATGCTATAAAAATAGCACATCCACAGTCAAACATAACTCATTCGATACAATATGGAAGATTGTATTGTATCACATTAACCTCAATCAAGAATAATTAAGTATGTTGACATAGATGAAAATAATCATCAAAACTATTTGATAGAAATATCCCCCTTTTTCTTGAAATCATTTAAAAGTCACACTATTTGTCAATAAGCCGTTTAAAAATTGATTTTTGAATCAAAGTGTCCCATACCACTTTGAAACTTTCAAAAGGAGTTTTAATTTTAAAACTTTAATGTACATATAAATAAATCCTTAAAACCATTTTTTAAAACATGGACATTAATGAGCAAGATTTAGAAGAATAGGTCTTTAAAACATTTAAAAATGGTATTTTAGTTAGAGTTTATAACCAAAAGAGAGACACTTGAATACAAATAATTGAGGTAATCAAAACTTTGTTATATCTTGATAATAAAGGGATTCATGATATACTATGTCAAAGTACATTATATACACCACATAAAAGTGATTTGGTGTATAACAACAAAGAAGTCTCAATGGAATGTAAATTTAGATGTAATATCTCATAAAGGCCATATCCTTAGGTTAAGGATAAATCAACGACATAATTATGTGTGAAAAATATAAATACACTAAATATGATTGGATATTCAGTGTAAAACAATCAAGTACATTCACACATATTCTAGTAAAAACAACACCAATGAATTGGATGTTTATCTCAACAAATCGAGATTGAGTAAACATTACTCTTATCAAGTTCATACCGATGACTTGAGAATTTATCAATGGAGTTATTATGTGTATAAAAATTATATCCACATAAAGGGGAGTGGAAATTATGACACAATCAAATGAATAGTGATTCCACACATAATCTTGGAGTAAAATAATCAATGAAGTATGCGTAAAGCCGAATGAGTGGAAATTGAAATTTCAAATTCCTTTATCGATTAAGTAACTTACGAAACATACACCCATGAAAGAAGGATCATACCATGATTATGTAAATATCCATAAATTAATGTATATTACACAATGAATACAATCATGGGCAGTACATACACCACATGCAATAAATAAGTGGTGAACAATGGAATTCTCATGGAATTAAAAGTGAGATAAGAAACCCCTTATCTTGTACTTTTCCTTGGTTGGGGGTAGGTTAACCTCCTTTATAATGTTTAAATAATTTTTATTAAATTATTCATGAATCATATACATTAATATTATATCATATTGATCTTTTAACATTGATTTGTTAATAATATCTTAGAATTATCGTCGTTTCGGGTGTTAACTTACTCGTTTTCTTTTATATGTTTTGTTACGTAAGACATGTTTGTAATGGATAGGTTGTATCATAATAATATCCAGAATGATATCAAGTCCTTATATACTATTATTAATCATCAAATGAGAATTATACTTGAATGGATACGATGGAGAATGAATCTCATCGCGTTCGTGGAGACGGTAGTCCGTACGTACGCACGAGTGACAATATCATTCTTTTGATATTAAAATAATATATAATTGGATGATATATCATATATGCAGAATCATTATCATGATAAATTTATTATTTACATGAATTAAATATCATTATTATACCCATCCAAATAATAATTTATTGACTAACAATTACACCACGACGTGGAGACGGTAAGCCATACGTACGCACGTATGGT
The DNA here is from genome assembly GCA_963277665.1 of Viscum album. NCBI lineage: Eukaryota > Viridiplantae > Streptophyta > Magnoliopsida > Santalales > Viscaceae > Viscum > Viscum album. The sequence continues at coordinate 1,483,241,053 of OY728164.1, read as the reverse complement.
GACATGTTATTCAAAGGATGGATAGAATACTGAATATGGTTGTACTATATTTAAAATAACATCAAAGTATATATATGATACTAGAGTTATTATTTTAGAATGGTAATAACAAAGGAAGAGGAAGTGGAAGAAGAAAGGAACTTGAAAAAGGGTGGTGAAATCATTACCTCTTCTTCGCGATCTTCCTTTTGATTTGATCAAAAGGGATCCTTAGGTTGGATTTATGATCAAATTAAGGCCTCTAGGTTGTAGTGAGGGATGTTGGGAGAGTATTTGGGCAGAGTTTGGCCGAACCAAAAGGCTTTGAATGTGTGAAGAAATGAGAAGGAGGAGTTCCCTTTTATAAGTGGGGTGAGGGGCACCTTTGGAAAAGCTAGAAATATTAATTTATAATAAATTCATATTCGGTTTATAATGGATCCAAAGTTGAATATTTAAATTTTAATGTGGGGATAGGTCGAAAACCATTCAACCAATATAATTTAGACAGGTTTTGGTTACTATATTAACCTTATCTTTTAGTTTTAACTCTTAGTTAATTAGTTTGACATTTACCATGTCACTTTGTATTTTTATATTATATAGTTAATAAACTTACTATATAAATCCAATCAACCCCCAAGTGGTCCATTAATTATATACCTATCATGATATAAGTCTCTTGTCCGAACCTTAGATTTTTAGGAATTTAATATCAATTAATAATATAATATTTGTTTTAAAAACTCTTTTACGTCAATTTTGACACTATTAAATAGTTGATTTTTGTGAAACTCATAAAAGAATTATTACATCGAAAAAAGTCATCTAAATAAATACTAATATGTCATATTATCCTATAAAATTATTTTAATTCATTAAAAGTCTCAAATTATATTTATTTGGGTATTTATAATATCAATTATTTTAATTTTGTACTATTATGGTAATTACTGCATCATCATTGTGTCATAAATAAATTAAATTAAATAATGTCTAAAAATTATAAATAAAATATAATTATGTAGGAAATATTGTTATCTTTCTAATTAATATTTATAGTCTAAAATCCAACATATATAACCCTATGTAAAAATTGTTTTTCTAAAAGCTATATGCTTATATCATTTTTGTACTTATTTTAACTTAATTAAAATAAAGTGCCCCTATCACTTACAAGTGGCTCCATGGGGTCCCAAAATCAACCCAAAGATGCCCATGGTCGGCCATGTATCAACAAATAGGGTTAAGACACGTTTTAGGGTAATTTATTATTATTATAATATTATTTTTTAACCCTTATTTACCGGATTTACCCTTTAACCATGGTAAATAAAATATTTACCGAAGTAATTATTCAAAATGTCTAAAAATATAAGTTACCTATTTACACAATTTGAACATCCTGATTCCAAATATGGAATCCATTTTTCCAAATTCAAAATACAGAAGTGGCAGAAATTAATTTAAAATTAATTCCCGTTGTTAAAACAAAAAGCATGTTTTTAAGAAATAATAACTATCAAAAGATTGACACTTGTTTATGTCTGGTTTAATTGTGAAATTATGTCCAATGACAAACATTAAATTAAATGGTAAAAATATATTCTAAATATACTTTAAAACCACTAAAATTAATAATTTACCAATATTAATTATTTCGATTAAAAAAGTTGTTTTTAATTAAAATTTAGTAATTTTCACTATTCATCAAAATATGAAAGTTATCCGAAAAGTACCAAAATTTCACCCTAGGCTAATTTCGATATTACAAATCCAAAAATGAAGTCCATTTTGAGATATAGAATTTTTAAAATTTCAAAAATTAGGTATTACTATTCATAACGGCTAGTTCGATTGGTTGTGGTGTGTTAGAATCTCGAAGTTCTGTACAATGCACGCCATTGCATTATTCAAAGGGGAACGTACCGTGGAAGCTTGAGGTGTTACAAATTGTTCCATTATCGGAAAAGAAGGATGTAATGGGGGATTTCCATAACTCTCAGTGTCCTGCACACCTAAGAACCCCAAAGACGTTCTATGACATGCGAAGATAGTTCTGGTGGCCAGGTATGAGATGAGACATTGCTGAGTTTGTATCTCATTGATATACATGCCAGCAGGTGAAAGACGAGCACCAGAAACCTTCAGGTTTGCTTCAACAAATTCCAATACCTACATGGAAGTGGGATGAAATATCTATGGACATTGTGGTTGGGTTACCTAAAACCCAGAGGAAGAAAAAAACGATATGGTTTGTGATCGACATGCTGACCAATTCAGATCACTTTATACCCATTCAAGATATTACCAAATTTGAGGAGTTGGGAAATATCTATGTGAAAGAATTTGTTCATTTTCATGGAGTTCCGTCTGCTATAGTCTCTGTTAGGGATCCTCAGTTTACTTATCTCTTTTGGAGAGGCCTTTAGGAGGCACTGGGATATTAGGTTCGTTTGATCATGGCATACCATCCACAGTCAGATGGACAAATAGATAGATCTATTCAGGTCATTGAGGATATGCTCCGCGCATGTGTTCTCGACTTCAGTGGGTTTTGGGATGATCATCTGAGGCTAGTTGAGTTTTCTTATAACAAAATTTATCAGTCTGCGATCAAAATGGCTCCTTTTGAGGCATTGTATGGTCATCCTTGTAAATCTCCCTTATATTGGTCGGAGATTGGTGAAAGTTCCTTGGTAGGACCAAGTTTGGTCCAAGAGACAACAACTAAGATCCAGTGGATTCGTTAGAGAATGTTGACAGCACAGAGTCGGTACAAGTCTTATGCTGATCATTGCCATAGACCTTTAGAGTTTTCAGTTGGTGACCTGGTGTTCTTGAAAGTTTCACCCCGATTAGGTCATCGACGGCTTGGGAGGAAAGGGAAGCTTGCTCCTCGTTTTGCGGGACCTTTCGAGGTTGTTGGTCATGTAGGGAAAGTTTCTTACCGTCTAGATCTACCACCACAACTGACATTGATACATAACGTGTTCCATGTATCGCAGCTACAAAAGTATCTCTCTGATCCATCTCATGTTTTGAGCTGGATTGATCTTGAGATTGAACCAGATTTATGTATGACTGAACGACCAGTTAGGATTGTTGATTCTGAGACAAAGGTACTTCGTGGGAAAACGATACCTCTGGTTCATGTACTATGGAAACATAGTTCTGATTCACATGAGACGTGGGAAAGGGAGGAACTAATGAGAGAGAAGTGGCCTCATCTTTTTGACATGGAGGTTTCTTCATAGGCTTTCTGGGGACAGAAAGATCTTATGGTGGGGAGGTTGTAACATCACGTCACATTTTCAGGTAATTTTGATGTTTTTAAGTACCTCTGTATTGGAGTAGTGACATGGGAGAGTTGGGAGAACTTTAAATGATTTTTTGAGGAAAAAGGGAAGTCGCACGGGTAGCGCATGGGTTGTTTAAACCGTGCGGCCAAACCGTGCATATTTGTTCTTAGAGGTAGTAGATTCCGCATGGGCGACACACGGTTTGTCTAATGGTGCGACCAAACCATGCATGGAGTGTCTACTGAGGTAGTGGCTAATGCATGGTTAGCGCACGGTTTGTCCAACTATGTGGGAAAATCGTGCGACCACTTAAATGAGATCCTATAAAAGTGAATATCACTCGTTTTTGCCTCTAAGTGCCTCGTTTTTCCTCCTTAGCGGCCCTAACTTAGGATTTGTCTTCTCCTAAGGCCAGAGAAGGTTATCCCATCATTCCAGAGGCAATACAAAGGCTTCTCTTGGTGAATTGAAGATGAATTATTGAGGTATGTGATCGTTCTTCATCGTTCTTGATGGGTTTCTTAGATCTACTTAGATTTACTTCTCCTCTTATCTCAGTTTCTTAGATCTACGCCTGTTATGGGTAGATATAAGTGTGTGTATTCCAAATATGATGATATTTGGTCTTGATATTTCTAGGATAAGAGATCTAAGGCGGGTTCTTGAAGAAGCAACCCGGTTTTCTTGAGCATTCTCGACCGTTTTGGTTTTGGTCAAAACCTTTGAGGTAGGTGGTTCCGTCCCGACTTACCAAATTGATTATCATTGTATTTTCTTGATTTATTTCACCTGTTTATTTAAATTCAATTTCTCAAATTTTCTTTCAATTAAAATGATAAAAACTTGATTCTTGTGAATCGAGATATTTGAAATGGTTTTGGCATGGAAATTTGGAAAACCCAATTCCATTGAATTGGGTGGGTTTATAGAAATTTTCTAATTTAAATTGTTTAATTTAAATTGTGGATTTGATGGAAATGATTTCAATTAAATTGTTTAATTTAATTTTGGAAATAATTTGTGTGATTATGGAATTAGTTTTTATTGGATTTCAAACTGGTGAAAATGGCTTAAAATGATTTGATTGAAACCCAGTGGTTTTATCTTATGAAAAAGGCATGTTTTGAATAAAACTTGTTTTGGTTTTAAATGGAATGAAATCAGAACTTTTGAAATGGAAGAATGGAATTGATTGTATTTTAAGAATTCATAAAATAGTTCGCCCATCATGTAAGAGAGCATGCAAGCCTTAGGTAGTTAGTGAGTTATTTGGATACACTCTACGCTACGACAACGTTCTAAAACATACTTGCGGTGGGTCACATCCCCGAAGGGTTTGGGATGAGTCTTCTTTGGCCAGTGTCATAGGGACGTGTGTATACACATTTTGCTGAGTTCACATAGAGAGTGAAGAATCCTATAACTGGTTAATACTATCGTACCTTTTGGAAGATGACCATGTTGCTCTCTTGTTTATTTATATTTGAGATATAAATGTATGCCAATACTTTTGAACTGCTTTACATGCATACTGAATTTATATAAACTATTTTATATAAATTTTTTTCTTAAGCCATTGTTTTAGAAATATTCCATCATTTGGAAAATAATTACTTTAAATTTTTATTTCCATCATTTGAAAATGTATAGCATGTTTTGTTAAAATATACTTTTGAATTTCCAAATCTGTTTATCTGAAAATTGAAAGTTTTTATTTGGATAATCTATATTTGGAATCTGTTAGGGAATATTTGGTGGTATTCTACTAGCCTTTGGCTCACACCCTACTTTTGCCTTCGGGTGTTTGTAGACTTTCTTCTTCCAGGATCGAGCAAAGGGAAGGGATCTATTTGAGGTGGATATGGTTGTTGATCTTTGGTCTTGGTGAGTTGTGTCCTTAGGGACCTTGGGGCTGTTTTCCCTTTTTTAGTACTTGGGTTGTAGTACATTGGGCTTTTTATTACTCTTTGTATTCTGGTACTTTACTCCCGGGGGAGTTTCTTTTGTTATGCATACTGTTTTGTTTTTCTCTTACTTCCTCATTATGGTGGAAAAATCGTTCCCACTTGTATGTTGTATGGTGCCAGGTGCTAGTCGCCTTCCTGTGGGGATCAGGTACGCCCTTCGGGCTATGTCAGGGCTGGCTCAGTTATCGGGTTTCCAGGGTACTCGGGCTGGTTCGTGACAATAATTATGAGATTTAAAGTGACTTCATAATTATTGATTAATTTTATATTGGAAACCTTATATGATTAAGGTTAACGAAATATTATAGGATTGTAGTATAGGAATAAAGGATGACTTATTTTTTTGGAATGATATATGATTTTAAAATAGATTCTTTCTTTATTCTTATTGTTTATATAAATCATTGTCATGTCTTAAAGATTATGTTATTAGTGAAATTACATTTTTGAAATGAGACATTAGAACTGGTTGATTTTATTTGAGGATAAATGTTAAATATATCTTTAAATACTATGTGATAAAATCCTTATTATTATTGGGTTTCAATATTAGTCTGAAATATATTGATGAATTTTAAGAATAGTTATACATTATCTAAAATTTTTAGAACATTGGGTATTACTTTTTAATTTTTCATATTAAAATATTTTTTATTCATATAAATGATCATTCATTTTTTGAATTATATTATCTTGTCCTAAACATTTCTCTTGTGGTTAATGTATAATGATAAGAAGAATAATTTTTTAAATTTTTTTGGATTATGTGATCCCTTAATATTTTATTTTAGTTATTTGGGCATAAAAATCATCTTGAATATTCATCATTTAGAGAAGAATATGAGTTTTGTTGGAAATTTATTGAGAAATGAAATCATTTTTGAAAAGTAAGTATATTTATTTATGTTTTTAGCACATATAAAAAAGTAATTCCTCATCTATAGGGATTTTTTTTGAAATAGAAAATTTATATGTTTGATTTTATTACTGATAAATGAATAGCCTTTTGACCAACCCCAGATTTATGGTTTTTTGATGGTTAAATTTCATGTGGTTGTGTTCTCTATCAATCTCTATTAGTCCTAAAAACCTATTTTGTTCTTCCATATCCATGTTTTTATATCCCACAATGATTTCATACATGGAAACCTATTTATGTGTTATTTTAGATGAACACGTGACAACATTTTCTCTATTTTCAAGTGAAATTTTTATTAGTAACTTTTATGATGTGGGATTTCAATGATGTTATTTTGAAAAGTAAAAACCCTATTTACCAAGAATGAGTTGAAATTATGTAAAAAATATTTACTAATAGGGGAGGAGAATGTATTATATCATGATGTTATAAATATTGAATATGTTTTATGTCATTAATAATACATAACACTGAGTATAATAAAACTCTAAAATTTTATTATATGATTATTGTGAGATATATGTTAAATTGGCATGTATTAATTATATTAGATACTTTTTGAAATATATATTTAATGGATATAATTGATACATTATTATTGATCAATTATTTAAAATAAGATCTCATTTTTTTAGAAAAGTTATATTATTCATCAAAAATATGTTTTCATCAAAAATAATTTTTAATGTTTTTGTGAGTGACTATTATAAAAAGTGTATTGAACTTTTATAAATGGGTTTCGATGAAATAATTATCATTTTTGAAATAATCATATCATAATTATCATTGGATGATATTTTGGTATTTTTCTAAAATGTTTTATTTTTCATTTAGTTGTGAAAATTATTGTTTTTATTGGAAATTAAAACACCCTAATATTTTTATGAAATATATATCTTTAAATAATTTTATTTCTTCGATAGATTATATTTCACACAACATCAAATTTAAATGAATCATGTTTTATTATAAAAATATTATTATTCTAACATGGTATTTATAATGTATAAGTTTAATTTTCATGTATGAATAGGAATTATCATATTATAAAATATAATTATTTATTAATGATTATGAAATAAACACTTAATATTTAGTATATTTATTTTTTCTTCAGTAAAAATAATTTTATTGCTTTCTATGAAAACAAAAATTTAATAATTTTTGAAATATTTTGAAATATATTTTATAAAATAAAAATCATTTTTGAAATCTACAAGTGAAAATTATCATAGGATAATTTTTTTTGAATTTTCAGAACACTTTTTCATTTTAATGAATAACGAAAAATATTGATTTACATTGAAAATTATATTATCTTTTAATGCATTAAAAAAATTAAAATTATAGCATGGATTATTTTAAAAAATTAATTAATTACTTCTGATTATAAATAATAAAATTTATTTCTTTGAAATGAATTTTATATTTGAGTTTACAAAAAAATTAAAACTTGAAAAGGCCTTTTTTTGGAAAATTGTATTTCATTACATTTTTTCTTATTTAATATTAAATTTAACTCTAAAACTTCAATGTTTATAATTTTAAAAATGTTATTTCATATATGGAATCAAGAGGTCCAAATTTATTAATTTTACTCCCTTTATTTTTTGGTCAATATGAATAGTATCCTATGTAATTTTTGTTACCACGGTTAAGGGAAAATCAGATAATAATGGGTAAAAATAATATGATAAGGGTTATAAAATTACATTGAAACTTTTTATAATTCTATTGGATGATAATATTTCAATAATAATCATCCATGGGTCAAATTTAGGAGCTTTTGGATCCACTTGGTTGACGTTATGTACCTTAGAGTATTTTATTTAATGAAAATTCAGAGATATAACAATATTGTTTTTAAGAATTATAACATTTTTAAAATGTGGTTATCCAAAAGATATGTTTTAAAATAATAATTATTTTAGAATTATATTAATCATTTTAAATTATTTTATTTTTTTTTGATGAAATAATTATCTTAAATTCTTACACAACGACGATGAATTAATTATTAAGTTTATTGAAAAAATCAATTAATTGATATAAAATATTTTAAACTAAATATATTTTAAAATATTTAATGTGGTATACCAATTATATATATTATGATGAAATTACTAGGATCTAATAAAGTATTTGTATCAAATTTTAATTACTAATTTTATGTTTTTAATGTCAAAGTAATCAAACAAATCAAATTTGACAATAATGATATTTTATGGGATTAATATTTTAGTATATTATTAAAAAATATTACTATATTAAATAATAACAAAAGGGATAATATATGGTATAAAATGTAATTCTCTATTTATTTATATGCAATTTAGAATAATTTGTCTATTTAAGAGTCTTAATATATTTTAATATTTTGAGAAATTTCAAAAATAGCCCTCTCCTCCCCTTATAAATACCACCCCTTACAACCCTTTCCCCTCACACCATAAAAGCCTTGAAGATTTCAAAATCTATACCAACAAATCTCCACCCCACACTATCCATGTCCAAGTTCTATTGGTATCCCCAAAAGACAAATTATAAGTTCCACAAGGCTTCCTTTAAGGAGGAGATATTCAAGAGGTAGCATTCTCAAGCTAACTCTTTTAATTTCATTTAATCTCCTACATTCTCCATACCTCTTTAATCCATAAATTAATAATAACTCAAGTATCATGTATATATAAAAATTTTATATATTTAATGGAATATTTTATATCTATAACTTTTTCTCATTTCGTCTTATTCAAAGAAAGGAAACCATTGTCCAAATTATGGCGGTTAACCATCTCTGTAGATAATGAGATTTCGTTTTCCATTACCGCTTTATAGGAAGGTCATAAAACTTTTTTTACGATTATATCATTTGGTAATAAGTATGTTAAATATTATTTAATGTTCTAGGACTAATATATATATATATATATATAATATAATTAAACTAATGAGTGATGGCCAGAAAAACTACCAAAATAATCTAAATATTTATCATTACTATTTAAACAAATGAATCATCTTCATGAAAAAATATGATATATGGGACCATTTAAAATTCTATAAGTGTATGAATACTATTTCATTTCACATTTGTAATTTTATTTCCATTCTACAATAACTTATATAATTATAAACAAGTGAATCGACCATGAAACCCTATAATGAACAGTCTCTAAATGAAGAAATTGGACATTATAACTCATATAATTGGACATAAATGAACTTAATAAAATTGTAATGAATCAAATACATGTTTAATAGGTTTTAAATTAATAAATAAATTAATCAAATTTTATTTTATAGGAAATTAAGTGCATGTTCATAACGCATTCAAACATAAGGTAAGGGATTCTCCGAACCACCATATTTCCTTTGGGTTACGCTTTCTATCTCATTAACATAATTTATATCTTCTTTATTCCTATATAATGATCCTACACTATTTTTTAATGTTACAAAAATATTTTTTTATCTCAATTCAACTCTATTTTATTGATAGTTGCATGTTTTAAAAGGTTAACATGTCAATTTCTCTCGATAATCAAACCCAATTTAAGGGAACTTCTTTATTTCATAAAAATTTTAAATTACAATCCATAAAATATTATAGCAATCAATTTTTTTTAAATCACTAAATTTATCATGAATGAAAATTTTAGTTCATTTATGGTTTTATGGAAATAATTATACCTTTATTCTCTTTAAATACACATTATTATTTTCCCTAAAACTATTCCTAAGGGGCATATTTCTATAGTTACCTAGACTCTCTTTTTTGTGTTTCCACTTTAGATTCACTTCATTATTCATGATCCATTCTTATATTTCCTTTATTAATGTACAATAATATATTAAATCTATTATATCATGGATACCATTGTTATACTTTATGTGGTTATTCTTTATGACATGATTATGACACCCTATAATTTCTAGCAGTAACCATTATGTTTATTACATATGTCTGATTATTTATATGGCACACATAAGAATGAACATATTATGATGGGTGCACCCAGATAGAGTTCCAATGAATTGGGTAATGGTTTTTTATCATGAGATGTTGTGTATGGAGTTGGAGAGTATACCTAATCAATTATGAGGCCCTCTCTACCATGTGATATACTCTTGGAAGTTTTCCTTGACTCATGTTTATTTCTTGTTATATATTACTGCCGAATTTCTATGTTGTTATGATCATATGATTTCATGTTCTATATTTTTTTCTTCCATATTTTTATTCATGAGACATGCCTTTTATGTTTTCATGTTGTTAAATCTATCTTGTGTGCTATGCTTCGTTCCCATGTTTATTCCCTTACTGGGATTTTTAGATCATTGATTTTTTCTATGAATTGCCCAAGTTATCAAATGAATTTGTGTGATATAAAAAGGATTCAGAAGATCATTATATAAATTAATAAAAATATGTTTTATTCTAGTGTCGTGATTTATAATTATGTACCTATTCTTCCAATGATACTATATTTTCAACCATTGGTTTGTATTTTCTATATAATGATTCTTAAAATCATGTATTATTAAATATAAAAGGATTAAGTCGCTATAGTTGGTATCATAGGATGGTGTAGTAATTTTTGAGGATTTGGACTAGAAAAAATTAATAAGTAACCATGGGATAATTCAATCCCCATGGATAACCTATATTGAAACATAGATAATCACGTGTTAGAATATAATTTTCATTTACATGTTTATCCTTATATGTTCATAGTTGAAATTTTATATTCTCATTAGCGAAGTATTCAATTACCCCCAAACAAATTTATTTTATTTTTTAGTTAATGGATGGAAATTGGAGAACACATTCTAACATACAATGATATAGTAAATTTGATGATTTATCTAATAAGATTCCAAACCTAATGGGAATGGAAGATCAGAACTTCATGAAAGTACTAGCTCAAATGGATCAATTTAAGTATAATAACATGAATCATGTAGAACAAACTCTTTATCCTATGAAAGGTCAAGTTATGTTATAATCATTTATGGGACAAAGGCCTTCCATCTTTAGTGTATCATCTAATAAACTCACTGAAAAATAATGGATTAAGTCCATTGAAAAGATATTCTCTATCCTCCAATGATTAGAAAATATATAGTCATGTTGGTGGTCTACTATTTTAATTGAAAATCTAATCAGTGGTTGATAGTGATCAAGAAGATGAAATATAATGAGGAAATTGATTCATTTGATTGGGATGGGACGAATAAAATATTTTTCAATAAATAAATTCCTTGAGCTCTCTATCTTAAGATAGAGAGGGAGTTCTTTATATTGAAGAAAAGTAAAGATGAGTCTATTGAAGAATATGAGGAAAAAATTACAAGGCTTACATGATATTCCTATGGATATTTCAACCACACCAAAATTAAAGTAGATTATTTACTTAATTGATTAAATTTGATTCTATAAAAATATTTGGTGATTCGAAACATTGAAATCTATGAGGAGATTTTATTTTGTTCCCTTAATGTTGAGGTGGAGATTGGATACTCTCCATGGAATCCTATGCTCAAAGATAATAAGAGGATGGTTGATCTTAATATTAGAGTATCAATAGATAAATACCATAGAGGAAATAAAACTCAACTTACCACATGTAAAAAGTGAGGGAAGAGGAATTTTAGGAACTCTTTAAAGAAAACTAGGAGGTTCTTAAAATTTTAAAAAGAGGGGAATTAAGATAATAATTTCCAAATGTATTTGAAGAGTCTCACTGATGTGGAAGAAGAAAGGAAGGATTATATGAACAATCATCCAACAATTCAATTTTTTAACTACATGGAACATGATAATTATGTGTTCCAATTTCCTAAGCGAAGGGTTGTCTAAAAAAATAAATGACAACAAACTCTAGGGAATTAAGGAATCGAATATGTTATCACTACTACTGAGGTGGTGCCTTAAAATGATGTGGTGATAAGTACCCTAGATATTCATTCAGAAATAGAAAATTTACTATTTGATTATGGCTCTACACAATATTTCATATCTTTTATTTTTAGTAGAATTATTCAAACACCACCTCAAAATATGTTGGTTGAGTTATCTGTGAGAACAAAAAAATTGGGAAATTATTTCCTCTAAAGTATATAAATTCTACTCGGTCAATTATTATGGACTAAACATCCTATAAATTATCATCTTACTTACTTTGGTAGATTTTAATTCTGTTTTGGGAATAGATTGGCTATCTTTATACAAATAAAAAATCAAATAACAGGAGAGGGAGATCACTTTTCACATCCTGAGGTATCCTCCAATTATGTACATGTGTATAGAGGAAGATTAGTATCTTTCACATCCCGTACCCTAGGTCCCATTCTGTGACTACCCCAATACCACCTTCCATAGGCCAGGGGCTGGTGATTAGCACCAGAAAGGCATATCCCAAAAAGGGAAGGAATTGCCTTTAATCCTGCACAAACACGCCTAACCACATCCCAATGCACTAAAAGGGGGGAAAATCATACAACTTAAACAAGGTTGAGTAAAAATAAAAGTGAAATTAAGTGGGATAAAATAAAAATCCAACAAGGAACTAAAAACAGTAAATCACAAAAAAGGAAACTTTGATGGCCATATGAAAAAACCCCACCTGATCGTGAGAGTAGTGAAGAAACTGGAAGCCTAAGTAGTATGTCCTGCCCGCCCGATCCTACTGGGAGCCACCTAGTCCTAGGACATTAAGTCCACTTTCATAGCATCTGTTATTCTCGTACCCCTAAGAACCTCTTTCAAAACATTGATCATCTGCACCAAATACAACATGTGCGGGCAAAGCCTGTGCAGGGGTGAGTATAGAAATACTCTGTTTGAAACTTGATACCCCCCGAAGGTATCTTAGTAATCCACGAAGGAATACACGACAAAGAAAATACCATAGAGGTAATACCACATAACAAGACCTTGACCACATAGCACAAAGTAAAAGACACAACTCACACTAGGTATAAATCAAGTATAGAAATAAAGATGATTAGTCATAAAGATAGACCATCTTATTCCATTTAGAGGCTCTACTGCTAACCCACATAGGGTCTCTAGGTGCTGAACCCCAGAGGATCGCTAGGTGCTGACCCATAGAAGATCTCTAGGTGAGGATCCACAAAGGATTGCTAGGCGCTGACCCTTAGAATATCTCTAGGTCCATACCCATACAGGATCGCTAGGTGCCAACACAAAGAAGATTGCTAGGTACCGACCAACAGAGGATCGCTATTATTTCTTCACGTCACAGCCAGCCACTGGACTCCCACACTTAAACTACTAGAAATTAGGTCTTTCCCCATGCATCTATACCCATGTTTTAGAAAAACCGTGGGTAAAAGTGATATATTCAAATCTATTACCTTAGTTCTGTTAAAACCGTGGAAATACATTGTTCTAATCCCACAATTTTATCAGGATTACCCTCATCAATTATCATTTCTGTCAGGCACCTCCCACATGTAACCTCCCCTCCCCTCCCCGTCCTCGAGCTCCCGGTGATGCCCCCCTCCCCTCTCGGCTCCCTCTCCTCCGACGACATCCCCCACCCCTCTTAGCTCCCTCTGCTCTGGTGACTTCCCCCCGCCCCTCTCAGCTCCCTCTCCTCCAGCGACATCCCCCGACCCCCTAATTCTCTTCAATCGCACACGACACCCCTAACGGCCAAACACCCTGCGCGACGTCCACCGCTCTCATCTCCCTTTCCTTCAACCATCTCTCCAGAATTTATTGTGGGTTATTGGCCGATATGTCAAGGTATGAATTCATCTTATTTAATTATTTAATTTCTTAGAGTTATCCTATCTCCTGTTGCACATTTTCATTTGGCCAAACCCTAGGGGTTTTGAGGTTCTAAGATTCTAACTTTGATCCTTGTTTCAAGGGGGTATCATGGTTCTCTTGGGTCTTTCACATGTTTTGGAATTCAAAAAAGCGGTTGGGATCATTTTGGTTCATCTTTCACCATTAAAGGTTGGTTTATTCTTCTCTTTTTGTTTGGTACAATTTAATATGGGGATTTTGGTGATTTATGTGCCTATTATTATGAATATAGAACTCATGTATTTATGAGTCTTTTTCATTCGTGAAAGGATCAATCAATTGAATAGAATCGAAAAATATTCACTTTGAATCCTCATTATATAATCTTCCATTTGGTGTGGTAGTGCCTATTCCACAAGCGATGGAGGTAATAAGTCCAAGATAGATTAGACTGGCTTGAGTTCCCATATATTATCTTCTTTCTATGCCTTTTTTTACTGATTTTAGTTGCATAGAATATTATAAGATTGAGATGATGATGTTTTCTCTATTGACTTCAATGAGGGAATTAGGGTCACAACTGGATAATTTAGTTGTGCCTTGTGTAAATCATGAATTTGAATGGAATATTTCATAGTAATCTATTAATTAAATTTACAAGTGTATCTATTGAGAATATCTTTCCACTAACCTTCATCCTCTAATGAATTAGTAGTGACACAACTAACCAATGTTGGGGTTTACCCAAATTCACATTCCCATAGTCACTCATATACAAGAGTATATCGTTAAAGAGGAAGTAGTCATATATGTTATTCCCTAACATTGGGAATAAAACAGGGAGTATTCAAGGATGTGAGTATAGTCTAAGAGGTAGCTATGGTAGAATAAGATACAATAGATAATACGGTGGCTATAGATTTATAGGCTCAAAAACATGATCACATAACATATAGTCATCAAATCACATTTCATGCCTCGTACTAGTTAGTGACTTGGGTTTGATGGTAGATATAAATACCACATAGTGTGCATCAATTCTCAATAAACCATGTATATTGAAATATAAAATCTGGTTTGTAAATCTAGGTCAAAAGGGAGTAGATGCCTAGATATCCACTTAGCTGTAATTTTTGTGACTTTGGGGAGGAAACCATGTCTAATTGACCTTTTACACTAAATTTTTTATATGGAGTATAGATTTTAAGAACACTTAATTTCTATTACATGATTTTTTTTTGGAAAAAAGCATACATTCAGATAACCATAGTGTCTCACATTCAATGTCAGTTAGTGGAACATTCTATATAGGACATAAAAACATAATCAGTATATAGCCTTACATACATAGTTTTTCTATTAGGATACACATTAAATTTATAGATTTTATGGGTTTATAGCCTAGTGGTAGAAGAAACGATGTAGACCTACACCCATAAGACCATGTTTGAGTCCTGGTAACCACATTTTTTAGGGGGGGATTCTTTGTGCATGGAATGGATATAGTACCTATAGACATGGCGTTGGTCATTAGTGGAAGAGGATGGTGCTACCAAGGTAGGTGTGTTTTAGTAGTAGGATAATGGGTCTTGGGGTTACATCAGTGTGGGTGTGGTGGACTTCTCACAACATTAGTGATGGTGAAGGTCTATGGTGTAGTGGTGGGGGGTAGGTAGTTGATAAGTGGTGAAATAATTGGTAGTAGTGGAGGGTGAACCTTAGCGGTGGGATTCCAAGTCTTGGGGGTGAAGACAGTGGAGACCTTATCACAGAAAGATAGTGGTAAAGGGTCTCAACATTGTGGTGACTTTGAGAAGCTGAAAGATGGTGTGATGTCATGGAAACTATGCAAGGTGTGAAAGAAAAAGGGATGGTTAGATAATTAGTTTTAGATCCATTAAGCGGAACACAGTAGGAATAACCACTAGTAAATATAATCATATTGGTAGTGGGAGAGGGTATGACATTGGACATCACTACCATGAACTATGAAGTTCTATATGGGGAGTTTCATTATAATTATCCTTGCAAGTTTGGAGTTTTGTAGCATCAGAAAGCATAACAAGATGGGGGATTCTCTTTCATACTATTATTTAAGCCTTCTAGTCATGTATTAGGTACCCATGCCTTTAGAAATATGGGCTATGTAAGGTCCCCTTCAAGCTAGTTTAAAAGGGAATTACCCATAAAATAATAAAAAATTAAGGCTCTCGGGCCACAGATTCATGACAATTAGAGAAAAGTACATGTAATTTATTTTCTTTTCTATAGTGCATCTAACATCTTATCACCTAGGTGTTATAATTATACAAACTAATAGTTTATTTAGAGTAATTTTCACATAAAATGCAATGGAATGATCCTCTTTGTAATTCAAGACCATTTATGAGGTGTTTAATGTGGCTTGTGTATCATAGATTCATTGAGATGATACTATGTATTTAGAGTGAAAGTAGGATTTGGTACTCCATTAGTGGAATAAATATGCCAAGGAATGATCCCCCACATGATTGAGAGTGTAATGTATTCCCTTATTTATCTGGGTAAAATCCCTCATCCATAGATTCTGTACTCCCAACTCTTTTAGGGTGTATTATTATAAAATTAAAATTGGGTATAATATTACCGTAGAGACATACTCAAGAAAGTTTATGGTCCTCTATATGATACATATATTTCATATATTCCATCCTATTTTCGGGTTCCTTCCTCCATCCATTGAGGTTTTACTCTGTCAATCAATTCACCATTCCATTAATGAGGTTTAAGTCCCGAGTTATATTTTTCATAGGTAGAGTGAAACTAATGGGTTCTAGGAAGTTCTTGTATTTTGGTACTCATTACATGTTGTTTCATACTATATTTGTGTTTTTGGGGAATAAAAATGGATATTTTTATACTAATACCTGCAAGGTATTTCTTTGAAATAGATGGTGTGTCTATGCCTATGATATATAGTTTGAGGTGACTTCAGTAGACATAGAGATGCTTCATAGTATTTCATAATGATTAAAAATATAGTTGGTGATCATGTTAGGATATGATGTTATTAGAATGCTGGGATTGTGATTTTTTCATCAATCCATCAGAAGACCACTCAACATATGTTATATGTCTTGTAGTTCAATTTGGTGTTATTTGAATAGAAGCAGGAGGAACCCTCAACATATGAGTCTGACCAAAAGAAGTCTTCACAGTTTTTATAGATTCTATAAATACTGGTATTTCGATAGCTTGAAATGTGTACAAGCTTGGATGGTTAAGTGAGTATAATCCCCAGTTGATTAAAGAATTCAATGGATGAATGATTGAAAATTTCAATGGTGGTGTAACCTGTTTGATTAGAAATAAACCTCTATAAAATTTTGTGGGACTAACTACCCCCATCCCCATGCACTACCTTCAAGGTATTTCTTTGAAATGGATGGTGTGTCTATGCCTATGATATATAGTTTTGCGTGACTTCAGTGGACATGGAGATGCTTCATAGTATTTCATGATGATTAAAAATATATTTGGTGATCATGGTAGGATATGATGTTATGAGAATGCTAGGATTGTGATGTTTTAATCAATCCATCATAAGATCACTCAACATATGTTATATCTCTTGTAGTTCACTTTGGTGTTATTTGAATATCAGTAGGAGGAACCCTCAACATATGAGTCTGAAAAAAATAAGTCTTCACATTTTTTATGGATTCTATAAATACTGGTATTTTGATAGCTTGAAATGTGTACAAGCTTGGATGGTTGAGTGAGTGTAATCCTCAGTTGATTAGAGAATTCAACAAATAAATGATTTCAAATTTGAATGGTGGTGTAAACTTTTTTATTATAAATAAACCTCTATAAAAGTTGGTGGGACTAACTACCCCCACCCACATGCACTCCCTTCCCCCCTCCCCCCTACCCGCCTACAGCCCCCCTGACCCCCTACCCTGCATGCAGTTGCCCCCCACCTACCTGGAGCTCTTCCATCCCCTGCCTACAACATCCCCCCAAATCCCTGGCCTACAACATCCCCCACCCCCACCCCTCCCTTCCCCCAGCCCCATGCAATGACTGCAGTTGCCTGCCCCCCTGCCTTCCCCCAGCCCCTACCTACCTGCATCCCCCCACCCTACATGCACCTGCCCCCCTCTCTTGCATACAGCTGCCCCCTCCCCCCATCCCATCCCCCTGACTACAATGCAACACCACCTCCCACCCAGCCCCATGCCTGCAAAGTATCTTGATCTATTGAACATACATGAGGATGTATGTATACCCCTACATTTTATACCACTACATTTTGTTCTTTGGATATAATCGAAAACAATACTAATTTAGGATCATGTTGTTGAGGTCCTTTATAATATTCCCTTCCCACATAAACATTCCAAGAAGTATCCCATATGTTCCTACCTATTTTATGATCCATAAGTTATTTCATTGAAGATGATTACTCATAATGGAAATGGGATCTAAACCAATGGTTCTATACCCACAGTTTCTCTAAACCATGGGTATAGAGTATCTCATCCGACCTATACCCACAGTTGTTTAAAAAAACATGGGTATATTCCCTTACACATCCAACATCACTGGGGCTTTTTATCCATCTCCCACTTTGATGAGCCCTCATCCCCTCCTATGAGATCCGGCCTCCCCACCCCTCCCTGCCACCGCCTCGACCTCCCCACCTCCATATCGACCTCGACCTCCTGGCCTCCGCCTAGACCTCCTAGCCTCCGCCTCCGCGTCGACCTCCCGGACACCACCTCCATCTCAACCTCTCTACCTCTGCCACTGCCTCGACCTCCTGGCATCTGCCTCCGCCTCTAGCTCGACCTCTTGGCCTCCGCCTCTGGCTCGAACTCCCGGCCTCCGCCTCCGGCTCGACCTCCCGGCCTCCGCCTCCATCTCGAACTTCAAGGTATGTGTGGTATTTTGGTTATTTTTTTTCTCAAATTTATAAATTTACCTCCAACCACTATCTTCTACATGTTGAAGAAACTTATATGGGGTATAAAAGCTGGTCTATGGTTTATATGAACAATTATTTATGCTTCACTTGTATCAATGTTTGCGAGGACCATAACTCTTCATTTCAAATATATGTTTTTGTAGGTGGCTAGATTTCCTCTATTAGAGTGGTATGTGTACCTATACAAAAATCTTTGTGTAATGTGCACGTAGTGTCCATACCAGGTGTTGCTGGATTTCCTGCTGAAATTTCTAATAAAATATTATATCTTGAGGTATGTTAGTGAGAAAGACAATAAATAAACAGTTTCTTAAGCCTTTTTATATTTGATTATGATCTATTTTTGCATATGGTCTTATTGTGTGGAACCTCTTTTATTGAATTTTCAGCAAAGTGAAATGCAGCTTTATATGCCAGCTTATTCTTCTTCATATATTCCTTTTTTCTTGGTAGGAATGTCATACAGTCCTTTGAAACATTTCCAGTTACCTTCCATCTCCTGCCCCTGCCTCTGCCTCCGCCTCGATAGTGATTGATATTAATTTGTAGTGATTAATAATATATTATATGTTCTCTAAAATAGATTATTGCGTGTGACATAATTACCATGAAAAAACAAACCAAACGAAACCAAACTTGCACCCCTCCAAACAGAACTGACATGCATAAACCCATGCTAACCCAACATGAACCGAGTAAAACCAAACTGTATTGAATTGAATCAAAATTTAATCAATGTAACTTGATCCATAATGGATAGAATAAAAACAAATAAAAACTAGAATGAACCATTTTTAGAAAAACATTCACAAACTAACCAAACCTTACTGGAATAAATGTAAATCAGAAAAACCAAAATATATCTAAATGATCAAAATAAAGAAAATATTATTCAAATAGAAAAAAAATGAATGAAACTAAATTGGACCAAGTCAAACTTATCTAACTTGAACTAATCTGATATTAAAAATTATGAATCAAATTGGGCCAAATATAATGAATTCAAACCAATATGACTGCAACTGACATGAACTAAAACAAACTAAACCAAACTGATATAAACCAAATGTAATCAAATTGAGTTGAATAGAACCCAAATGAATGAAATTATCTAAGATAATATAAATAAAAACTAGATAAAATAAATCTAATGAAAAATTATCAAACAAACTTATATCGAACAAATTCGAACTAAGTTGAAACTCGAGCCAAACTAATTTTATACTATTAATAGGAAGCGTGATTATTAATTAATAGGACTCTATTATTTGAAAATATCATTTTGAAACTTGGATCTATTTCCCCCTTTCTTTCCAGAACATGATTGGACCTATGAGGAATTGTGTTTCTTATATGTTGGGCGGTGACTTGTTTAATCATAGGAGACAAGTATGTTGTAGTTGAGTTTTTATTTTATTTTCTTTATCGCATCAGCCACTTAGGCCTTTTACCGCTTTCTACGGATGAAGGGTACTTATATTCTATGAAGGGGGATAGAAGGGCACTGGAGGCGGCTATGCGGTTTTCTTTGTATGGAGGGAGATCAGGGTCGTTGAGGGATTAATAGTGTGTTTCATTTTTTCCTGCTTTTACTATGTTGCTTCTATTTATTTTATTTTCCTTCAGCATGGATGTCCAATATATGGATGGTTCATGCCGAAATTTTATTTATTTTTTGTTGCTGTTTTAATAAATTGTTTATGGGGGAAATCATTCTCGAGTGGTGATTCCTTGATGCTCAGACACTTGTTTCCGCCCGTGGGAATAGCCCATCCACCTTAGTACATCCTAGTATTCCTATGTCAAAGTCTATGTATGAACCATGGGAAGGCCTAGGAAACAAGGATAATTAGGGAGGGATTGAGAATGTATAGGAATGAATTGTTAATTCTCATGAATAAGGATCGAGGACATTGGAATTTATGATGAGAAGATATAGGAGACTACGCAATATATACTGATTTTGAAAATGATATGGGTATAAAAGGTGGTGAAATGATAATGCGTTGGGTATAATAAATGGAAATTCACATTCATAACCAATTTGATAATGTAGTATCAGATCATAAGCTACTGTACATTGTTGGATTTGATTATTAGACTCCATCCCAATGGAGCTATAGAAATACCTTGGTGCAAAAAATACTCTATCATACACTAGATAGTTTGGTTTGAAATTCCTAGTAAATCCTTCGTTGACCTCATGGCAGGGCTCAGGACTTGTTAAAATATCGCAACTAGGGGCAAGGCAGTTATTCCCTTATCACATACCTTGAGTGGAGTGCCACACAACCCTAAATACAAAAATATCCCCAAAATAAATACTTAAGGTTGTTTGAAGCTACCTTCATTCTCTGATACAATGTTAGGAACAAGGTGAATCATCCCATCGGTTCTTCTATGAGGATTTCGTTCATTATTAGAGACACCCCACATAGTTTTGTTTTTCCACGGAATTTCCCTCATCTGGAAAAGGACCAGTAAATGCTTCATGATAATTGGGTTCTCTGGATTGAATTGGAAATCTCTGCAGGGAAAAACTAAATGCCCCTTTTAAGACTTTCAACTTTCAGACATATCGTGCCGAGAAGTAGGGTGATTAATCCCTTGTCCGTGACACCAAATGGAGTGCCGCATAAAACATATAAAAGACAATTTCTTATTTTTTTTCTTCATACTCTGGTTTTATAGGCATGTGTTGACGCTTCTTTTCATCACATTGTTTAAAGGAATGGAAATGGAAATGATGTAGCACAAATTGATTCATCCTTTGAAGAAAACATCAAAAATCGACAAAGGAATGAAAAATGAGTCAAATGACCTTGGGTCGCGCAGTTCCCTTACTGCCGTGCAAGTACACTTGTGCGCCACCTAATGGTCGCGCAAGTGACTTGTGCGCCCTCTTTGAAAACCACCCGGGGTCTTCTCTAGCCTATAAATACCCCCGGTGGGCCCCCCATTTCAAGAGGAATTTTTCTAGAATTCAGATACAGAGCTCTGAACGCCCAAGTCTCTTCTTCAAGTCTTTAAAACAATTCTAAGGTAATTCTTTACTTATAATGGAAGGTTTAAACAAGAGGAATAAGGTCTAAGTGTTAGAAAGCACTAACACTTGCACGCCTAAGTGTTTCGACCCTTAAGGGAAATGGAAACACTTGCGTGCCTATTTACCTACTCATTGAAACTTGCGCACCACCCTTTTGGAAGTACCTCAGGATAATTCTAAAGGCTTTGATCAAGGATCGCCCAAGTATTACCCTACTGGTTATTAATCATGCAAGTACCCATGTGTCGTGCATGTATACCTGCATGACCAATACTTGCGCGCCCACGCAGTACCTGTGCGCCGACCAGGATTTGCACGCCCTTCTATTTTTTGGGTGCCCTTCCTGCCCATTTAACCCCTCTTATGTCATTCCACCTCTCCTATTCAAGATTCAGTCTTCAGGACACTCTTCAAAGCCATTTATGGCATGTTTTCTTGATTGAAATCCTTATCTAAAAGGAATCCCATGGAACATCTCTCAAAGACTAGTGATTTACACATCTTTATGTCACTAAAGTTAGAGAGTTCATTCATTCAACCTCATCCTTTAAGATAAGAGAATCCTTAACCTGGGCCTCCTTTTCATGAGTAATCCCCAGTCCAAATTCTCATTAATATGGGCATCCTTATTAGGAGTAAGCCCCACATTCTCATTAATTTGGGCCTCCTTTTCAGGAGTAAGTCCCAGTCATAATTTCCCTTAACATGGGCCTCTTTTTCAGGAGTAAGCCCCAATCCAAATTCCCAAATATGGGCTTCCTTTTCAGGAGTAATCTCCAGTCTCAAATATGGGAATCCTCTTTAGGAGTAATCCCTAAGTCCCTTAATTTTCAAATCCCTTTCACCTGGGCCTCCTCCTTAAGAATAAGCCCCGGTATTAATATCTATTAACCAGTCATAATTACTTTTGATCTGGGATTCCTTTTCAGGAGTAAAACCCAATCATAAGTCCCCTACTAACTTGGGAATCTTCCTTAGGATTAAGCCCCAAGATTAGAGTATCCAAATCTCCATGAAGCACATATCCCTTTATGAACCCTGTTCATGGATTTCTTCCCTGAAGCAAATCTTTATCCTCATCTATTTGGGCAGTCATACACACATAAGCCCCACATCATTGCATGACACAATTGTCTGGTTTCACCAATACCTCTTGTTTCTCACACCGAGCATGACTCACATGAGATTAGAGTGTAAAAGTAATCATGAAATCTTTCTTTGAGCCATCAATCATGCATACAAATCATACTCCTTTACTCGAACTACGTGGGTTCTGATTCCTTTTCCAACACAAAGGATACATAGGTAGCCCATATGCGGGTACAATCCCTACTCTAAAATAATCAATGTCCTTCTGAATGACAATAAACTTCAAGTGCCCCACTGAGTGGACTTAAAACCAGCATGGTCATCATAATGACCAAGAGACTTTTATGTATTGAAGGATACCATTGACTAAGAATCTCTAACAAATACCAATGATTATCTATTGATGAAGAACCTCGAATACATATAAAAGATTCTCTAAATTTCTTACATATCCATCATTGATTGTCAGATCTAAAGGAAAGCGCATTTTATACTTGGTAATGTAATAAGGATTCATGAACATAACTTAAATCTATAAAGAGAGTCCTGAAGTAGACAAGAATTCCCCTAAAAAAGGTGTGATGAGTCTGACCTCCCATCCTCTCGACCAATGAAAATTCCTAAGCCTCTTCAGTCCACAACTAATGAGTGCCTAACTTTGGAAAGTAGGTCCAAATGGATATGGAATCAATGGATGTTTCCGGTTCTACGAACAAACCCGTTAAAAACTGCTTGGAGTGTTTGAATCTTAAATCAATGAGATCATCCCCAATTCCAGAGGAAACAAAAAATGGTGAACCCGACGTGAATCCTTAACCAAGTTAAAATGATGCTTTTCTTATTTGTTAGGCCCCTATTTAAACACAATGAGAGGGACAACAAAGCAATCAATGACATATTTTCTCATCCAAAAGATGTAGTTGCCGGACTTATCTTGATTATTTCTATTATATCAAATAGGCACTCTTTTCCAATATCTTCTGCATTTCCATAATGGCTTCTCTTAAATTCACATCTGTGAAAAACTCTGCTACGAATGCCACTGATGCTACTCCTACTGGATCGTTGTCCACTCTTAGGATGACATCACCTACTCAGCGTCTTCAACGCTGGGTATCAAATGCACTGGTTAAGGAGTACCATCAAAATGGTACTATTCCGACTTTGGAGGCTGCTCGACAATCCCTCCAAGTCAATAATTCAACCTGGTCATCCGGACAGCGACGACCAGTGATCAAGAAGTAGGCGGTGCTAACCACCATCTCAAACCATTTCTGGTCGTTATCCCCAGAACGCAATCACCATTCCCTCCCATATTCTGGGGAGGTGAATGAGAAGGTCCCTCAGGGCCTTAATTCAAGGAGACAGAAGTTCTTCCCAAGGGATCCTATCAAAAATCGCCGCCAGACTCATGCGGCAGTGCGCCCTCAACATGATGAGGGTATCAACTCCAGGCGTTCGTCTTAGGTTCCTTGAATCCGAGTAGGCAAGACGAATAGCTAGAGGCAAAATCCGGTCAACAGTGAGTAGGTTCTCATCTCTTCCATCTCTGAAGAAGTCCACCAACCTAACTTGGTGGAACGCAACGAGCGGGAATATACACCTGTCTGTTTTAATTCCGCTTTCCAGCAGACTCGTCTGGCAGTATCACGCTAATCCCGCCAGGCAATTCCGGCGGAGTACTATATGAAGGAATATACACCTATTTATATGTCATCAGCTAGTCAGCAGGCTCATCTGAATATATATGATGGATCTCGTCAACCACTTTCGGCGAAGTAAAATAAGCAGGAACATACAACTACTAGTATTGATCAAGCATACCAACAATCTCGCTTGGAATCACTCAGAGAAGTCAGTCGGAAAGCTCCGGTGAAAAATAGGAGGCAGACTCAACTCTCTGCCCCCACACCTGAGTACTGTCAGGATTCATTGATAGGAAAAGGAGGACAAGAGCAGGTACACACACCTACTCAAAGCATGGAATGGACATATATCCCTGTTCCGATAGCTAAAGTCACCAAGCATATTCTATCAATGGTGAAAGATCAGAAGAAAATCCCTGCTCATATTCTGGATGCTTTCCAGGATATTATAATAGCTTCAGTAGCATCTCAGGGAAAGACACATAAATTTATTCCTACCAGTGGAGTGACAAATCAATAGTTCACTCCGGAACAGACACACACATCTGTTCCAATCCAAGAGGGTTGTGGGTTGTATTCCCCCATATCATATGAATAACCAAGTTAGGAACATAAACCTGATTTGTGTAGAGATCGTCAGCCTAACCTGGCCATCTCTCCTGATCAGGAACATACACCTGCTCAGAGTATCCACTTTCGTCAACAAGTGGTTTCCAAGGCGAGTAAGAAGGCATCTAATAAGAAGACCCACCCAACACAGTCAAGAGATCAAGAGGCAATCTGTAACAAGTCTTTACTCGATGATGGAGTTCTTGAAGCCCTCAGACAATTATCTATTGGAATCCAAGATTCTACTCCCTCATTTCCCAATAGTGGGAACATTAATTTAGAAGGTCTTCAACAGACACTTCCTCATGAAGGCTTGCTTCATGACAGTTCGGTCGATCTTGAAGTTTCATCTTCAGATGAGAGCTACAATAACCCTCTGTGTGGACAGAAGACCAAGGAGCAAGAGATATCATCTTTTGTTGTAACCCACCATGGTGGTCCTCCCCATGATGATAAATTTCACTGCGGAATTCCTCTCCACAGTAGTGATGCACATTTCCCGGAAAATACTCCAGTGGACAATGTAGTGCCGAGAAATCCCTCTTATCTTGAGGCACTTGAAAATGCGAAACCAGTCATGTATGATTATTCAACACTAGTAGGTGAAATCCTTTCTCAACTAGAAGATATCCCAAGGTGTAGGTCGTTCTCCGAACCACCCCTAAGTCATACATCTTCTAGTTTGATCAGTGATTTCTCTACCAATCTTGTTGAATCTGATGAAGCAATAAGGAAACAACAGCTCTTGTCAAATCAGGTAGAATAATCTTCATTGAATGATAAAAACGAAATGATGAACATGAGAAAACAAATGGCGAAAGGTGAAGTGCCAGTCATGTTTTGGCCTCTGGCTGACTCTCAATATGACATTCCAGAGATGTTGACGGAAGATGGAATTCATGAAATTCGTCTCAACATATAGAAAACTCTTTGTCAGTTGAAAAGAAAGTATTATCTTATGATGAATTTGAAAATCATGTTAAGATAATAGAAGTGTTACAAAATCAGATTGATTTGGAATCTCTATCAGTCTCTCAATATCCGAAGGCTGAAAAGCAGCAGAGATACCTTCAACGTTCATGCCTTGGCACACTAAGAAGATTGTGCTAGTTAATTGCCAATGCCCCATCTGGTATTCATGACAGAGGATGGGGTGTTCATGGAGAACTACATTTAACTGTGCTCTCCAGTCAGCAAAGCCTACCGAAAATGGTCTCATGCAATGTTATTGCCCGTGGCCGGCCACAGTCAATGGGGTTTGTTGGTAATCAAAAGCTTTCCCAAGAACAGTCCTCAACTATTTCTTCTCAAAATGAAGAATACAGAGAACAATTTGTTGAATTACTCCTGCATCAAGCAAATGAGAATATTGAACAGGCCTCTCGTATGGAGCAAGCACATCATCAAGTGACTGAAGTGTTATAAATCATCCAACGGTATTTTGAACCGAGTGATAAAAGTGGATGTCGATTGATGCATCTAGCTAATTTCCGGACTAAGGTCTGCAAGATCAAGAGAGCTTTTAAGAAAGTCTCAAACATAGCATGTCAAGAGCCACCCCAGCTTTCCAGACTGGGGACTCTTTTAAACCAACCCTCGGAATAAATAAATAGGATTCAAGGAGTTGATCAAAGACAACAGTAACAACCCCAGTCCACCGGACTGGGGAATTTTTCAAATCATCAATCCCATCCTCAGTGAAAGTCGGTCTTCTCTCGATTGGGGAAGAATCCACAAGAGGAATTAAGAGCCAAATTATCAGTAGATTCTCTCCAAATTACGGTTTTCCAAGAAGTTCTTGAGGGATTAAATCAACAAAAGGCAATGTCTCGTCAGAGGAATGGAAGAAAACAATATCACAGAAATGCTGATAGAAGGGATACAATGCGTTATGAATCAATTAATGTCATTAATTCCGTTGTTTCTGATCCTCTAGAACATGAGGCTCACCCAGGGGACTCAGATGAAGAGGTTCCTACTCCAGAAGTTATACGCACAGACACAAATGAAGAAGGTGTGCGTACAAGAAATCAAAGGATTACCCAAAATCTAGGTAATCCTTCAAGTAACCCGCTTTTCCCTCTCTGAAGGGGAGCTAACAAGGGGAAAGGAAAGAATCAAGTTACATACCCTTCCTCTGGAGAAGGACAATCGCTCTCACTAGAGAAAAGATTTTCACAATAAGAGTAAGAAATGAAGGAATTGAGGAGGATGAATACAGAACTACTTCAAGGTAGTCTTCCTCCTAAGCATGCTGGATTCAGTCAGCCAAGGGAGTTTGTTGCAGTTACTGAGATGGATCAAGAATATCCTCCTCTATCAGTACACCCTCACAAGTCTAATCTTACAGGTCAAGTACAACAACAATTAGTGGTGCTACCATCAGTTGTAGTACCAGCCACCACATCTGTACCAGCTCCAGTCATTGCACCTGTTCAGGTTCAAGTTCAACCGGATGTTTCTCAAAAGTTAATAACTACCATTGAGTCATTAACAGCTCAGTTGGAAGATATGGAGGGAAAGCATGCGCGGGTTCAACCAGAAAAGAGAGCTTACCCTAAATGGGTAGATTCAATCCCTCCTCCATCATGTTTTAGGAATCCTGTATTCCCAATTTTCAATGGATCAGGTGATCCTGAACAGCATTTGACGCATTACGTGTCTTGTTGTGATCCTATGATGGAAACTATGGAATAGCAATAAGCAGTGAAACTTAGATTCTTCATGCGAACCTTGCAAGGACCAGCTTTTGTCTGGTACACAAGCTTGCAATCCTGGTCAATTACCAGATGGGAGGATCTTTGCCAAAAAGTCCTTCTTCAGTTCAGCTCAACATTGCCAAAGAAATTTTTTTTTGATCTTACAAACTGTAAGCAAAGGGTGAATGAAAGGGTTTCATATTTCATTGCTCATTGGAAAGGATTAACATATTCCCTAAGCTTAGAACTCCCTAAAGAAAAACTATTACCAGTATGTGTGGAAAATCTGCGTGACGAATTACGCACGCCATTGATCCCTGTGAAATATATAGGAGGGTTTTGAGACCTTACTTCAATATCTCAACAGATTGAAGATTCTCTTATAAAAACTAAGGATAAAGCTTGTGTAATTCCATCATCTCTAGGAAGGAGAATGGGTAAAGCAGAAACTGCTACAGTTATGCTTAAACAAGCACCTGTACCTGCTTCTACTTCAAAACCTTCGTCTTCTCTAAGGGATCCACCTCTTGATAACCAACAACAGAGGCCGTTTCATCAAGATGATCAAATAGATCAAAGATGAAAACAATTTGAGGATCTGAAGACAAAACATACTCTTTCCGAAATGAACAAGTTCTTGGTTACTTCATTTCGCCTCTAGAAAATAATTTGGTTCAATTGCCAAGGCCCAAGAGGCCAAATAAGGAAGGAGATGAAGACCATCCCGACTATTTCCCCTTTCATCAAATGTTGGGGCATCCCATCCAGGAGTGTTTTGTTTTCAAAGACCTCCTGCAAAATATGGTCTACTCGGGAAAAGTCAAACTAAAAGGTTCTTCAACTCAGGTAGCATGTGTTATGGATACAGTTTCCAGAGGAAGAAGGTGAATGGAATGAAGTCAAAAGAAAAAATGCGCAGAAATATGATGATTGGATGGTCAGAAAAATGATCAAGAGAACTCCTGCCATTTTGCGAATGCAATTGAAGAAACCAACTGTGCCTTCTGCCATGAATGCCTCAGAAAAATCCTCTTCATTAGATAAAAAATAATGAAAGAAACGACATGATTCAAAGAAAGAAAAAGAATCAGAAGAAGATGAGTATGTGTCAAAGCCTAAGTTGTCTTTGACTCTGGCAGACTTCATGCCATCTACTTCAAATTAACGGGCACCGCCCCACCAAAAGGCACAACCTAAACAGGATAATCAGGAAGAGTATTCATCGGATGAAGAGTTAATCTTAGGTTCTGTTAATATGATTCAATTAACATATCCATATTCCAGTCGCAATTTCAATTTTTAAGAGCCCGAATTCCCTATATAAAATAGAGGAATCAGAGGAAGTTCTAGAGGCTCAGGATACAGGGGAAGATGTGGATCTTTCAGAGGCCACTATTCTAATTATACCTCTACTAGAACTGTGTATGCGGCAGAAACTCATGGTAGAGACCTTCAACGAGCTCAACAAGAACAAGCAAGTTCTTCCACACAAGGCAGAATCAACCCTAGCAAAATTATTCTGGAAGATCGGTTGAAGGTTCCATATTCTTCCTCTCAGTAAGTAAATAGACCTAATCGGTCTAATCTTCCAAAGCCAGGAGTATTAACAACTCCTATCCCGGTACAAGATTCATCAAATTGCAAAGCATCAACTTCCAAGGAACCTGCTAAACCACATGTTCCTGTTGGGAAACACAGACCTTTGGATAAAAAGTATGATATATTTAAAAACATGGCCCAATTACTGGCCAAGTTATCAATTCTGGATGCCTTGAATTTATCAAAGGATCTTCGGGAGACACTCATCGAGGATTTGTCAAGTCCTATGGAGTTTGAGACTGAAATTGTTGCAGCTAAAGTCTACCATGTAGAGAATAATCCTGCAGAATGTCATGCAGTAATATCTTTTACTGATGAAGATGGAGATGATGTCGTGCATGGACATATTAGACCTTTGTACTTATCTGGAAAGGTCAATGGCGTAGACATCCTAATAACTTTCATTGATAATGGTTCATGAGTCAACATCATGCCCATTCATACACTTCATCGATTGGGCCTCACGGAATATGATTTATCTCCTTCAACTATGATGTTACAAGGATATGATAAAAATGAACAAGAACCACTGGGCAAGATTACACTCAAAACTCAGTTTGGAGATCTTGCGTCTAATTTAGATTTCATGGTTGTTGATTAAGACTCAGCCTTCAACATCTTGCTTGGAAGACCCTGGCTACATCGGCATGCAACTATCCCTTCGTCATACCATCAATGTCTCAAGTTTTGTTTCGATGGTAAAGGTGGGACATTATATGGTGATAAGACCCCATTCAAGACATGTGAATCTCAATACATTGAGGTGGAATTCTACCACATGAAGGGAAATGAGAAGTCCACAACAAGGGATATTACCAAAGTTAATGCTCCGTATGGGTTGGAAAAGATTCCAGCAAATCCATTAGCACATGTGAGTACAGATTATGTGTTTCCTATCAGTAAAATTGATAGGATATACCCAAATCAAAATAATCTTATGGAAATATCTGTAATTTCAATTACAGAAATCGAGCTAGACAACATGGAAGAAATTGGTGATCCACCAAGCAATGATGAGAGCTCAAATGGAGATGTCTTCATTTGATCTGCTGAAATCCAGCAAGTCTATACTTCACCAACCAGGCCAGAAGAAGTTATAGTAATGCTAGAGGTTAACGATGATGTCTATTCTCAATCCATCATCTCTTATTTATTACCCAAAGAAGACCCTTCGTCATCAATCAGGTCAGAAATGGAAGCTTCTTCTTCAAGATGTGCAAATTTTAACATCTCTTCTGGTTATGGAAATTCTACTTCATCATATACTATGCAAGTAGAAAAAGAAGAAGTAAAACACGTTGAAGAAGAAAAGGAAGATCTCAGAGATGGTCCTCCAACATTTGAAGAGGGTATCTCTACCACTGTGGATGAACTCAGAGAAATCAATCTGGGTACAAAAGAATATCCACGCCCCACTTTAATCAGTGCGACCATGACTCTTGAAGAGAAAGATATGTATATTTCCTTTTTAAAGAAAAATTGAGATATATTTTCTTGGAACTATACATAGATTCTAGGGCTTGATCCTGATGTTTCCACTCATCATTTGGGTTTTCCATAAGAACATCAAGGATTCAAACAAGCTGCTAGAATAACACACCCAACCTATGCTTCCAAAATTGAGGCTGAAGTGGATTAGATTATCAAAGCTAACTTTGTCATAGAAGTTCAATATCCCAAGTTGTTGGATAATATTGTCCCAGTGAATAGGAATAATGGGAAAATTAGAGTTTTCATTGTTTTCAGAGATCTTAATCGGCATTGTCCTAAGGATGATTTTCCAGTTCTGATTACAGAACTTTTAATCGATGAAACAGATGGATATGAAGCACTTTCCTTCATGGATGGGTATTCTAGATATAATCAAATCCGAATGGCTCCAGAAGATGAGGAATATACAGCCTTTAGATCCCCTCAGGGTGTGTTTTGCTATCGGGTAATTCCCTTCGGCCTAAAGAATGCAGGCACAACATATCAGCGTGCCATGCATCGTATCTTCAAACCCTTTTTGGGAAAGTTTTTTGAATGTTATGTGGAATATTTGGTGGTCAAATCCAATCAATGTTCTAATCACTTGGCTGATTTAGAAGTCATATTCTGCAAGCTTCGACAACATAATTTGAAGATGAACCCCTTAAAATGTGCTTTTGGGGTAACCTTGGGGAAATTTCTTAGATTTATTGTATGACATCATGGTATCGAATTCAAGCCTGAGAATACCAAGTCAATCCTTGGTATGTCACCTCCTCGAAATTTGAAAGAATTGAGAGGAATTCAAGGGCACTTAGCCTATATTCGGCGTTTCATCGCCAATTTGGCTGGAAAAAGTCTACCCTTCACCAAATTGATGAAGAAGGGAGTCACTTATAAGTGGACTGAAGAATGTCAAGAAGAATTCAATATTATCAAGAAGTATCTCTTGAGTTCACCCGTGTTAATGACACCTGTTTAAGGAAGACCACTTATCCTCTATGTGACAACTCTAGAGTGATCATTGGGTGCCTTTCTTGCTCAGAAGAATGATGCTGAAAATGAAAACAACCTCTACTATCTCAATCAAACTATGCTTGAAGCAGAAAACCGATATTCAAATACTGAGAAGTGCTGCCTAGCATTAATATTTGCAGTTTAGAAGTTGAGACACTACCTGCAACATCACGAGGTCAAATTGGTATCTCGCAATAACTTGCTCAAATTAATCCTTAGTCGTCCAATTCTTACAGGACGTCTGGAAATGTGGGCAGTTATCTTGCAGCAATTTGAAATTCAGTATGTGTCTCAAAAGGCAATAAAGGGCCAAGATCTGGCTGATTTCTTTGCTGAACACCCTTTAGTGGAAGAGACATCTTCAGATATTGAACTCCCTGATGAGGAAGTCTTCTCTAGTCAAGAAAGTCTTCAAACATGAGAAATGTACTTTGATGGTGCTTCCAGAAGTCCAACAGGAAAGAAAATGGAAAATTCTAAATTCAACAAAGTTGGCTTAGGAATTGTGATCATTTATCCAAAAAAGGTAGTGTTACCTTATTCCTTCTCATTGTTAAGAGGCGGTGAAAACAATGAAGCAGAATACCAAGCTCTCTTCGCAGGCTTGGAGTTGGCACTTCAAGCACAAGTGAATCACTTAAAGGTGAAAGGTTATTCAGACCTGGTAATCAAACAAGTCAATGGGTATTATGCCATCAGAAAAGAAGAACTAATACCTTTGTATGATTACTTCAGAGAGTTAATGGCGGAGTTTCCTTCAGAACCGACATTTTCTTATGTCCTAAGATCACAAAATGCCCAAGCTAATGCACTGGCTAATATAGCCACAACTCTGGCAGATCCAAATAGGGACAAGACAACCATCAGTATTGCCCACCGTTGTACAATTTCACCTTATGTTTGAATCAGAACATAGGAAATCAATGAAATTAGTCCCATATCTGAACTATATGGTCACACTATGGGATGGATGGAACCTATCAGGGAATACCTTCAAAATGGAACACTTCCACCTGATAGAGCCAGGAAAGAACAAATCCGGCGACATGTGGTCAAATTTACTCTTTATGATGGCCCAGATCACCTAGAGAAAATTATCTACAAGTGTGGTTTTGATGGAGTTATCTTTAGATGCATTGATGGTGAAGAGACAATGGATTTCATGAAAGAAGTGCATGCAGGAGTCTGTGGTGCCCACCAGTCTGAACATAGAATGTCTGATCAGATTCGAAGGCTTGGATACTTTTGTCCTTCAATGATACAATATTTTGTTGATTTCACAAAGAAGTTTCATTCATTCCAAGTACATGAAAACTTCATTCATCAACCTCCAGAGTTGCTTCATACAACTAAATACTCGTGGCCATTTTCCACATGGGGAATGGATGTGGTGGGACCTTACCCTTCAGCTACGGCCAAGCAGCTTAAGTATATTCTTACTGCTACTGACTTCTTTTCCAAATGGGAAGAGGCAATACCTCTCAAAGAAGTCAGTTCTAAAAGCATTTTTAGCTTCATCAAGTCTAACATCATTACCAGATTTGGTGTCCCTCGTACTATATTGACGGAAAATGGCACCAAATTCTGTTCATCCGAGGTGAGGAAGTTGTATCAAGAATACAAAATCAAATCCAATCATTCATCTCAGTATCATGCAGCGGCCAATGTCTAGATAGAAGCTTTCAACAAGACTCTTTCAAATATACTGCAAAAGATGGTGGATAAAGATAAGAAGTCATGGCCTGATAAACTCTTTCATGCTTTATGGGATTATTGAACCACCACCCGCACTGCAACGTGGTCAAATCCATATTCATTGGTATATGGAACAGAAGAAGTCTTTCTAATTGAGGTTCAACTACCCTCACTCAGGGTAGCCATTTGTGATCAATCATATAAAGATGAACAATCTCAAAAGCGATTATATGAATTGGAACAGTTAGATGAGAAAAGATTGTGCACCCTGCACCACTTGGAAGTCTATCAGAATAGAATAGCACAAGGTTTCAATAAAAAAGTTCATCTTAATTCATTCGTTCAGGGAGAATTGGTATTAGTTCCCAGAACTCCAATGATACCAGGAAAGAAACCTCCCAAGCTTGAGCCAAAATGGGAAGGACCTTATTCAATACATAAGGTCTATTCCAATGGAGCATATTCATTAATCTCAATGGATGAAGAACTCATCACTACTCCAACCAATGCCAGATTTCTGAAGAAGTATTTTTTATAAACAAAAAATACATTTTTGCGGTCCAAACATATGTCCTTAAACTATTTGTATTACTTTCGTCCCACACGACGTTAAACTGTGACGTCCTAACTACATGACGCTAAACTTTACAGAAGTCTCTTATTTCCAGTAAGATATTAAACTGCACCATCCGCGGCCCATACATATGACCTTAAAATATTTGTATTACTTTCGTCCCACACGAAGTTAAACTGTGACGTCCTAACTACATGACACAAAACTGTAAAGAAGTCCCTTACGTCCAGCAAGACGTTAATCTGCATCATCCATGGTCCATGCATATGACCCTAAACTATTTTCAAGTCCCTTACATTTCGCAAGACGTTAAACTGCATAACCAATGGTCCATGCATATGACCTTAAACTATTCACACTTTCGTCCAACATGACGCTAAACTGTATCATCCTTTTTTTGTCCAACATGACGTTAAACTGTGAAAAAGTCCCTAATATGTCCAACATGACGTTAAAATGTGTTCTCTTATGTCCTTACAGTATGACATTAAACTGCACAGTCCCCCTTTCACCTAACATGACGTTAAACTATATTGTCCCCATTGTCCTAGCTACATGACACTAAACTGTACAAAAGTCCTTTAATATGTCCTACATAACATTAAACTGTACTTTGTCCCTGCTACATGACATTAAACTGTGCAGCACAAATGGTCCTAACTTCAAGACTTTAAACTGCATAGTCTCTTCATATGTCCTACATGACATTAAACTATGCATCGTTAAGGTTGTTGTTACCTCTTTTTTCTCACACCGAGATTGACTCACGTGAGCTTAGAGAAAATTTCAACCATAACACCCTCTTTGGGCTGCTAACCACGCATAAGTCCCAACATCATTTTTTAGGTCATTGTCCCCAAGAACAACTTGATCATTAATTCATTCTTTAATTAAACTACGCGGGCTTTGATCCTTTCCTTCCAGGCTGGGTACGTAGGCAACCTCCCAAGGTTCAATCCCAAAACCAATCTCTTCACATCGGTTCACCTCCATCTTGTACGATATTGATTCGTGAAACCGCCCCCAGAATCAATATCTTTACATTGGTTCACTTTCGTCCTTGCTATATGAAGTTAAACTGTACAACATTTTTGTCCTATATGATAATAAACTACAATATTCTTTGATACCCTCACATGAGAGGGAATCATGATTTACATTGATTTTTCAATCATGTTTCATTCCAAAGACTACGTGCATACATGGAAATTCCTGAACCTTTTATCTTGGGTTAAACCATTATTGCACTAAAGTCCCCTTTCACCCTTCACATGTATGAACCAAATTTGTACAAAGGGTATTTCTAGAACTATGTGGGCTTGATTCCCATCCTTATGGGATATGTAGGAACGTTCGAGTGTCCCTCGAATCCAGCCCAAAGTCATTTGGGCCTAACCCCAAATTCCACTTTCAGTCCCTTGGCTGAAAAGTCCCCATGAAAACACACACTGTGTATTTATTATAAATGGTCCAAGATTTATGACCCTAAACTAAGATCTCTTATATTTTCGTCCCACACGACGTTAAACTATAGTTTAGGAACTAAGTATGGCTTGATTCCCATCCTTATTGGATACGTAGTGAAGTCCAACATTTCAATTTAGGATCCATCCACAACATGATTATGGTTATCATTGATCCATGTATCTCTGAATACATTGGACAATACCTATCTTTATGTGTCATAATCCTAATATTGAATACTTCAAGATCTTCATAACCCTTTTCTTGACTTCTGGTCACAAAATGTCCAATTTCTAAGAATTATTTTGCTTGACCATACAACACGTGCCCTTAGGCGGCCTTGCATAAACAGTCTACATAAAAGACGTGTCAGCCAAAAGATGCTATTATTTGACTATGCAGCCAATGCCCTTAGGCGACCCTGCATAATTAAACCCCCTAACGGGTTTTTCAAATAGTGTTAACTTCATTCTTCGAAGAAAAATCTCTTTTGTCCTTGGTTTTATTAATGAAAATATGTAGGGATCCGAAAAAATGGCTATCCTTAACATATCTGTCCCATACTCTTTTTCCTGATCTGTAATTATCCAAGTCGATGGTTTATATTTTCCATCCCTACGTTTGGGTCAGACCTTCGTAGGAGTAACAATCATCCAATTCTTAGACAATACTGTTTGGAAATATCTTCTCCATATTCAATTACCTCTCTCCATACAGCAAACTCTATGCTTTGGAAAATTTGAATCCTCATAAACTTCCAATGGCTTTTTAGCAGTAGAAAAGTAAATTTCTGAGAGTTCTTTTGCCCGACTATGCAGCACATGCCCTTAGGCGGGCTTGCATAAACAGTCTACATAACGGGCCTATCAGCCAAAAGATGCTATTATTTGACTATGCATCCAATTCCCTTAGGTGGCCCTGCATAATTCAACCCCCTAATGGGTTTGTTAAATAATGGTAACTTCATTCTTGGGAACTACTTCTTCTAATGCCTTTTTATCTCTTTTTCATATCATTCCTCAGATTCAAATTTTCTTAAGTCATAGTTTACATATTTTCCATCATACTTGAGTGTGGTAATTTGTTTTCAGATAAATTTTCATGGAATTGAGTCAGTTTTAATCCATTTCGGTCAAATCTATTTCGACCTTAAACATTAGCCTCTTTATGTCCGACGTGCATGACTTTAAACTGCCCACAAAAGACAAGGAAACTCTAAATAAACGTCAAGTTCCATCTCACTAAACATACATTTTGTATGATTTAGGTAATATTGAGCAATTAGAAGTTTGAAAGTTTGTAGGTTTATTTATAGTAATCCTAGTAAAAATTAAACTATGCTTACTAGGACCATTAGAATAAGTAAAATTTAAAGCAGGTATCAAAGAATACAAGCACAAATAATGGAAAATGAAAGCTTTTTTTCCCATTTGATGCACAGGAATTAGAAGGAAATCCATAGATTGTATTCTCTTCTCTTTTCTAAGAATTACAAAAGGATTTCAACGTAACTCTTCATTTGATTTACGAAATCCCGAGATTCATTAGCAGCCTCCTAGAATTCATTCATCCTACTGGATACAATAAGAGATGCAGTGATACCAGCTCTTCTTGGAACAATTGTAAAAGAATGTTCTTGAGTGCAGTTAGAGAAAATTTTCTACTGATCAAACAGTGACTCTGTTTCTGTCCAAGAGGCTTGGAAGATGGATACATGGATTTGAGAATGGAGCATTGGAAGTAAAGAGCCATTTGGAGAGAGTACTCTTTTCAGATATTGTTTCTAATGTCATGATAGTCTTCTCTCCATCAACCGGTAGCGGAAAACATATCATCCCGTGATTTTCCATTTTCATATCTACAAGGAAATGGAATGAAGGAAAAATTTGAAAGTTCACCCCGTTGTTGCTTATCTTAATGAAAAACATAACCGAAATAGAGGAGTAGCAGTGTGGCTGCACCTCGAGCATATAATTCTTTGTATATGGAAGGTGACTCCTGGAAAATGACCATGGCCATACAGAGGCAGGTAGATCTCTGTGGGAAATTAAGATGATACTTCTTCATGTACTTGACCAAATCTGGGAGAGTTCTGTCGCAGATATCATAGTAATCATGGCATACAATGGTCATCATATCATCAACTCGCTTTCTATCCAGTTCATCAGCCGTTCCGATTCTCTTGGGATCCATTGAATCTGCACAAAAGTTGAATAAATTAACTCTTAAATGGGATTATTTTTCATAAAATTTGTGAAGGAATTCAGAAAAATGGCAAAGGCATTAAGGCGCGCAAGTCCGATCTTGGCACGCAAGTGTAGATGTGTCGTGCAAGTATAACATGCCGCGCAAGTATTTGGCATGCAAGTATCACCACGCAAGTCCAGATACCTTGACAGCAGCGCGACAGCAAAGAAAAGTGAAAAAATGAGCAACCTGCACGGTGAAGGAGACCTGCGCGGATAGAGCTCAAAAATCCAGAATTTGGTGCTATGAGCGAAAAATGAGTGCATATTTATAGGCCAGGCTATCCACCTGTGCACCTACAGCCAGCATGCTCTCGCCCTACGCGACTCACACCAACACGATGACAGTTGCGCGGTGAACACCTGCACGCTTATTTCCCTTTGGTTTTCTTCTTTTCCTCAGAGTCACATCCTTATTCTTTCGGATCCAACTCCGAGGGGGGACTTTTATTGATGCCCCTTTTCGTCACATTGTATAAAGGAATGGAAATGGAAATGACTTAG
Organism: Viscum album; assembly: GCA_963277665.1. Lineage (NCBI taxonomy): Eukaryota > Viridiplantae > Streptophyta > Magnoliopsida > Santalales > Viscaceae > Viscum > Viscum album. The sequence goes on along the minus strand of OY728164.1, from coordinate 1,483,202,479 downwards.
CACAAATTGATTTATCCTTTGAAGAAAACATAAAAAATCGACAAAGGAATGAAAAAGGAGTCAAAGGACCTTGGGTCGTGCAAGTTCCCTTACTTCCGCATAAGTTGCGCGCCGCCTAATGGTCACGCAAGTGACTTGCATGCCCTCTTTAAAAACTGCCCGGGGTCTTCTCCAGCCTATAAATACCCCCGGTGGACCCCCCATTTTAGGAGCAATTTTTCTATAATTCAGATATAGAGCTCTGAATTCCCAAGTCTCTTCTTCAAGTCTTCCGAACACTTCTAAGGTAATTATTTACCTAGAATGGAAGGTCTAAACAAGAGGAATAAGGTCTAAGTGTTATAAATCACTAACACTTGTGCGCCTAAGTGTTTCTGCCCTTAAGGGAAATGGACACACTTGCGTGCCTCTTTACCTACTCATTGAAACTTGCGCGCCACTCTTCTGGAAGTACCTCGAGATAATTCTAAAGGCTTTGATCAAGAATCGAACAAGTATTACCCTACTGGTTATTAATCGTGCAAGTAACCATGTGTCGCGTAGGTATACCTGCGTGACCAATACTTGCGTGCCCACGCAGTACCTACGTGCCATCCAGGACTTGCGCGCCCTTCTATTTTTTGGGTGCCCTTCCTGCCCATTTAACCCCTCTTATGTCATTCCACCTCTCTTATTCAAGAGTCAGTCTTCAGGACACTCTTCAAAACCATTTATGGAATGTTTTCTTGATTGACATCCTTATCTGAAAGGAATTCCATGGAACATCTCTAGAAACCTAGTGATTTACACATCTTTATGTCACTAAAGTTAGAGAGTTCATTCATTCAACCTCATCCTTTATGATGAGAGAATCCTTAACCTGGGCCTCCTTTTCAAGAGTAAGCCCCAGTCCAAATTCTCATTAATATGGGCATACTTCTTAGGAGTAAGCCCCAAGTTCTCATTAATTTGGGCCTCCTTTTCAGGAGTAAGTCCCAGTCATAATTTCCCTTAACTTGGGCCTCCTTTTTAGGAGTAAACCCCAGTCCAAATTCCCAAATATGGGCTTCCTTTTCAGGAGTAAGCCCCAGTCTCAAATATGGGCATCCTCTTTAGGAGTAAGCCCCAAGTCCCTTAATTTTCAAATCCATTTCACATGGGCCTCCTATTTAAGAATAATCCCCAGTCTTAATTTCTCTTAACCATTCATAATTCCTTTTGATATAGGCTTCCTTTTTAGGATTAAAACCCAATAATAAGTCCCCTCCTAACTTGGGAATCTTCCTTAAGAGTAAGCACCAAGATTAGAGTATCCAAATCTCCATGAAGCACATATACCTTTATAGACCTTGTTCATATATTTATTCCATGAAGTAAATCTTAATCCTCATCTATTTGGGCAGTCATACATACATAATCCCCACATCATTGCATGGAACAATTGTCTAGTTTCACCAATACCTCTTTTTTCTCACACTGAGCATGACTCACGTGAGCTTAGAGTGTAAAAGTAATCATGACATCTTTCTTTGAGCCATCAATCATGCATAAACATCATACTCATTTACTCGAACTATGTGGGTTCTGATTCCTTTTCCAAAACAAAGGATACGTAGGTAGCCCATCTGCAGGTACGATCCCAACTCTAAAATAATCAATGTCCTTCTGAATGACAATAAACTCCAAGTGCCCCACTGAGTGGCTTTAAAACCAGCATGGTCATCATAATGACCAAGAGACTTTTATGTATTGAATAATACCATTGACTAAGAATCTCTAACAAATACGGATGATTCTCTATCGATGAATAACCTTGAATACATATAAAAGATTCTATAAATTTCCTACATATCAATCATTGATTGTCAGATCTAAAGGAAAACACATTTTATACTTGGTAATGTAATAAGGATTCATGAACATAACTTAAATCTATAAAGAGAGTCCCGGAGTAGACAATAATTCTCCTAAAAAAGGTGTGATGAGTCCGACCTCCCATCCTCTCTACCAATGAAAATTCCTAAGCCTCATCAGTTCACAACTAATGAGAACCTACCTTTTGAAAGTAGGTCCGAATGGATATGGAATCATTGGATGTTTCCGGTTCTACGAACAAACCCATTAGAAATCGCTTGGAGTGTTTGAATCTTAAATCAATGAGATCATCCCCAATTCCAGAGGAAACATCATGAAAACCTTCATTGTGGTCAAATATATGATCTAATGAAATCTATGAATATCCACATTTAAACTCTCCTTTAGACCTCTTGGAAAATCTTGACATTTGAATCTTTATTTAAAAATCTTCATTTAAGAACCCGGTCTGCTGAGTCTTCATTAAAAACTTTCCTTAAAATCAAATATCGAATATCACACCACTGTATTCTTAATTTAAGACTACGAATACTATGGAATCTATATTACAAAAAATCTTCATTCAAAACATCTCTTGCATGAGACCTGAAAACTTGATTCACGAAACCATATGAACCATGTAAGAGTTGCATTCACATGATGCATGTTTTTCATTATGAAGACTGCCTGTTAGCCTTCTTTTCCACACCTACAGCTGTAGTTCCTATTCTATAACAGCTTCATGGAATCTTTTGACTCCCTATGAAATAATATTTATGCAGGCCATTGAAATGTTGTGTAACCTCAGCTAACTAAACCAGTTAAAAATTGCTCCATCATTCATTTATTTTAAATTAGTTCCAGATTTAAGATATTAAGATCAATTCCAGCTTTAATATATCATCCACCTATTTAATTCAACCAGTGAACATGATCCACATCCAATTTCCAATATGTATCAACTTTCATCCATGCTCCAAACAGATATCAATATCTCTAAATCATGAATATCATTTCATTATGAAATTCTTCCATGTATACCTTCACCCTAGGTACTCTTCCAAGCCTTCTTCTTTATGTTAACACATCAAATGCACTCTTCACATATATATTTTCAACACATCTTCAACACATCTTCAACACATCTTCATGAAATAGATCTTCATTCCATTATTATTGACAAAGCCCATGCCTCTTTAATAAAATATACCTCATTCATACCTCATATATTTTCCACAAATCCAACCAATCAAGACTTGGTTTCAACAATCCCCCCCTTTGGATGATCATGTTCTTGAATTAGTTTCCTCTGGTAGAGAGGTTAGTGGCCCTATTCCTCCTATTCAAGAGAAGGTGAAAAATACTATCTTATGGGATGATATAGTAGAGGAGTCTCATCCAGAATAGGAGGTAATTTCTTTTAAAGATTATCTATCATGGGTCATCTCTGATGAATATATTGGATAAGCATCTGAACATAGTAAGGATGAAATGAAATTTGATGCGCAGAATGAGGTGGATTCCAATTACTAGCAAGAGAAATGAATTATTTCTTCAAATAACCAGAAAGGTAAGTCAACGATAGTGGCTTCCACTTGATGGAAATATAAGAGAAAACCTTGAAACATGGTTTATCACTCCTCTATCACTAATTTAGGGAAATACCTTTCTGGTATTTCATTTTATGATAAGGATTCTAATAAGACAGTTGGTGAATCTCAAGCTCTTGTAGCTGTTGTTTGCAGTGTGCAATTAGTACCTATGATGGAAAGTTGTTTTGAATAGGGAGGTAATTCTAATCTATCCTTGGTTTACTCTTTATCAAACACTCCTATAAGGACCTCTCATATGGACAGTGTGTGTAAAACTGGAAAACTAGTGAGTTGTGACTTATTCAATGTTCATATTTTGGATGATGTGATTTATTCTACCTTAAAGAGCTCTGATGGACTTGGAGAATCCAATCCACCACTAACTAGTACCACTAATAGCCTGGTTCTTGGATCAAATGATTTTTAGACTCATACCTATACTCTTGTTAAGGGTGGACACAAAAAATATTCCATTTCCTCAACCCCTTCTCTTAATGTAGAATGGGTTGGGAATTCTACAGCCTTATCATACAAGCAGTCTACTAGTGATAATACTTCTTCCATAGATATTCATGGGGTTTTATCTTTTGAGACTCCCATGACAGATAAGGTAGAGATCACACCGGGCACAGACCTGGCTCATCGTGTTAAGGGGACTCAAAATTTAAAGGTGAGTATTCACAATTATTTTGAATTGTTCGCATCAGGAAGCAGTGAAGAGGATGTGAAAGCAAACAACTGGGTTTAATGATGCATCTAGTTGATATGGAAATTCTAGATAATGGAGATGGGCAGTGGGAGGGGGGGGGGGTGGGGGGTGAAGGTTGGGGGGCAGTTGGGGTGTAGGGGGTAGGGGGTAGTGGGGGTGTAGGGGGTAGGGGGTGTGGGGGTATTGGGGGAAGGGATGTCTAGGGGGTGTCTATGGGAGGGGGGGATGTACAGGGGTGTCTGGGGGGTGTCAAGGGGGGAGGAGGGTCCAGTGGGGGTGTCCAGGGGGGTCCAAGGGGGGGTGTCCAGTGGGGGGGGGGGGGTCTAGGGGGGTGTCAAGGGGTGGGGGGTGGGTGGGGGGTGGGGGGGGGGTCCAAGAGTGGTTGCCTAGTGGGGGGTGTCCAAGGTGGGAACCTATTGTTTCTGGGGGGGGGGGTGTGCAAGGGGGTTCTATCCAGGGGGATATGGGGGGAGGGTGTGCAAGAAGGATGGGGGTGTGCCGGGGGGGGGGGGGTGTCTAGGGGTGTTTGGGGGGGGGGTGTCTAGGTGGGTATAGGAGGGGGGGTGTCCAGGGGTGTTTGGGGGGGTGTCTAGGGGTGTGTCTAGGGGGGGTCCAGTGGGGGGTTTCCGGGGGGGGGGGGGGGGTCCAGGGGGTGTCCAAGGGGGGTGTCAAGGGGTGGGTGTCTAGTGGGGGGTGTCCAGGGGGTGTCTAGGGGGTCTAGGGGGGGGCTGTCTAGGGGTGGGTGTCTAGTGGGGGGGGGGGTGTCCAAGGTGGGCAGCTGCTGTTTTCGGGGGGTGTGCAAGGGGGTTTTGTCCAGGTGGAGAGTGGGGGGTGTGCAAGGGGGGAGGGGGTGTGATGGGGGGGGGGGGGGTGGGGGCTTTCTAGGAGGAAGGGAGGGGCTGAAAGGGGAGTGGGGGGTGTCCAGGGGGTGTACAGGGGGAAACCATGTGGTGTCCAGGGGGAGTCTAGGTGGTGTTCTGGGGGGTGTCCAAGGTTGGTGTCCAGGGGGTGTCCAAGGTGGGAAGTTGCTGTTTATATGGGGGGGTGGGGGTGCAAGGGGGTTCTGTCTAGGGGGAGAGTGGGGGTGTGTAATGGGGGAGGGGTGTTTTTCCAGGGGGAAGGGAGGGGCTGCAGGGGAAGTGGGGAGGGGTGTCCAGGGGGGTGTCTAGGGGGCATCAAAGGTGGGAAACCACTGTTTCTGGGAAAACCCTCTATACCCACGGTTTAAAGAACCGTGGGTATATATGCTGCTGTGAATTTATCTATACCTATGGTTCTTTGAACCGTGGGTATGTGTGTTTGAAGAAAACTATATATACCCATAGTTTACTCAACTATGGGTATAAAATTTGTGATGTAAAAATGTATACCCACAGTTCTGTAAACCGTGGGTATAGAAGTATACCTACAGTTTACCATAACTATGGGTAATATGAAATTTCAGTGGCCTATACCCACGGTTTCTACAAAACCATGGGTATATGGAAATCCCAACACCTCAGAAGCCCACGTTTCATAAAACTGTGGGTATAGCCTATACCCACGGTTTCATGGGCTATACCCATGATTTAAAACCGTGGGTATATGGAAATTTTCCACTAGTGTTAGTACGCTTGATTTCTGGAGGATCCACTCCTCAAGCCATCGTCCTTACCTCAAACTCCATGAAGTCCCACATAGAGTAACCCCAAAGGGTCGTCTCATTGTAAGGGTCCAAACGCAATAGACGATGTGTCGATTTGATGCCCGATCTGTAAGTTATGTGATTTTTAGTAAAAAGGGCCCGATTGGATTCGAGTCTGATCCAACCCTCCCATTCTACAACTTCTTCCAAAACTCAAGTTGATTATCTAAAAAAAGGACAACCTTTTTTCAAGGGTCCTGACCCTGTAAATGGTGTGTCAATCAGATTCCTAGTCTGCAAGTAATGATCGATTCAGTGAAACGGGGCCGGTTGGGTCTGGGTCTAGTCTGACCGAGTCGGGCCGACACAACCCGAACCGGTCTGGGGGTCCAGTGTGGGTCTGCCCCAGCCATCCCATGGGCTCTCTGGTCCATCTTTGTAGGACAAGTCTGACCTGGTGGTGGGTCCAGCCCGACGTCGCGGGTCTGACCCAGCGGTGCGGGCTCGACCCGTTGAGCTGTGGGTCTCGCCCGTTGGGTGGGTCTGACCCACTATCCAACCCGGTCCGCCAAAGGTAGATTGGTATACCTGACTGGAACATGGTAGACAGATGCGTCTGGACACCTTCCCGCCCTACGGTCGACGCAAGGCTGTCTCCTCGCCACGGTCAAGCGACCACGACAGCTCCACGCAGCCCACCAGGCTGACCGACCCTTTCGCATGCACGTGGACCGGGTCTGTGTTCCTCCATTGTGCCTAAGCGGCCCAAGTGGGCCGCTCCTCTACACAACACCGACAGGCGCCACGCCACCTCGCCACTGTGGCCATCCGGCCTTAGCTTTCTATCTCCATCCTCCACCCATGGATGCTACCACTGGCCACTGTAGAAAACACTGATGTGATTTTGGTACCTTCAACAAGCCACGAGAGTCACTTCGGTGGTCTGTTTCTCGAGGTTATTATGTCTACAGAATATCTAGTCCATCACCTTCACTGCAATGGCCTCAAACTCACTTTTCATCCATCTTGAGAAATCATCCATAAAGAATGAAAAATAAACAATCATGGAAGAGTGTCCAGGTCTTTTTCGTGTTGGCCCACACCCTCCATGATAGAGTCAAATCATGGGGGAAGGTATTAATCCAAACAACAAGAGTGAAACCCCAATTCAAAATTCCACACAAATATCCACCCACAAGTATAAGTGATTCACATATTAACCCGTTAGTCTATTGGTCTACGTTCATCATTAATTTTCAATAATGAGGAAGAACTTATCAAATACTGAAAATGCATGAACCCATACATCATTGATGTTCGATGCTGAAGCATTCATCCTTGAGGTTTCAAGATGTCGACATCGCTTCTGGATCTATCCTTCAAGGCACTTCGAAGATGATGAAGTCTCAATGGCATTCATCATTCTTTGTTGGAGAGGAAAACTACTGGCAGTTCATTAGAGAATCCCTACAGTTTAATTCCCCATTCTCTCACATGTTGGTTTAATAAAAATAATCACGTCACAATGTTTGTGTTATGCCGTGACATTACGTCATTACATTGTTTCTATTACTTTATTGCATCGTTACACTGTGCGATACGAGACATTAATGTTCTTTATTAATGCGCCTCATCACTGCCTGGTCGCTACACCCCAACATCGCTGTCCTCCACCCAATTATGAAAAAATAAATAAAATAATTCTTTTAAATTCTTTTATTATATTTCTCAAAAAATCCAAAAAATAAATTTTTCGCTCGACCCTTACCAGCCAAAGTTAAATCATTTATAGCTGAATCCCATCATTACGAGTTCAACGGTTCCCTCATATTTTTGTTCTGAGCATCATTTCAAAAGTTAGAAAAACCCGCTCACACGTTTACTAAATGTACCATAAAAAAAGTTAAAATTCTGTTTTGGGATAACTGGGCCTCAGAATCATGTACCGTCAGGGAGTGTGGTCTCAAAGTAATTCCAGATAATTTAAAAAGTATTTATATGGAATTTCCAAGACATTAAATTATATCCCTCATAGGGATTTACTCCCCCAATATCCAAAACAAAAACTAGAAAAACAGATGGGGGTACTGAGCAGGAATCTGAGCCTCCCACTCCAATTTGATCTCCTAGAGATTCCCATGCTGCCACTGAACTCGCACTATAGGAATCAACCACCCAGGTAGGAACCGATCCCGTCAATCCTCTATTTCCACTAGGAACTCTGCAAAAATCTCCCCATCGTCAATGTTCAGGTCTCCTCAATCGATGACGTGCGATGGATCATGCACGTATCTCTTTAGCTGTGACACATGGAATAAATTCTGCACCCAGTGCATCTGTGGTGGAATATCTAGGTAGTATTCCACCTCACCAACTCTTCTCTAGATCCTAAAAGGTCCGATGAACCTCAGAGATAGCTTGTTGCCTTAACCAAATCTTCACAATCCTCGTCTGGGTGAGACCTGAAGGAATTCATGATCGCCCTCATCAAACTCCAAGGGTCCCTGTTTCCTTTCATCATAATACTTCTGCCTTCTATATGTAGTCCTCATACTATCCTAGATAATATACACCTTCTCGATGGTATCCTATACCAACTCTGGACCCATGAGTGTCCACTTCCCTAGGTATGTCCAATATAAGGGTGATATGCAAGGCCGCCTCTAAAAGGCCTCAAATAGTGCCATTCCAATAGTGGAGTGATAGTTGTTGTTGTATGAAAACTCCACCAGTGGTAGGTGGTCCACCCAACTATGACCAAATTCTAGGAAGAAAGCTCTAAGTATGTCCTCCATGGTCTGTATGGTCCACTCTTCCGGACCATCCATCTGGGGATGAAAATAAATGCTCAAATGCAGCTGAGTCCCAAATGCCTCCTACAACCCCTTCCACAACTGAGATGTAAAAAATGAATCACGGTATGAGACAATCATCGAAGGAACCCCATGGAGACACACTATCTCTAGGAAATAGAGGTGTCCCAAGACCTCTCTCAGTACCTGATCTTAGAGGGGTAGAAAGTGAGTTGACTTGGTGAGTCATTCAATGATCACCTAGATAGAATCAAGACCCCTAGATGTACGTGGTAACCTCATCACAAAGTACATCGAGGTACTATCCCATTTCCACTATAGTACCTTGAGTGGCTAGGCCAAGCCTACTGGAACCTAATGCTCTGTCTTCACTTGTTGAGAAGTGAGGTACAATGAAACGAACTCAGCACTACTTTCTTAATCCCTAGCCACCAATACTAATGTCAGAGGTCCTGGTACATCTTTACCTCTCTAGTATGTACCTTCAAGGGCTATGTATGGAACTACCTCAACACCTCATCCTATAAATTCATTGGAACTACGGTGCTCCCTCAAAAAATAATGACGTGCTACCCACCTATCGAAAATCCATCAGGAGCATTTCCTGAGGATATCTAGGCACGTCAGGCCTTGTAGTCAACATCCAAAAGTTGTTCCTCCCTAACTCACCGTAAGAGTGGGGGAGTGACAATCATAGACTAGAGTTAAGATTCTTCATCACTATCCCTAACGGATATCTGCATCAGGGATAGCTACTCTGTCACCTCACTCAGCAGTTGTAAACCAAACCTCCTGCTGAGTGCGTCTGCCACCATGTTCTCCTTCCCAGTAGTATAGACTATCTCAAAGTCATAGTCCTGGAGGAAGTCCATCCATCATTTCTGTCTCAAGTTCTAGTCCTTCTGTGAGAAGATATACCAGCGAATCTTATGGCCAGAGTAGATGGTAAATCATTCATCCATCTAGTAGCACTACCACATCTTCAAGGAAAAGTTCACTGCTGCTAACTCAAGGTCATGGGTCATGTAGTTATACTCATTCTACCACAACAGCTGTGAGCCGTAGGTGATCACTACTCGCTCCTGCATCAGGAAACATCCCAATACAGTGCCTGATACATCACAATAGACTACATACCCAACACCCTCTCCTGGTAGTCTCAAGATGGGACACTCATCAGTCTCCTCCTCAGCTCCTGGAAACTCTGATGGCACCTCTCGATCCACACTAATGGTTGTACCTTCTTTTTCAAAGATGAAAAGGGTGTTTCTACTCTAGAAAAGTTGGGTATGAATATCTGGTAGTACCTAACCAATCCCAGAAAACTCCACACCTCAGTCATGCTCTGGGGTGGCTCCAAATCAAGCAATGCCTCTATCTTCACTGGATCCATTACAACTCCAGCCTCTGAGATGACATGTCCCAGAAAGTGGACCTCCTAAATCCAAAATTGGAACTTTTAGAGCTTACCATAAAGCTGGTTCTCTCGGAGTGCATCTAGAACTATTTGCAGGTGTGTATCATATTACTCCTCCGATGCTGAGTACACCAAGAGGTCATCAATGAAGACCACAACCAACCGGTCAAGCTAAGGATGGAAGATCTGGTTCATGAGTCCCCGTGAACACTTCTAGGGCATTGTTCACACTGAAAGGTGTCACCAAGAACTCATAGTGGTTGTAACTACACCTAAAGGATATCTTCGGTACATCATCATCCCGTACCCGAAGCTGGTGATAGCCTGATCTGGGGTCTGTCTTAGAGAATCACCTCACTCCTTTTAGCTGGTCAAAGAGGTCATCAATCCTCAGTAGTGGATACTTGTTCTTCTTGGTCACTTGGTTCAGGCACCCGAAGTCCACGAATAGCCTTAATATCCCATCTTCCTTCTTGGAAAACAACACTAAGGCTGACCATAGGGAAACACTGGGCCTTACAAACCACTTTCTCTGTAAGTCCTCCATCTCTACCCTCAAGTAACGAAGATCTACAGGATCCATCCGATATGCAGATGTAGATATCAGTGTCATCTATGGATATAAGTCAATTTAGAAATATACCTCTCTATGAGAAGGTAGTCTTGGGAAATCTTCTCAAAAGACATCCTCATATTCTTCCAGAACTACAGGAAAGCCCGGACTGCCCTCATCCACCGTACTGAGGGTGAGGCTAGAAAACTGATGAGTGATCGACTGTAACCTCCTATAAAAAAGTCCATCTTATTCTAAAAAGGTTCACTTCTCACCAGTGAAGGAAAAACTGGTCCCATCCTCATGGAAACACCTCAATTTGAGCCTAAAATAGTCTATCTAAGCATGGAATATGGATAACCAGTCCACACCCACGATGACATTGTAAGGACTTGACGTTGCTACTAAGAGATCCCAACTGAATATCTCACCTCCTAGTGTAAGCTCACACTGCCGACACCAGTGTATAATCATCTAATCCCCTCATGTAGGAGTCTCTAATCATAATAATCGAGCCAACAGCTCCACCAGAATCCCCGATATCTGAACGAGAGCCATGGAAAGGAAAGAGTGACTAGAACCTATATCTATAATAAGTACAACTAAGGTGGAGTAGACATAGATCGTACCTCTAATCATCTCTGGAGCACTGTGGTCATTGGCCTTCATCGCCTAAAACTGGACCCGCCGCTGTCCATCTGGTCCTAGAGCTCATGGTGGACCTCCTGGGGGTGGTGGTGGTAGTACCTCAAACCGTTGTCCACCGCATGCTACTCGACCTGCTCCCCTGACACGTACTCCACCTTGCAAAACTCCTTGCTTGAACCAATGTCACTATCTCGATAGTCCCTCAACCACCTTCTGGTCATCCGCGTGGGGAGTTGGACAGTTGCGATCCATGTTACCATATCCTCCATAAGAGTAACAAACTATAGTAATCATAAGACCTCCTCTACCTTGTGACCTCCGCACCTCTGACCCTGTGTCCTGGGGTTGTCCTCCGGAAGGTCTAGCCCGTTTGGGCCTTTACGTCGTCTGCCTACTGGATGCTGTAGATGACTCCACCACCTATTGTTCAGTGGTGTCTCTCACTATCGGTTCCTACTCATCTAGGAATCTCTCCACCAGTAGGGATCACTCTAGCACTCCATCATGAATCGAGATGATGAGTGAAATCATCGACGCCCTAATCTCCCATCGGAGTCCCTACTCAAAGGTATGGGCCCTGAAGAAAGGGTCTTGTACCATATTGGTGGAGTATCAAGAGAGGTCAGTAAACCTAACTGAGTACTAGGCCATAGTCAGGATACCCTGTTGTATGTTTAGTAACTCCAGAGTACGCACTGAGTGTAGTGTCTCTGGTATGAACTCAACCCTGAAGAGGCACTCGAAGTCCTTCTAAATGAGGGTCAACTCCTCATGTGTTTAGAGCATAAAGTTCCACCACCTTCCTACCATGAAAAAAAATTCTAGAAGCTAGGATCACCATCTGGTCTGCTAGTGTCTCTACTAAGAAAAAAACTCATGCTAAAACCCCCATCTAGTTATCAGCATCCTGAGGATGATTCTCACCTCAAAACCTCAAAGACCTCTATCTCTGGAACTCTTGCAACACGTTCAGTCGGCATGCACTATCTGCTAGTGGGGCTAGTAGAATCTGCTACTCTACGAGTGGTGGTGCTTTTGGTATACTACCCGTGGGTGCTACCGCCATAAGTGGTCCCTATACCAAAAATTCATCACTTGGTGGACCATTGTCATGATCTCTCACTGGAATCCTGGCTTGCTATCTTTGTGGAGGAATCCTGTAAAGAAACAGATGTTCCACAGTCAGTAAGTTATAACTGGTGAGATGACTTAAAATAGATCAAGAGAAAAACATTTCCAAAACACATGTAACTTGTGTTTTCAGGTACAGAGTTAAAAAACAGAATTTAGGGTCCTGGTGTATGGATACATAGGTCGCTGCACCAACACTAGACTCCCTATACTGAAATCCAAACTTAATACATTTAACACTATTACTTCCAAAAAAAATTGACTCTTAGTTATTCTGTTAGAATTGACTGCCCTATGATACCACTTTTTCATGATCTGTTCCCCGAGGAATGTTCTGTGACTACCCCATACCCATCTTCCATAGGCCAGGGGCTAGTGACTAGCACCGGAAAGACATATCCCAAAAGGGAAGGCAATGCCTTTAATCCTATAAACACACACACACACACACACACACACATGCCCAACCACATCCCAACAAACTAAAAGGGGGAAACAAGTAAACCACTAAAGCAAGGGTGAGGGCAAGTACAAGTGAAAGTAAGTGGGCCAGAATACAAACCCAACAAGGAATTGAAAATAGTAAAGTAAAAAAAGGAAACTTTGATGGCCATCCATAGAAAACTCCACCTAATTTTGATTGTAGTGAAGATATTGGAAATCGAAGTAGTATGTCCTGCCCACCCAGTCCTACTGGGTCCCACCTGGTCCTAGTCCATCGATTCCACCATCAAAACGTCCGTCCGTCCCATCCCCCTGAGAACCTCTATAGAAACATCGATCGTCTGCACAAGATAGAACATGTGAGGGAGAATCCCATGTAGGGGTGAGTATAACAATACTCAGTAGGGACCCTGAGACCGCCAAAGGTCTCTCAGTAATCCAAAAATGAAAACACCACAAAGAAAATACCACATAGGTAATACCACCAAGAAATCCCTCGACCACATAGCATAAAGTAAAAGACGCAACTCACACTATGTATAACTTAAGTACATATATAAAGATGATTAGTTGTAGAGCTAGGCCATCTTATTCTGTCGAGAGGCTATTCTGCTGACCCAAACAGGGTCCCTAGGTGCTGACCCACAAAGGATCGATATGTGCTAACCCACAGAGGATCGCTAGGTGTTGACCCAAGAAGGATCTTTAGGTGGAGACCCATAGAGGATCGATAGCTGCAGACCCACAGATGATCTCTAGGTGCTGACCCACAGAGGATCGCTAGCTGCCAACCCATAGAGGACCACTATTCTTTCTTCACCTCACAGCCAGGAACTGGATTCCCACATATAACACACTTGATTTATGGAGGATCCTCTCCTCAATACAACAGAAATAACTCAACCACTACTAAGTACGGAGTAGAGTAAACCCCAAAGGACAGTCTCATCATAAGAGTCCCAACACAACAGATGGAACATCGATCGGATGACCGGTCTATAAGTTATGGGTTATTTAGTAAAACGTTATTAGTTGGATTCGAGTACGATCCAACCCAGATGTAGTCCAAATCCCACCAAAACTCAAGTGGAGTATCTAAAAAGGACCACCTCATCACAAGGGTCCTCGCACCATATATGGTGCATCAATCGGACACCTGGTATTCAAGTTATGACCGTTTTAGAGAAATGGGGCTGGTCGGGTCCAGGTTCGGTCTGACCTGGTTGGACAGACCCGAACCGACCCTATCTGGGGGTGCAACATGGATCCCACGTGGGTCCGGCCCAACCGGACCATGGGCTCATGGTTCCAGCTTGGTAGGATGGGTTATACCCACTGGTTGACCCAGTCCGCTAGGCCGGGACACGATAGACAGTCGCGTCCAGCCTCCCTCAAGCCCCACGGTCAACACAGGGCGGTCTCCTCACTGTGGTCAAGAGACCGTGGTGGATCCATGCGGCCGGCAAGGCCGATCGACCATTTCAGATGCACGCAGACTGAGTCCGTGTGCCTCTAGCATGCCCAAACAGACCGCTCCTCCATGCTGCACTGAGGGGCGCTGTACCACCCCGTCGTCACGATGCGCCATTGGGCACACCGACATCCTCTGCCCGCGGCCTTTGCCGCTGACGCCAGCGCACCGACAATACCTTTGATGGGACACCAGAGTTGTTCCGGTTGTCCGTTTCTCAAGCCGCTTGTGTCTATGGAATTTTTAGGCCATCACCTTCACTGCAATGACCTCAAACTCGCTTTTACACCGTCTCGAGAAGTCATCCATGAAGAACGCACAATAAACAACCACGATAGAGGTTCTAGGCCTTGTTCGTGTCGGTCCATGCCCTACACATTAGAGTCTAAGTATGGGAGAAGGTATTAATACACAAAACAAGTGTGAAACCCCAATTCAAAATCCCACACATATTTCCACCTGCAAGAATGAGCGATTCGCGGATCAACCCATTAGTCAGTTGGTCCACGTTCATCATTAATTTTCACGAATGAGGAAGAACTTATCAAATAATTAAAATGCATGAACCCTTAACTCATTGATGTTAGATGCCAAATCATTCTTCCTTGATGTTTCAAGATGTCGATGTCACTTATGGATTCGTCCTTCGAGGCACATCGAAGACGATGAAGTCTCACTGTCGTTTGTCATTCTTCGTTGGGGAGGAAAACTACTTGTGGTTCATTAGAGAATTCCCACAGTTTAATTCCCTATTCTTCCATGTGTTGGTTTAATAAAAAGAATAACATCACAATGTTTCTATTATGATATGACGTTGCGTTTTTACACTATTTAATTTAGGAAACATGATCGCTGTTATGCTTACTTTATTTAATCATTACACTTCATGATATGGGCCATTACCATGCTTTATCAATGCGCCTCATCGCCACCTAGTCACTGCATCGTAGTTTCACCATCCGCCACCCAATGGTGAGAAAAGAAATAAAATAATTCTTTTAAATTCTTTTATTATTTTTCTCTAAAAGTCCAAAGAATAACTTTTTTTGCTCGACCCTTGTTGGCTAAATTTAAATCATTTCTAGGCAAATCCCTGCATTCTGAGTTCAACGGTGCCCTTGTATTTTCGTTGTGAGCACAAGTTCAAAAGTTAGAAAAACCCGCTCGTAAGTTTACTGAACGTACCTTAAAAAAGTTTAAAATTTATTTCCAAGATCACCGAGACTTAGAGTCATGTTCCATCAGAGTGTGTGGTCTCAGAGTAATTCCATACAATTAAAAAAAATTACACAGAATTTTAGAGACATTACAATATCCTTCAGAATCATCAACTCAATTTTGGATATTATTTCATTTTGATAAATAATATCTATCTCAAATTATTACATAAAAGTAGTGGATTTTGTGTGAATACATGCCCATTGTGAGGGACTACACATATTTTTTCCCCAAATAATTTTCCTCTCTTCCTCATTATTGATAGGTTGAGTTGTCACTTGAACATATATGTAGATCTCTTCCCATATCAATTTATCCTTATAAAATTTCCAATATCGAGTTGGAATAATTGAAGAAGCAGTTATAAGTAAATATAGAAAATGGTTTCATATGAACAAGTGGTTCACTGTGGGGTGAGCCAATCCTATTCACCCAGAAGAATGATGGATTAATGAACCAATGTATAGATTATTATGACCTCAATGAAATTAAATTTAAGAAAAGGTATCCCCTCCCATGGATTGATATTTGTTTGATCAACTGTGGGGGAGAACAATTTGTCTTAGGTGGACCTTTGGCCAGGATATCACTAATTAAAGGTAAAGAAGAAAGATATTCCCAAGAATACCTTTCGAATGAGGTATTTACACTATGAGTTTATAGTTATTCTTATTGGACTCCTTGATGATCTAGTAATATTCATAGACATAATGAATAGAGTCTTTAGAGATTACCTTATCAAATTCATGGTAGTTTTTAATGATGGTATTGTGATATACTCCAAGAGAATGGAGTGAAATGAGAATCACTTGAATACTATGCTAAAGATATTGTTATGGGAGAAACTATATGAAAATCACATTAAATATCAGTTATGGATGGAGGAAGTATCATTCTTGGGGAATGCTATCACAAACAAAGGGTTATCTATGGACCCTTATAAGAAAAAGGAAATTGAGGTGTGACCTAAATGGGTATCTATAATAGAGATTTGTAGTTTATATGGTCTAGTTGTGTATTACTGATGATTTTTAGGAACTTTTCACAATTATAAATCTCACTAAACAAGCTGAATGAGAAGAGAGTGAAGTTTTTCTAGACTATTGAATGTTAATACCGCTTCAAAGGGTTGAAAAGGGGGTATATCACAACACCAATACATACAATACCCACAAGTTAGGAAATAATTGTGGAATAAAGTGGTTTATAAAAGAATGGATTAGGATGTGTACTAATGAAAAATGATAAATTAATAGACTCTATCAAGGAATATGAATGTTCATGAGAAAAATTGTCCCATGAATGATCTGGAGTAGAGAGCCATGATATTTGCATTGAAAACCTAGTGGAATTATCTCTATAGGGAGATCTATGAGATATATAATGATCAAAAGAGCCTAAAATAGATATTCACATTTAAGGATATTAATATTCGCTAGATAATATGATTAGAGCTCATCAAGGGTTATGATTTTTCAATCTACTACCATCCTGATAAATAAAATAATGTGGAATATTCTCTATGTTAAAAGGATCCAATAAATTTATCAATTATGAGAATTGATAAGGATAAAATCATCTAATAATTACAAAGGATGGAAATGGGAATCATAAGGGATGTAAAATAATAATTTCTTTCTCAAATTATTGTTCAAAAATTTCTTATGTATAAGATAATGGATGATCAATGAAATGATGTGTAAATTTAAAATAATGTGGAATCAATAAGAAATGGGAAAACCTAGAAGTTCAAAATTGATGAGAAAGGAGTCATACTATTTTGGTTAAAATATGTGTACAATCAAGTCCTGAGATAAAGTGAGAGATTTTGAATGATTCACATAACTCAATCTTCTCTATTTACCCATGGAGAACAATGATGTATCAATATCTCTAAGAGAATTATTGGTGGTACAATATGATGAAGGAGATCACTTAATATAAATAAATGTTCATTTTACATCAACAAGTTAAGGTTTAGAGAAAAACTACTAAGGGGATTATGTAACCAATAACTATACCTACATGAAAGTGTGGAAATATCATTATGGAAATTATCACTAGACATCCAAAGACATCTAAACGAAATAATGCATTATGGGTTGTTGAGGATTATCTTATAAAGAAAAATTTTATTATTATAAATAGATAGAGCTTCTCTCTAGATCAACTCACATGGAAATACATAGATGAAGTGGTGGGGCAACATAGAGTACCATTATTGATTTTAATCGGTAAAGATATGAGATTTACCTCTAAGTTCTGGAAAATTCTCCAACATGATGTAAAAACTGAGAAGAACATTTTTATGTATTTTTACCCTCAAACAGAAAGAAAGTCTAAGAAAACCATTTTGACACTGGAAGACATGCTTAGAGCTGGCACAATGTACTTCAAAGGAGGATGGGATTATCATCTTCCACTATTCAAGTTCTGTTACATCAATAGTTTTCACCCAAGAATCGAAATGGAAGCATATGAATACCTTTATGGGAATATATGTAGAATTTATACATATTTGGATGATATTGGAGAACATAAGATTCTTGGACCTAAAATTGTCAAACGAATGGTAGAAAATGTTCTGACCATTCAAGAACACATCATGGCTACCCAAAGTTGATAGAAGAGTTATGCAGTCAAAGAGATATAGAGTTTGAGGTTGCTAGATATGGTATCCCTCAACATATATTAATTGAAGAGAGTGATGAGATTAGGGGAGAAGGGAAATATATTTACAAGGTTTATTGAACCCTTTGAGATTCTTGATCAAATTTGAGCTGTGTAATTTTTTCTAAAAATTCAACTAACCTTGTCTCAAGTATAGTATACAGTCCATTTATCCCTCTTGATGAAATGAATACTAGATGCCACACATGTTCTGAATTAAAAGGTGATTTAGATGGAGAATGATATCTATTATGAGGAGAATATAGTGAAGATATTGAACCATAGAGATAATGTTCTTTAAAAAAGGCCACTCACCTAGATAAAGTTATATAGAGGAACCAAAAATATAAAGAGGAAAAATGGGAACAAAAAAAAGTGATGAAAGAGAAGTACCCTTACACTCTTTCTCCTTATTATGAAAAAAAATTCTGAGGGTAAAATTTCATATGTGGGGAAGAACATAACACCATGAGTTTTCATATGAAAATTTTCACTTTAATAATTTGATTTATTTGATAACATCTATTGCACATGACACCGAGTTTAAACAAACCACTGTACATTATAAAAATATTATTATTCAAACATGAAAGCTTTAACCCATCCATTAATTGGAGGGTATTAATATGAAAACTAATATTTTTAAATAGATTTACTTATTAATTATTATTAAATAAACATTTAATATTTAGTATTTATTTTATTCTACAAAATCATGTTTTTCCAAAAAAATGATTTTATTTAATTATTTTGAAAAATAAATATAATTAATTTTGAAACCCCTAGAAAAATTATCTGAAAAAATAAACATAATTTTTGAATTTAGCATGTCAAAACTATACTAGGATGAGTTTTCAAGAATTTTATAAAAAGGTTGACAATTTAATGAATAGTGATATTTACTTTGAAAACTATTTCCTCTTTTAAAGAATTAACAAGGTAAAATTCAATTTTAGATTAATTTAAATTAAATTAGTCAATTTTTATTATAAATAATCAATTTTTTGACTTTGAAATGCATTTTATACATGAATTTAGTATAAAAACATTTCATAGTTAAAAGAGAATTTTTCAAGAAAATTGTTATTCATTGTATTTTTCTTGTTTAATGTTAAATTAATTTCTATCACTTCCATGATTTGATTTTAAAAAATGGATTCCATATTTTTAATCAGGAGGTATAAATTAATTAAATATACCGCTTTTATTTTTTTCAACATGAATAAAAACCTTACTATTTTTTTTACCACAATTAAGGGTAAATCATGTAATTAAGGATAAAATTAATTTGATAAGGATAGAAAATGACCCTAAATCATTCTCAAATTATGTTTTATGAGAATGTTTTGACCATAATCATCCATGGGTTAAATTTATGAACTTTAAGATCCTTTTTTAACATTAAGTCCCTTATAGTATTTTATTTAAAGAAAAGTCCAATATGTCACACTATTGTACTTAATAAGTATATATTTTTTTAATATTTGGTTATCTAGAAGATATATTCAACCATAAATATTAAATTATATTTATCTTTATCACATTAATTTTTTTTTACTTTTTAAGGAAGAAAATATTACCTTAAATTCTTACACAACGATTATGAAATAATTATTTAATGAATAGATAAATCAAATAAATGATATTAAAAATATTAAGATATTATAATTTGATATTTTTAAGGTGATACAAGAATTATCAAGATTCCCATGAAATTTTCAGGATATAATATAATATTTTGTTTTAATTTTAATTATTTTAATTATTTTTTAATTTCAAAGTAAGGAATTGTATCAAATTTGAAAATAATAATATTTTATGGGATTAATATCTTAGTAAATTATTAAGAAATAATAAAAATAATAAATAAGACTAATGGGTAAATATATGGTTTATAATTTCATACCATATTTATTTATATTTCATTTTGAATCATTTGCCTTTAGAATAATTTTAATATATTTTATTTTTTGGATACATTCCAAAAACATCCCTACCACCCCATTATAAAAAAACCCCTCACCAACCCTTCTTCTCACAATAGATAAAAATTAACGCCTTAAAAATATATTCCAAACCTTATTTTCTCCACTATACACATATCCATGTGCTTGTGGCCTCACTAAAATTCCAATTCCAAGTATCTCAATGGCTCCTTTGAGGAGGTGATATTCAAGAGGTAACATGATCAAACTACATCCTAATTTCTTTTATTATTGTACATTCTTGTTGACACTTCAATACATGAAGGAATAATAATTCCAATATAATTTACATACTAGAATTTTATAATTCCAATTTAATATTTTATTTCAAACCCTTTTTTTATATCCCCTTATTCAATGAAAGGAAACAATTGTCAAAATTATAGTGGATAACTATCCATGTTGATAAAGAGTTTTTGTTTTTTCCTTTACCACTTGGAAGGATGGTCATAAAACAATTATTATAGTTACATAAAATTGAAATAAGTATATTGTGACATATTTCATGTTCTAGAATGTATATATATACATTATATTATATAAATTGAGACTATTACGCGATGGTTGGAAAAACCACTAAAATAAACTAATGATTTATCGATAACATTTATTCAAATGAATCATCCTCATTTAAAAAAAATGAAATATGGTAAAATTTATACTTAATTAATAAAATGAATAAAATTAAATTTCACATCTAGAATTGTATTCCCATTGGAAAAGAAAATCCATAATTATACACAAGTAAACTGACTATGAGACCATGAAACAAACACTCCCAGAATGATGAAATTAAACATTATATCTAATCAAAATGGAAATAAATGAACATAGTTAAATTATAAAAATTCAAATAAATGTGTAATTGGTTATTAATTATGAAAATAATGAATCAAATTTTATTATCCTAGACAGTAAGTGAAAGTGAAGAACCCATTAAGGCATGAGGTAAGGGATATTTTTGAACCTCCATATTTTCTTTAGGTTATGAATTCTCTATCATTATATACATTTATATATTCATTATTCCTATATAGTTATATAATATTATATTTATATATACAAAAAATATTTATTTATCTTAATTAATCATTCTATTTTGGGTAATTAGATGCTTTAAAAGGGTCCCTTCTAAATTCCCATAGATAAGAAAACATGATTAAAGGGAACTTCTCTGTTTCTCACCCATTTTCAAGTAAATTCCATAATATATTTTAGGACACAAAATATTTTTCTAAAATCACTCAGTTTATCAAGAAATAAAATTTTTATTAATTTTTTTGGATTTATAGAAATAATTATACCTTTATCTACTTTAAATACACAATATTATTTTCCCTAAAATTATGCTTATGTGCAGCATTTCCAAAGTTACCTATACAATATTTATCATGTTTTCTCTTAATTTATAATTAATTATTCATGAAAAATTCATAAATTTAATTTATTAAATTACAAGAATAATTTAAATCTCTTATTTCATAGATAACATTGTTATATGGCATTTATTTATTTTTTATGAATGATTACAGTACCCATATATTTCTTTGGGAAACCCTTATGTTTATTTATTAGGTTTGATTATTTATATATAACATAGATAAGAGAACATGTTTTGATGATTTAACCAAGATAATGCTCCAATTTAGTGAGTAATGTTTCAGTATCATGTGATGTTTTGTATTGGATTAGGGAGTAAACCTAATCAATTATGTAATTATATCCACTATGTGATATATTCTTGACAGTTATCCTTGACTCATGTTTATGTCAAGTGATATGTTTCTTCCACTTTCATATGATTCTATGTTCTATATATTATTCTGTATTTTTATTCATGATCCATTCCTTTTATGTTATCTAGTTATTACTTCAAACTGATATGGTAGGATTTATTCCAATTCTTATTCCCTTATTAGAATTTTTAGCTCATCCATTTTGTCTATGAATTCCCCTGGATATCCTAAATAGTTTTAGGAGCTCATAATGAGTTATGATTTCATTATAGATATTAATAAAAATATGTTTTATTCTAGTTTCATGTTTTCTAATTATATATTTAGTCTTGAAATGAAACTGAACTATTTGATCATTAGTTCGTATTTTATGGATAATTGTTATTAAAATTATGTATTTATATGTGTAAAAGGATTGGAACAATATAAAAATTGTATTTTATTTAAAATTATTTACAAATAAACATTATATTTTTGTAACAAACCCAACAATAGAAACCTAGATCTGATGTTTTACTTTATTACCTTGTTATAAGATATAAGGAAGCACATCCTAAAGGAAAAAAATGTTTATTGTTCTTGGTAAACTAGATACATACATGATTCCCATATTAAATTTGAAAATAAATTAAAACATATTTTTTTGAGAATAATTTTATTCCTTAAAGAATATACTTTCATAATAATCATTGTAAAGTTCTTGGAATCCTGGGAAAGAAAAAAAATAAGGATGAGCTCAAATTCTATGTAGGGGTTAAGTTCAATGGAATCTATCATGAATAAATAAGAATAGTCATGGAAAAAATAAATATCTTAATATAAATTACATTTAAATAATTTTCCTAATATAAAAAGAGAAGGAATAATAAATATGTAATGGTAAATAACTGAGAACACATTCTATTTATTCAACAAATAGAGAACTAAATGAATCTAGGGATAATATCATTTCAAAAATATCAATGATAATAAGATAATTAATAATCAATGTGGCCTGGTAAATAACTGAAAACAAATTCCATTTTTTCAATTAATAGAGAATGAAATGAATCCAAATATAATATCATTCCAAAAATCTCATTGGTAATAAGATATTTCATAACTAATATGTAAAGTAAAATAACTAAAAACACATTTCATTTAGTAAATAATTAGATAATGAAATGAATCTAAGGACAATTTCATTGAAAAAAATATTATAGATAATAATAAATAAATTATTAATTAAAGAAAATTCATAACCATCAGACATTATTTTCTCAGGAACATGATACCTCTACCATTAAGTCCTTTATTAAGACCATTTAAAACTTAATCTAGAAACATATTTCATTCTAGCTTACTGATTCGCCTCAGGAGACTCCTGATTCAATGAGGGGCTATATAATTCTGATCCCTAGAAATCACTATCAATCCAAATATTTCCTCATATATAGAATACTTTATTTAATTCATGAACAATGATCCTCATCCTCAAAAATCCTTATTGAGTAAAGAATACTGATTTATCAATATTTTCCAATATAAAAAATAACTTTAAAAAATATATGTAAAAAATTTATACAATTTAGGAATTAATAATATCTATAATAAAATAATATTTATATTTAAGATAAATTTAATTTCTAATGAAAACTCATCACAAGGATGTGACGCTTTTAAGAGAAATTTAACCATCAAAAAAGAAAGTGTGATTGTACAAGAATTGAAACCATTGGTCAATTTTCAACTCAAGTCACCATTGAAGAAATAATTTAAATTGAAAATATAAATATAACGAATTGTTAAGGGATAATTAAATATCATGTCAATGAGGAATTATACAGACTATATCAAATAAATTAGGTGTACAAAAATATATTATTCCTCAATGAAGGGAAATTGATACAAACTCCCTTACCTCTTGGTAAATTTCAAGTAAAATACCCTTGGATGAATAAATTTATATTTAAAAATTAAATACCATTAATTATGTTTTAATAATTATATTTTCATTAAAAGGGGAAGTATAAACACCATATAAATTAAATTTGGTGCATACATGTACAATATGCCTTAATGAATGGAATTGGATGGAGAGTTCCATATATTGTGTTCGACTAATCATGTACGTTATTTATCATCATAAGTAATAAACTTATATTAATTATTTACTTTAATAATAATTTTTATCAATATTATTCTTATTTTTATTTCACTTATTACTTTTTATATACAATTTCATAATCAATTAAGTTTGTGTCTGGTGTTTTGATGATATTTGAGTTTTGTGTCAAAATGACTTTTGTAGGCTGATTATATTCAAAGATGTCATTATTTAAACACCTCCAAAATAATAATAATAAAATAATTTTAATATTTATGCATCAATTATACTTTAAAAACCAATTAGGAAATATGGTTATGAAAAAAATGAATTATGTTACAATCATGGAGATGGTAGATCATATATAGGCATGTGTAACATTTCATTTTTCAATGAACATTATAGGAAGAAGGTAAGAAATAATTTATATTTAAATAATTATAATAATATCATATATAAATTATTTTTTAAAATATAATTATATATATAATACATGTGGGGTGGTTATGAAGAGGGAGTCACATCGCATCGTGAAGGCGGTAGTCCACACATACACGAACGACGTTATCATTTTTAAGTGTAAGAAATAAAATGATATGTTATAGAATGATAAATAATTCAAAAATATCATTATTAAATCATAAATATCATATATATTCATTAACATTATCCTTATTACCTTTTATGTAAATATTTTTTGAAAAAACGAATCACATCGCTTCACGAGGCAGTAATCCACTATACACCTGATTGACATTATCATATACCCTAAAAATAGAATGTAAAGAAAGGTATATATGATATAATTAATCCATAGGTATACATAATACAAAAAAAACAAACATAATTTTCATAAATTATTATTACCAACCATGAGAGGTGTTTATGGAAAACATGTCACATCGGTTCGTGAGGTCATAGTCTGTCGTTCACAAGAGTGACATTATCATTTTCCATTTTAGGGAAGAGGAGATAAATATAGGTCATTTACCAAACATAAAAAAAGATCAGTATATGTGAGATAATATTTATATTATATAATAATAAATGAAATATACTTGAATTAGGTGGTAGAAAAAATAAAACAAACACAAATAGTTCAGTATTTTACATCCTCTTAAACTACCTTCATAGGATTATAAAAAAAGTATTCATATAATGGATTTATAAAAAATAGGATTCTAGGATTATGGTATGGAATTTGGGAATTTATTTTTTCTTTTATTTTCTAAAGAAATTTTTTATTAAGGTGACAATAAGAGAGGATATTTGATGCCTTTTATAGGTGAGGTTAGTGGAAGACTTGTAGTTTTTTAAAAGAAAAAGGTGTACACTTGTTCTACAAATGAAAAAAAGGGTCCAAAATGGATTATACTTGAAACATAGAAATTATATGGCCTAAATATGACCATAAAATGGGGTTTTGAAATGTTTTTAAGTCATTTTAACCATTATATTATTATATTAAGCCTTAATAAATCAGTTTTTCCTTAACTGTGGTAATTAATTTTTACTTCTTTTACTATTCATAATGTTAAAAAATTATGTTCAACTTATTAGATAATATAAATTATGACTATTACAATTATGTAATATATTTTTCTATATTAAATTCATATAACTGGTATAATCTTATTTAATAGTACACCCACAAATATGATGGAAATTCAGGTTTTCATAAAATTATTTTCATAAGTTTAAATTGTTTTAATATCAAAATGAAATATTAAATTTGATAAAATGACTAAAAATTGTTAATTTGTAATATCATTTAAATAATTTTACTTTAATCACAATTTAAAATGTAATTTATCATTATGAATTATAAAAATATAAATTCAATTTTTAACAAAAAATCCATATTTAATACAATTCATCAAAAAATGAGTCTTTTCAGAAAAATCCCAAAAATTCACCATAATATAATTTTGATATGATTTTTTCCTTAATTATTTTCAATATAGAAAATTAATTTATAAATTTTTAATAATTAATTTTAAATCATGTGAAAAAGTTACTAAACCATCTTTTAGAAAAATGTTAGTTTTAAGAAAACATTTCTTTTTCTACTAAATGATTCTTATTTTAATTGTGATTAATAGGTAACCATAATATTTATAATTTAGTTAGTATTATTCATAACCTACAACTTAAATTCTAGGATATAATTTTCATGTTTAAATAATATTTTAATAGTGTATTTTCTTTCTAACCTGATGTTGTCTTAATCACATGATATCGAAGAGATTAAATTTAAAGAAATATATTTATTGAGATTTTTAAAAATTAGTGTTTTATATAACATAAGTAATATTTTTTTTTCTTATTCTATAATTTCAAGATGTTTTATTCTCCCCAGATTCAATACATTTCAACCTCTCAATTTGATCTTATACTCAAAAATGAAGGGTTTTCAATTTTAAAATTACATTATTGAAAACCCACATTGTAAAAATGGTTTATAAAACATACTCTTAATAAGAGATAATGGGAAGTAAAAAGTTCATATATAATAACACATAACTTGGTTTTTTTATTCAGAAAACATTATTGGTAAGTGAAGATATATAAATGGATGAAAGTTGTAAATAATTATAGAGAATAATAGAGGTCATTGATCACAAGAAAGTGAATATTTATTGGAAAGTTAAGGAACTAAGAACCATAAATATATGATGATTTAAAATAACATTTGAATACTAAAATTACAGGAAAAAATTGTATAATTTTAGAGATATATGTTATTAAAACAAATAAGTGTTTCCTATAACATTGATGTTAGGCATTCGAGGCATCAAAATTTAGAGCTTTTTCATTCTGATATGTGGGGAATATTCCTTGTTTAATTGTATGGTGGATAATTATAAATTGTGACATTGATTGATGATTATAATCATATATTGTATTTTTTACTTCCTATAAAAATAAATCATATCTATTTTATGTATTTAATTTTTGGGACGCTTTGGCTAAAAAAGTCTGAAATAACGTTGAATTGTATCAGGAAAGAAGATGGTGGGGAATACACCAAACATTAATTTTTCAATTTTTTTTGAAGAAGGGAATAATGAATGGAAGAAAAGTTCTAGGAAATAAAAAAATTGAAATATTTGAAATTATGAATCAAAAATTTATAGTGAAACTCAGATAAAGAGGCTTTACTCGTAATTCCTAAGGCAAATTGGAGAGTGGATATAAATACAACATCATAATTTGTAAAAATATGTATTGAATCAGTTGTGGGATAATAAATTAATGAGTATAATTGGTTGGGTAAGAGAACAATTGTAAAATATCTCATAATATTTGTATGAGTCACATATATTGGTATTTATGTTAAATATATAGATAATATAGGGGGAAATCCCAAGTGTGTTTTGTTATCAATCATTATTATGAGAGAATTGGTCATTTTATTTGGGACAATAAAAAATAATTAGGATCCAATATGTCTTCTTTAATGATGTTATTCTAATGAGTGATCATATCATTAATAAAAAGGATTCTGAGGATAGTTCAACTATCAATGTTCTGGGGAGTCATATAGAGGTAACTTGATGGGATCTTATTATGGAATATTCAAGGGAAATATCAGAGGATAAAAATATGGTAGTCTAGGTACCATATATAGGATGATAAGATACATAAATGATAGATGGTGAGATTTAAAATATAAAAGTATTGAATAAAGATTGATCATATATACCTCTTCCAGATAGATGATTACTAGAAAGATAAGTTATAATGAATGAATTAGAGGTTGTAATAAGGATATTGACTCATATATAAAGACTATTTTAGGGGTTTAGAGATGATATGAATTCCTCACATTTAATGGATTCAAGGTAACCATAAATTTTGGAAGAATCATCTACTCTCATTGACTCTAATAAATGATATCCGTTCATTAATGAGAAAATGATCTCCTTAAATCTCAACAATACATTGGAGTTATTTGAGATACTAGAAGGAAATGGATATATGGATGACATAAGGGATTTCATATACAATAGTTTATTTATGGAATTAATAGATAATAATAAATATTATTGGTTAGTGTTTTTTAGAAAAAGGAAGCAATTGACTTATATGAAAATTTATCAGTAGTGGCGAAGCACACAAACATTAAGATAGTGCTTAGTATTATTGTGTCTGATGATCTACACTTAGAGTAGGTAGATGTAAAGATGATTTTTTTTATTTATATTTGTAAGAAGATATTTATTATATATAATAGTAAGGTTTATGAAGTCAATTAGAAGGAGTAAATGGTTTGTATATTGAAATAAAGCCTTTTTTACTTTAGTAAAGCTCCTAAATAGTGGAATAAGAATTTCAATACTTTCATTTTTGATGAATGTTTTTTTCATTTTTTTCTAGAAACTATTTTTATAGAAATAAATGGTATTAAGAAACATATATCATAATACTATTATATATGGATCATATATTTATGGTTAGTCTAGAGTTCCAATGGATTGGGGAACTAAATATGTTGTTTTTAATAATGATTGAAATAATGAATTTTGGACAAGATATGATGATATTGTAGTTAAGAATTGGGAGGGATAAGAATTTTTTATCCTTTGTTTTATCCTAGAAGGATTATATTAGAAAATTCATTAAAATAATTAGAATGACTGAGTGCAAACATATCACAACCACCTTTATCATACACTTAAAAAATTTAAGGATCAAGAATTATCAATGCATAATGAAGTTCATGATATGGTTAATGTGTATTATGATTTGTCTATATGATGTTTTGTGTAAAAAATGGTTTTTAGTAAACCTGATATTTCATTTTAAATGGTATTTTTTATTCGCTACACATAAAATCTGAGAGTGAAACATTTTAATATTTTGAAATGGATCTTATGATTCTTGATGGTATCCGAGGATGTAGATTTATGAAAGGTGATGATAATCCTTTGAGATTTTTTGAAGAAGTAGATATTTCTAGAGAGACGGAGCCAAAATTTTACTATATTTTATTTATCTACTTTTTTGGGAACAACAATCATTTGTATGTCTTAGTTTTAAAGTGCGGTTACTAAATCTACAATAAAATAGTTGTATGTTTCTTATAATGATGTTGGGATATAGTTTATATAGTTCATGTACTTTCTAATGTAACTCTAGAATAGTTTAGATAGAGTTATGTTATTCATTAATATTAAGATTTCCATTCATCTCTTTCATGACCCATTTTTCATGCAAAAACAAAACAAATTGTCTTAAAGTACATATTTATATATATCTAAATAGAATATAACGTCTTGGAACTATACATATTTGTTAAGAAGAAAAATCAGGTGGATATGTTTGAAAAGGTTATTTTCCATAAATTTATATGTAAAATTGTTATTCAATGTGAATTATATTATAAGATAGAGTGGAGGGTTCTACATGTATTAGACAGAAGGTTGTTAGTAGTCAGACTTCCTTTTAGAATATATAATTGGAATCCAAGTCCTCATACATCATGATTTTGCAGATAGGATTCATTGATTGTACATATATCACCAGAATAATTTCTTTAAAATGGTTATAACTTGATGGTAAAAAATTTATAGGTTTTTGTTGGTACCAGATGTCAGTGGTTGAAATATATAGAATAATATTTTATTGATACTTTCTCAATGCAACGAGATGCTAACCATGATTCTCAGATATTGGTGCAACTAGATAACCGAACAAAGAACTCTATAAAGTCATAGTGGCCCATAATTTATGTCAATTATAACAAAGTGTGTGAATGGTGTATATTTTTAGTTAACTATCTTAAACTTTATAAAAAAATAAAAAGTGAGAAAGTGTTATTAGTATTCACTTTTATCTCTAGTGATCATGATGATTACAGTTGTCTCCGACGGATATAGGCCATTTATATGAACGATGTAAAATATTATAGATTTAATTTTATGTATATTTTATGGTTGAAGTAAAACACCCAAAAAAATTGTGAAATATTTTCTTTCTTATTAATTTAATATTTTCAATATTCTTCATTTCAAACAACACTAAATATAGCTTGTGTTATATTAAGAACTAAGTTTAATTTTTATTTCACAGAAAAACAAGTTAATATTTAAATATATTCAAAAATTATATTATATTATGGTAAAAAAACTATGTTTGATTTATGTTACACATAATGCTGAGTTCCTTCAATTTCATGCATTACACGCACGGTTGAGTTTTACCGAACTACTATATGTTATTATTATTATTATTATTAAAATATTATTATAGTTATCACCTAGCCATTATAATGGATGGTATGAAATAGGTTAAATAAATTATGAAACTATGGT
Source organism: Viscum album (assembly GCA_963277665.1). NCBI lineage: Eukaryota > Viridiplantae > Streptophyta > Magnoliopsida > Santalales > Viscaceae > Viscum > Viscum album. Next base: position 1,483,172,232 of record OY728164.1, on the reverse strand, counting down.
TTAAACATGTTTATGAAATAATTCCTTTGGTTTTCAATTAGTTATAAATGGAAGTATGAACTATTTTAAAACAAAGAAATTCCTTTTTCTAAGAAAACTATTTTTCAATATCCAAAATAAATTATTTAAATAAATTAAATAAATAAAATTTGTTATTTTTTTAATAAAATTAATATATTATATATTCAATCATATTTTCTGACACCCATTCAATATATTTGATCGGTATAAGATATGAATACATCCAATTTTATTAATAAAACAATGATTCTTTCTAAAAGATAATTTTGCCACCATTTAATGGTGCACATATTTTAAATACAATTTATAATAATATTATATTTTTTATATGAAAAAATAAAATTAATTTCTAAAATATGAATATAAAAATTTTGACTGGGTTATTTTTTGGTATTTTTATGAGAAATTCCATTTTTGATGAATAGTGAAAAACACTCAATTTTATTTGAAACTGATTGTTCATCTAATTTATTTATATAGTTAAATTATATTTTAAATTTGTTTTAAAGTATATTTAGATAAATTAAAAATATATAAATAAAATTTATATTATTTTATTCAATTTTACATTGATATTTCATATATAAACATTATAAACTTTTGAACATTTTCTCCTTAAAAACTCAATTTCCTGTCCCGTCTGCAGGATTAGTTTTAAATTAATTTCTACCACTTATCTGTTTATAATTTTAAAAAATGGAATATATTTTTTGAATCATAATAATTTATAATTTCTATAAAGTTCATGAAAGTTTTTTCCCAATAATTTTAGTGAATGCAGTTAAAATTAATTACAACAATTAAGGTAAAAACAAGTTTACTTTATGATTAATCATTATCTTAATGCGCCAAATAAACTAAAAACATGTTCAAAAGACATTGGATACACATAGCCAATCTATATCCTACCTTGAATAAAAAATGAAAGATTATTTGAGTCACTTTATTTAATTGATACCTCTAAATAGTGTTTACCTTTTCATATTTACAATAATGACACTCCTCCTCCACTATAAAAGGGAACTCACACCATCACTACTTCACACCTATGAATCCCATTGGCTCATCCAAAACCTACCCAAATATGCTCCCAAAATACCTAATCTAATAATAGAAGCCTCATTTTAGAAGAAAAGAAAACCAAATTAATACTTAGGGAAAAACCAAACGGAATAACCCAAAGAAGAGAATGTTTTGATGTATACTAAGGATGTCAAGACTTAAGGTAAGATTTTTCTCATCTTACTTTTATTTCTTTGAGATATATGATATAATAACAACTTATTATTGTCGTGTGGTGTATATATGGACCTAATAAATGTTATATAATGAATTTTATTTTTTAATGATATCAAATTCTTTAATTCTTGTTGTTCTTTCTTGGGGATCACAATTCCAAAGCTAATCACATAGTAAGGGGATTTCTATTATCACTTTTACTTCTGTGATAGTTATGATATATTCACCACTAAATTATTTTGTGTGGAGTATATACTACCCGTTAATGTATTATTTTATTTTTATCCTTAAATTTATGGGTATTTACATATCCATTTTATGATGTATCTCCCATGGAGTTTAGGGTTCAAAATTTACAAATTGCTAAAGTAATTTTGACTCAATTTACCATATTTGTGACACATGTTATATTATGAACCTATATTATTTTAGTAGGTCTATATAATTACCTTTGACATTTTATATCATGAATCTCATTATTTTCATGATATTTTAAGCTTCGTGTAATGTTATTATCTCATGGGGATTATGATTCAAAGTTTCAAAAGTGGTAAAATTTTATTGCTATAACCTCATCATTTATCGGGATTATTTAAAATAATGATTCAATTGATGAAATATTTGTATAAATCTATGAATAACTCTCATTAATTTTATTATCCTATGTTCATTCATGATATCTTCATGTAATAGTACTATTGTTACACTCTTTGGTACTTAAAGATAATTAATAAACAAATTTATGAACATTTGATGTTATTTCACTCTTTAGTTGGAAATATGTTTTATCCAAAAATCATGTTTTCTATAAAAAAATAAAAAAATTCTATTAGTATACAATGGTTTTTAATACAAAATTTTACCCATGTTTTGGTGCTTTACAAAAAAATTAAAAGTAATATTGTTTTCATTTTCTAACCATGACTCTTTTATAAAATATTTATGACACAAACGGAACATTAAACATGTACGGATTTACCATCTACCATGAAATTCATTAACTTAAAGAATCCTTTTAACATATACAAGGTTATTTTTAAATAATTTTTTCTTAATATTCTATATATTCATTATTTTAAATTATTTTTCAGTAGAAAACTTTTCCAAAATGTTTAATATTTTAAAAATAGTTTAAAATGGTTTTCAATGCTCCCATTATATTTTTTCAAATAAATTTTAAAAGAGAAATGTTTTCAAAATGTTTTATGATTTAGAAATTTTTTTCTCAAATAGTAAATTATATTTTCCTCAAGAAATTTTTTAAATGAAATGTCAAATATTTTTTTATAAGAAAGTTATTTTTAAACATTTTTATGAATGGGATTTTTCAATGAGAGGTTTTTTCCCATAAGAAATATTCTAAGTGATCATTCAAAATATGTATCGATATAAGATGACATAATTTTTATAGTTTATTATTTAATGGTGAAATGATCAAATAATTCCATTCATATTCTCTCTTGAATGGTTTTTGTTTAGATGGAATAATGTTTATGACACCCATTTCTTTTCCACGAGTTATATGCTTTTGAAAACTACTCCTTTTAAGAGGTTATTCAATGATTAAATGATTATGAAACCTATTTATTTTACATAGGTTATGATATGATGAAAAGTTTAGTTTACACATTTTACATCCTGGGTAATGATATTATTTTATGAAACCCATATATTTTTATGGGTCATGATATGATGAATCTTTTATTATCTTATGGAACATATATGTATGATTTCATTATGTAATGGGTGGGACCTATATCTACCTCTAATAAAATGGGTAATGATTTATATCTGATGAGATAATGATGGGAAACAAGTCAATGTGATTGATCCATACTGTGAAACTGGTGTGTCCTGATCCAAAATAGAAAATAGTTGTGTCCTAATCCATAATGGGAAATAGGTGTGCCCACATATACAATGGGAAACATGTGTATCTTGATCCACAATGGGAAAGAGGTGTGTCCTAAAACACCATGTTTCTATTATTGTGAGTGAACCTTGACTTTTAAGATTTTATGCACGAACCTGATTACATGTTCACAGTGTTATGCATGGACCTGCTTACATGTCCATAAGTTTATGTGAGAGCTTGAATTCATGTCCTTAACATAATGAGTGAAACTATTTCTAATATACAATATCACAATGTTATAAGAAAATGTGTATGAAAAAAACATATTTATTATTACTATCATATTCTCACATGGTTCATGTTATTTATTATCACATGATTCATGTATTAAGAACTGCAAATATATAAACTATGAATCATTTATATGATCTTTGATATGTAGGGTATAATATTCAAATGTTATTATTAAGTTATCTTACCCTTATACTCATGTTATTATTACATATATCTTATATTTACCCTTACTAAGAATATTATCACACCATTTTATATGTTTTTTCCCCAGTATATTAAGAAAGGTTTTATATAGGAGTACTAAATGGGAAGATCTTTATGGGAATCATTGAAGATCTTTCACCATGGTATAATATTTTGTTCCATGTTTCCAAAGTCACTAAAATATTATAGTCATCAGGCATGTACTTAAGTAATGTGATGAATATTCATACTTAATGATGTAATATCTATGTTTGTTAATCCTGGGTTGCTATAGTTGGTATGAATGGAATGGTTTAGTTGACCTTTGGAAATTAGGATGAGAAAACCTTAGTGAGATCCATATGGATATTTCTATAGATATTTTTAGGAATGTATATAAGTATAAGACTAAGGTTTCATATATTTAAAAGTTGGTTTAATGATTTATGCATCCTATAAGTTATTTTTCATGATTATGTGAGTTTCTTCTATGATAAGTGTTTCTTACACTATGCTTTCTGGTCTTAGTGAAGATTGAAAAATAGAAGGAAGAGGGTTAACATTGAATGTTTCATATATGGAAAGTATGCGAACTATACAAATAAATGTCCTATTTTAAAATCTTATGAAGAGAATCAGGAAGTTGGGATGAGTACTGGTTATATTGCATAAGATAAATAGATCGAAAACAATATGTGAAAGGAATGAGATGTTCTAATGTAAATGGTTACATTAAATATAAGAACCATGATTAAATTGAGGTTGAGGGACCTTATAAAATGATTCATATTTTTTATCCTAGGAAATGGGTATTAAGGAATAAATTTACGAATCCTATGTAATGGTTTATGAATAAAGTTGGATGATATAATTGCATGCATTTTGGAATTCAAAGATTATGTTATATGAATCATTAAGTGTATAAGGATTTTTTATAGAAGTTTTATTTAATTTTTTTCATGAATTTGTTAAATGATACTAATGATATAGAAAATTGATTTAATGAAAAGTTTATATTAAGTAAACCCTTCACATGTTCTCGAGGATGAGAAAATGATAATATATATGGATAAAGTGATGATGATATGGATAATGTAAAATTGGATAGTATTTATGGCCTTAGAACTGATAATGTATTTGTCCAAAAAGTGTTTGATGCTATCATGGATTGGGTTTGAAACATTATTGGATTTATGGAATATATTCAATGATCTTTCAAATAATAAATCATGTATGTTTTTAATAATTATTTTTGGTAATTCAAGTTATTACTGTGTTTTTAGAGAAAATAGGATGAAGGTATTCTGATGTTCTTTTTGTGACAACTAACAGACACATTATGATATATGGGGAATCAATGTTAAGCTAATTTTGAGAAATTTAGTGACCTTATTTATAATTTTTTGGATTCTCATATTTATGAATGGTTACATGGTTGACCATTTAAGAAATTCTTTAAGTTAAAATATGGTTGAGGTTTTAGAGATTAAAGTATTATCTCACCATATGAGGAGTTATACATATTAGATAACATGTATTAACATTTTTTGTATGATGATAACTAAAGAAATATGGAATGAATTATCATTTTACCTATGAATCATATGATCCATTAGAACTTCATCCATAACAAATCCACCGTCATTTTTGGAGTAAAAGATGAAGTGGAAACTTGTAAAGACAAAACCACAAGGTGAGAGTGACCATATGAAATGTAATTAAATCAAGTAAGTATATCTACTTTTTTAAATTCTTCAACTTTAGGAAAAGAGTCTTAAAATAAAACGTTTTCTTGTTATCATAATTTTTTATGACATCAATGTCCTTTTTTATTTCTTTTTTTATTGCTTTGCGATTATTAACTTTCTCATAACCATTTATATATCACTCTCCATCAGAACATAATAGTAATATTTCCATTCAAAATCCATGTTTTCACTTTATAACTATGTTCAATTATGTGGAAACATAGTTATGAGTTACTTTGGATAACCATTATGTTTCAAACATTTCTTTTTTGAAGTAAGTTTTAGTATTCATTTTTATGATGTGAGTTTTAATGAAATTAACTTTAAAGTATTAAAATTTTGATGACCCATATGAATTTGAAGGGAAAAATTAATTTTAAGGGGGGTATAATGTAACACTATGAAACTTTGTGGAAAATTTATTTTTTCAATTTTTTTAAATCTTTTCAATATTCTGTATTTCATGCAAGACTGAATATATCTTGTGTTATATGAAAGTAAAAAAGTTTGGTTTGCATTTTACGCAACACCAATTTAATCATGAACTACAAAAAACACTGATATTATCTTCAAGTACACACAACACTATGTTTGTACTATTTTAAACACAATTCTTACTTCCTCTGAAAGCATGCGTTATATACGAGGCCAAGTTTTACCGAACAATAATATACTAATAATAAAATTATTAAAATATTATTATATTTTACACCTATAAATTAGAATGGAATATATGAACACGGTTAACTAAATTATAAAATTGTGGTTTACACATGTTTATAATATGAATCATTTGGTTATCAGTTAATTATAAATGAAAGTAAGAACTACTTGAAACTATAATAATTTCTTTTATATGAAAACTATTTTTATATGTACAAACACAATTTTATATAAATAAATTAATCAAAAAAATTTTGATAAATGTTTTTAATAAAATTTGAATATTATATATTCAATTATATTTTTTAACACTCATCCAATGGATTTTATAGGTATAAAATAAGAATAAATAACATTTTATGAATAAATATATATATTTTTCTAAAAGAGAAATTTACCGCCTTTTAATGGAGAACCTATTTCATATATTATTTAATAAAAATTTATAAATTTTATATCATAAAATAAAATTAATTTTTGGAAAGAGGGATATCAGAATTTACTTTTCATGAATATTTCGTATTTTTTTGAGAAGTTTCATTTTTTGATGAATAGTGAAAAACAAGAAAATTTATTTGAAACCCACTTTTTCATATAATTTATTTATATATTTAAATTATATTTTTAATTTTTTTTAAAATATTTATATAAATAATACATATTTTAAAACAATTTAGGCTATTGGAATCAATTTCACATTGAAATTGGGTAAAATAACATTTCAAAATTTTGAACATTTTTACTTTAAAAAATCATTATCTTATCCATCTATAGGACTAATTTTAAATTATTTTCCCCAACTTATGTGTTTAAAATTTGGAAAAATGGAATAAATATTTAGAATAATTATAATTTATAATTTCTATTAAGTCTAACATAGTTCATTTACCAAAACGTTTAGTGAGATTAATTATAATTGATTACAACGATTGTAGTAAAAATTATTTTACTTTGTTGTTAAACATTGTCATATGGGGCCAAATAACCTAGAGACATGTCCAAAAGTGATTTTATGGCCATAGTTTTACTATATCCTCTCTTGGATCCAACATTATCTATTATTATAGGCACATTATGTAAGTTATACCTCTCAATAGTGTTTATATTTTTATATTTACAAGAATTTCACTCCTCCACTATAAAAGGGCACCCACCTCCCTCACTTCTTCACACATCTCAAGACCTTTGGATCTTCCAAACCATACCCAAATAAGCTTCCAATATCCCTACTATCATCTTAAAATCATAAATTTGGGATGAAAGAAAACCAAGTTAGTCCTCTGGTGAAAACCAAAAGGTATTACCCAGAGAAGAGGAGGTTTGAACATATACGAAGAAAGTCAGGAGTATAGGTAAGGGTTTTATATTTTCACATTTATTTATGTGAGATATATTATATATTCACAACTTATTATTGTTTTTTTTCTACATAAATTGAAAAAATTGTATTATGAATTTACTTTATTTCATGATATTAAAAGTTCTAATTGATGTTGTTATTTTATAGAGATCACCATTCAAAAGTTACTCATGTAGTAAGGGGATTTCTAGTCTCACTTTTATTTCTTTGAGACTTATTCCATATTCACTACTTGTTTATTTTGTGATGTGTATACACTATCTATAAATTCATTTTATGATTATTATCCCCAAATTTATGGGTATTTAGATATTTATTTCTCATCTATCTTCCATGGTTTCACAGTTCAAAAGTTACTTAATTTGTAAGGAATTTTTCCTCAATTTACCTTCTTTGATACACATATTATGTTATGAAACAATATTGTATTATGAGGTTTATATACTTCCATTTGACATGTTATATCATGAATCTTCTACTTTTCATTATATTTTAAGATTCATATAACACTATTATCTCATGGGGAATATGATTCAATGTTACTAAAGTGGTAAGAGTCTATTTCTACAACATCATAATTTGTCAGTATTATTTATAATTATTCTTCCATAAATGAAATTTTATCATCCATATATTAATAACTATCATGAATTTTATTATCCTCTGGTTCTTTATAATATCTTCATGCAATGGTATCATTTTCAACAATTTTCTACTTAAGAAAATTTAGAAAATGTTTTTATGAAATTATGACTTTTTTCTCTCTTCGGTTAGAAATTTTTTTTCCAAAAAATCCATGATTTCTAAAAATTATTTAAAAAAAATATTCTATTAGTATATAATTGTTTTTAAAATAAACTTTTACCCATGTTTTTTATTTTAAAAAATGGTTTTTAAATGGGTTCTTCTTTTCATTTTATGATCTGGGCACTTTTATAAACATTTTATGGTGAAAAATGAATGTTCAACACGTAAAAAATTATTCACCATTATGAATGTCATTTTCTTGAAGATTTTCTTGAATGTTTATAAGGTTATTTTTAAATAAATATTTTTTCATAATATTTTGGAATTTTTTCTTTAATGTTTCTTTTAAAGAAAAATATTTTCATAAATGTTTTATATTTTAAAAAGTGTTCAAAATGGGTTTCAATGCTTCCATTATATGTTTTCATTTTTTTTCAAAGAAAAAGTTTTTCAAAATTTCTATTTTTTAAAAAGAATTTTTCTTCAATTTTGAAAGGATATTTTCTTTATGAAATGTTTTAAATGAAATTTCAAATATTTATTTATAATAAAATGATATTTTAAAATGTTTTATGAAATTTATTTTCTAATGAATAGATCGTTTCTTATAAATCATTACATGTGTTCTTTCAAAATCTTTCTCCATATAAGATTACATACTTTATTGTATTTTAGGCATTACTGGGGATATTATCCAAGAATACCATTTAATTTCTTTCTTTAATGTTTTATGTTTTTATGGAATGATTTTTATGACACATGTTTCTCTTCCACGAGTTATAATCTTCTGAAACCTACTCCTCTTCACAGTTTATACATTGATGAAATGATTATGAAACTTATATATTTTTTATAGGTTGCTAATTGTTGAAAATTTTAAGATAACTATTTCATTTTATGGATTATGTTGTGGTATTTATGAAACCAATCTATTTTTATAGGTCCTAATATGATGAATGGTTTATTGTTTTGTGGTACATGTATGTATGATTTCATTATTGGAAGGTTCTGACCTACTTCTACCTTTAGTTAATTGGGAAAATATTTATATATAAAGAGATAATGATGGTAAAATATTTGAAAGGCTTGACCCATAATGGGAAACATGTCTGTCCTAATCCAAAATGGGAAATAGGTGTGTCCTGATCCATAATGGAAAATCGGTGTGTCCTGATCCACAATAGGAAAGAGGTGTGTCCAGATCCACAATGGGAAACATATGTGTCATGATCTACTATATTTATTGTATCCGTAGTAAACAAAGACTACAATTATGTTATGAGTGAACCTAATTACATGCTCATAATATTATGTGTGGACCTGGTTGCATTTTCATAAGTTTTTATGAGGGACTAATTTTAGGTCCTTAACATAATGAGTGAACATGTTTCTACTTATACATGTTCAAAATGCTATAATATGATGTTTATACCACAAATATATGTCTTACACCTATGATTTGATCATATGGTTCATGTTCATGATTATCTTATGATTCAAGTCTTATTAACTAAAAATTATTATTCCATGACTCATGTATACGATCTTTGATATGTAGGGTATGATTTTAAAATGATATTATCACATACTCTTACCCTTATACTCATGTTATGCTTATGTATCTCATTTATTTAACCCTACTGAGAATCTGATCTCACCATTTCTTATGTTTCCTTTCCCTAGGTTATGAAGAATGGTTTTAAGTATGATTACTAAATAGAAAGATCATTGTGTAAAACATTGAAGATATTTCACCAAGATACATGATTGTGTTCCATGTTTCCAACAAAACTAAACTATTACAGTCCTTGAGCATGTAATTTTATAATGTGATGAATATTCATATAAATTTATTTAATATCCATGTTTTTTAATCCTGATATGAAATATGTAATATTATAATAGTGTTTTTTGGTTATTAAGAGGATTCCAATATAGTTATCATGTGACAAAAACTGGGGAAGATATTTATCAAAATAACTTATGTCTCGTTTGATAGTGGAACTTTACCACTATATAGGTTGGTGTGATCATATGAAAGACTCTATTTAGTAAACATTGTTGTAACAAGTATATCTATTTGTTCAATATATAGAGTACTCAAATGGGTGTGATTCAATTTCTGCCAACATTATAAATCCACTACCATATGATGGCATACTGTCTATGTGTGTGATGTAATTGAATCTTATCTGATATTATCAGATAAGAAGAGCTCTCTTATCTTCCCTCCCTATAATAGTTAGGTGATAACACACAATTTAGAAAATAAGTATCTTATTCACATAACAAAATACATAGTCATCTCATGGATACCTTTAGAGGTGGAAAACCTTTTTATGTCAATTAACTGATCCCCATCAAATGAATCAAATGAAGATAATAAAGGTTGTAGAGTCTTATCTATTGAATTCAATGATGATTCTTCATTTTTAGTTTTATAAGATCTGAAATATTTCTTTAATTTGACTACTAGAATTTTGGATTCTATTTCTCCTACTGCATTTATAATGTGTTAATCAACCTTGAAGAAATCCATCAGTTGTATCAAATAATTACATGTTCTTAGTTAATGATATTTTCTTTGGGAAATGAGAAATCTATAGAACGACGAGTGAAATTGGATGATAAAATAGTTTGGATAATTTATTACCACATAGTTGGGCAGTTCGTTTTAATTCATTTCATAAGGGTTAACACATGACAAATTTTCTTCAATTTGACATAGGGGTATTGTATGAAAACAATTTTGGTTCATATATAAATTTTTATCAAATTGAAACTGGTAGAAAAATTTTCACCACAACATGGTATAAATGTCATTTTACTTTGGTGAACTGATCCTTCAAAAATTCTTCATAAATACCAACATATTTAATTTCAAGTCATGGTACCTTAAAAACATATTTATAATCTACACCATAGAGTATAATAAGTCTTGGGGTTGGAAAAAAATTTCTTCTATTTTTCAAAATTTGAAATGAATTTAAAATTCATTAATGGTTTATAAATTTTTATAAAATGTATTTTGGGTAATTTTATTAATTAATAAAAAATATTTATTAACTATTTATACTATGTATTTAAAAATTAAATAAATGATTTCTAATCATTTATTATTTAATATCATTAAATATTAAATGTTAATATTTGAAGTACCTTTTAAAATTTATATGCCACATTTCATTTATTATAAATAAAGTGTTTTCTTTTATAATCATAAAATGTACTCTATAAAAGTGTAAATAAATTACATGAATGTGGTAAAAATATAATTTTTTTATTTTTTAAATTATAGATTGATAATAATATTTTTTTAATTGTTTAAAATTAATAAGGAATTGTTTTTGGTAAGTATTTTATATTTTGATTAGGAAAAATAGTTATATGATAAAAAAATTATTTCTAAAATTGTTTATAATTCTTGGTAAAATTATATTTTAAAAATAAAATCCATATAATGAATAGTATGATGGAGTTCATATGGAATGTGAGTATAAAATGTTATATTAATAATTATGGAATGTCTATAATGAAAAGATAAAATTATAAAAATTTCTTACACAAATATAGTTTATGAATTGTTCACAAATTTAAATTCCTTGATTAACTATTTCAATTGTTCATTTATTTAATGGTTATTCTATATTTGGTTCATAATTATAAATTTATTTATTATGAATTTCTTATGTTGTAGTTTAAATGAATCTTATTTTAAGAGAAAACTCATTTCATAAAATGATATGAATAAATCCTTATTAGATTTAAATTTTCATCTAACCAGATCTTACATTGTAATTAAAATTATAATTTTGAATTTTATAGTTTAATATAGTTTCTTCATATTATATTTTATAGTTTATATTAATTTAATTATCACTTAGATTCTCCTTTGGTAGAGGGATATCAGGTTAAACCACTTATTTTCCTAGAGTCTTATTCCTTATAATCAATGGTGAATGAGGTTATCTTTTTATCACTATATATAAGCATACTCATTTAGAGATTCTCAATCTCAAATAAATCTATACCATTACATAAAGAGTTCAAGTATCTTATGCATATGTTGCATTTAGATATGTTTAAATATGCTTGGGAACTAATTTTGGGAGTGAAACACAAAATTTTGGATCATTTTATGGGTTACACATCAATAGGATTGGAACATATTTATTTGGTTGAGTGAATAAGATTCTTGAACTAAATTACTAGAGGAAATCATACATAAGTAAATGAAAAGTGAAAATATTGTGATATTAATTCCCCTTAACAATAAATTATTTTAGATTACACATAATCTGATACATCTTATGACCATGATCATTCAACCAAGTATTTTTGAGTTTATCATGAGAAACCCTATATTTTATTGTGTAAGATAAGAAATATATAAGTGACTTTGGACTATCATGTTGGGCATTTTGAAGCTTATCATGAGTAGATCTTGATTATTATTTTTTAGTATAATGATGTATTTCTTGGGTTAAAATAGCCATGAAAATATTATGGATAAGATACCAAATTTATTTTTGAGTTTATCTATATGATGGATTGGATAAAGAGTTATCCAGTTAACAATCTATATGTCATAACTATTGTAATGTCCCAGACTTGAAAGTCGCTAAACTGGTGCCCCAATCTGGGTCGTCACATGACCTCAAGCGCACCACCCAGTACACTTGAGGTTTTCGACTAGTGGTGAGGGTATAATGAATCACGTAGGGAGGTTATACCCTCTTTAATAGAGTATCCACATCAGATAACATGTGAAATAAAAGAAAAAATAAATAGTAAACCATAAACTTTCATTATTAACCATTTCCCCGAATAGAGTACATACCACAATGAAACGATAATTATGCAATCTCATGCTAACAGTGAAAAAGTGAAATAAAACCTATAATAAATTAAAACATATGAATCCCCAAAATGGTCCTGGCTCCAAGATGAAATCCTCATACATTCACATACCAATCTCAACTCAAATCCCTAGATTGGGCCTTTTCCATTATCATGACCTGTAGCCATGAAATCTGTTCGGGTACCCAATGGAGGCCTAGGAAGGGTGTGAGTACAACTTAGAAGGCCACAAGCATCTATGTCTAAAAAATATACAGTCTAAACAGATATTGGATGCAATAAATAAATAAATGAATATGTATACAAAAGAAAACTCGATTTCCATGAAATAACAATAATCACTTTTACTATTTCATCATTCAGTTCCATGTTTATTCACATAATCCATTTTCTTCACATAAACTATTTAAATCACTTAAACCATGGGTTAGGAATTTAAATCATTTTCACTATAGACTAATATGGTCAATTACTATGAATAAGGTGATAAATCAAGTACCATATCCCACTAGGGATAAACATTTCATAAAACAATTACATTACTCATACCTTGGAGTATAGATCCAGGAAGTCTCACTAAAAGTAACTGTTAGGGGCATAGAGCCTTAGTATGCTTCCCTAACCTATGAATTATGTTTTGGGGGTTAGAACATCCATATAACCTGACCCATGTACATAGATCATCAACTCCAATACCCCACAACTACCAAGCCATGTTCACATGCTTATTTATCCAATTGGAACATATACCAAATCAAAAACCGTACTTAATTAATATACGTAACATTCAAATTTCATAACTATTGAACATACGATTCAATATTAAGCCATAACCCATTGGTACACTTACAATTTACATTGAATATCCCATTTAACCCATTTCACTTTCTCATGCCTTATACATTTAAGAAAATTAAAAAAATTCCCATACATTATCCCATATAACATATCAAAAAATTCACAAAATTTAAACCATTTACCCATATCAATTCACATGCATTTACCCATTTAACATAGACATACATTTCATATGATTTAACACACTTATGCATTTCAAGTACAATTAAGAAATATTTAAGCACAATCACATAATCTCATCCATCCCATTTAATATTTAGATAAACAATCCCTTATTCCCTTATCAAATTCTAGACACATCTATCAATATTACTTTTTTCATCTCAAGTATAATGTCAATATGTTATTCATGGGATCTAATTTATCACAAGTCAAATCTATGCTTAACTTTACAATCTTCTATGTTTGGAAATTTGGGAGCATCCCCTGGGTGGCCCTAAACCGGTATAGTCATCCTCAATGCATCCCATGAAGATCATGAGGGGTTCAATTAATCATTTATCCAACCATTTTACCAAATCCATTTAAATACATCAAAAGAACAACAATAGGTAACCATTAACACAACCACACATTCATAAACCAACATCAAGACTATGGAATATAACTTTTAGTCCACCTACCTCGAATCTGTTGACAAACGATCTCTTAACCTTAGCCTTAGATCTAGATTCAATACCCCTTTAAGGCATAAACCCATGAATCAATGGAAAAATATGTTTTTAGGGATTCAAAAGAAAAAGGAAAAAACCACAACCCCTAATCTAGAAAATAGAATCAAGAGAAGGATTAGACTCAATGGGATCATTGATTCACAAAAAAGGTGCCCCAAATAGCTTAGAATAGATGGAGATTGATCCTTGGGATGTATGAGGGAGTTTGGGTTGTCATTAGGGTTGATATAGGAGAACTAGGACAAAAAATCAGGTTAGATACTTAAAATCCTATGAAGTAAAAATGTATTTTTTACTTTTAAGGGGGAACTATTTGGCCGCATGGTTTTCCAAACCATACGCTAGTCTTTATCGTAGAGGTGTGAAGTCAGATAGTTTGAAAAAATGCGTTCCAAATGTGCAGAATGCCTTTATCAATGTCCAAATAGTTTTTATTTTCCCCTTGAACAATTTTTTTTAACCATGAACCCCCTACTTTTTGATAGCACATTTTGGGTGCATGGTTATCATTAACCGTGTACAAACCATGCAATATTCACTAGACAGAAGAAATCCCCTTTGTTTCATGTTCCAATCCACCAGAACACTCTCAAATATTCTAATAAATATGGTAAAAATTCCATTATCCAAAATTAATATATTTAATCCAAAATTCAAACAAGAACATACCTCCATGATGTTCGGGATATTACAACCATACCATCTTCTAATGGCTCATCCTTGAGTTGTGCTTCCAAGAATTAATGAGCTTCTAAAGAAAAGAGATCATGCCACTACACCAGCACATATGACTCCATTTCCCAAGGTTCATCCTAAATATTACCATGATACCATAATACTTGAAGCAATTTCACAATATTTCCAAGAAATAAATTCTCATTATGATCCACAGTACGAACCAAATTCTCCTCAAAAGATGCATTAACCTTAAGATCAAGATCCTCAAAATCAATTACATGAGATGGGTTAGAGTGATACACCCAAATCTATGACATATTAAAAATATCATACATACCACTGTAGCACTATGGAAGAGATAATCGGTATGCCACTGGTACGACCCTCCCCACAACCTCAAATAGACCCACGTATCTAGGATCCAACAGAACCTATTTCCAAATTCGACGGTGAACCAACCTTGGAAACACTTGAGGAAACACATGATCACCCACCAAAAACTAAATAGGTCTATGATGTTGATCTACATATGACTTATACCTACTTTGATTCATTTCCATAAATTTTTGAATCAACTGAACTTGTTTTGACATATCCTTCATGATAATCAATACCAAAAACTATGATTCTATAGCTTCTATCCAACATAATGGAGATCCACACGGTCTACCATAGAGCGCCTAAAATGGTTACATTTGGATCATAGCTTGGTAACCATTGTTTTTGGAAAACTAAATCAATGCTAGATTCTATTCACATTATCTAAAAAATTCTAGGACACTACCTATCAACTTTTCCTTTAGTACATGAGTAGTACACTCTTATTGTCTGTCCATCTGTGGGTGAATATGTATACTCAAAAAAAACTGGGTACCAAGTAACTTTTATAATCCCTTATTTAATCATAATTTAAACTAAATATCAAGATCTAAAACTATCATTCATCGTATCCCCTGCAACCATAATATCTATCGAACAAAAATCTCACCCAGTAGATCCATGGTGAAAGTCCCTCAATTTAGAAGGAAATGTGATACCTTTTTCAACCGATCCACTACCACCAAAACTACATCATTCTTTCATAGATTCCTTAGAATACCCAGAACAAAATCCTTCACCAAACCATTCTATTTACATTGTAGAATGGAAGTTTCTATAAAAAACCACCCTTCCACTGATGCCCATCATTCACTTACTCGAATGTAAGGCATCGACCCATTAAACCTACAACCTCTTTCTTCATTCCTTTACACCAATAAATCCTAAGAATATCACGATATATTTTGGTCAAAACAAGATGAAAAACCCACTTCAATGCATGAAACTCATGCATCAACTCTTTTTGAATATACATTGTAACAATCACATGACTACAATAATAAAAAATTCCATCACCTTTAATGGTCCAACCAGATGGTGACTCCCCACCTTTAAAACATTCCCTCAAAGACACACATTTAGGATCTTTAAACTTATTTTCCTTAATCTGGCTCAAAAGTGTGGACTCAACTGTCAAGGAAGTAAGGGTCATCTGAACTTTTCCATTTGTTTCCTCAGTATTCATCTCAAAAAACAATGCCATAATCATCCATTATGATCTTGATTCTTGATCTGCCTGATTTTGAGTCTTCCGAATCAAAGCATCTGCAACATTTTTTCCATTTATCTATGTTTAAACCATATCAAAGTCAAATTATTTCATGTATTCAACACATATTTTCTAACAAATATTCAATTTACATTTAGATAAAATGTACTTCATAAGTTTATGATCAGTATACACCTTAAACCATCCCTAAATAAGTAATGCCACCAATGTTTAAAGGAATGAACCACTGCAGCCAATTAAATATATTATTTATGTTAATTTCCATCATGGGGTATCAACTGTTGTGACCCACATTCCACCACTTGATCATCCTGCATCAACACCACCCTAAGAATAAGACCAGATGCATCAAAAAACAAGTTATACTTCTTAACCAAATCAGGTAAGATCTGAATCAGTGCAGTGGTCAGTTGCCTCTTTAATTCCTAAAAGGCATGCTCACATTCCCCAGAACACTCAAACTTGATATATTTCTAGGTTTATCCAAAAATTTGTGTTACTTAATATTATTTTTTTATTAAACCACTAGTAATAGCCATCCAAACCCATAAAATACCACAATCAGAAACGTTATTGGGATGATACCAAGACATAATTTCCTATACTTTCTCTGAGTCCACCAATATGCCTTCCTCTAATATTATGTGTCCCAATAAATTCACCCTATCAATCCATAAATTTCATTTTGATAACATAGATTATAGACTCATCTTTATCAGTGTACTTAGGATGATGTCAAAATATTTGGCATGATTTTCATGAGTCTTTGAGAACAATAAGATGTCATCAATGAAGAAAAATACCCATTGATCCTGGTAATAATTAAATATTTGATTCATTAGTCCCATAAACACTATCGATGCATTAGTAAAACTAAACAAAATCACAAAATAAATCTCATATAACCCATACCTGCACATGAAGGTAGACTATGGTACATCAGAAGGTCTCACCCTTAATTAGTAATCCCCTAATCTCAAATCAATTTATGAAAACACCAAAGAAGCCCTCATATGATAAAAAAGTTCATCGATTCAAGGTAGAGGGTATATATTCTTAACCATCTTTTGATTCATGTTACTTTAATCAATACATAACCAAAAATATCCATTAGAATTTTTGGAATACAACACTCTAGATCCCCCATGTGACATACTTAAATGAATGAACCAATTGTTCTACAGTTCCTCTAATTGAGTTTTGAGATCATGGAGTTCTATCAGTGCCATTCTATATGGAAATATGGTAACTAGTTCTTCCCCTAGAAGTAACTATATTATGAACTCAACATCCCTCTAGGGTGGAATCCTTGAGAAATACTCAAGAAACACATCCTAGAACTGATCCACCATAGGATAAAATACAAGGTTCTCTACTCCCCCATCATCAAGCATAAGACAAGCCACTTGGGCTATTTGTTCACCCATATATAAAAAAACTGGTCCTGCTTGACCAGTTTGGAAATCCCATTCACCATGATGGACATATGTGTCTCCCTTAGGAGATATAAATGATACCCTAAGGAGATAATAGTCAATATGGGATTGATATAACACTATCTAGTCCATGCCCAAAATCAGATCAAATATTGAAATGTCAAGAACAAAAAAGTCACATATGAAAAGGTTCACACCACCCTCAAGTGTACACCCCTTACATTGCCTAATATTTTCTCCTTACACCCCTAATAGTGTATCAATCGATATGACCCCACACATATGTTCCACTACTAGACCCAACACAACCATAAAATAAGCAGATATAAAAGTGTGTATTCCAATGATAAGGGTTAAAATATCCCTTACCTTCACTCAACATCTGCATGGATCCTCCATCCATGAACAGTAATTAAGGGTTCCTACAGAATCTCTAAACATGCCCCATTCCTCCGCATGCTCGACACTCAACTGGTGGTAGGGGAACTGACCCTGCATGTGACCTGGTCTTCCACACTGATAACAAAACACATGGTCACCACCTAGAGTGGATGATCCTATCTTCAAAATAATTCAGAACACTTCCACTCTAATGAAGATTCCCAAAATGATGATTCCTTCCCTCAGAAGCCACACCACTAGTCCATACAACTGGAATGAAAAACCCATTACCTGATGATTCCTTTAAGCTTCATTCTAATGTAAGGGCCTAATCCAACACTTTTTCAAACCCATATAAATTGGATACTTTTAATTGGGACATAATCTCATGTCTAAGACCCTGACTTTTCATAGCAGCCTCATCTACTTCCAAAGTCAGGACAAAGCGTTGCATTTCGGTGAAATGGCCCGCATAATCCATCACTAACATAGTTCCTTATGTCAAACTTATAAAATCCACATACCCATAATATCTAAATGTCACCAGGTATAAGTGTTCAAGAAAATTTTCCTGTAATTACTTCAATACTACACTATCATTCTCCTAAGTCTGAATAAAAATATCCCGCTAGTGCTTTTCCGGTCCTCATAAAATATAAGCTATCAGCTTGACTCTCTTCTTTGGATGAGTCTATATATGATCCAAAATCATCTAGATGAACTATATAAAAAACTCTAAAGCCTTAGGTCTACTAAATACAGAACATTTTAGAGGATTCTACAACTAAAAATATCTGTTCAGATCAAACATACTTGGCAAGACCCACCCTGGGTCCCGTTCCATCATCTTCATAAAAAAATCTAAGTTATCTCAAAATTTCTCCTCTCTTATTTTACCATGAATCACTATATTACCTTGGTCCATTTCTGGAGGATCATTCCTGGAAATTTCCTCTTTTTTTTCAACCAAAACACATCTTCATGGTGGAATCTTCCAACAATTACAAGCACGAGTTTTAGAACACATAACATAAAGCTTCAACAATATACATAGGATAAGGTTCTCCACTAGCCACCAACAACCCATTTCGCATACACTATCCTAAAAGATATCATCACACCAAAAACATCACCATCAGCCATCCCTAAAGTGTTTATAGCTAACATGGGGTGAACCAACACACATAGTTACAAGTCTTTCATTAGACACCTTTTTAAAACAACTTCTACACTAACAATGTAAATCATTCCTCTTAGGCACATTTCCCATTTCACAACTTGTTACAACCAATATGATAAATCATTTAAAAAATTTCATTAATACAATTATTTAACCATTATTTAACATCATTTTTATTTAACCATTTACTTCATCCTCATTAGTCATTCATTTATTTAAATTTTTCGTGAAAAAATGCATCCTACCCTCTATGTCCCACACAACCATCCTCTTTGTGACTATCATGATGCATCCCACCTATATCCTATGGTTTTTACAATGATTCATGAATGGAAAAACTCATTTAATTCCATAAAAAATTAAAATATCATAAAATAGTAACATCATACAACAAGTACATCACCCAATGTTGAAATATCATTCAATTATAACAACACACATCACGAACAACAATTCCCACCCTGGACAATTGGGGTTTCCCTTTTCAATGGGTTATCTACTTCTATGAATGAGATAATTTACACGGAAAAAAATTTCATAAAATCTTTACTACTATCCTAAATCATAAGACGATAGAAAAGAATTACCTTGATACCAATTTGTAACATCAACGACCAAGAATCCACTAAATGAGTTCCCCAAGCCGGATTACTACATGACCTTAAGCATGCAACCCTATACGCCAAAGGTTTCTAAGTAGAATAGAGGGTATAATTAATTGTGTGGGGAGACTATACCTTCTTTACTAGAGTATCCATAGTAAATAACATGTAAAATAAAGAAACCAATAAACAAAAAACCAAGAACTTTCATTAAAAACTGTTTCCCTAAATAGGGTACAAACTACAAACAAACAATAATTGTGTCACGTCATGATAATATTAAAAAATTGAATGAAAAACCAAAATAAATAGAAATAAATGAATCCCCAAAATAGTCCTCACTATAAGTCTAGAAACTCATCCATGCACATCCCAAGCCAAACTCAACTCCCAATCATAGGTTCTTTTCCCCTATCCTAACCTATAGCCCTGAAATATTCTCAGATACCCAACGAATACCCGATCAGGGTGTGAGTACAACTCAGTAGGAACCGCTAATAGTGTCTATAAAATATCTAATCTAAAAATATAGTTCATTCAATAACTAAATAAATGACAATGTATACAAAAGAAAACTTGGGTTCAATGAGATAACAGTAATCACTTTGACCATTTTATCATTTATTTTAATGTTTCTTAACATAATCCATTTTCTTCACATAAACCATTTAATTTACTTAAACCATGGGTTATACATGTACATCATTTTCCCTATATCCTAAGATAGGAAATTACTATTCATAAGGGAATCAATCAAGTACTCTATCTTTCTTGGGATAAAAATTTCATAAAATAATTTCATTACACTTACCTTGGATCATCGGTCCAGGTAGTATCATCAAATGGACGCATTAGGGGCATATAACCCTTTTAAACTTCACTAACTTGTGAATTATAGGGTGGGGATTAGAACCTCAATCTAACCCGACCCATGGGCATAAATCCTCAATTCCAATACCCCATAACTACCAAGCCATGTGCACATTATTATTTATCAAATTCCCACACATACAAAATCACAAACCGCACTCAATCAATATACATAACATTCAAATTTCATAACTATTAAACATATGAATCAACATAAATCCTTAACCCATTATAACACTTACCATTTACATTTCATATCCCATTTAAAAAATGTCGCTTTATCATGCATTATCCTATTAACAATATTCAAAAAATTTCATACATTATGTAATTTAACATATACTAAAATTCACATACTATAACACATATACCCATTTCAATTCACATGAAATTACCAATTTAACATATTAATACTTTAAATATTCTTTAAACCACTTATTCATTTCAAGTACAATTCATTAGTCATTTAGCACAATCACTTAATCTAATCCATACCATTTCATATTTAGCCAAACAATACCTTATTTCATTATTAAAGTATAGAAAAAATTATCAATATTCTTTTTTTTTCATCTAAACTAACATATCAACATGTTCTCCATGGGATCTAATTTATCACGTGTCAAATATATTCTTAACATTAAAATTCCACATGTTCAGAATGTGGGTGAACCTGATGGATGGCCATAAATTTGTTTAGTCATCCTCAATGCATCCCATAGGGATCATGAGGGGTTCAATTCATCATTTATCCAACCATTTTACTAAATAAATTTAAAGACATAAAAATCACAACAATAGGGAACCATTAACACAATAATACATGCACAAATCAAATTTATGATGACCAACTACCTCGAATCCCTAGATGAACACTCACTTAATATTAGCCTTAGATCTGGATTCAATCCCCCTGTAAAGCCTCAACCAAAGACATTTTGGAAAAATAGGGATTTAGGGATTTGGAATAAGAAGTAAGAAACCACAATCCCTAATTTGGAAAAGAGAAGTAAGATAAGGATTAGACTCCCCCAGATCATTGATTCACAAAAAACAGTGCTCCAAATGGCTTAGAATCAAAGGATATTGATCCGTAGAAATTTTGGGAGAGTTTGGTTCATCACTAGGGTTGATAGAGGTGAAATGGGTAAAAAACCATGGAGATACTTAAAATACCGAGGGATAAAATGATAATTTTTCACTTTTAAAGGTGGTTCATGGTTTGGATAAATGGTTTTCCAAACTATGATAAAACCATGCACCAACCTCTATCCAAGAGGGGTAAAGTCACACGATTAACCATGGATTCCACACGGTTTGAAAAACCATGTTCAAATCATGTGGTATTCCTCTTTCCAAGTCTTCATGGTTTGTCTTTTACCCTTGCGCAATTTTGTTTAACCATGCATCCCCTCCTTCTAGCTAGCACGGTTTGGATGAAAAGTTATCCCTAACCATGTGCCAACACTGCAACATGAACTGGGTGGCCAAAATCCTCATTCCTTCATGTCTCGAACCCCCGAAACATCCCAAACCTCCTCATACATAAAATAAACATTTGATTTTACTAAATTAAGATATTTAGACCAAAATTTAAACAAATACATACCTATATGAAGTCCCAAATCTTAAAACTATTATGATTGGGATGATTCCACAACTAAATAATCATAGATTATTTTTGTGTCAATTTGATTTAATTAATGGTGAAATGTAAATCCTGGACTAGTAATATATTTTATGTTATAAAATGTGATCATAATTTTATTAGGAGACCATTTAGATGAATTACATATTATTTATTTATAAAATTGATACTCATGTTATTATATCATTTTATTTAGATAAATCGAATTTTCATCAAACCTAAATATTATATCAATCCATGAAAAGGTAAATCTAAATTCTAGAAATTTCCATTAATATTATTATTGTTATATAATAGTTATCAAATAAGTAGTGTTTTATGTTTTTAGAACAACATATACATAAGAAGTTGACTATTGAAGTAGTTTGACAATAGGATTTAGGTAACTTGGATAAACATATAAATGATCCCCTGGAAGCCTCAACACTCATTTTGTTTACCATAGAGTTAAAGTTTTATAAAGAAAATGAGACCATGGATTCCTATCAAATGATATATGACCATAAAAGGACATATCAAGAGCAGTAAAGGTAATAAAATTTTAAAGTGATTAATTCTATTTTTTGGAAAAATATAATGGATGGAATCTTAGTCTCTCCTAATGTGATCAATATGATTTGGTATGTCATTGACATGGATAGACCAGGTTCACCTATTAATCTTGAGTTTACCACTAATTTATTTCCGCAATCATTATTACAATAGTTTCAATGATTTTTTTATGAATTACAATATGAATAAATTTAGTAAACCTTTAATGTATTTCCTAAATATATTGAGGATGGATGAGAATGACTTGGTCATTCCTTGATATGTAACCTTGTTAATGGTATAGAAAGAGACATGAAACAGTTTTAGATATTAAGGGAATGAGAAGATTTATAAGAGAGTCTATGTTTTCACTTAAACCAAATAATAATAATGAATGACAATAATTTCATTATGGAAAAGTTTTCCATTGGAGAGAAAATTTTTAGAATTAGTTGAATGGTTTAAAAAATGAAAATATAGATTCTACATCATGTAGAAATGTTATAGAATCCATTTCTAACATTCTGGAAGATAAATGATATAAACTATATGATTTTAAAATGTTTTAAATATATAGGAGTTTTTAATGTGAGAAATAATAGATGTTTGACGATTCATTATAACTTTCAAATTTTTGATCGAATGAGTTGTAACATCTGTAACTTGGATGCCTAAATCATCGAAAGACTTTCCATAATCTATGTATTATATTGATTTTTTACTTGTGAAGAGTATTTAAACAATTTTTTATTGTTAAATTGAGATGAATATTTGTGATACACAATGTTATGATTAAACAACATGCATTAATGGAGACTAAAGTGTTCAATTTTGGTTAGAAAAATCAGTATATTATAATTTATTTAAATGTTGTAATAATATGAATGAATTTAGGAAACATTTACCTGATATTTTCAGAATGTTCAGAATAATTGAATTGGGTATATGATTTCTTGGTTCTAATTTTTTTTAAAACAATTTTGGTAAAATTTCTAACAAGAAGAAGAAATGTTAAAAGAAATGTTCACCAATGATTGTTCAAGAATCAATTCAAGGTCATTAAAATATGTGTTTTTTGGGGAGGAGGAGTATTAATTCAATATGATGGATTTTCAAATGCCTTAATGAGTTCAATAAACTCCATGGGATGTATATAGATTTTATCCTTTTATGAATATCATTACATGATTTTAAGAACAATAAAACCTCATATTAAAACCCAAGGATCGTAATGTCTAGTGTCTTGGAAGACTAAGTATATAAAACTGAAAACATGGGACTAAATAAAAAATTTATTTATTTAATATTAATAAAGATATCCTGAATTAAATTATTCTCATACATATTCATAGGATAACCTGAGGATAACATGAACAAAGGGATGAGCTAAACTTTCAAGTAATGGAATAAACATAAGAATAAAGCTTTAGCACATGGGTTAGAAGACATGACATATTGATAAAAAAGGCACAAAACATATAGAATCATGACATATAAACATGAGATAATATAAACATGGATTCATATTAATGTAGCAGAAACATAAAACAAGACTTTAGAAAGATTCAAGGATTGTTACACATAGAGGAGCACAAGTCAAGGTTAATTACCAAGACCATTGCACATGGAAGCACAGGTCAAGACTAACTGCCAAGACCGTTGCAGATAACATCTAATGAGACTCAACTTTACCCAAGTAATTGGAGTGATATCTAGGTGAACACATCTTAACATGTTAATGAATATTTTTTCCACATAAATAATCATACATAATCAATCATACATAAACAAAAGGGTACCCTTGGAAATAAAAGGGGATCGTAATTATGTCATAAAGCATAATAAATGGGAGTATCATACACATGTCCATGAAAGAAAGGAAATAAAACATACATGGAACACATAAGGTATAATAGGAATATATCATAGTAAGTGATGTAAAATAGAAGTAATAACATGTAAGAAGAGTATTTAAGAAATTTTAGCATTAAAACATTTTAGTGTTGTTTTAAGGAAAATAATAAGAAGCATTTAAAATTGAAAAGGGAAAAATATTTTATATAAAACCCCAAGTGAACCAATAATGTTTTCATAAAAAAATTATTTATATAATAAAATCAATTTTGTTTTAAAATAGATGATAGTTTTCACTTGAAATTTGGTATGAATAGGAGAAGTTCTCTTAAATGGGTTTTCTTATCGGAAAGTATTAAGGAGGGAACCAATTAAAAACATGTATATCACCAAAACATAATGAATAATGGAAACTGATACATGAGTTTGGATAATTTAAACATAATTTATAATACGTACATAAAAATAATAGATAAATTCATTTGGGTAAAAAGAAATATAGAGAAACTTGAAGGAATAATGGAAGTTTGGATAAAATCCCTTACCTTAAGTCTGATGGTGTCCTTCACTTGATCTTAATGTCCTGTATAACCAAAATAAATAAATAAATTAATATTTTAATAACCTATTATTTATTTAATTTATTTATTATAACTGTATTACGTTCATTCATGACCATTTTTATGGGTTACGAGGTTCAATTTCATTGTTTGGGAATGTTTGTTTCCTTGGTTTTCAAGACTGGTTTACTTATATACATGTAAGGATAAACATGTAAGACGAGAATGGTTGTCCATAATTGATGTTTTATGATATTAGTAAAAATACATAGGATTAAATTATTTTAAAATTAATTTTTTTATATAGAGAAAATATGAATCATTATATAAAACTTTAATGAAAACTATTTTGGTTAATTGGTGGTTTTTGATCAAATCGAACACATTTTGATTTATAAATTAATATGAAGTGTAAAAAAGATTCCAAAAAATTAAATAAGTTAAAATACATATAATATAGTCTGGTTCAATAAGAAAAATGGTTTCATGAACATAATTGAATATGGTAATAGAAATTTAAAACCCGTCGTCCTTGAATGTGATAAATTAACACATCTCGGATAGTGTTTTCATTTCTAGTATAAAAGGAGGGGAAAGTAGATATAATGATGAATTATTAAATTATCATAAAAAAATTATATTACATGTAAATTATTGAAGTCATCATAAAATTTGGATGAATGTAGGTGAGGAAAGAAAAATAAAGAAAGGAACTTGAAAGAAAATAAAAGAAATAAAAAGCAGAATTTACCTCTTGAATATATCATCCTTGAGAACCACTTTTGGGGATAAGATTTGGTATTTTGATGAGACCATGGGATTATAGAAGTGGGATTGGGTATTATGGAGATATTTGAGTAGAATTTTTACTAGGAATAATGCTTTAGAGGTTTAAGGAGAGGAGGTTAAGAGGGGTGGTATTTACAATGGAGGAGAGGGGGGGTTTCCCATTATTTTAATCATTAGTTTAGTATTTTTTCTCAAGAGTATGAATAATCTTGATTACTGTGACAAAAATATATTAAATAGAGCATGTGAGTTCTAACCAAGGTCCATTTACATTATCCATGACTCAATCATGATGCAGAAATTTATTTATTTAGCATTTATCATAAATTATCATATTTTACTATTCACCAAAAAATTCAAGTATTTTAGAAAAATCCCAAAAATTAAACCCAACTATTTTTTGATGTGTATAATTCACAAATGAACTCATTTTTATGTATATATATTTCTAAATATGAGAAATTTAATTTTTAATTAAAATCATAATTTACTTGAAAAATAGAAATTTTAAAATTAAAACTGATTTTCTAACAGTTTGAAAAATTAACTAAGGTCTCCTAAAATTATACTATTATAATAATTCATAAAAATAAATATTTATGAATATTTCTTTTGAAAATAAATTTTATTTTAAATTATTAAATTAACTATAAAATTGTAATTAAATATATATGACTTACATAAATACCAACACTTAATTAATAATTTTTAAAATATTTACTTACTTGTAGTATGATATACTTCTATCATATTTTCACTTATAAGATTGATAAATTTTATTTATACTTTCATTAGCGAGGTTACTATTCAATTGGATGGTTTACTATTAATAAGGGGCACAATACTATTCCAAAGGTGAAGTTACGATTTCATCAGTATACATTCATTAACTTCTATAGATACCTTTTATTTTACTCATTATTCTTTTATAAGGTTTTTATTGTGTTTTATATGTAATATTATGTGATTATACTATAATACATAATTATAAGAAGGGAATTTCATTGATAAAACACTGGTTCATTACATTCTCCCCCCTATAATTTTTTCCCTCAAAATTTTATTTTACATTCTAAGTTATAAACAGGTGTGGGTGCTTTTCCTTTATTTCCTCCTCAAGTTCCCATGTTTCCTCTTCATACTTATGGTTCCTCCATAGCACTTTTACTGGGTGACTAGTCTTTTTGTGTATAAATTTATCTCTAAAATCCAGGATATTCTCTGAATACTCCTCATAAGAAAGATTATTCTCTAACTGTACCACCTATGAAGATAGTACATGTGAAGGATCTAGTATATACTTCTTTAAGAGGGATATATGGAATACATCATGTACTTTAGACATGGTAGGTGGAAGTGCTAGTCGATAGGCCACTGTTCTAACATGATCAAGAATCTTGAAGGGGCCAATGTACTTGGGACTTAGCGTTCATTTCTTCCAAAACCTCATGACCTTCTTCCATGAAGATAAGCAGAGAAATACCATGTATATAACTTTGAACTCAAGGCACCATCAATGATTGTCTTCATCACTCTTCTATCGAATTTGGGATTCCTTATTGTGTTGCTCAATGGTTTTCTCCTCCTCCACCATTTCTTCAACCATTTCATGTCCTATTATCTTACACTCACTGACTTCAACCCAACACACTGATGTTCTACACCTTTTCCCATAAAGGGATTTGTATGGTTCTATTCAGATACTAGAGCTGAAACTATTGTTGTAAAATAATTCGACCAATGGAAGATGCTGGTCTCACCCTCTTTTAAAGTCCATAGAAAATGCTCTTAACATATCTTCCAATGTCTGAATAGTTATCTTATATTTTCCATCAGTTTTAGGATGATAGGCCACAATGAAGTTCAGTTTAGTGCTTAGAGCATGCTGTAGACTTTTCCAGAACATCGAGGTGAATCTCGGATTCCTATAAGATATAAGAGATAGTGGTATTACATTCATCCTTACCAACTCTTTGATATATATATCCATATAACTTTAACTAATGAGAAGTCATCTTGAAATGAGATAAAGTGAGTTCTTTTTGTAAGACGATCCACAATGACCTATATAGAATTGTTTCCTCTAGATGTCTTTGGAAGTCCAGTGACAAAGTCCATAGTGATGTTCTCCCACATCTATGTTGGTATGGGTAGTGGTTGCATCATCTCCTTATATTTTTGTATTTTATTGTTCACTTATTGACATACCAAGAACTTTGATGTACACTCAATGATCTTCTTCTTCATATTGTCCCGCCAAAAGTTCTCTCAGAGATCTAGATACATCTTTGTAATCCCTAGGTGAATAGATAAGGTTGAGCTATGTGTGTCATTAAAATGTTCCTTCATTATCTCTAGATTGTATGGTATACATAATCGTGACCCAAATCTTATAACCTATTCCTCATCAATCTTAAACTCATAGGACTTTCCATTTCTGATATCATCCATCCTTCTCTGAATTTTCACATCATTTCTTTGAGAATCCTTTATTTTCTCCATGAGGTATGGTTGAGAAATCATTTGAAAAAGGATTTATGATGTTCCTCCCTTAATGATTACCATGTACATCCTTTAAAAATCTATGAATATTGGATCCTTTTCAATTCTCATCATTGATAAAGATGTAGGATCCTTTCAACTTAGAGCATCCACCACCTTATTTCCCTTACCGAGATGGTAGTGGATTGAGCAGTCATAATCCTTGATGAGCGCTAACCATATTCATTGGTTCATATTAAGATATTTTTGTGTGAATATATATTTGAGCCTTTTGTGATTAGTATATATCTCATACTTCTCCCCAAAGAGATAATGTTACCAAATTTTCAATGAAAAGATCACAGCTGCCAACTCCATATCATGTGTGGGATAGTTTTACTCATGGATTTTCAGCTTCCTTGAGGCATAGTCTATCACTTTATCATTTTTCATCAGCACAAAGCCTAAGATCTTCTCTAAAGCATCACTGTACACCCCAAAGAGTTCTTTACTTGTCAGGATTTTGTGTACTGGTGTAGTGATAAGACTCTTTTTAAGATCCTTAAATCATTTCTCACATACTTGAGTTAAGAAAAACTTCACTCCCTTTAGTGTTGTCTTGGTCATTGGGTTTGAAAATCATGATAACTTCTTCACAAACTGTTGATAATACCCAACTAGACCTAGGATGTTGTGGATCTACATTACCAATGTTTTCCTGAGACACTCTTAAAATTCCTTTGTCTTGGAAGGTTCCATAGATATTCCTTTAATAGTGATAACATGCCCCAAGAATGATACTTCCTACATCTAAAACTCAAATTTACTATAAATTGCATAATGTTTCTCCCTTTGAAAATTCATCATCATAATATTCAAATGCTCCTTATATTCCTCCTTTCTCTTGGAGTAAATAAGAATATCATCGATAAATACAACCACAAATTTTTTCAGGTAATCACTAAAGACTCTATTCATTAAATCCATGAATATTTCTAGAGAATTAGTGAGTCCAAAGGGCATAACTATGAACTCATAGTTTTCATACCTCATTTGAAAGGTAGTTTTGTGAATATCCTCATTCCTCAATTTTAATTGGTGATATCCTAACAAAATGTCCACCTTAGAGAAATAACCAGACCCACGTAGCTAATCAAACAAGTCAACTATCTGAGGAAGGGGATACTTCTTCTTTATTTTTATTTTATTGAGCTCACGATAATCAATGAAGAGGTGCATTGATCCATCCTTATTCTTAAAAAAGATGTCTGGTGCACCCCATAGTGAAGCACTTAGGCATATAAAACCCTTATTCAAATTCTCCTATATCCGTTTCTTCACCACTTCCAGCTCAATAGTGGCCATTTTGTAAGGTTACTTTTATATATGTAGGGATTCAAGGAAAAAGTCAATTTAGAACTCAACCTCTCTATTATGAGGAAGACAAGAAAATTATTCTGGGTATACATGAGTGTAATCCTTCACGATTGGAATATCTTAGAGAAGTATCATCTTCTTTGTCTCAATCATCTGATAAAGACATGCTTCCTCAAAAGATAAAATTACCCACTATTGAGATGAAATTTTTGAAAATGATTCATCTTCCTCCTTACACTTTTATAGGATTGGAGGATACTCTCGGATGTGAATAGTGATCTCCATTTCCCAATAGTAAATGTTTTCTTTGTATAAGGATAGTCAATCCATGCTTAAAATAGAATCGAACTACACAAAAGGAAGTATCTAAAGATTTTCTGGGAGGTTTAGTCTATAAAAATTTATCAGGGAGGACTTATAAACCTTGGATGTAAAAATTTCTCCATTCTATGTTCTCATAGATAACTAAACCCCCAAATTTTGAGGTGGTATTTGAATAGTTCTACTAAACCTGCAAGATATGAATGAATTTGTAGAACTAGAATCAAATAGTTCGTTCACTATTCTTGAATGAATAAATAGCATACATATCACCACATCATTTTTCAACTCCACCATAGGAGTAGTGATAGCATAAGCACTCCCTTTTTTCCTTGTAGGTTATCATTGTTTGCCTCTAACAGTGACTGTCTTAGGGAAATTGTTCATATAATTACCTTATTCCTTGCAGTTGTAACACTTCACTATACCCTTCCTTTATTCTTCCATGTTAGAGGTATTATTCATATCCCTTTGGTTGTTTTTAGCCAGATGTCCCATTCTTCCACATTTTAAACAATTCCTGGTTCCCTTTAGACAGTTACCAAGATGCTTCTTCCCAAAATTTTGACATGTGGGATGTTAGATCTTATTTTCATCATGGGATTTATTTTCCGAACCACCCATATTAGAATTCATTTTCTATTTTTTTTCACCAGACCCAAAAATCCATTGAGAGTCTCTGATATCCATTTCAACCTTAAAGGAACAATGGAAAATATCCTCATAACTTTTGAAGTTTCAAATCACTAATAATTTTTGTAGACATGGATTTAGTCTACTAAAGAAGTGATCCACCATGATTTTGGTGTTCATGACAAAGCCAGAGGCATATCTTTCAGGACTTTTGAAGTTTTCTTTAGATGCCCTGATGGACCCATCTTCCTTCTGCTTAAGTCTAAGGAACTCTCTTTCCATCTTGAGACAGAGGGTTTGGGAAAAATATTTATTGAAATTTTTTTTATTAAATTTGTTATAATCTATGGAATCAATTCCCCCCTGGGACGCCATATTATTGACCAGTGTCCACCACTGATCAACTTCCTCATCAAAATAATAGACTGACAGAATGAATTTATCTTCTTCTGAGCATTTGAGGATAGAGAATATCTTTTCAATAGAGTTAATCCATTGTTCTGCAAGGAGGAGATCAGAAGATCCACTGAATATGGGTGTCCATTTCCACATGAAGGATTCTAGGACAACCTTCTCTTGACTTGGAGGATAATGGTGTTCCACATGATTCATGTTATTATTCATAACTTCATCTAGTTGAGAAAGTACTATCATAATGTTTTGAACACCCATTCCCATCATATTAGGCAAATCATTAGAGAAATCATCACATTTCCTGTCACATTGATTATTGGAACATGTTATTCAATTTCCCAACATTAACTAAGAAAAATAACATACAATTAGAGGTCTTTAAAACTTAGTTAATCAGCATAAAAAGGATACA
This sequence comes from Viscum album, assembly GCA_963277665.1. Taxonomy (NCBI): domain Eukaryota; kingdom Viridiplantae; phylum Streptophyta; class Magnoliopsida; order Santalales; family Viscaceae; genus Viscum; species Viscum album. The sequence goes on along the minus strand of OY728164.1, from coordinate 1,483,139,954 downwards.
TTAAACATAAAAATATAAACTCAAAAAGGGAAAGTATATCCTAACTTGTGATTCCCAAGGTTTAAATCTAGGTTATCCATGATTTGTTTCCTCACATTTATTATTATGGGTTTATTTTTCTTTTTTGTTCCTTAAATAATGGTTCTTTATAAGCTTATTAATTTACCAAAGCATATCCCTTGGGAGTGTCAGACCAGGAGTGCAACAAGGCCCATTTTCATGCACCAGTTCCTATTTGATTCATGCTCAAAGTGGTGTTTTCAAGTTTTACCCCTAGATACCTTTGTGATAGAGCCAAATCCACTTGTTCTTATCTATATAGGGATTTATTTTATTTATAAACCACTTACTCTATACTTACCAAAAATTAGGGATGTTTTCTTATACTTAGTCTCATACCTAAGGTTCTTACTAAAGTGATATATTCCTAATCTCTAAAAATAAATATAACATCCCATGATACCACCTAGAGAGACCCCAGCCTTTTACACATATCATTACAAGATTTTAGGAATAATAAAACATCATATTACAATACAAGGATTGTATAGTCTAATGTCTTGGAAGACTAAGTACATAAAACTGAAAACATGGGGCTAAAAAACATTTCATTATTTAATATTAATAATGATATCCTAAATTAAATTATTCTCATACATATTTATAGGATCAGATTAGGATAAAATGAACAAAGGGATGATCTAAAAAGACTAGTAAGGTAATAAACATAAGAATAAATCTTTAGTACACAGGTTAGAAGGCATGACATATTTATATAAAAAGGGATCGAACATATGGAATCATGACATATAAACATGTAATCATATAAACATGTATTAATTGTAATGTATAATAAACATAAAACATGAATTTATTAGGAGTCAAGTCTCATTTCACATAGAGGAGCACAAGTCAACGTTAACCACCAAGACCGCTACAAATGGTAGCATGAGTCAAGACTAACTACCAAGACCGTTGCACATAACGTCTCATGAGACTCAAATTTATCCACTACATTGGAGAACTATCTAGGAAAAACCATCCTAACATGTTCATGAATATTTTTTCCACATAAATAATCATACTTAATCAATCATACATAAACATAAGGGTACCCATGGAAATAAATGGGTCTCATAATCATGTTATAAAGCACAATAAATGGGCGTATCATATAAGTGACCATGAAAGAATGGAATTAAAACGTACATGGACACCAATAAGAGAAAATAGGCACATATAAAGGTATGTGATGTCAAATATAAGTGATAACATGTAAGAATAGTTTTTAAGAAATTTTAGCATTAAAACATTTTAGTGGGGTTTTAAGGAAAGTACTAAAGATAATTCAAAATAGAAAAAGGGAAAATATTTTATATAAATACATAAGGGAACCTAAAAGTATTTAATAAGAAAACTAAATATTTTATTAAAAAAATGGTGTATTAAAACATATGATAGAGTGTCCTCAAAATTGGGTAAGAATTTGAGAAGTTCCCTTAAACGGGTTTGCTTATCGCAAAGTATTGAGGAGGGAACCACTTAAAAAATTATATATCTCTGAAATAGAATAGTGAATAGACCTTGATACAAGAATTTGTAGAATGTAAAAAACCTTTTTAGGATTGAAATAAAAATAACATATAACATCATTTGGGTAAAAATAAAGATAGGGAAACATGAAAGAATAATAGAGGTTCGGGTAGAATCCCTTACCTTAAGTCCGATGGTGTCTTTCACTTGATCTTAATGTCCTGGATAACCAAAATAAATTCATTAATTAATATTTAAAGAAAATATTATTCATTTAATTTTTTATAATAACCTTATTAATTTCATTCATGAACTTTTTTATGGGTAATAGGTTCAATATCATTCTTTGGGAATGTTTGTTTCCTTGGTTTTCAAGATTGGTTTACTTATATAAATGTAAGGATAAACATGTAAGATGATAATGGTTATCTGGTATTTAGGTTTTATGTTATTATTGAACATAATATATATTACATGGTTATAAAATTCATTTGGTTATTTGGAGTGAAGATGAGTCATTATATAAAACTTTAATGATAATCGTTTATGTTAATTGGTGATTTTTGATCACATCGAACACATTTTTCTTTATAATTTAATATAATGTGTACAAAATATTAAAGAAAATTAAATAATATATAATACATAAATTATTTTCTCTTTAAACCATAAAAATGGTTTCATGACTATAATTGAAGATGATAATAGAAAATGAAAACTCGTCGTCCTTGAATGTGATAAATTAACACATCTCAGACGGTGTTTTCATTTCTTGTATGAAAGGAGGGGAAAGAAGAGATGATGATGAATTTTTCATTATAATAATAAAAATTTAAGTACATGTTAGGTACTAGAGTTATCATGATATATGGATTAAAGGAGTTGAGGAAAGAAAAAGAAATAATGAAACTTGAATGAAAGTTAAAAAAATGAAAAGAGGAATTTACCTCTTGAATATATCTTCCTTTAGAACCTATTTAGGGGAGAGGATTTGGAATTTTAATGAGAAAAAGGGATTATATACCTGATATAGGGGATTAGGAAGATATTGGAGGTGAATTTGGACTAGGAACAAGGCTTGAGAGGTGTGAGGAGATGAGGTAAAGAGGGGTGGTATTTATAGTGGAGGAGAAGAGGGGTTTCCCATTATTTTAATCATTAGTTTAATATTTTTGCTCAAGACGATAAATAGTCTTGATTAATGTAAAAAAATAGTAAATAGAGCATGTTATTTCGAACCAATTTCCATTTACATCATCCACAACTCAATCATGATGCATAAATTCATTTATTTTGCATTTACCGTCAATTATCGAATTTCACTATTCACAAAAAATTCAAGTATTATTGAAAAATCCAAAAAATTCCCCATGACCATTTTTTGATGCGTAAAATTCAAAAATTAACTCTATTTTATGAAAATAATTTTATAGATATGATATATTTATTTTTTATTTAAAATCATATTTACTTGAAAAATACAAATTTTAAAATTAGAACTACTTTTTTAACACTTTAAACAATTAACTGAGGTATCTTAAAATTATATTATAATCATAATTCATAAAAATAATTATTTATGATAAATTTTATGAAAATAAATTTTCTTTTAAATTATTAAATTAATCATGAAATTATAATTAAATATACACGACTTATAAAAATACTAACATTTAATTAATAAATTTTAAAATATTTACTTACTTATACTAAGATATATTTATATAATATTGTTCCCTATAATATGGATATTTTTTTATACTTTAATTAGTGAGGTTACTATTTAATTAGACAATTTACTATTTATAAGGTTCACATTATTATTCCAAAGGTCAAGTTATTATTTCATCGATATACATTACTTAACTTCTTGAGATACCTTTTATTTTACTCATTCTTCATTTATAAGGTTTGTATTGTGTTCTATATTTAATTTTATGTGATTATACTACAAGACATAATTATCAAAGGGGATTTCGTTGAAAAAACATTGAGTTGTTACATTCTTCCCACTTATGAAATTTCACCCATGAAATTTAATTTTATATTATAAGCTGTAAATAGGTGTGGGTACTTTTCCTTCATTTCCTCTTCCATTTACCATGTTTCCCTTTTCATACTTATGGTTTTTCTATAGTACTTTGACTAGGTAAATAGTATTTTTGCGTAGAACTTTATCTCTATGATCCAATATCTTCACTGGATGCTCCTTGTAAGAAAGATCATTTTCCAACTGTACCTCCTATGAAGATAGTACATATGAAGAATCTGGTATGTACTTATTTAAGAGGGATACAAGGAAGAAATATTGTACTTTAGACATGGTAGGTGGAAGTGCTAGTCAATAAGCTATATATCCAACACGATCATGAATATTGAAGGGGTCCATGTACTTGAGACTTAGCTTTCCTTTCTTCCCAAACCTCATGAACATCTTCTATGGAGATATACGGAGAAATACTATGTCTCAAAATTTGATCTCAAGGCCCCGTCGATGATTGTATGCATAAGTCTTTTGTCGAATTTGGGCTTCCTTGATGTGTTGCTAAATAGTTTCACCTTCTCCACTATTTATTCAACCATTTCAGGTCCTAGAATCTTACAATTGTTGTCTTCATCCCAACACTCCAGTGTTCTGTACCGTTTCCCATAGAGGGATTCATATGGCTCCATTCAAATGATGGAGTGGAAACTATTATTGTAAGAGAATTAGACCAGTGGATGATTTTGGTCCCACCCTCTTTATAATTGCATTGAAAATTATCTCAAAATATATTCCAATGTATTAATAGTTCTCTTAGATTGAATATAAGTTTGAGGATTATAGGCCATATAGAAGTTCAGTTTAATTCTTAGATCATGTTAGATAATTTTCTAGAACTTTGAGGTGAATCTTTATAACGACCCATACTTTACATACATTTTTAATACTTCAAAAATTGAAGCACACTTATTATAACATATGATAAAACCACAAAGGACCGTATAGGTATAGTGTCTTTAGAAACTGGGAAACATAAACAACTGGTTCATAAATCTTCTACAGTGTCTCCCATTTATTTCATCATATCTAGGGTCCCTTTTAGCATATTCTACTTAATATCCATCTTCCTGACCTGGGGAAAAGAAAACATAAAAGGGTGAGCTCAAATGCTCAGCAAGGGAAAATAAAGGAAATAAAAATCATATCATATCTTTTTGAAAATCAAAACCTGCAAAAGAGATCATAATATCTTAACATGGAATAAATCATAGAAGTGAAAATGAGATCCCCATAAAACTTGAAACTTTGTGGCATGCACACATAATCATGGAAAATCATTTCTTGTTAGTCATGACTCATTGCCAAGACTATCTTAGTGGACAAAGTCCCTTTCTGAACCGAGTTCACTCCTCGTTTCAGTCCTGTATCACTGAACCGAAATAACCTTCCGTTCCAGCCATGTCTATCTCATGAGATATAAAATCTTTACCCAATGAATTGGAGGGAGATATAGGTCCCACCCATCTTATAATGAATCCTTTCTTATGTGTGCCACATAATCATAAAACATACATAATCGCATAACACATGTAACAAAAATGGGATTCTTGAAACATCATGACATCATAAATCAATTCATATAAGATAAAGGAATTCATAAAAAATATTTCCATCACAACATAATCAAACCAATGTAATAATATGGATAAAAACAGAACCCTTTTATTATCTTAGATGGAAAATAATTTTGATAAAATACTTGAACTCCATTCTTGAGGAAAATATCCTTTTTACTTCAAAAACATTTTTCCTTTCATAACATGTCATACGACTTTAAAATAAAATAAGTTGATTAAAAATAAACTTGAAAACTTGTAAAGGAATTTTCTTGGAAATAATGTTTTAAAAATCCATTCATGCCGTATAAGTTAAAAAAAATTCTTCGTACTTTTGTCGGAAAAGTCAAAAAGTACCTCGTACGAAAAATGACAAAAGATTCCTTTCGTATCTTTTACTAAAAACTCACCGAAGGGTAAAATTGGATATAAACTATTGTAGAAGGATGGAAATAATATTACATATTGAGGGAACATGGATGTGGATGATAAAATACACCCCAGTAAATACCAAAGTATAAACAATCTCGGATAAAAACGAGATTGTGATATTTCCCTTACCTTAGGTCCGATTTGCTTTGTTCGTGTCCGAAGATCCTGTATAATGGTTTAAATAATGTTATTGACTTATTCCAGAATCATACATATTGATATGATATCATATATGGTCATATTATTAGCTTCTTGTTAGTAATATTTCATTGTTACCTGTTACTCGGGTCTTTATAACTTTTTGTTCTTATGCATGTTTTGTCGAATAAATTCTTATTCTTATCTTTAGGTTATAGATAATTCATTTCCAGAATGGTATTAGTGTAGTATATACCATATTAATTCATTCAATTCATTTATATAATCATTATGAAATGAAGATCATGTAGAACGAGTCGCATCACATCGTGGAGACGGTATTCCGTACGTATGCACGAGTGATGATATCGTTCCTATGATCGTGGAATTGTATTGGAGTATATATATATTATTTCAGTATCAATATTACTTCATAATAATCATATATAGTTACTCATTACACCATTATACCCATCCTTGTAAGGTGATGGTGGAAAATAGATTACACCACGGCGTGGAGACGGTATTCCGTACGTACGCACGCGCGGTGATTTCATTTTTCCGTAGGATGGATAGAAGGTGAATTAGGGTTGTTTCATATTTATAATAACATATCAGTATGTAAGTAATACTGATGTTATTACTTTATCATGAAACAACTAATGAATAAGAAGTTGAAGAAGAAAGAAATTGAAAAGATCGGTAATGGATATTACCTCTTCTTTGGAACGCCTCTTTGAATCCTCCACTTAAGGAACTAAGATTGGTCTTTGGAGAAGACCAGGACCTCTAGGATTATTCTAGGGAAGTGGAGAGGAGAAAATGGCAGGGGTTGGCCGAGCTTGAGTGCTCAAATTGGTGTGAGGAGGAGGGGGAGGAGGTGCCCTTTTATAAGGGAGGAGAGGGGCACCTTAGGAATATCTCAAAATATTATTTTATATTAAAGTCAAAATCGGTTTATAATGGTTCCAAAAGGGTCTTATTTAGAAGATAAAGTGGGGATGGGTCGAAATCCTATCAACCAATAGGATTTAGACAAGTTTAGGGTATTATTTTAACCTTATCAATTAGATTTAACTCTAAGTTAATTAATTTTACTTTTACCGTGTCTTTTTGTTTTCTTTCACTACATGGTTAATACACTTACTATAACATGCCAAACGAACCCCAAATTGTTTATTATTAATATATATATCCTTATCTAAGTCATTTGGCCGAACCTTAGATTTTTAGGAATAAAATAACAATTAATAATATAATATTTGATTTAAAAACTATTTTGTGTCAATTTTGACACTATTTGATATATGATTTTTGTGAAAGTCATAACAGAATTATATGTTCGAACCAAGTTGATTAAATCAACAATAATATATCATAGTAACCTAGAAAATTAGTTTAATTCATAAAAAGTCTCAAATTACATTTATTTGGGTGTTTATAACATCAATTATGTCAATATTTCATTAATAAGATAATTACTGCATCATCATTGTGTCATAAATAAATTAAATTATTTAATGTCTAAAAATTCCAAATAAAATACCATCATGTAGGAAATCGTTTTAGCTTTCTAATGAATATTTACAATCGAATTTATCTTATTTATAACCCCATATTAAAAATGATTTACTTATTAAACTTTGATTTTAACTATTTTAACCCTTCTTTAAATAAATTAATAATAAATGTCCTAATCTAATCCAAGTGAGCCTAAATGGTCATATTTTATTCCTAAGTTTGGTTTTGGTCAAATTACACTTGTCCAATAGAATTAGGACATGTGTTAGGGTAATATTAATATCATATTTACCCTTAGTTACCCTATTTACTATTAACCGCGGTAAAAATAGTAAAAAGATATTATTCACCAAAAAATTATTTTTATCTCATTGAACCACATTTTACTTACTGACATCAACTGTGTCTGTCGGATTTTTGAAATTCCATTCACAGAAGCGGTAAAATTAAGTTTTATGCAAAATTCAGTTTTTAACCTACCACTTAGTGGTTTCACTATTCATCAAAAATTGAAAGTTTTCAAAAAAATACCAAAATTTCACCCTAGGCTAATTTCGATATTCTGAGTCCAAAAATGAAGTCCATTTTGAAAAATAAAATTTATAAAATTTCAAAAAGTGGTTATTACTATTCATAACGGCTAGTTTTAATAGCATATTGTTGTTTAGTGAAACTCGGTATTGCGTACGACGCAAGCTATCGAGGAAGGTCGCGATTGCGTGTAAAGCAAGCCAAGCAAGTGTTGTGTAGAAAAAAAATTCCTTTGATGGTTTATATAACATAAAAGTCTCGGGTGTTACATTCTACCCCCCTTAAAAAGAATTTCTCCCTCGAAATTCGTCACTTTGTAACAAACAAATGAGGATACTTCTCCCTCATCATATCCTCAAGCTCCCATGTAGCTTCTTCAAGTTGGTGGTTCCTCCATAAAACTTTCACCAAGCGAGTGATCTTGTTTCGTAGGACTTTTTCGCTACGATCCGGAATCTCTATCGGCTGTTCTTCGTAAGAAAGATCTTGCTCCAGAGGTACAACTTCTGAGCTGAGTACATGTGAAGGATCTGGTATGTACTTTCTCAGGAGAGATACATGGAACACATCGTGAACTTGAGAGAGATTCGGTGGAAGCGCCAATCAGTAAGCTACCTTCCCAACACGATCCAGTATTTCAAAAGGACCGATATATCTAGGGCTCAACTTCCCCTTCTTTCCAAATCTCATAACCCTCTTCCAGGGAGATATTCGTAAGAACACATTATCGCCCACTTCAAACTCTAGGTCTTTTCTTCGGTTGTCGGCATAAATTTTCTGTCGACTCTGAGCTGCTCTTATGTGTTGTTGAATAGATCTAACCTTTTCTGCCATTTCATCAACGAGATCAGGTCCTAATAGCTTTCTTTCCCCAAATTCATCCCAGCAAGTTGGAGTCCTGCATTTCTTTCCATAGAGAGCTTCATAAGGAGCCATTTGAATACTGGAGTGAAAGCTATTATTATAAGAAAATTCCACCAAAGGTAGGTGTTGATCCCAACCTCCTTTGAAATCCATAGAGCAAGCTCTCAACATATCTTCTAGGGTTTGAATTGTTCTCTCAGACTGACCGTCTGTCTGGGGATGATAAGCAGTGCTGAAACTCAACTCTGTATCCAGAGTATACTGAAGACTTCGCCAGAACTTTGAGGTAAATCTCGGATCCCGATCAGATATAATAGAAAGTGGTACTCCATGCAATCGTACCACTTCCTTTACATATATCCTGGCAAGCTGATCTAGAGAGAAAGCCTCTCTAATATCAATGAAGTGTGCAGACTTTGTAAGACGATCAACTATGACCCAGATAGCATTATTGCCTTTGGATGTTTTAGGAAGTCCTGTGACAAAGTCCATAGTGATGTTTTCCCATTTCCATTCGGGTATGGGTAATGGTTGTAACATCCCCTTAGACTTCTGTCTCTCAGCTTTAACTTGTTGACAAACCAAGCATCGAGAGACATATTCAGCAACATCTCTTTTCATGCCATCTCACCAGAAGTACTCTTTCAAGTCCCTATACATCTTCGTGCTTCCAGGATGAATAGAGAATGCTGAACTATGAGCCTCATCCAGTAGCTCATTCTTTAATTCGGGGATGGGAGGAACGCAAACCCGATTCCTGAACTTTATTATCCCATCACAATCAAGGTTGAATTCAGGAACATTTCTCACCTTCTTTTGTAACTCGACATCTTCTTTCTGTGCCTCTTTAATCTTCACATGTATAGATGGTTGAACATTCATTTGAGAAAGATAAGATTTTTCCCCTTCCATTATAATTCCAAGATCCATCCTTTGTAAATCCATAAATATTGGATCTTTTGTGATCCTCATCATGGATAAACTAGCATGGTCTTGTCGACTTAATGCATCTGCCACCTTGTTTGCTTTCCCAGGGTGGTAATGGATTGAGCAGTCATAATCCTTAATCAGCTCCAACCATCTTCTTTGGCGCATATTCAGATCCTTTTGTGTGAAAATATACTTTAAACTTTTATGATCAGTATAAATATCACACCTTTCACCATAAAGGTAATGCCTCTAAATCTTTAATGCAAAGATTACCGCAGCCACCTCCAAATCATGTGTTGGGTAATTTTACTCATGGATTTTCAACTGTCGTGAGGCATAAGCTATCACCATATCATTTTGCATAAGAACACACCCCAATCCCTTCTTGGATGCATCACTGTAGATCACAAACCATTCTCCACTACAAGGCAGCGTGACCACAGGTGCACTGGATAACCTTCTTTTCAACTCCTTGAAATTCTCTTCACATTCCTCTGTCCAGACAAACTTAACTCCTTTCCGAGTCAACTTGGTGATTGGATTAGATAATCATGAAAAATCTTTTACAAAACGTCGATAATATCCAGCCAAACCAAGAAAACTTCGGATCTCAGTTACTGTTGTTGGTCTTGACCATCTTTCGATAACCTCTGTTTTTGCTGGATCCACAGATATCCCCTATTTTGAGATTATATGACCCAAAAATGCAACTTTTTGAAGCCAAAATTTACACTTGGTAAATTTGGCATAAAGCTTCTCCTTTCTCAGGGTCTTCAATATAATTCTCAAGTGATCTTCATGCTCTTCCTTGCTCTTTGAATAGACAAGAATATCGTCTATAAAGACTACCACAAATTGATCAAGATAGTCTCTAAAGACTCTATTCATTAGATCCATGAAGATAGCAGGGGCATTAGTAAGACCAAATGGCATCACTATAAATTCATAGTGTCCATACCTTGTACGGAAAGCCGTCTTTGGTATATCCTCCCTTTTGACCCTTAATTGATGATACCCTGAACGAAGATCAATCTTGGAAAAGTATTGAGCTCCGCGTAGTTGGTCAAATAAGTCATCAATGCGTGGGAGAGGATATTTGTTCTTGATAGTGATCTTGTTAAGTTCTCTATAATCAATGCAGAGTCTCATTGATCCATCTTTCTTCTTAACAAATAGAACAGGTGCTCCCCAAGGTGACGCACTAGGGCGTATGAATCCCTTATCAAGATTCTCTTGGAGTTGCTTCTTCAATTCCTGCAACTCAATTGGGGCCATTCTATAAGGTGTCTTTGAAATAGGCAAAGCACCCGGTACGAGTTCTATTGAAAACTCAACTTCACGATTTGGTGGAAGACCCATCAATTCCTCCGGAAAGACATCATCAAACTCCCGTACAATGGGCATATTATTAATCGTGAGTTTCTCACCAACCATTTGAGATAAATAACCTTCATTTAGTGGAATCAATACCCATAAGATGGAAGAAATTTCCACTGGAAGGTTATGTTCATCCTTGCATTGATAGACGATCGTAGATTGATCTGGAATATGAAATGTGACTTCCCTTCTTTGGCAATTGATATGAGCTCCATGTAGAGAAAGTCAATCCATGCCATGAATCACATCAAATTCCACTAAAGGAAGGATCACAAGATTTGCAGGAAGCACTTTCCCACAAACTTCGATCGGAGAAGAATTATAAACTTTTGATGCGATTGATGTGCCATTAGGTGTTGTCACAGCTAACTCAACATCTAATTGTTGAGGTAATACGGTGATACTCTTAGAAAAGTCTTCAGAAATAAAAGAGTGGGTGGATCCAGAATCAAATAAAACATTTGCTACTTTAGAGTGGATGGTAAGTGTACCTTTCACCACATCGTTATCGTACTCCACATCGCTGATAGAAATTTCATGTGACTTTCCTTTGTCTTTAGCCTTAAGATTTTGTTGACGTCGACCATCATCATCAACCCTTGGATTTGGGCATTGATTGGCATAATGCCCCATCTCCTTGCACTTGAAACATTGAAGTGTAGTAGGTTCATTCTGTGTATCCCTTACTTTGTTTGCATCATTAGACATCTTCTTCCCATTATCACGGCATTCAAATGCCCGATGACCTTCTTTTCCACATTTAAAACATTTACTTGTCCCTTTAAGACAACTCCCTCCATGTTTCTTTCCACACTTTGAGCATAAGGAAAAGCTCATCTTCTTTTCCGTGTGCTCTTTAGATTTTTCTTTGAATTCCATCTTCCTCTTCTTATCAAACCCATGTGACTGATGGGTTACTCCAATCTCTATCTCGACTTTGAGATCACATCGAACGATTTCCTCGTAGCTATTGAAGTCCCTTATGGCTAACGCCCTTCGAAGACTTGGTTTTAAGCCACTAAAGAATCGATCGATCTTACTCTCAGGTTGGATAATAATACCAGAAGCGTACCTTGCAAGTCTTGTAAAATTTGCTTCATAGGTACTAACATATTCATCATCCCTTTGCTTCAGTTCAAGGAACTCTTTCTCCATCTTTGTTCGGAGAATACGATGGAAGTACTTATTGAAAAATAAGTTCTTGAACTCGTCCCATTCCAAAGACTCAATTTCATCCCTTTGCCTCGTATTCTTAATAATATTCCACCATTGATCAGCATCTCCTTCCAAACGATACACTGCTAGGATGACTTTATCATGTTCAGAACATTGAAGAACTGAAAATATCTTTTCAGTAGTACTAATCCATTGTTCAGCAACTAATGGATCAGTAGACCCACTGAAAGAAGGTGGACGCTGCCTCATGAAGGATTCAACAGAATGTTTCTCCTTCCTTTGCTCGTTTGGAAGTCCTGCATGATTCATAGCTTGAGAAAGTTGTGTGAGCATGGCTACAAGATTTTGCATTCCAGCTCCCATATCGTTTGGTTGCTCAGGGGGACAATCATTGCATTGCCCATCGCATTCCGCATTAACACGGTTCCTTCGGGTTCCAGCCATTGACTAAAACCAAGAAGAATAGTGTGAGCAACACTAATTATAATAAGAAACCACATAATTCAAGAATAAAATTTTCATGCTTATGGTCTTATCCTAGGTTATTCATGGCCATTTCTAAGATTGTGTTCTATGCTTAGACTTATCCTTAGGGTTCTTACTAAGGCTTCCACATCCTAGTTTCCAAAGGTTGACTATACCTTTCCTCTGATACCAACTATAACGACCCATACTTTACATACATTTTTAATACTTCAAAAATTGAAGCACACTTATTACAACATATGATAAAACCACAAAGGACCGTATAGGTATAGTGTCTTTAGAAACTGGGAAACATAAACAACTGGTTCATAAATCTTATACAGTGTCTCCCATTTATTTCATCATATCTAGGGTCCCTTTTAGCATATTCTACTTAATATCCATCTTCCTGACCTGGGGAAAAGAAAACATAAAAGGGTGAGCTCAAATGCTCAGCAAGGGAAAATAAAGGAAATAAAAATCATATCATATCTTTTTGAAAATCAAAACCTGCAAAAGAGATCATAATATCTTAACATGGAATAAATCATAGAAGTGAAAATGAGATCCCCATAAAACTTGAAACTTTGTGGCATGCACACATAATCATGGAAAATCATTTCTTGTTAGTCATGACTCATTGCCAAGACTATCTTAGTGGAAAAAGTCCCTTTCTGAACCGAGTTCACTCCTCGTTTCAGTCCTGTATCACTAAACCGAAATAACCTTCCGTTCCAGCCATGTCTATCTCATGAGATATAAAATCTTTACCCAATGCATTGGAGGGAGATATAGGTCCCACCCATCTTATAATGAATCCTTTCTTATGTGTGCCACATAATCATAAAACATACATCATCGCATAACACATGTAACAAAAATGGGATTCTTGAAACATCATGACATCATAAATCAATTAATATAAGATAAAGGAATTCATAAAAAATATTTCCATCACAACATAATCAAACCAATGTAATAATATGGATAAAAACAGAACCCTTTTATTATCTTATATGGAAAATAATTTTGATAAAATACTTGAACTCCATTCTTGAGGAAAATATCCTTTTTACTTCAAATTTTTTTTTCCTTTCATAACATGTCATACGACTTTAAAATAAAAGAAGTTGATTAAAAATAAACTTGAAAACTTGTAAAGGAAGTTTCTTGGTAATAATGTTTTAAAAATCCATTCATGCCGTATAAGTTAAAAAAAACATTCTTCGTACTTTTGTCGGAAAAGTCAAAAAGTACCTCGTACGAAAAACGACAAAAGATTCCTTTCGTATCTTTTACTAAAAACTCACCGAAGGGTAAAATTGGATATAAACTATTGTAGAAGGATCTAAATAATATTACATATTGAGGGAACATGGATGTGGATGATAAAATACACCCCAGTAAATACCAAAGTATAAACAATCTCGGATAAAAATGAGATTGTGATATTTCCCTTACCTTAGGTCCGATTTGCTTTGTTCGTGTCCGAAGATCCTGTATAATGGTTTAAATAATGTTATTGACTTATTCCAGAATCATACATATTGATATGATATCATATATGGTCATATTATTAGCTTCTTGTTAGTAATATTTCATTGTTACCTGTTACTCGGGTCTTTATAACTTTTTGTTCTTATTCATGTTTTGTCGAATAAATTCTTATTATTATCTTTAGGTTATAGATAATTCATTTCCAGAATGGTATTAGTGTAGTATATACCATATTCATTCATTCAATTCATTTATATAATCATTATGAAATGAAGATCATGTAGAACGAGTCGCATCACATCGTGGAGACGGTATTCCGTACGTACGCACGAGTGATGATATCGTTCCTATGATCGTGGAATTGTATTGGAGTATATATATATTATTTCAGTATCAATATTACTTCATAATAATCATATATAGTTACTCATTACACCATTATACCCATCCTTGTAAGGTGATGGTGGAAAATAGATTACACCACGGCGTGGAGACGGTATTCCGTACGTACGCACGCGCGGTGATTTCATTTTTCCGTAGGATGGATAGAAGGTGAATTAGGGTTGTTTCATATTTATAATAACATATCAGTATGTAATTAATACTGATGTTATTACTTTATCATGAAACAACTAATGAATAATAAGTTGAAGAAGAAAGAAATTGAAAAGATCGGTAATGGATATTACCTCTTCTTTGGAACGCCTCTTTGAATCCTCCACTTAAGGAACTAAGATTGGTCTTTGGAGAAAACCAGGACCTCTAGGATTATTCTAGGGAAGTGGAGTGGAGAAAATGGCAGGGGTTGGCCGAGCTTGAGTGCTCAAATTGGTGTGAGGAGGAGGGGGAGGAGGTGCCCTTTTATAAGGGAGGAGAGGGGCACCTTAGGAATATCTCAAAATATTATTTTATATTAAAGTCAAAATCGGTTTATAATGGTTCCAAAGGGTCTTATTTCGAAGCTAAAGTGGGGATGGGTCGAGATCCTATCAACCAATAGGATTTAGACAAGTTTAGGGTATTATTTTAACCTTATCAATTAGATTTAACTCTAAGTTAATTAATTTAACTTTTACCGTGTCTTTTTGTTTTCTTTCACTATATGGTTAATACACTTACTATAACATGCCAAAAGAACCCCAAATTGTTTATTATTAATATATATATCCTTATCTAAGTCATTTGGCCGAACCTTTGATTTTTAGGAATAAAATAACAATTAATAATATAATATTTGATTTAAAAACTATTTTGTGTCAATTTTGACACTATTTGATATATGATTTTTGTGAAAGTCATAAAAGAATTATATGTTCGAACCAAGTTGATTAAATCAACAATAATATATCATAGTAACCTATAAAATTAGTGGAATTCATAAAAAGTCTCAAATTACATTTATTTTGGTGTTTATAACATCAATTATGTCAATATTTCATTAATAAGATAATTACTGCATCATCATTGTGTCATAAATAAATTAAATTATTTAATGTGTAAAAATTCCAAATAAACTACCATCATGTAGGAAATCTTTTTAGATTTCTAATGAATATTTACAATCGAATTTATCTTATGTATAACCCCATATTAAAAATGATTTACTTATTAAACTTTGATTTTAACTATTTTAACCCTTCTTTAAACAAATTAATAATAAATGTCCTAATCTAATCCAAGTGGGCCTAAATGGTCATATTTTATTCCTAAGTTTGTTTTTGGTCGAATTACACTTGTCCAATAGAATTAGGACATGTGTTAGGGTAATATTAATATCATATTTACCCTTAGTTACCCTATTTACTATTAACCGCAGTAAAAATAGTAAAAAGTTACTATTCACCAAAAAATTATTTTTATCTCATTGAACCACATTTTAATTACTAACATCAACCGTGTCTGTCGGATTTTTGAAATTCCATTCACAGAAGCGGTAAAATTAAGTTTTATGCAAAATTCAGTTTTTAACCTACCAGTTAGTGGTTTCACTATTCATCAAAAATTGAAAGTTTTCAGAAAAATACCAAAATTTCACCCTAGGCTAATTTCGATATTCTGAGTCCAAAAATGAAGTCCATTTTGAAAAATAAAATTTATAAAATTTCAAAAAGTGGTTATTACTATTCATAACGGCTAGTTTTAATAGCATATTGTTGTTTAGTGAAACTCGGTATTGCGTACGACGCAAGCTATCGAGGAAGGTTGCGATTGCGTGTAAAGCAAGCCAAGCAAGTGTTGTGTAGAAAAAAATTCCTTTGATGGTTTATATAACATAAAAGTCTCGGGTGTTACAATCTTGTATCTCTATCACATAAAATAGATACTAGAACTCCTTGCA
Source organism: Viscum album (assembly GCA_963277665.1). Taxonomy (NCBI): domain Eukaryota; kingdom Viridiplantae; phylum Streptophyta; class Magnoliopsida; order Santalales; family Viscaceae; genus Viscum; species Viscum album. The sequence continues at coordinate 1,483,123,552 of OY728164.1, read as the reverse complement.
ACCTTACCACATCTTTGATATATATCCATGAAAGTGGATCCAATGATAATTCCCCATGTATTGTGATAATGTGATATGTCTTTGTAAGATGGTCCCCAATGACCCATATAGACGTGGCCATGCAGAAGTACATGGTCGGGTATACGAGAACGAGGTTGTGGAAACAGACAAGGGTGGATAACACATCAAAATGGTTGGTTATCATAGAACCTCTATGTTTATAGGGAACATTATGTGTGGGAAAACATGACCAGCTAGCGTTCTATGGGTGAGAACATGCCCGGGGGATCAAATAGGGTCACACACAATGTGACAAGAGGTACATGTCATGTATATTACAAAATAATTGTTGAGTACTATTATGGGACACGTCCAGCTATTTTATTTGATATATACACCATATACGAGGTGTACATGTAGTGTGCTTCCATTGGACCCTCCTCCCTCCAGCATCTCCATCTTTAAGACATGGATGGAGGCCTGTGAGTAGCATGTCTAAAGTAGTTTTTCACATTGGATGCAATGGTGGACATGGTTTTAGAATGTAATGTGCAAAACAAGGTGAGGTTAGTGGGAAACTTTTGTTAGTGACATATAGATATTATCTATTGAGTGGGATCCTTTTTCCTATCCTTATGAGGGTACATTGTGGTATTGAATCCTTAGCATATAATTTTTATCCCCTCAACTAGTTGGGCCCAAATAGAGTTTTCGTATCCCTTAAGGATGATAAGTTAGGATGCTCTAGAATATCGAATTACATTGGTAGGGCCTGTGGTATCATCAGTATCATTACACAAAGTGAGGAAATCGCTTATTTATTAGGCTATCATAATAGGGTTTGTGGAATTCTCAAATATATGATCTCTAACTAAGAAGGTGGTTTATATAGGGTCTGTGGACCATCACGAGTATGATCCTTTATTTTCCTCATGAGGGATGGTTGATCAATCATTTGATAAAGGATTAATGATTTTCCTACCTTAATGATTACCATTTACATCCTATGAAAATCAAAGAAGTTTAGATCCTTTTCAATTCTCATTATTGATAAAGATCCATGATTCTTTATACTTAGAGAATCTTCCACCATATTTTCCTTACCAGGATGGTAGTGGATTGAGCATTCATAATCCTTGATGAGATCTAACCAAATTCATTGGTCTATATTAAGCTATTTCTATGTGAATATATATATGAGACTCTTGTGATTAGTATATATCTCACACTTCTCCCCAAAGAGATAATGTTTCCATATTTCCAATGAAAAGATCACAACTACCAACTCCAGTTCTTGTGTGGGATAACTTTTCTCATGGATTTTTAGTTTCCTTGAGGCATAGGCTATCACTTTATCATTTTTCATTAGCACAGAACCTAATACCTTTTTTCGAAGAATCATTGTACCCCACAAATAGTTCTCCACTTATTGGGAGTGTGTGTACTAGTGCAGTGGTAAGCCTCTTTTTAAGCTTCTTAAATATTCCCTCGCATTTTTAAGTCCAAAAAACCTTCACTCCCTTCAGTTTCAGCTTGGTCATTAGGTTTGAAAATCATGATAAATTCTTCAAAATTCATCAATAATAATCAGATAGACCTAGAAAAGTATGGCTCTATGTTACAAATGTTGTCTTGGCCCACTCCTCATTTTCCTTTTCTTGGAAGGGTTTATAGATATTCCTTTCCTAGTGATAAAAATTCCCAAGAATGCTACTTCCTCCATCCCAAACTCACTTTTAATGTAATTTGCATAAATTTTCTCCCTTTTCAAAATAATCAACACAATATTAAAATTATCATCATGCTCCTCCTTACTCTTGGAGTAAATCATAATATCATCGATAAAGACTACCACCAATTTGTTGAGGTAATCTTCAAAGACTCTATTCATTAAATCCAGGAATATTTCTGGAGAATTAGTGATTCTGAAGGGCATCACTATGAACTCATAGTGTCTATACCACATTCAAAAGGTATTTTTGGGAATATCCACATTCCCCAACTTTAATTATAGATATCTCGATCAAAGGTCCACCTTAGAGAAATAACTGGCCCCACATATCTGATTGAACAAGTCATCTATCTAAGGTAGGGGATACTTGTTCTTTATCATGATTTTAATGCGCTCAAAATAATAAATACAGAGGCTCATTGTTACATCCTTATTCTTAATAAAGAGGACCTGTTCACCCCATGGAGAAGCACTCAACTGTATAAAACCATTCTCCAAATTCTCTTATAACTACTTCTTTAGCTCTTCCAGCTCAATGATGGCCATTCTATAAGGTGAATTTTATATAGGTAGGGATCCAGTATTAAGTTCAATTGATAACTCAACCTTTTAATTAGGAGTAATAAAATGAAATTATTTAGGGAATACATTAGTTTAATCCCATATAATGGGAATATCTTTGAGAAGTATCATCTCTTTTATCTCAATAATTTTAGCAAGATATGCTTGATCAAAAGGTAACATTATCCAAAATTGATAATTTTATTCTAAAAGGGATTCATATTCCTCCTTACACTTGTACATGATTGGATAATACCTTTGTATGTGAAGAGTGACCTCCATTTCCTGAAATTTAATGTTATATTTGTATAAAGATAGCTAATACATGACCAAAATAGAATCAAACTCCACCAAAGTATGATAGAATTGTTTTGGGAGGTTTAGTCCACAAACATTTTCTAGGGAGGAGTTAAAAACCTTGGAAACAATAATTTCCCCATTTTTTGTTCTCATATATAACTCAACCTCTAAATTTTGAGGTGGTGTTTGAATATTTCTACTAAACTTTCATGATATGAAAGAATCTATATAACCACAATAAAAAAGTATGTTCTCTATTATTGAATGAATAACTAGTGTAACTTTCACCATATAATTGTCTGACTACCCCTCATCAATATTTATAACATAATCCATCCCTTATTTCCTAGGATGTTGTTGTTGATTACCTCTAAAAACCCTTATCTTGGAGAAATTGTTCGCATAATTCCCATGTTCTTTGTAGTTGTAACACTACACTACAAGATGAGGGATGATATGAACCTTCCTTTATTCTTCTATGTTTTTGAGATTCTTCATATCCCTTAAGTATTTTTTATCTAGATGTCTCATTATTCCACATTTTCAGCAATTCCTGGTTCCATTTAGATAGTTCCCAAGATTATTCTTCCCACAATTTTGACACATGGGATGTTTGATCTTCATTCCATCATGGGATTTATTTTCTGAACTACCTATATTAGACTCTACTTCCTTCTTTTTTTCACTGATCCCACAAGACCATTGAGAGTCTCTAATCTCCATTTCATCATTGAGGGCACAATAGACAATATTTTCATAACTATTGAAGTCTCGAATCGCCAAAACTTTTTGTAGGCTTGGCTTTAGTCTACTAAAGTAGCGGTCCAACATGATTTTTGTGTTCATGAAAAAGTTAGAGGCATATCTCTAAAGCTTTGTGAATTTTTCTTCATACACCCTGATGGAATCATCTTCCTTGTTCTTAATTACAAGGAACTCTCTTTCCATATTGAGTCAGAGGGTTTGGGAAAAATATTTATTGAAAAACATTTTCATGAATTCATCCCAATCCAAGGAATCAATTTCCTCCTGGCACTTCGTATTCTTGATCAGTTTCCACCACTGATCAACTTTCTCATCAAAATGATAGACTGCCAGTATGGATTTATCTTCTTTTGAGAACTAGAGGATAAAGAATAAATTTTCAATGGAAATAATCAATTGTTCCCCAAGAAGGGGATTGGATGATTCACTAAACATGGGAGGCCTTTTCTAGATATAGGATTCTAAAACAACTTTCTATTTATATGGAGGAGGAGGGAATTCCACAAGATTCAAGTTATTATTCATAACTTGATCTAGTTGAAGTAGTAGTATCATAATGTTTTAAGAACCCATTACCATCATATCTGGCATATCATTAAATAATCATCACATTACCTATCACATTGAATTTTGGAACGTGTTCTTCTATTTCTCTCCATTAACTAAGAAAAATAACATAAAATTAGAGGGATTTAATACTTAGTTAATAAGAATAAAAATGATACTTTAAACATAAAAGGATAAAATCAAAAATGGAGAGTGTATCCTATGTTGTGATTCCCTAGGTTTCAATCTAGGATATTCATGATCTATTTATTGAAATTTATTCTTATGGGTTTATTTTTCTTTTTTGTTCTCTTAATAATGGTTCGTACTAAGCTTATAAATTTGCCAAAGCAGATCCACCAGGATTGTCAAACTAGGAGTGTAGTAAGGACCATTTTCATGCACCAGTTCCTGTTCAAGTTTATATCAAATTGGTGCTATTGGGTTTTACCCCTAGATACATATGTACCAGAGTCACATCCACTTGTTCATATCCATACAAGGATTTATTTTCTTGATAAACAATACTCACCAAAATTTAGGGATGTTTTATTATACATAGTATAATCCCTAAGGTTATTATTAAAGTTCTCTATTACTAATCTCTAAAAATAACTAGACCATCTGTTGATACCAACTATAGAAACCCTAACCTTTTACACATATCATTACATTATTGGAAGCATAATAAAATATCATATTACATGCCAAAGATTGTAAAGTCTAGTGTCTTGGAAGACTAGGTACCTAAAACTGAAACCACTGGATGAAATAAAACATTTCTTTATTTAGTCTTCATAAAGGGATCATAACTTAAATTTTTCTCATACATATTCATAGGATAAATTGGGGATAAAATGAAAAAAGGTATGATCTAGAAATCATAATAAGAGAATAAACATAAGAATAAAACTTTAGCACATGGGTTAGAAGGAACGAAATTTTGATATAAAAAGGCATGGAACATATAGAATCATGACATATAAACATGGGATCATATAAACATGGATTTATAGTAATGTGAAAGAAACATAAAACATGAATTTATTATGATTCGATGCTCTTTTCACATAAAGGATCACAAGTCAAGGTTAACCAGCAAGATCATTGCGCATGGTAGCACGAGTCAAGGCTAACTGCCAAGACCGTTGCACATAAAATCTCATGTGACTCAAATTTTCCCAATTAATTGGTGTTTTGTATGGGAACACCCATATTAACATTTTCATGGATATTTTTTCCACATAAATAATCATACATAATCAATCATACATAAACATAAGGGTACCCATCGAAATAAATGGGTATCATAATCATGTCATAAAGCATAATAAATGGGAGTATCATACAAGTGTCCATGAAAGAAATTAATTAAAAGATACATGGAAATACATAAGGGAAAATAGATATATATCATGGTATGTTATTTTAAATATAATTTATGACATGTAATAATAATATTTAAGAAATTTTAGAGTTAAAACATTTTAGTGAGGTTTTAAGGAAAATACTAAATAGAATTTAAAATAGAAAAGGGAATAATATTTTATATAAAACTAGAAGTTAATAAAGAAGGTTTTTATAATAAAATTAATGATTTTATAAAAAAAATGGTGTCTTAAAATAGATGATAAAGTGCACTTGAAATTGGGTAAGAATTCAAGAAGTTCCCTTATATGAGTTTGCTTATTGGGAAGTATTGAGGAGGGAACCACTTAAAAACATATATATAACTAAAAGAGAATTATGTATGAACCTTGATAAATGAGTTTGGAGCATTTAAAATAAATTTTCAATATATATATAAAAATAACAGATAACTTAATTTGGGTAAAAATAAATATATAGAAACCCAAAGGAATAATGTAGGTTCGAGTAGAATCCCTTACCTTAAGTTCTATGGTGTCCTTAATTTGATATTAATGTCCTAGATAACCAAAATAAATTCATTAATTAATATTTTTATAACCCATTATTAAGTTAATTTATTTATTATAACCTTATTAAGTTCATTATTGAACTTTTTTATGTGTTAAGAGGTTCAATTTCATTCTTTGGGAATGTTTATTTCCTTGGTTTACTTGTATACATGTAAGGATAAACATGTAAGATGTTAATGGTTATAAAAAATTGAAGTTTTATGTAATTAGTGAACATTAAATAGATTAAATTTTTATAAATAATTTTGTTATTTGGAGTGAATATTAATCATTATATAAAATATTAATGACAACTATTTTGGTTAATTGGAGGTTTTTGATCACATCGAACACATTTTTCATTATAAATTAATATCATGAATTAATAAGATTCCAAAAAATTAAAAAATATATAATATATATATTATAGTATGGTTTAACCATAATAATGGTTACATTAACATATTTGAATATGTTAATAGAAATTTAAAACCCTTTATTCTTGAATGTGATAAATTAACACATCTCAGATGGTGTTTTCATTTCTAGTATAAAAGGAGGAGAAAAGAGATATGATGATGAAATATTACATTATCATAACAAAATTCCCATACATGTAAGGTACTGTATTTATCATAACATTTGGATTAAAGGATGTGAGGAAAGAAAAAGAAAGAAATGAATTTGAAAGAAAATAAAAGAAATGAAAAGAGGAATTTACCTCTTGAATACATCTTCCTTGAGAACATATTTAGGGGAGAGGATTTGGTCTTTTTAAGAGACCAAGGGATAATATACGTGTTATAGGGGATTATGGAGAGATTTGAGTAGAATTTGGTCTAGGATCATGGCTTGAGTGGTGTGAGGAGAAGAGGTAAAGAGGGGTGGTATTTATAGTGGAGGAGAGGAGGGGTTTCCCATTATTTTAATCATTAGTTTAATATTTTTTCTCAATACTCTAAATATTATTGATTATTGTGACCAAAAATAGTAAAGAGAGAATGTGAGTTCTAACCAATTGTCATTTACATCAACCATGACTCAAGAATGATGCAAAAATTCATTTATTGAGCACTTATCATAAATTATCGTATTTTACTATTCACTAACAATTCAATTATTTTAGAAAAATCCCAAAAATTCAACCCAGTCATTTTTTGAAGTTTATAATTAAATAATTAACTCCATTTTATGAAAATAATTTTCTAAATATAATAATTTTATTTTTTAATTAAAATAATAGTTTACATGAAAAATACATATTTTAAAATTAAAACTGTTTTTCTAACACTTTGAAAAATTAAATAAGGTATCTTAAAATTATATTATAATCATAAGTAATAAAAATAATTATTTATGAAAAAATTTATGAAATTAAATTTTCTTTTAAATAATTAAATTAATCATAAAATTATAATTAAATATACATGACTTACAAAAATAACAACACTTAATTAATAATTTTTAAAATATTTAGTTATACTATTATTTATTTATATAATATTATCACTTATACAATGGATAAATTTTTTTGTACTTTGATTAGTAAGGTTACTATTCAATTTTTCGACTTACTATTCTTAAGGGTCACATTACTATTCCAAGGGTCAAGTTACTGTTTCATTGGTATACGTCCCTTAACTTCTACAGATACCTTTTATTTTACTCATTCTTCATTTATAAGGTTTCTAATGTGTTATATATGTAATATTATGTGATTATACTATAAGACTTAATTATAAGAAGGTAATTTCATTGATAAAGCATCAGGTCATTACAAGATGTCCATGTCAGGTATATTTTTTATAAAAATCAATTCATTAATTTTAATAGGTATGTGATAATGAATAAATGTTTTATAATTGTTTTAATTATAAAGGTGTTAAAAATAAAATTTGAATTTATTATTATTGTATTATACATTCATGTTATGAATAAATGAGTCACGAAATAAAATTTGAATGCAAAATAATGTATCAAAATTTTTTGAGTATAATTAATTTCTTTGTATCAATATCTCATTTATTTTATATGATAAGAAAAGTTTTTCAATAAAAATAATTAGTTTTAAAAAAATTGGAATGATAGTTTTTTATATATTGTTTAAGATTCATGGTATTGTATAAAATAAAATAAAAGAAGAGGTAGATAAAAAAATTTATCCCAAAATTTGTTAATATATGAGGGACTGTGATTCTAGTACCCATTAGTTATTTTTTTTAATGAATTCTCTTATTTTTGAGAAAATTTATTTGAACATATAAGATACCAAATACAATATAAAGAAAATATTTTATTTGTTAAATATTACTTTTGAGATGAAATATGTGTTATTTCATAATGAAGGAAATTTTAAAAGAATATGTTATCTAATAAGCTAGTCGATGTATGTTTGGACTTATAGAAATTAAATGTTAAAAAATATAGGATTTTAATATTCACATACTTATGCGGGTTTCACTTAATAACCTAAATGGGGATTGGAATATTAAATCGTAATGAAAAATTTCAAGGGTTACATATAGTTATCATGAATATGTGAACATCACTATAGGATTGTACAAATAAAATTACATAGCGATTTACTTTTACTATTGAATAAAATTATAAAGAATTACATTAGTTGTCATAAGAATTTAAATGACACTTTATCCTAATAGTGTTAAGGATTTACTCGTAGGGAAAAAATTAAAATGTCACATTATTTAAAAATTTCAAGGGATATGTTTGATGGAAAGAGTTCCAAGGTTGGTTATTATGCCCATATAATGATTTATAAGTACACAATATATTTTGACATTGTAATATTTGATTTTATCTAGTAAAGAGTTTCTAATAGGTTTGACATGTTCAATGGTTATAAATTGGATTCCTTCATCAAAACATTATTCAAATTAATTAATTTCATAAATGTTTCTAAATAATGATTTTAGTGGGAGGTTTTTTTATTATAGGTCACATAGATATGCGATAGTAATTACATATGATGTAATAAGTTAACAAAATCCAAAACACATATCAACACATAAGGATGATTTAAATTTTTTTCATATATGATTTAATAAATCGTTTTTTATATATAGATATACATTTCATGAATTGTAATGTTGATTGACTATCCAATGTATTCCTTTGAGTTTATCCCTAAATGATCTTCACTATGGAGGATTATGTGTTGAGATGAAATATTAAGGTTAGTGTGAGTTTTAATCCAATATAGAGGTTTAAAATATTATCATGAGGATCAAAATAAATGATAAGATACATTTTCTATTCTAGATAACCCACTAAGTATATCAGATGAACTGTCATACATATGTATTTTATATAATACAGGTGCATGGATAATATTTTAGTACCCCATGCCTAAGATTGGAGAGATAAATATCATTATAACATTCAATCATTGATACCCAACACACCAAATAATATATATATATATATATATATATATTAATCTAATTTAGGGGTTTTTAGGTATATTTCTAACCATGTCACCAGTTAGAGCTAAACCATAATGGGATTTATCCTCTCATAATGCGAGTATGACATTAGGTCCCTCTGTTAACATATATAGTGGAGTGTTTTTCAGAACATATAAAGTACATATGAAATTATTATCTATTTGTATGAGTGACATGTGATGTGTTTATCCAAGGATCTAAATGACATGTGATGTATTCATCGACAATTCAAGACAACAATATGATTTTTTAGAAAAACTGAGTAGGATATAGGGGATTAACAAAATTAATGTCTCATGGCCACTCTATGTCATGGAAAAATATAAAATATGTGAATTCATGGTTGTATATTAGTAATACATGTGAAATAGGTATATACATACATATTTCTATTGGAGATCACATCAGATCCTATTATAGAATGAGTAGTATTGACTCTTTTCTAAAGGCCTTAATTTTCTTATTTTTATGGATATTGAAATTCATATTCATTTTTAATATTTAAAAGGCTTATGGGTTCAAACATTTTGGATGAATGAATAGGGATTGATATTTACTCAAATAGATTCTCTAAATGTTTTTAGAGCTAATAAAAAAGTGTATTGGATGGGTAATTAGGAGGTATTACATTTTATGTAAAAATGTGATGTTAATTATAGTTTTAATAAATTATTTTGGAATATATCCAAAAGTTTTTTTTGGATATGATTTCATAAATTTTTATATTATATATAATATTAAATAAAATGGAAAAATTTCTTTTAGTTCTCGTTAATGTTAGATATTGAAGAAGATGTCATAAATCCACATCTCGTATGTGCTCCATAGACACCATATTGTACAGAGAATTTTCCACTATTTATGATGATGTAGCTAGACACTCATGATTTCCATCATGAATAAGATATCATTTATGGAACTATTTATAAAATGAAACATTTGGGAGAACATTTATGCACATGATTCAGGAATGGAAGGAAAATTGAATCATTAATTATAAATGCATGAGTTAATGAAAGCATCACCAAGGAGTTCCTTTATGAATATATTAGGCCATAATCATATGATTATTGTTGGATGTTTGTGTGATGGTGTTGATGGTTTTAAAATATTTTCAAGGACCAAAATCACACATTTTCTTCCTCCTTAAAATAATGAGGTGCTAACATATCATGGAGTGAAGAAGGATCCCATTCATGTGAGGAATAATCCAGTTATCATACGGATACCTTTAAATATAGGAGGCCTTTATCTACCACATTATTAATCGTCAGAAAATGAAAAAATATAAATAAGGGTTCAAATTATTTTTTTGGTTATTTGTATTCATGTTATTCTTTTCCACTTTAATATTTTCTTTCATATTTCTTTTCTATGGATCCATGATTTTTGTTATTTCCAATATTTTCACTATATTTATTATGTGTTCATCAACCCCATGAAAATCCATCATGAATAATCTAGGTCTAAATGATTAGTGAATAAATAAAAATAAATTCATCAATTAGTTTTAATGTGACTTTGTACAGTCATAGCATCATCAAATCAAATTTAAGTTATTAATACAAAACATTCTCAAGTATCTCTAAAGAAATTAATATAAGAGAGAATAGGAAAATTTTAGTATAGAAGACTCTTAATAATGTAAAAAATATAAAATATGAAATCACTCATGGAATTCACACTAACAGAAAAATGACTAACACCATTTTTAGAAATTTAAATAAATTTCAATCAAATAAAAATATCATTTACACTAATTAAATCATTAAATTAAATCATGGTTAATTAAATATATTGACTAAATATTTTATTTAATAATTCATCCCCCATTTTAATAATATAATATCATTAATAATGTTAATTAAATCTTGTAATTATGGATGTCTAAAGTTACATCTATAACACCTTGAGTTTTTTGTTATTTTTTTCAAATATATGTTATCTTTTTGATATTTTATGTTACATGATACCCTGAATTTATCATGTGTTAAAATAAATACAAATTTTATATCTAATTAAATTTTTCTATGATTTTTTACTCTCAATAATATGTTTTTCTTGTATTACACATAATTTTGATTTTAGCTTATGTTACACACAACACTGATTCTAAATGAAACATGTCATACTATTAAAATACTATTATTTCGTAAGATAGTTTTCACCTAGCCATTATAATGGAGGGTATGAATAAGATTAACTAAATTATGACAATATGGTCTAAAAGTGTCCATGAAATCAATTATTTTATATCCAATTAATTATAAATGAGAGGAAAAACATTTTGAAAATAAAAGAAAATCTTTCTGTGAAAAAAATATACTTATACGCACAAGTGTTCCTTATATAAATAAATTTACCAAATAAATTTGATTAATTGTATTAATAAAACTTATAGGATATAAATTCAATAAACATTTAATATTCATCTAAATTGTTTCCTAGACATGAGATAAGAATAAAACCAAATTTTCACTAAAAACAATATTTTTCTAAAAAGTGGTATTTTTGCCTTTTTTTGGCGCACTTATTTTTTTTAATTTTATAAAATTAATTTTATAAAATAAAAATTATTTTTGAAGCTTTAATACCAAAATTATTTTAGGGTGAGTTTTTTTTTTATTTTTTTGGAAAAGTTTTTTTTTTCTTAATTAATAGTAAAAAATATTGAATTTTAATTACAAAATGCATTTTCATTTAATTTATTTCAAAAGTTAAATTATATTTAAAAATTTATTTAAAAAATAAACAGTTCCATTATACATATATTAATTAAATTTTCTATATTTTAATCAATTTCATGTTTAAATTGAAAATAAAAACTTTTCAAACCTTTGATCATTTTCACTTTAAAAATTCACATTATCATCACGTCTGCATGATTTATTAAAATTAAATTATGCCAATTATATCAATTGAATTCTGGAAAATGATTTCCATATTTCAAATCTGAATTATTTCTATTTTCAAATAAGGTCAAATTAAATTTTTACTATAGTTATTAGTGATAATAGTTAAAATTACTTACCACAATTAAGGTTAAAATTTGTGTTTGTACATTACATGTGTTTGTATATAAATTAATTTTACACACACACATATATATATATATATATTTTGATATAATATATAGAATAATTAGGATGAAATTATAAAAAAAATCATTTAATATTATTCTAAAAGGGTGATTTACCTATGTAAATAAAAATATACCAGTTACCTTGGAAAAAAGTGTAAGGATAAAATTGATTAAAATTAAGGACTAAAGAATAAAATGATAAAAAATGTGATTGTATTACATGGTGAAGGAGTGAATAGACCTTGTAATTTATAGCCTCATTTATTTATCAATTTTGGAGCCACATTAGTTAATCGATACCTCCCAATAGTGAATAATTTTGGGTATTTACATGAATGCAACATCTCCCCAATTATAGAAGGGCACTCAATACACTCCATTTATCACACATATAAAGACATTTGGATAAAAAAACCCATTAAAATCTATTCTAAACTTCACTTCCCTCATAAAAGAATCCATTTTTTTTGGAAAATTCACCATTCTTGGAAGCCTTTAGTGCAAAACTAAGGAGAATAATCGAATAAGAGGTAATGTTATTCAATGAACATCTTTATTTTATTACCTTCTTTTCCTTATTCAATTATTATAATACCATTATTATATAATATCCTCAATATATTATATATACTGAGATATTTTTATGTTATGGGTATGTCCTATGACCACACACACTTCCATCAAATGGGTTATGAAATCATCGTGTGTGTGATAGAATACAGCCCCACGAACCAATGTCATTCGTTTTTCCATTACCACATCTTAATGTTGGACATAATGATGGATTTATATTTTATATATTATATTTATGATATTTAGTATGTTATTATGATTATATAATTATTATATCACACATACCATCATGTTTTCCATCTCATGGGAATATGATAACATCGTTAGTGTATACAACAGACTATGACCTTGTGTATCGATGTGATTCATTCATGCTTTACATGAAATGTTTTAAGTATGAATTTATAAAAAAATGTTATATATATGATATAAAAATTATACTTTAATTATTATAGATATATAATTTTATTTTCTTTCTTTCATTATGATAATAAAATGTAAACACCGTCTATGTGTATGTACAACCAACTAACTCCATGAATGGTGTATTTTATTTTATATAATTATATTTTATGGATTAATATAAATAAATATATACTGAATTTATAGGATATTTATTTAATTTTTTACATTATGGAGATGATTAAATTATGATAAAATTAATAATACAAAAAATAACATGTTAAAATATACTCATAAAACAAAGTAGTTATTTCCTAGAACTTGACTGTAACATGTATTTGTTAATAAATGGATAATAAACAGTCTTAATGAAATCATATGTGGCATTATATATATAGTTATAAAATATATTTATAGTTAAAATATTATTGTTATAAAGTATTTTTTAATTATTGTGATGGAAGTAAAGACATGTGGTAAGGGATTTTCATCTCACTTTTTTACTTCTGTGAGACACATTCCATGTGCACCACTTATTTATTTTATGTAGTGTATATACTACCCAAGAATATATCATTTGATTATTCTACATAAAACTTCTGGTATTTACATATACATTTGGGTATCTCTCTTTCATGGGATTTACTATTAAAAATTTTCCACTGTGATTATGGAATATTGTTTGAATTTTTCTTCTTTAAGACATACTTTATGTTATATACCTATATTCCATTATGAGGTGTATATACAGTCCCTTTGATATGAAAAATCATGAATTTATTTATTATCATGATATTTTATGTTCTATTTTATTTTATTCTTTAATGGGGATTATGATCCAATGTTACCCAAATAGTAATGATTTTATGTTATAGTCTCACAATTTGTGAGTATTCTTAATGATTATGATTAAAATGATAAAATATAATGATATATCTATCAAAAAATATCATGAACATTCTTATACTTTTCTGATTCGTGAAATCATCATTTAATGGTACTATTTCTCCACTCTTTGGTAGTTTACAATTATTAAGAAATTGTTTTTAATAAAATCCAACTTTATTTCTCTATTCGGTTATAAATGTGCTTTATTCCAAAACCTTGTTTTCTAAAAATGCTATCAAAAAATATTTTTAAATTATATCTTAAGGTTATTATCAAATTAATGGATTGTGAAAATTTTTTATTTTTTAAAAATTGTTTTACATTATTTTCAAAGCTTCCTTTATAATTTTCAAAAGTTATTTTCATAGAAATGTATTTTGAAACTGTTTTCATTTTTAAAATATATATTAAATGAAATTTGAACCATTCTTTATATTTTTTATATGTTATTTTCAATTAAAAATATTTTTAGAAATTTAAATGCTTTAAGTTTTTTTAAATAGGAAAGTATATATTCCTTATTAAAAATTTTTAATGATCTTTAAAAATTATTTTCCATCTAAGATGAGATCTGTTGGTGTTAGATATTCCTTACTGAGGATATGATCCAAGGATACCATTGATAATATTTATTTGATTTTTTTTATTTCCTGATTCTTATTAAACTGAGTTATTTTTTACGGTTATTATATGATGAAATCATTATGAAACCTATCGATTTTTCATAGGTTATGAATGAATGAAATGTTTTTGATACCCTTTTCACTAAAAGGGATATGATATGATGATTGTTTATGATATTGTGACATTGATAAATATGGTTTCAATTATGTCATGGATGGGAGATTTATCTCCCTCCAATGAATTTAGTAATGATTTATATGTCACATGAGATAGACTTTGATGGAACAACGAGTGAACCTGGTACAATAAGAGATGTCTTCCAATGGGGATAGTGATGTGTCCCTCCCAGGAGGTGTAGCTATCTATGAATGAACTTGATTACATGTTCAAAATTGTATACATTAACCTGATTAATTTTTCATAATTTTATGCATGAAACTCATTAAATGTTGGAAATGTTATCCCTTAATATTATTACATGTTCAAAATTTTATACATGGGCATGGTTTGATGTCCATAAGTTTATGGGAGTGTATGTTTTAAAATACATAACATAATGAATGAACCAGTTTCTATTTATACTTTTTAACAATGTAATAAGCTTATTTTAATGCTATAATTCTATGTATTATGACAATATTATGATCTCATGAATAATTTTTATTGATTTCCTTATGATTCATGTTTTATGAATGACCAATATCTATGCCATGAATCATGGTTTATGATATTTTATATACATGGTATGTTTTTTCAATGTTATAATTATGTTATCATACCCTTATTATCATTTCATGGATACATATCTACCTTGTTTATCCATACTGAGCATTTTAGTTCATCCATCCTTAGGTTTCCTTTCCCCATGTTATGAATAGTGATTTTAAGCAAGGTATGTTTTAAGGAGTATTAATAGAGATGATATTTTTTTGATATGATGAATATCTTTGACTGAGATAGAATATTGTGTACCTATTCTCCAAATACTATAAATTATTATGGTCCTCAGGCATGTAATTTTTTAATATGTTGAATATTCATAAAAAAGAAGAAATATTTATATATTAAAAGATTAGGTCACTATATCTGGTATCAAGGGAAAGGTTTAGTTATCCTTTGGAAATATGGATGAGAAAACATTACTGATATACCTAGGGGTATTAAAAGGAATTATACCAGGATGAGTTGAGGATAAGTCTAAGGATGAGTGAAAGTATAAAAAAATGACCTCTAATTTTGGTAAAGGATAGAATGAGTACTTTCCATGAAATTGAATCCCTATCTGGATACTATAAGGGGATGTCGATATGGCATAAATGTACATTACTGTAACAACCCCAGCAACACTATATTGAGCTAGACTCAATTAGGGACTTGTGCACGATAAAGGTTCATGCTGCACATCTATTTTGAAACATATGGGTGATATTTATTGAGAATTAACAAACTCTTTATGAACCATAAAAAAGTATTCAAAGACATGATTACTACGAATGACATAGGATAAACCTAAGGTGTTATATATTAAAAAGAAGGTTTTATTATTTAGAAACACAATAAGTGATTTTCATGATTATTTTGTTTCCCATTATTATTAGTGTTGCTCACACTCTCCGTTTTTAGTTTTAATGAATGGATGGAAGTAGAAGGAAACATGTTAATGATGAATATAATTGCCAATATAATTATTTTCCACCTGAGTAATCAAATGATGCTAGGTCCTAGGTATGAAAACATGTTCTATGACAACACAAATTTATCAAGCTATGAATCATGTTGATATTCAATATAATCAAAGAAGTTAAGAACATTTTATTTAATCCTTCATAATGAAACATCATCATACTATTAGTGGAATGGAAAATAAACTAGTTTATAATAAATGGACTAATAAAACAGAAAATATATTTTTCTTTCTCAATTTTTCAGAACACAAAAAGGTTCTTTTGGCCACTTATTTCTTGTAATAGTAATATGGATCAATAATGGACCCTTATCTAGAATATGATGTAATAAGATAAAATTTATTCTATGGATTCAGATGGGTTCATGAATTTATTTTTCAGTATGTACCTTCCTCATACTATTTATACAAAAAGGTATATTGGATTTTACCATCAATATCCTTATTATAATAGGAAAAGAAGAATTAAATTCAAAGGAGAATCTAAAAAAAATATAATGACCAGTCTAAAAATACATAGAAACTAAATAATTTTTTGGAATATTCCATTGATTACACATACATAATCCCAAATATCATTTTACTTTAGTTACTTTGGAAACATGTAAACATAAACAACTGGTTTATGATACATCTCCGTAATCTACCTCATATTTATTCATAACTAGAACTAATTTTTACACATCTTACTTAATGACTTTATTTTTATCTTGTGGAGAATAAAAATGATAAAGGGTGATCTCAGATGCTTAGTAATAGTAAATATGGGATATAATTAAGAATAGAATGAAAATAAAGGTATGAGAACATAATAATAACATTTTAAGATCATATAATTCATATTAAAGATAATATACATGAGTCTTGTCATAATGATTGGTAGTTAATAATATATTAATCAAAATGGATTCAAGAGAATAATCCATGAATGCATAACATATAGAATGGAATTGTGGAAGAAATATGTATATTTATGAAATTATTCCCATATTAGTCAAGGATTAGGGACTAGGCTATCTTAGTTCAGTGGGTTCACTCCCCAAACCATCTTAGTAGTGAAGTATTACTACAAATACCATATTAGTAGTCAAGGATAAATACCAATACCATATTAGTTGTCATGTTTTACTCCCCAAACCATCCTAGTGAAAAAAGTCCTTTACTGAACTGGGTTCAATCTTCATTTCATTCATTTCTATCTCATGAGATATATATCATTGCATAATGCATTGAAGAGAGATATAGGTCCCACCTGTCACATAATGAAAAACATACATATGTGTACCATAAAAACATAAATAATTCATTATAAACATAATCTAATCATTGAAAGAATAAGGATAATATATTTGAATCATAACCCAAGTAAAGAATAAATAACATAAAATTATGTTATCTTAAATAGAAAATGTTTTTGAAAGATAATTTGAAATAATTGTTGAGGAAAATAAACTTTACTCTTTGAAAAATAATTTTTAAAGCATAAAACATTTAGAAAACCTTTTCCATTGAAAATTTTATTAAAACTATAATGGAATCATTGAAAAATATTTTAAAAATATTTGTAATTATTTTCCCTTAAAATTGAAAAAATAATAATTTAAAACACTTTTAAAACATTTTTTTTGTAAAATATTGATTTGAAGGAACACATATTTCTAACCAAAGTGTTAATAAAACTACATGAAAATTATAATATCATGAATAGTTGGTGATTCATGGAACAAAATTTAAAAGGTTATTATATACACATCATAGATGAATATAGGTGCATAACATAACATGTGTCTTAAGAAAGCAAAATTGAAGCAAAATTCCCTTACCAGTTTGGTAACTTTTAAAACATAACCACTGTGAAAGAGAGGTCATCAAATTGATATGCGAATAAACATTAATTTAAGTATAAGTATCATATATTATATTATTGGTAATCACATTACCCACACAAAATAAACACATAGTGAATATAAAATAAGTCTCATAGAAATAAAAGTGAGATTAGAAATCCCCTTATATTAAGGCTTGAATTACTTAGTACACATTAAAACCTCATATATAATAAAAATAAAAATATTATAAATCTAACACAAATAAATATTCATATATATAATACCATATATTATTTTCATATTAATTAATATTATTTTTATTAACAAATCCATTTTAAAGTTACTACTTAGTTTTTCATACATGTTCTGACTTTTTATTCTTGGTCCTCTTACATAGATCATGAATTTATACTGCACTATAATGCATTGGGTAATGTTTAGCCTCATGAGACATCATTTTGTGATTCTGAGTGAACTATATTCCTATATGGGACTTTGTCTATCATGATGTCTTTGTAGTTATCCTTTGCCCAGGTTCATGATG
The DNA here is from genome assembly GCA_963277665.1 of Viscum album. Taxonomy (NCBI): domain Eukaryota; kingdom Viridiplantae; phylum Streptophyta; class Magnoliopsida; order Santalales; family Viscaceae; genus Viscum; species Viscum album. The sequence continues at coordinate 1,483,104,639 of OY728164.1, read as the reverse complement.
TAGCGTTTTATGTTGTTTTTTCATTTCCCATGTTATGATTATCATTCTCTAGCATGATTGATTTTTCATGTTCCTTTTATTACCCGTTGATATTCCTATTGTCTAACATGTATTATATTATTCTATTATTATTCCATTATTTTTAATTTTAGCTCACCCCTTTCTTATGTATGTCCCCAGTTTATCCCATGTAGTTTTAAGTGAGTGCATTTTAAGGAGGTTTTCAATAAAGATGATGTTTTTTCCCTTTTTTAAATTATTATGAAATTTAACTAATTCCCAAATACACTATAATTAATGATCTTCAATGTTATATTATGTGTAATATTTTATGTAATTAATTATGAATTAATGTGTAATAAATAGTAGGTTTGTTATAAATGGTATCAATGGAAAATGTTAGTTATTTTGGGATTAGGATTATAAAACTATTGCAAAACACTTAGGAATAAGACTAATTATAAGAAAAAATACCTAAATTTTTATAATTATATAGTAAGTGGTTTAACAAAAAAATAAATCCCTTTCTATATAATACAAGTGTATGTGGTTTTGGCATAAACATACCAAGGGGTAACAACTCCAACAAGGTGTGTCGGGCATAACTCTGCATAACCTAGTACACAACAATGAGCCTTATTGAACACCTGGTTTGACAATATTGAGTGATATTCATTGGTAAAATCATAAGTTAATTACAAACATTATTAAGGGAAAAAATAGCATAATAATATATATTAGGATATATATATAATAGATAACATAGATTGAACTTTATAAATTAATAAGTGAAGGAAATAAATATAATTTATATGTTATCCCTTTTATGTCATTAAATTCCTATTTATGTGTTTAATTGTTTAAAAATACGTGTCCCAAATTTTCCCTTTATTCCAGACAATGGCTGCTGGTAGGAGGAATCAGGTAAATAATCAAAACGATGGGTAATGTGATGACTTCCCCAATGAGATGCCCAACCTGATGGGAGTGGGAATCACAAAAATTGTGATGATACTCTCTGAACTGACTTAGGTTATAAATATAAACCTATATTAAGAGGATAACTATGACCCCCTAAGTAATAACAAGATAAAATTATGATCTTTATGTGAAAAAGGCCTATGAATTTCAATTTATCATCTAATCCCTTAATCGATGAAAAATTAATCATATATATTAAGAAGGTCTTCTCCATACATAAATGTTCTGAACAAGAGAAGATTCTTTTGGAAGTTTATCTTATGGATGTAGAATCTAATTAGTGGTGGAAATTGATAAAAAAATATAAAGCCTAAGGAAGAGATCAAAGCTATGGGGTGTAAGGAATTCCAGAAAATGTATTTAAATATATATTTTCCTCTCACTATCTGACATAAGATGGAATGGTATTTCCTTTTCCTCAATAAAAAAAGATTACAAATTCATTTGGGGGTATAATGAAAACTTCAAAACACATGCATGATACACCTATCATTTTTTCGTTACCCTATAATACAAGGTTGACTTCTTCATTGCTGGGATAAAATGTAGTCTACAAAAATAAATGATGATATGTGACTTTGATTATTATGAGGAAAACTCATAATGTGCCCTCAAAGTCAGAATAGAGATTGGTGAATCTCAAGGGTACCATGTGGATAAGAAGAGGAAATTAGAGTTTAATTTTGGAGGTACAATGGAGAAATATAATAGTGATAAGAAATTTCAACATTCCATATTTAAATGGTGTGTAAAGAAGAACCCTATAAATTTCCTAAGAGGGTGAGGAAATGATTTATCTATGGGAAGGAAGGAATCCTAGAAAGATATTTCCTACAAGAGAAACCCACTAATGTGTTGGAAGAGAGGAATTCTCTATCCAACCCTCAGTGTATTGTTAATTGATTTTAATAAAAAGAACCATGTAATTTTAAAAACCAATTCAACAAGACAAAGGTTTTCATAGAAAACCATTAACCTCCAAAAAACAAGTAAGATCTTTCACTATCATAACTTTTTACAAGGATTTTGAAAATGAAGTGGTGAAAAGTATGCTAGTTATTCATTCAAGAATGGAAAACATAAATTTTGATTCTGGTTCTATGTATTCCTTAATATCATGATTGTTTATTAGAACTATTTAAACACCACCTAAAATCATGTTAGTTGAGCTATCAGTGAAAATGATAAATGGGGAAATTATTTCATCCCAAGTATATAACTCATGCCCTATCAAAATTTTGGGGTTGCACTTACTAGTGAACCTTTTGATAAACCCTTTGGATGAATATAATGCAATTCTAGGCATGTATTTTCTTTATATATATATATCTAACATAAATTTACCTGAAAATTAAATCACTCTTTGTATCGCAGATCGACCCCTCATTCTGTATAAGTGAAAGGAGGAGGATGAATCTTCTTTAGAACCAACATCACAAACATGGATATTATTTCCCTATGAGAAAGTGTATCTAGAAAAAATGATTGAGTTTGAGGAAGGAATCATCCTTGAAGACATTCCTATTTTTAGGGAATACACTGATGTGTTTCCCATATAATTTTTTGGCCATCCTCCTAGCATGAGAGGTTGAAATTGAAATTGAGCATATACCTGGGTTGTTACCATTATCCAAGACTCTATATAGAATGGATGTTTTGGAACTTGAAGAGATTAAGAAACAACTATAGGAGAATATGGATAGTGGTTTTATATGCCTAAGTTTTTCACCATGGGGTTTATCAATCATATTCATCATGAAGAAGGATGTGTCAACGCGCCTTTTCATATCATGAGATCAATAATGTCATGATAAAGAATAAGTATCCTATTCCATGGATTGATGACTTTTTCTATCAGCTATGTGGAGCACAATACTTATCTAAGGTTGATATGTGGTTAAGATATTACCAAGTTAGGGTGAATAAGGAGGATATTCCCAAGAATAGTTTTCGTACAAGGTACATGCACTATCAATTAATAGTAAGTCCATTCAGACTCACTAATTCTCTAGTAATCTTCATGGACTTGATGAATATAGTATTTAGATATTACCTCAACAAATTTGTTGTAGTCATTATAGATGATATTATAATAAACTCCAGAACCAATTAGAAGAATGAGGAGTATATGAGAACTATGTTAAATACCTTACGAAAGGAGAAGCTTATTGAAAATTACCAAAATTGTGACTTTTGGGTGAAAAGGTATCATTATTGGGGCATATAATCACATGAAATCTGATATATATGTATCCATCAAAGATATAATAAATTTATGGATGGTCAAGGACAATATTTGTGAGATATATCTATAGTTTCCTTGGATTAGAAGGGTATTATCATTGATTTTCGAGAAATTTCTAATCATTACCAAACCCTCTAACCAAGGTAACTCGGAAGGGAGTATAGTTTTCTTAAAATGATGAATGTGAAGAGATAATCAAGGAGCTAAAAAATAGGCATATCACTGTATGTGTTCTCAACACCCATAAGTTGAGAAATTTTCATAGTATTCAATGATGGATTGAAGAAGGGATTGGGATTTTTATTAATGTAAAATGATAAAGCCATAGCCTACGCTTTAAGAAACATGAAAGTTCTTGAAAAAAAACTACCCAATGCATGATATGGAGTTGGATGATGTGATATTCACTTTGAAAATATGGGGTAATTATATTTTTGGGGAGGAGTGTAATATATATATGGATCACAAGAGCCTGAAGTATATATTCACACAAAAAGAGATGAATTTGTGCCAAAGAAGATGGTTAAAGTTTATCAAGGTCTATGACTTGTCAATTCACTACTATCATAGGAAAGTGAATAAAGTGGAAGATGATATAAGTAGAAAGGATCTAGAAATTATATCATTTATGAGAATTTATAGGGATATAATTTTCTTATATTTGGAAAATATGGCTATGGGAATCATAAAGGAAGGAACATAATCAATCCTTTTGAAAATGATTAATAATCCATACCCTATGTAATAGATAAAGGGTTCTCAAATAAATGATGTAGAAATTCAAAAGAAAGTGGAAACTATAATAAAACTGATATCCTCAGAGTTCAATGTTAATGAAGAAATAGTTGTGAGATTTGGGTTAAGAATATGTGTACCATCTAATCTTGAGTCAAAGAAGGAGGTGTTTGATGATTCACATAGCTCAACCTTCTCCATCCACCTAGGAAGCCCAAATATTTATCAAGATATCCATGAGAACTATTGGTGGTACAATATTAATAATGTGATCAAAGAATATACATCAATATTACTTGTATGAGAGAAATTGAAAGCGGAAAGGAAAAAATCTGAGGGGATGATGCATGCACTACCTATACCTACATGGAAATGGGAAAACATCACCATGAAATTTGTCACTAGTATTACAAATACATAAAGAAGGAATAATTCTATATGGGTTGTGGTGGGTCATCTTATAATGACTACACACTAAATTGTGATTCGAGAGGACTTCTCACTGAATCAACATGCACATATATACATCAAAGAATTGTTAAGTCTTCATGGAAAATCACTATCAATTTTATCTGATCAAGATCCACTATTTACCTCCATGTTCTGAAAATGTATTCAGCATTCTATAAAAACTTAGTTGAACTTTATAAAATCATACCACACTAAATTTGATGGAAAATCTAAGAATACTATCCAAACACTTGAGGAAATTTTGAGCGCATGATCAATTAACTTCAAAGGGGTATTGGATTAACATCTTCCTCTGGTTGAGTTCTCATACTATAACAGTTTCCACTTAATATTCCAAATGGATCACTATAAATCCATTTATGGGAAGAGGTGAATAACCCCTACATGTTGGGATGAATTTGGAGAATGAAAACTGCTATGTCATGAAATGTTCAATAAAATGGTGGAAATGATTTAGAATATTCAACAACGAATCAAGGCTTCTAAGAGTCGACAAAAGATCTATACTGAAAATCATTAATGATACCTAAAGTTTGATATTGGATACAGGGTATTACTCCATGTATCTCCATGAAATAAAGTCATGAAATTTGGGAATACGGGAATGCTTAGTCCAAGATACATCTTTCCCTTTGAGATCCTTGATCACATCAGAGCGGTGGCCTACCGACTTGCAATCTAACCTAACCTATCTCAAGTATATTATGTATTCCATGTATCCCTCTTAAGAAAGTGAATACCAGACCCATGAAAATGGACATGGTCCAAGTGTTATGGAGAAAAAAATATATTTTAGATGCAACATGGGAACTAGAAGAGAATATGAAATAGATTTACCCTCATCTGTTTTAGTGCAGGAAATGAAAATTTCGATGCTGAAATTTCTTAAGGGGGGAATATTGTAATGTCCCGAGCTGTTATAAATAAAATTTCTATAGTGAAGTAATTAAATGAATTATTATGTAATATGGTTATATAAAACACTTAAAATTACACAGTTTATTATATCCATTTGGATTTAAAAACTATTAAGTATCTTTACTATTGATAATATAGGCATTGAATAATGATAACATTATTACTATAAATATTGGGGTTTAACTAATCTAATTGACACATAAAAATGAATTGATGGTCTCAACCAGTAGGATCACATCCAATGAATCCCATTTATCAGATATTATAAGGGAGATAACATCACTTGGATTTTATCTTTACCAATCCTAATATGTGTTCTAAAAATATAAGCATGATCAAAATCGTTTACGGGATAAGTTCATGCTTATCGAAATAATTTCCCAAATAATGTATACCGAACCACTGCATGAATGTATCACTATCACACACCTTAACCTTAGGTACTTTTATAGTGTATTAAACAGAAATGTATCAAGAACCTATAAATATGAGTATGCACATTATTTTGAATACGTTCTCATCCTATTTTTGTAACTTTTTAAATTATTTCTATTTTGACACAATAAAAAAAATTTGGGTAATATTAGAATTCAACTAAATAATTGATTTTGAGGAATTTTTTTATTTTTTAAATAAATAAATTTTTAATAAAATACTATTATTAAATATTTTTTTTAAATATAAATTATCATATAATTTTTATGAAGTCAAATGAAATTTTTATAAGGGTTTTATAACTGTTATTGTTAAACCCCCCCAGTATTTCTTAATAAATGTTGATTTTATTTCAAAAGCGATATTTCAAAAATTTAGAAAAAAAAATTAGGTAAATTTAATAATACTTTTTGAATAATAAAATTGAAATTATATAACAGTGAATTTTTCATAATTTTCTGAGATAGTCAAATTTCTGGGTAAAAATTAAAAACAGTATAAATATACTTTGTGTATTATGACATAATAATGACCCAAGAGTGATGAAATAAATACTCTAAATGGTATCCATTACCAAATATATGTTTTAACTTTAATATAATATAATTTTATGTAATTTTCTTAATTTTATAAATCCATTACGAGTCCTCCAAAACCATTAACATATTTTAATCTTTGAAAATCATTTCATTAAGAGTATGACTCATGAAAAAATAATATATATTATTATTTTATTATTATTTTAATTTTTCCTTATATAATAAGTAATAATTATTTCATTTGGAAGAAATAATGGGAAAAAACCTTGGGAAGGTCTGTGGTTTTGGTTATTTTATTATACATAGTCTAAAACCTATGTTTGGAGAATGATAAAGAATTACCAACTCATTTTCTATATAAAACCATCCAATATCCCATTTATATTAACTAAAAGTATTTATATAAATTTATTAAACTTCCCTTACCACTCTATTTTCCTCCTATGGGGCCCTAAATCTCTCAACAAACTCCTCCAAAGCATTTGGAGTCACATACTCAAGTAAGGGATGCTCACCATCTCTTCTTTATTCAAGATTTCTTATTTTGTTATCCCTTCTATTTCCGATTATTTATGTTGGTATATGTATTTTCATATCACTATTACTGAATATTTTATGTCAATATTATTATATAATCCTTTTTCTCTAATGAACCAATATTATGAATTTTTGATTGATGATGTTATGCTGCTGGAATTTAACCATAATTTTCCATGCCAGAACAATCATGTAGTGAATACCATACCCATATCATATAAAGTTTTTTCACCTTTATACACTTATACTTATATGAATTTTTGAATACATTTATTCATTCCACAATTCTTGATCATGAAATAAAATATTATAGTGAATAAATCCATGTTTCATGTTCTTTGTCGCATAATTATGCATGAGAATGAAATAAATGTGACAAGTGTGAATAGAATTATATAACACTCCAATGCATTGGGTATTTTTTAGTTCCTTGAGACTTCATGTTGGTATATATTGTGAACTTGATTCCGTTATGGTAATTTTTTACTTCATGATGTATTTACAATTATCCTTGACCTATGTTTATGAAGCACTCATTTAAGTTGTTGCCACATGTATGAAGTTATGATTATCATTCTCTATCATGACTTATTATTCATGTTCATTTTATTTTATATTGATATGATTATTGAATAAAATTTATTACTTTATGTCATGATAATTTTATTACTTGGATTTATAACTCATCCCTTTCTTATGTATGTCTCCAAGTTATCCCATGCAGTTTTAAGTGTGATTATGTTAAGGAAGTTTTCAATAAAGATGATGTTTTTCCTATTTTAAATTGTTATGTATTGTAACTAATTACAAAATAATCTATAAATATTGATATTCAAGGTTTTATTAGGTGCAATATTTAATGTAATTAATCATGAATTAATGTGTAATAAATAGTATGGTTGTTATAGTGGAAGAAACATAAAATTAAAAAGAGAATCAATACATGAAAGAAATTAGAAGATATAATTGTTTTAAGACATTCCTAAAGATATCTAATAAAGGTAACTCAAAAAATTGAAAAATTCATTTGGAAACTCCAAGATGGAATATGATAAGAAGGATTTCTTATTCATCTTTTCTGATTGATTGAAAGTTTATAGAGAAATTCCGAATCCAAGGGGTGAAACAACATATAGAGAAAAAAGGTTATTCTGCATGAAGATCTTGAGTTTCACGAGAGGTTGTCAACACATGATAAAATTTATCATATCACAATAATTTTGAGGAATGTGGAAGCAATGTAGACATAATTCAAATAATTTTATAACTATTATTCTAGATGAAATTGATTTGTTAAGGATAGAAAAACAAGCACTAGGGGAAGATACTTCAATACAGGAAGAAGTGAGGATAAACCATCTAAAAAAGATGGAGGTGAATGGATGTAATATTTCAATTCTATCAATGAATGTGAAAAAAAATTGTAAAGTAGACACAATCATGAAGAGTACCAAAAACATCATAGCTACAATTAAAGGAGTCTTTGGGTTGAGAGAAATTATCATCTCTATTTCTCTTACTAAAAAATCTCACAAGATCTCCATCATATTCCCTTATTATTTTTATGATTTTTTATTTCAATTAACTAAATTTATGCTGATTATCACTCGTAATATGAGAACTTAGTAAATGGTGTGGAATATGACAAGTTAGAATGCTCATTCAATATCTAATTAAAATATGAATTGTTCCACAATGGTGGTTTATCAACATGAATATCTTGATCACTATATGATGAAAGTTTCAACTAGGTAAAATAGAAGGTAATGGACATCTTGAGGGGGAACAAGCTTATATGATATGATATCAAGGATTATCTCAAGAATAATTTGAAATGTATGTCATCTTTATATAAGTTGAAGAAAAAGTTAACCCAATTACACATCTTTCACTTATGTTGATTATATCAAACATATTCATCAAGAGAGAGTGTTGGTTAATTGGTAATATCAATTAAAGGGTGAGAAAAATATTATTTCACTTAAAATAACTAATTTGTTTACTAACATATGAAATATAATATATGACATGATAAATCATTTTTATACAACATTCATATTGAGATATAAATAGTTTATGATAATGATATCACATTCATGGTTGTTAATTAATTACATAGAAATCCTTGGTTTTATATTTCTTATTTTCTATACTGGGTTATCCCACATAAACTTAGAGTAGACCAACTAAAGGATCTTTTCCATGTTAACCTTGTGGTACCATCCTCCGTTTAATAAAAAAGAGAATTTATTTCTATGTTCCATTAAGGGGATAATAAAACACTTATATAAATCCTTTGGATTTAATTTCTATATGGGGGATAATAGACATTAACTTTAAAGAAGTGGTATTTACAAAAATACCAAAGGGTGATATTGAAAATCCCATGTTGATGGTTAATGTATATGTTTTTGTTAATAAATAAGAAGGAATAAAAATTAAATTTATGATGGAGTCCTCTATGAATGGTGATTAATCATGGAATGAGAAAGATGGATAGAGGTTTAAAAATATTCATGAAGTCTAGTGATGATTCCTAGATAATTGTTATGGACTCATTTATTGTCATTTTGTAATAAAAGTTTCCATGAGTAGTGATGATTCATCAAGATTAGTTATGAATTCATAGTATTGGATATAGTTTTTGATAAATTCTCTATATTTTCAACTTAGATTATTATTGAACTATTCTTAAGTTAAAATACATGTTCCAATTATATTTAAAGATTTTACCCTATTACAACTTTTGATGAAACAATTGAAGGTCATTATATATGTACATTATTCCATTAAGGGTTTCTAATTATATAATGACCATTTAAATATTAATTTATAGTAGGAATCATTTTTTAAAGTGTACATGAAACAATATATTCATAAATTTTGTATAAGAATAGTGCATGGAGTGAAGATGTTGATTTGAAGATCCCATGAATAATTATTTATGTCAATAAAAAATTATTTGAATAAAATAATATTGAAGAAGAAATTCATAAGGATTATTTATTTAAAGAATGTATTTGAAGACCATGAAAATAATCAATTTACATGAAGAGAATAAGTCGATTTATGATTTTGATGAAAAATATATATACCTTTCATAAAGAATATTTGAAATTGTTTTTGGGGGATTGGAATTTATTGGTTTGTTTATCATGGAACAATCTTGGAATCTCAATCATAATAATTATATTATTTCTAATTCTTCAATGAAACCTTTACCTATATAATATGACCATCCCACATGCAAGCCAAGGCTAGATAGGCCCCAGACACATGTGGTACCTAGAAGATGACCATGGTTGGGGGAGCCCATATCATGAAATCCCATAGGTGACAAGAGGTGGAAAAATCCTCTAATCACCCATGTATAAGACATAAGAGCAATGAAGCCACCATGTGGGGGGTACAATGGCGATAGGAAGAAGTAGTATGGGGTGTTACTAAGAGGGGGAAGATATTTATATCCAGAAAATTACATGTATTTGAATATATATTGGAGGCAGGTGCTTGTCTTTTTTGATGTGAGATACAAATGTTTCACTAATATTCATCTATATTTAATAATTCATATGAAGCTTAGGCTGCTGGATTGGATCAATCCAGGATGTCTGATCTCTCATACCCCACTGGTTTAAACCAGTTCTATTTTCTTCCTTCACCTCACATTCATACTTCATGAGTGCAGTGGTTTGATGGTGAGATCGAGGTCTGTCCCATCTCTAGTGATCATTCCATGCGAATGATACTGCTCGAAACAAACTAGACTCCATGTATCCAATATTAGTCTTGCATTCATGAGCATTAATCGAAGATATTATTTGGATGAATATAAATGAAATTTTATGTGGCAGTAGGGCTTCTACAAATGAGAATCATGTGATTAACACATGGATGAGAGAAGATCATCAAAATGGATAATCATGAGGTTGTGGAATAATACCCCATGTTTTTCAGCATACATCATTTAAGATACACATGTTTGAAGAATTTAAATTATGGGATATTTATTTCTTTGAATGGGTCTTAATAACAACATAAAATTCATAGGCCTTGACTTATCTTCTTTCTTAAAGATATTTTTTTGGACTCTGCCTATAAATATTGAAGACACTCAACCCTAAAAAGTGGCACTTGTTGAGAGATATCTCATTTCTCCCTGAAACAAAGCCCGAAAAAACATTTTTCATAAGGATTAAGTTCTTTGAGGCTTTATTCCTATGAGAATAACGGAAGCTACCATAGGTTCCCGACCTATAAAATTCACACTTGTAATATTTTGTGAAGAATAAGGTTTTATGTATCAAAAGGGATAGTGTGGAAAAGCATCTCCAATTATTTTTTAAAAATGATTAAGAAGGATCTCACAGACACAACCAGCATGTCTTGATGGACCTATCATATAGAACCTCTTGATTATGAGAAGTTCGGAAGGTGATCTTGTGGATACACCTCATGAAGATGGAAAGGATACTCCATGAAGTAATAATCTATAAAAGACATCCATTCATGTACACACATGGTTCATAATAGTTGAAACTCATTTGAATTAGTGTGAAAGATTAAGTGCATGCAGTATATATCATTTTGTGTTCCAGGAAGAATCAGATAGTGTTTTCACACCTACATCATGTGTGGAGGATTTAGTTGAAACAAATGCATGTCTCGTATTAATTAAACCATAACTGAAGAAACATGTAGTTTGTGTGCATCTTTGATGATAGTAAGAAAGATGCAATTTTTGTGTTATCCAATGAAGAAATAATAATTCATGCATGCTTCCATGAATACATAAAAACATTGAGTAATTTAGATACCCAAATAGAATATGATAATCAAATCAATTAATAAATAATTTCATTTATAATCATTTTGATAATTCATGTGTAATGGAAAAGGGAAACCTTTATTATGTTGAGGATTCTATAGTTTTTCATTTTAAGAAAATAGTGAGTTAAAGTGGAAGGATAAAAATCAATTTATTTAAGAGTATAAGGCTGTATTGCATAAAATATTGTTGATTCAGTGGTATTAGAAGTCCCGTAGTTGATGAAAAATATTATTCATTGATACAAAGACATCCAGTGCCATTGTGATATATTTTTTAGATGATTATTGAGCATATTTGATGAACCTATGCTGCTGGTATAAATAGTGCCATTGAAGACTGGTGGAAAAAGTATAAAGAACATCACAAACTCAAGAATATTGTTTACTTCCTACCAAAACAATGTACACCAATTCTAGGTGTTTGAAATCACTACCAAAATATAGTGATATGAGTATCTGTGAATCGACAACATCTTGATCATGACAAAGAGTAGGTTTTAGTACAGAACCTTGTAAAAATAATTTTTTAATGATTATTATTTTATTAGACTCATTTAATTTCTTTGTAATTTTCATAGTGCACAAAATAGATCCATTCCTCTTAACCGAAGTAGTCGATTAAGAGTAAAGGGGTTAATTAAAAGAATGTAAAATCTAGTAAAAATTTGGGTACACTAATTCAGCCCCCTGGGATTCCCTATATGACCCATCTAGGCTATAAAATGTAAATATTTTTTGTAAGCACCACCACTAGCTATTATTAATGAAATTATAGTGGAATTTGAAATAGTGAATGAGAAGGATATTCAAAGAATAAAGTTTTACCAATAAATAGATATAATATTGATGTATTTACTAATAAATTACCAAGATATGTACCTGATTGTGAAGTTAAATTCTCCACCAATCATACCTCATACACAAAACCCATATCTAAGCCACCATTTAGAATAGATACAATGGAATTTTTGGGATTGAATAATAAACAAAATGTTTTATGTGATAATGGATTCATAAGCCCAATATATTGGCCACTATTAGAAACTGTATTATTTGTGATGAAGGATGAGTGTATGATATTATGCATTGAATATAGGGAAATCAATTCTATTTACATTACAATTATTTATAATTTACCATGCATTTATATTTTTACTAATCAGATTCAAGTGGAACAATACATAATATTGATTGATTGTTTGTCTGGTTATAATCAATTAATAGTGAATAAAGGAGATATACCAATGTAAAAAGTTATATATATATTTTCGTAATTATGGGTTCAAATTAATTCATTTTTGGTAAAAAAAATTCACTCTCTATGTTTATGGATCTAAAGAATAAATATATAAGGATTATATAGATAATATTATTTGGGTTTTATTAATGATATATTTGTATACTATAAGAGCTATGAAGATCATTATGGTTATTTATAGAAAGTTCTTGAGACTGTAAGAGTGAAGAATCTTTATGGGAAATTAATTAAGTCCGAATTTTGGCTCCAAATTTCTTTTTTAGAGAAATAATATCTCTATTGATTAAATTTCAATTTCCCATTAAATGAAAATGGAATTTAAATAATGGAACACGCCAAGAAACATAAATGAGATTCATATGTTGGCTCCAAGTTTCTTTTTTTAGTAAATAACCATATGAAAATACCACTTCGACATGCCTTATAAAATGAAATATCAGGAATGAAACCACATGCTATAATGTCTCAAACTCAGAATTAATCACACCCATGTTACCTCATGGTAATGAAAAACCTATAGAAGACAAATACAAAAATTTTAAATTGGAATAATTTGAAAGAAATAAAAAAAAACATTTTAGATCACACCCAACATTATAGTGGTTCCCATATAGTGATTTTGATAAAAACTCCATCTGATCTTCATAGGATGTAATCCACCTAATCTGAAATTTATAGATAATTCTCTATTTGTTCAAAAGATCCCACAAACTAAATTTTATCAGTATGTGTATTATTCCAAAATTTCAATGATCTCATCTAATACACACTCTGACATATGATCTGATGGATGATCGTCCAATGACTTGAATGACTGACCCCTTTAGACCAATATCTACCTCCCACTTCTGATGATCATAACATTCATTGAATTTTTTCCATCATCCCTTCTAGTGACTAAAGATTATGACAGTAAATCTCCATATTTTAGAGACCATAGTTTTGTTAAATGGAAATTGATACTCACATGTCAACAAAAATATCCCACTTGATATTTACTTTCTGGTTATTTTTGACTCAGTCCACCATCATCTTCAACAAACTTCTTACCTTCCTATTAAACACTAGTAAAATAGTTTCATGGTTTCCTCACCATATTTATTCACTATTTATGTCATAATATAGAATTTCACAACACCAATATTTTCTTCTTTAATACCTTAATTAATAAGTTTCCTCAATTAAGGAATCCCTCAATCTACCTTTGATCCAACATGATATTTTATTATAGTGTCCAAATTTCATGATATTTATGTTGAATTTTATTTGTCTTGGGGTTAAACATTAGATTATTTTCTACATGAATCTCGATTTTTGTATAAAATAATAGAAAATAATCAATATGATATATCCCAAGATCCTAGAATATCACTTTCAACCATATCATGTCATTATTTGGATCTATTTAGGAAATATTTTCATATTCAATTATGAAGAGTGCTTCTACAGGTTGAAAATTTGATATCCAACTTTTTACTATTCCACTAAGAGTAAAAAAAAAAACTGGAAGTGTTGTCTTATATATATAAAACATCACTAATTTTTGAGTGTGTAAATTTGTGTAATGAATTATATATTATGATGAAATTTTTCAAGCTTCCAAAACCTTTTAGGAACCGGAAAATATATTTCAAATCATTAAAATTCTCCCTTCAATGGTATTTTATAATCCTTATGAAAAACTAATTTACAATATCTATGTCTAAACATGTTCAAAAAAGAATATATCCTATATCTAATAGTTGATGCATATGGAACATTGTCTATATACTCAACCTGATATTCTCATCATGGTGAATTCTATTTAAAAATCATGAAGTTTTTATCTAGGGTTGTGTACACTAGATTTTATTCAATAATAGTGAAGTAATCAACCATGATTCAGATGTAATCATGTTAATTTAAGTACAATTTTCTATAAAATAGTTTTTTTATAATCCTCTTTCATAAAACATGTTTTTTAGACTAATTTCCTTCATCTCAAAACATCTTAACAACTCAATTTCAACTCATCAATTATAAATTTAATCGAAAAAATAATAATTTAATTGATATAGAGAAGTATTAAATTAAAATATAATTACCCAAAAACTTTTAGTAAAAATAATGGTCAAAATTTCTAAATATTATTATTTCTTGTTCTATAAATTTATTGAATGACATGTTATAGTTCCATGGTTCATGTTACGAACTATAAAGGCTACGTTTGAGTTGACATACAAGTCCCTAGTTATGTTGAACTATGAAAAACCTAGTTTCTACATATATATATATAATCATATGGTTCCATTTGTATATGATATTGGTTCTCACTAGAGACTGGTTTTTTGGAAACCTCTACAACCATGAGCTTGTATACCAGATGTTGGGTCTACATCCACCTTCTAGAAAAATAGCCGAGAAAAATCCATTGAAAATTTCAATGCTGAAATGAATACATCAGAATAAAACCTTATAAAAAATGACCAAAACTTGTAAGTCACAACACCAATTTCAACTCAAGCATTTTTTTAAACCTCTAGAGGAATTAGATGATAACTTTCAGTTGAAACAATCTGATTAATAATTGGGAACAAGAACCAAATTGAATATCATACCCTTCACTTATAGTACTGCCAATCTAGTAAATTATGTCCCCAAAATAATTTATTCTCAACAGGATTTAATCCACTTAATATTTTCATCACAGACCATTCCTCATTTGTTCAATGTCTCCCACTGCCTTTCCCATATCAAATTATGTACTATTCAAATCATCTAATGGTATTGTTATATGAACACCAAGACATATCATTAAATGGATTATATTTAGTTGATATAAACAATTTAATCCTTTATGATGACATCTTCCAACAATGTCTAGTGGACTTGTCTTTCTGCACTATTATTTCATCATCCCCTCTAATAATTAGAAATCGTCCCAATTAAGCTCTTCCTTCCTGTGACATTAATTTTCATAATCAAAAAATGAAATTATCATTCCCCCAAAAACAATATAATCATGAATAAAAGGATTTTCAATATATATTTATGCATCAAAAAATTACTTGGGTGTGTTATTACATGAAATTATAGATCTTCATCTTCAAAATGAAAGGAATTAGTGACCTGTGAAAAAATTATCAACTCATGATCTTGAGATGGAATATATAATGATATATATAAATATATATGTATCATAAGATTTTGAAGTATATATTCACACAAAAGGATATAAAAATTAGACAAAGGAGATTCATAGAACAACACATGTACTATGACTATGAAATACACTACCGATTTGGGAAAGAAAATAAGGTGAAAAATACATTAATTATGATAGATCATGGAGTCCTATCCATGATGAGGATTAACAAAGATCCAATTTTCATAGACTTTGTAAATATGTATATTAAAATTATTGGATAATGTGACACATTATTAATATTATAATTAATTATTCAACTATATTTATAAGAGAACATAAAAAAAGTATCAATATGATGACATGGGCCCTCAAAGTAATATTAATTATATTGAATATGTAAGACTGGAAGACTAAATTTATGGTGATAGTGTATTTATGTTTGGAAATATATTGTCTATAGCTTGATTAACTCAATTAGGGAAGGAATTTATAGAATAAGATCATTGATAAAATTTATCTATACACCTTGGTTGAAAAATGATATATATGGATTTAAGAGATCACTTCTACTAAGAGTAGATGAAGAGGTACATTGCTAGATATGTGTCGATATTATTGGTATGTAGGAAAGTAAATTTTTGGAGACAACTATGAAAGGTATTCATTAAACCTATCCCTACACCAATGATAAAGTGGGAAAATATCATAGTGGAAATTGTTACTAGGATGCCTAATACATCTATGAGAAATGATGTTATATTGTTCATTATGGATCGCCTAACTATGTTATTATATCTCCATGTAATATTGGTTTATATAAAACTTTAATGAATTTAAAACATGAAATAAATGATGTTATGAGGCTTCTTGGTTCAATATTATCAATTCTATCATAACATTACCATTATTTCAAATGAAAATATTATAGGATTCATCAAATGTTTTTAGAACATAGATAAATTTGAGCAGCACCTATCATTATAAAATTTATAGGAAACCTAAATCGAGCATACAATATTTACAGGACATGTTGAGGTCACGATCACTTGAAATAAAAGAAACATGGGTCTACTAATTACCTATGGTTGATTTTTTTATACAACAATACTGTCCATTTGAGTATACAAATTGAACCATATGAAACTTTTATAGTAAAATATGATGTACTCCAATGCATTGGGATGAATTTGGAGAAAGGGGGATTGTTTTCTAGAACTCATTGAGGATTAAACTAAAAAGGTGGGATATATAAAAAATCACATCATGAAATATTATAAGATAAAAATGAGTTACGATGATAATCAGAGGAATGATACATATTTACAGGTAGGGAATTAGGCCTTCTTGAAACTATCACCATAGAAGAGAGTGATGAGGTTTGAATATCAATCAAATAAATATATGGTACATTAGAGATTTTATGATTTTTTAGTGAATTGTATTTATGGATTATCATTTGGATTTTCCACCAAAAATCTCTATAGCAAATTTTGTACTCCATTTATAGCTATTGGAAATGTACATTGTAGAGGCAACACACATACTCATAAATGATGAAATCGATTTGGAGAATGATTTTTCTCATAATAAAGAGAGTTTATGGATTCTTGAAACAAGAGAACAAGTGTTGTGGAATTAGAAAATTCATCCTTTGCATGTTATTTCTGGGAAACATAAAATAAAGGAAGAAAAATTCGATCTTAAGGATGCAATGGTGATGAATTACCTAGATTTGTTTATACATTAATGTATAACCCCAATTTTGAGGAAGAAATTATTAGATAGTGGGTTGTTTGGCCCGTGAAATTACTATAATAAATAAAAACATTTTCAAAATATCCATCAAATAAAATAATTCCTTTTATTTCCTCATCTTATTATAAAAATAACTATATAAAAATATATTCACTATAGTTGTCATAACTAGTGCTACAAAACACATGATAATATTAGGGACCATAATAATATTGAACTATGAGGGATCATACTCTATAATGAAGGAGTATATAAGATAAATTTATATTATAAATAAAATAATATGAAATAGAATAAACATGTTATAAGAACTAAGTTAGTTATATGAATTATTATATATGTTAAAATAAAGTTTATTTATACGGGGTAATATGACCATTGGAATGTATAGGTGATAGTTGGAATAGTAACCACCCAATATGAACATTGTAATATTAATGTAACTATTATATCAATAAATGTACAATAAAATAAATAAATAAATTTTTTAATAATATAAATAATAATTATTAGTAATGTATATTGATCAATGAATAGTATTATAATAAAAAAAGTGTTTTAGAATAAAAACATATTAATTTAAAATGAGTTTTTTATATTTTTTGTTTCTAATTACTTATTTTGATATACATAATGTATTTCAATTAATAATTAAATTTCATATATATTTAAAATTAATTTCATAAAAATTATTTTAAATTTGTAATTATTACATTGAAAATAGGCCATTTTTAATTTTTCATAATTTTATTAAATAATATTTTTTAGTAAATAATAAAAAACTGTATGAATATATTATAACTATTATGACTTTATTATGATGTAAAAATGAATTTATAATTAATTTAAGTGAATTATTGACCAAAAATATGTTATTCTATTAAGATAATCAATTTTATTGAATTACAATCAATTTAAAAAACAATAATGTGCTGGAGTTGGTTCCCTATAACAAACAAGTATAATACTTGAGTAAATGTCTTCATTATTAATAATATTTCTTATTGATTCATGATTTTTCATTTATATGACATTTTTATGTGATAATTTCAAAAGAATATGTGTCAAACTAAATGGTTATGGAAGTTCCTCGCTATGATGAGAACATTGAAGTTCCATGACTGTATTCTTGAATATATGTCCTATGGATGGATGATATTGTCCGATGTGACAAAGATGATACTGAATATCTAGGTTATGAGGTTCATATGAAATTAAGACACCCTCTCATGGCGTGCTCTCTTAGTAATCTTCATTATAGAAGGTTATGAGAACTTTATCAATACTACTAAATCCACATTTCCATTTTTCATTGTATTTTTCTATCAGTGAATGTGTGTTTTAATCCTCAGACTATAATATTATCATTAATAGATACCATGACCATCATACTATGATGTATTGATGAAAGCTGTTATATAATATTCTCATATAAATGTTGGATATGTTGGTTTTTTCACAAGTAATATTTCATTAATAGTTAATGATAATGAATTATTTCTTCTAACCCTATATGGAAGTTGATATATTTTTTCGCTTTTATGGGAATTGAATTTCTAGAATAAATCCATGGCCATGGTGAGCAGTTGATGAGTTCATTTTTAGAAACTCTAAGAATGATATATCGAGAATGTTGGTAGATGAAATCTACATACATCTTACTTGATTATATATATCATGATAGAGAATTATATTACATAGTAAATATTTTTAGGAAGATATACATCATTATAATTATAATTTAATTCTCTATGGATATCCTAGTGTATTATTATAAGATATCAATTAAAATTTGGTGGATGTGGATAATGAAAATGAGAGAGGAATGAAGTGTCTCACACTATGTGTATTCAAAATATCAATTAAATTCTACAATTGAATTTAATAAGATAAAATTTATAATATTTTTTTTGTTTGGATGATCACCATAATTTAATAAAAAGTTCTCTGAACGAATAAGTGAGTTAAATGATAATAATAAATATTTTTATGCTTAGGTAATGTAATATTAATTATATTTGTTATAAAATAATACAATTAAATTTAATTATTAAAATTTTATTATTAGAGTGTCTAAAAATTCCAACAAGTGAAATTAGACCCAGTTTAATGGTATAATTTGAAATAATATAAATAATATATTTTTGTATATTTTTTAGTGTTTGAGATGTAAATAAATTAATAATAATAATTTATTTATTGTACATGATGTCAATTAATGATTATAAGGATATAAGGGATTTATTTTTTTTTAATTTTCCTACCCTAAACCTACCATTATACATATATAATTATATCACTTTATAGAAACTCTATTGACATTAACAATGAATAGAGTAAGAATTCCTCAAGCCCTAGAGAGAGATCAAGAGACCTGGAGTTATCTCCTCCCATACTCTCTCAAGACAATGATAGATCATCATGAGTTCTTCCTCTACCAAGAATAATTCAACTACAATCTACTAAAAACAATGCAAGTGATTAGTATCAACTGTGCTAAAACATTGTAGTTCTACTTTTTCATTCTATGATTTTGGTGCATGTGTGGATCACCTCTAGAGGGATTATGTATTCGAATACTACCTCGTTATGAGGTATTTATGAGGTTTATTATATTTAATCATCAATTATGGGTGAATTAGGAGTTGAGGTTATTCTATATTTGTTTTATAAATAAATTATAAATTACATTTGATGATCCTTAACTTCTAATTATGATGTTTTTTTCATGTCAAATAATATACTATTTTCATTGAACATGAAGTTTTGAACATGTTATGAAATTATTACACATGATTTATGACTAAAATATAAGTTGGTCATACCATCAAATGACACTTCTATTGTTCCTAGATCATATAAGTGGTATCATAACTATACCATGTTTAATTTATAATTATTTTCATTCATCGATTTTTTACACACATTTGGGTTTTATTTTAAATAAAATTATTCATTTTAATATATTACATCATTATATATTACCATTATTAATTATATAAATCCTAACCAGTATTTGGTTAATGATTAAAAATCATGTAACTTTCAAAAAATACCAACTGAAGGTGGGGGAAATTTTCTACTAGAAACAATAGCACATGTCGTGTACAACTATCATACAAATAATATAATTTTATTTTCATATATATATATATATATCACATGAAAAATTCATGTAGATATGATATAATAGGATATAAGATCTAAAAAAATATCGATGAGAAGATATAAATAGACTAGCAATTGGATTAAAGAACTCCACACCATGTAACCACAATACATGTTTTCTCACTAAAAGAAAAGGGGGGTGTTCAATGAATTCCATGCAACATATTCACAACACAATTACTATATTTTCATGACAATTTGAGGTCACATTCCATATACTTCTATGGCACACCATGTACATTGATCATGTCTATGGTAGGAAACACACTTAGTCCATATTAATGGGATACACAAAGAGGTGGTAAATAGGTAATGTCATGTACTTGGGTATATTACATGTAGTCTTTCAAAGGAAGTATACATTTTATCATTAAAAAAATTAAATATATATTGATGCATATTCACATGTTATTTCAGTGTCATTTATATTACAAAGTCAATTCTGTGAAAAAGTATTCAATATTACACAATTTTTATATTTTGTGTTAAAATTTTGGATTTCTCATGCATTACCTCCAATTACACTTATGTAATACATTAATTTTAAATGAAAATTATTTTCATTAAAATTATAGATGATGCTAATTTATTAATAGTCAGAAGGAATTAATTTAAAATGAATTAATTGGAATAACTAATGGAAAATTATCCTAATAAAAGAACTAGTCAAAGTAATTGATAACTGGATCGAAAATTTATGCCCATTGATTGATGTCTAGATGATCATGAGATTATAACATCACTTATATGTGATTGGATTATTTTAATTTATTATTTTAATATTTTTATTTGTGATATTTGTGTATTTCCCTCCCCCTTATTATTTTTGGACCTCTGTACTAGTGGTTTCTTTTATATTTCACACTTTATTTAATCTATTGGATTTCATCACCTACAAGTGAGTTAAAAGCTTATGTATAAATGAAGCTCCATAGTGAGTGATGGTAGCCCAATTCAAGGAGATGAGGTGACACCAAAAAAATATATAGTATCTATGGTGGGTTGATTCAATACAGACCAATATACTATTTTTCTCTAGGTATGAGGGTTAGTTTATCATCATTTAGATAAAATTACTATTACGGAATATCATGGTCATGCCAAATATTGTTTTTAGATATTTTTTATGGTTAATTAATTATGTTCATGGATGTTGTGTGATAAGATTATAAATGAATTAATAAGCATGAAATATGGATTAAAATATAATTTTCCTATGCTTAAATTTTTATTAGAAACTGTAAATCACTTAAGAAAAATATTCTAAATATTAACAAGGAATGTAAAGGAATAAAATGATCTATATGTATAAGAAAATAATTCCTTTATACTAAAATATAAAGTCAGTATAGACATTCAATACTTAAGTTAGAAATATCCCCATAGTTCAAAGTTATTTACCATTCCATATAGGGATGCATTCAATTATTTTGGAACTTTTATCATGAATATTGGGTTGAAATTACATAGTTTACATCATGGGTTGACTTTCCATGAAGTGATTGGTGTTTCTAAGAGAAAAGTGTTGAGAAATCATAAAATAGTATTCTAGGATTGGGGAGTCCAATAATAAGATCAAGTAATTATGAGATAATATAGTTGTTACATTACACCCATGTAAAAAACATTTAAATGACACAGAAATTCTATATTTGTGTTATATAAAAGGAAATATGGATAATTAAAAATAGTATATCTAGCATATAAGATATTCTGAAACTAATGGTGAGGGTTATCGGGTTTATATTGATAGTGGGGGGTTTACATAAATTTAATTTGTATCATATTCATTAATTTGTTTTTTTTGTAAATCAAAAAATTACTAATTATCTGATCTTAATATATAGAAATAGAAAGTAAAATTAATTTTTTAATATAACTGTGATCTATATATGAGAAGGGTAACCTTCTTTTCAGTGAAAATTTCTTGTAATGGTATAGTCCCTATCACATTATGCTATTCCACGAATGGAAATTATACGTGTTGAAGACCTAATTATTTAGTTCATTTCCAAAGAGTCCAATGAAGAAGAAGTATTTGAATATTTAATGAATATTCATGCTGCTATGGATTTCTATTTTTTCATGCTATCCTCTATGTAAAATAAACATATAAAGAAATATAAAGATATGGATGTGTATAGATTTGTTTCTCATCTTCAGGATTTGTATGAAGATAAAGAAAGGCCAATTAGATATAAGATATACAAAGCATTGCTCACATGAAAGAATTGAGATTTGGTGCTAGTTGGATCCCATTTAGTTACGATGATTGGATATATTATTTTCTTGTACCTATTGAGTTTTAAGAACCATGATTATCTGTTAAAAAATCTAAATCATTCCTCATTTCCCATAATATTATTTTATTTTATTTTATAATATAAGAAATAATGGATTAGAACTTCATTAAATTTTTTGAATGTTAGTAAAGACATGGGGAATAAAAAACACACTATCCTTATGGTAAATTACAAGAGGAAGAAAATGTAAAATGGGGAAAATACTCATTCTATGTCCAAACCTCAAGATCTCCATCCTTACAAGATGAAGAAGAAGATTCATAAGAAAGTAATGGAACATGATTCTATATGTTTTTTATGTGGAAAGAAAGGAAACGAGATTAGGAATTAAAATAATCCAAAGAAGAAAGGAGAATATTATTCATGTTTACTATTAAGTGTATTCATTCCACATATATAATAATTCTATTATATACTTATTTTGGTTCAAAATTTAGTTTCCATGTACATGAATAATATAGATTTTAAAAGATTAAAAGAGATGAGGTTGATCTAAGGGTTGTCGATGGAGTGAGGCTTGCTACTTGATTCATTAGAGGCTACTATCTCACATTTATAACATGATTAATTTATGTTTTAATGAATTCTTATTATTTTCTAAGTGTTACCAAATATATTATTTATATTTTTTTGATACAGATGTAATTGTTTTTATCATCATAAATTAAGGTTTCTACTTTTTTAATGATTTCATATGTTATGGTATGGGTTAATTGAATAATATTATTTATGTATTAAATTAATAAAACCAAATATTGGAAATATATAATGAACCAAATACATGTGAATCATATAAGACCAAATTGTGGAATCAATATATTAATCCTGTAAACAAGAAGCATTCAACAAAACTATATCTAGATGGTTACTTAAACTCTTTTGATCTTGAGATACTTAAATGATGGAATAATTGTTTTCATGGTATGATGAAAAAAGTACCATTAAGATGACATTGTGAAAGGTCTATATATATATATATTCCATATTTGGTACACACTGTTATTTTTGGAACTTTTCATATAGAGGCTAGATATAGATTTTTGACCTTAAATACTTTTACTGGTGTCTTGATAAGGCACAGTTATATCTATATAATGAGGTATAAGTCTAAATACTTTTATGTATTAATAGAGATCAATAATGAGGTCGAGAATCATCATTCAATGATGATAAAGAAACTTCAACTAGATCAAGGTAGTGAATATATTAACCAACACATTATCATCATTCATTAGAATAATGAGATTTTATTTCAACTTACTCTACCTTATATAATGTAGTGGAATCATGTTAGTGAAAGTAACAAATATAACTTATTGGTTATGGTATGATTTATGATGAGTTTTTTAATTATTCATTTATCTTTTTGGGATATTAATTGAAAATGATATTATACATACTAAACTGAGTACCAAATAAAGTGGAAAATAGTATTACATTTGATTTATATTATGGAAAGAAATATGTTTTTACACTTTTTTCATGCATGGGGTTGTAAGGAATTGGGTATTGATAGATCAAGAAACCATGTAGCACCCCAATTCGGGAAGTGTGTATTTATAGTGTATCTCAAGGAAACAATGGGATACTATCTATACAACCCCTCAGACAAGAATGTGAAATTCATAAGACATTCTATTTTATAGGGAGGGAAAATCATCAATGTGTATTGTAGGAGAATGATTTACTTCAATGATGTTGACTCTCATGATACACAAGATTTGGTATAATAATAGATTCCACTAGTCCCTATTGAATATGTAATTATTAAAATAGTACTGATGTGTATGAGTTCTAGTGAGGGAAAAAAACTTCAAAGAAATGGTTTTCTAGTCACTGATGGAGTTTAATCGTTATTTTTTTCCAATAATGATCCTCTATCATATAAGGAACTTTTAGAGAGCTAAGAAACTAAAAGGTGGGAAGACCCCATGATTTTTTAGATGGATTGATTTTATCAAAACTGGGTTTGGGTTTTCATCAATCCACCAGTTGATATAAATCCTATTGGGTGTAAATGGGTATTCAATATTAATATGGACATGGAATGTAATATAAATACCTATAAGGAATGGGTAGTGGATAAAAAAACTAGATATCATCAAGGCATTGAGTATGTTGAATCCTTTTCCCTGATTTCTATGTTTATATCCAAATAAATTTTTTCTTTCCATAAATACTTACCATGACTATATGATTTGAAAAATGGATGTAAAAAATACATTCCTTATGAGGAACCATAAAGTGGTCATGTATATAACAAAATATTATTGGTTTGTGTCTATAATAAATGGGAAAAAATACTTAAAGTTTTCAAGATCAATTTATGTATTTAAGAAAGCATCTAAGTCATGAATCATTCAATTCGATGAAGCTATAATTTAATTTTGTTTCAATATGAATTAATGTGGTTTTTGTAGTTTCAATTTTTTTGGGTTTATAGTTGCTTTTATGGCAGTATATGCTGATGAAAAATTACTAATTAGAAACTATTTACCATCCTTAAAAGTTTTTAAGGCATAGTTAAGTAGGTTATTATTCATGAATGTTATAATTGAAGCAACCTACATTTTAGAGATCTTGATCATGAATGATATATAGAAGAGGATACTTGTAATAAGTCAAGTTACATAAATTGAAATGATATTGAAGTTTTTATGTATAGAACAATCCAAGTAGGTATTGATTCAAGTGTTACATGGTATATATATTTCCATTAAAATGATTCCTCATACAAAATAATTAAAAAGTGATATTGGGTTAGATCCCATACTTTTATATGATAGGATCTATCATTTATTCCATGTTATGTATGATTATTGATGTTTCTTATACATTGAACATGATAGGATAATATCAAGAAGATGTTGGTGAAAAACATTGGACATCTATTAAGACTATCCTCATGTATCTGAGGCGAACTATGAATATTTTTTTGGTATATGTAAGAGATTAAGAGCTAATCATTCAAGGTTATATAGATTATAGATTTCAGATAGATCACAGTGATTTGAAGTTTCAATTTGGATATATATTTGGTATAAATGGAGGATTTGTAATCAGGAATAGTTAAAAGTGGATAGTTTTTGAAAATTCCATAATATATTCCTAGTATATTGAATATTCTTATGCATCCAAAGGAAAAGGTTTTATTCTATTAATTTTCCTAGAGCATGATGTGGTACCTAGTAGAAAATATCATATCACAATTTATTGTGATAACACTATAGAGTAGGATCTATCTAAAGATACAAATTCATAAAAAAAGAAAAAACATCACATACTTCATATGTTTTATCTCTTGAGTGATTTTTCTCAATGAGGTGAAGTTGTGGAGGGCAGAATATCTAAGGAGGAAAACATTATAGACCCTTTCCCCATGTCTGCATCTCATTAGAGGCATGAGTTTAATGTGATATCTAGTGGATTGAATTACATTGTTAGTTAGCTCTAGTAAAAGTTGGAGTCTATTAGAGTTGGTTTTTGTAGAATCAACTTATATAGTAAATTATTTTTGTCATTATTAATGATTATTAGTTTAACATCATTATTTTTCCTCTACATGATATTTTTATGAGATAATGGCCTATAAATATGTGATTCCCTAAATGGTCTTGAAAATTACACACTATGATGATAACCTAGATGTTATATTCCCTTATTGTTGAATATATATTCTATGATAGTATTATATTGTTTTATGGAACGTAGAAGAAACATGATATCTATTGTAGGAGGCTCAAAATACATTGAGACAACTTAAAATGGTTTTCTCTCCTGGTAATCTCTAAGATATAAGTTCATGAAAATAGTCTCTTTATTGGGAAATCTATATTTTAATGTGTCATTGGATGTTACTATTAGGGGATGTGTTTATTGAACCTTAGTATTTAAGATTATCATTAATGAATATCATGAATCTCACACTTCTATGTATTGGAGAAATCCATGATTTAATATGCTTATAGAAATGTATCATATGTTTGATGTTTCATTAGTGATAAAATAATTAATAGATAATGAAATAATGGATTTAACACTTATATAACTAAATGGAAGTTGATATATTTGGCCCTTAGTTGAGAATTGAATTGCCTGAATAATTCTATGGCGATAGTGTGTGGTGGGTGAGTTAATTTTTATAATGTCAAATAATGATATATCGAGCATATAGGCTGATGAAACCAGCTTGTAAACTGTTTGATTACAGATATTGCGGTAAAGGATTATGTTACACGGTAAATGTTCATAGGTATTTGGACATAGTTTTAAAGTTAAATTATTTCTCAATGGATTCCATTTCATGTTTCTAGATGATAAGCATAGAACTTAGGTGGTTGTGCCTAATCCCCCTAGGAATTAATCTTATAGGATCAAAGGCTACGTGCATCTATAACCACACTTAAATTCTTTTTTTTTATTTAACAAGATAGAATAAATAATCTCTAATCAGGTTTGGTTTATTTACATGATTTAAGAAAATGTTATTTATATGAATAAGTGAGTTATATAATAGTAATAAATATTTGTTTTTATATTCAATGAATGTAATATTTATTATATTTATCATAGAATAGTGATGTGGCATTTATTTATCAAATAACTATTATTTGAGGATTATTAAATATAATTGAGAGAAATAAGACTGAGTTAATTGGTTTAATTTGAAATTATTTAAGTGATATTTATATATATTATTAATGGAAATACACAGTTTAAGCAATTAATAAAAATAATATAATTATTATTGGACATGGGACCAACTAATAATTATCATGAACAATATTGTTTATTTTGTAATTCTCCAATCGTAAACCCACTATAACAAATGACTAATTATATCACATTCCAAAAAATATCTGCGAAAAATATATAGTTTGAGTCTATCCAAGTAAAACCCTGATATTTTCTAAAATATTTTTTGTAAATAAATTTAATCTTTTAAATATTTTCCATTTCATGCAATGCTGATTTTAGACAAAACTTTACATACTATAAGGAAATTATTATTTAATATGATAGTTATCACATCACCATTAGAATGGTATGTATGAGTAGGGTTAATTAAATTATGAAAATTTATGTTCTACACATGTATATAAAATGAATTCATTAAGGAATAATTAATTATAATTGAAAATAAAAACCATTTGGTAATAAAGAAAATATTTTTCTGAAAACATATTTTATTGCATAAAAACGTGTTTTACCATAATAAAATAATAAAATTTATATTTGTGAATTATTTTAATGAAATTTATATATTATATTTTCATTCAAAATTTTAACATTCATTTTATTTGTTTCCTAGACAAGAGATAATAATAAGTCCAATTTTATGCATAAAAGCTATATTTTTGTAAAAAGAAATTTTGTATCCATTTCTTCAATAATTTTAAATCCAATTTTTGACATTGATATAGATGTTTTAATAGATAATGTTTATTTTTTATATCATGATTTTAAAATTATATTTGGGTTCATTTTTTATAATTTTATGAGAAGTTAATTTTTTTAATGAACGGTGAAAAATAATCATTTTTATAAATAATTTTTATTTCATTTAATGATTTAAAAAACATAAAAATTGTTTAATATATTTTTTTAAAAAAATAGTTCAATTATATATCTATTATTTCAAATTAGGACACTATTCGTTTTCATATTGAATTTTTTTGTTAAAAATTCTTAACATTCTGAATATTTTCTCATTTAAAACCTGCATTCTCATCACATATGTGGGAATTATTTTAAGTTATATTTTTTCACATATATGAATGTAATTAGGTGAAATGAGTTTATTTTTTGGAATCATAATAATTTATATTACCTAATAATTCAAAATTAATTATTGACTATAATGAAATCTATAAATCGTAAAAATTATTTACCATGATTAAGTTAAAAATGAGTTTACTGAAGATTTAAACTAAACGATAAGGGTTGAAAATGTCCCAAAACATGTACAAAACCCATTGGATGGATGTATTTAAACCTTATATTTTCTAGTTTCAATAATTTTCCATTTTAGATCCTTTTGAAATGTGAAAAACATGGGTAGTCTTTTTTCTTTTCTAAAATTGAAAGTGTTCCACTATGCTCACTTATTAAAGGTCGACCACTATCCTCTCCAATTAAAACTTACAAACCCATTTGGTACACCAATAAATTCACAAATAACTTCCTTCAATACTAGATTTCATCCTAGATTAGTTATTTTTTTATAAAATCTATTATATTAAGAATTTGGGTTCAAACCAGATGAAATTTTCTGAAGATTATGATGTTCAAATGTGTCTGAAGGAAGTCAAGACTTATGGTAAGGGATTTCTGTCTCACTTTTTACATATACGAGAAACATGAAATATTGAATGCCTATTTATTTTATGTGGTGTAAATACTTCCCATATATTTATTTTATTATTATCCATATAAATATTATTTGTATTTACTTACCCATATGAGAATCTCTCTTTCACAGAGTCTATAGTTTAAAAGATACCAATGAGGTAAGAGATTTTTGTCTTGCCTTTTACTTATATGAGAAACATTCCTTATTGAACACATATTTATTTTATATGGTATATATAATTCCCCTGAAATTATTTTATGACAATCCTCTTAAAAATTATTGGGATTTACATATCCATTTTAGGATCTCCCTTTCACTAGGTCTATATTTCAAAAGATACCAATGTTGTAAGGGAATTTTATCAAAATTTTCCTTCTTTGAGACATATGTTATTTTATGAACCTATTATTGTTTATTAGGTGTATCCATAGACCCTATGACGTGTAATATCATGAATTTATTTATTCTCATGATATTCTATCTTTCATTTATTGGTATTATTTCACGGGGATTACAAATAATATTTACCATAGAGGTATGATTTTAATGTTGTAATGTCATATTTTATTAGAAAGGCTCATGATTATGATTAAAATAATGAAATATTATGATATCTATCTCAATAAAATAATTTCTTATATACTCCTCTAGATATTTCTAGAGAATTAATTTTTTTACAAAATTTTGCTGTCTTTTTGTACTCAAGAGGTCAAATGAATGATTTTATGAAAAAAGATATATATTTATCTATTTTTTCGAATCCTTTTTTGAAATATAATTTTTTATCAAAATGTTGTGATTTTTTTTTAAATTATTAAAATTATTTATTAATGAAATTTTTACCCATTTTTTCATTATATATATATTTTTTGAAATTAATATTCTTTACATTTTCTAAACCATTCCCCTTTGGCTTGTACTGAATATATTAAAGGAATATTTGTTTTACCATGTATGGCATGGATTGAATTTTCCACCATCATAACCAATTTTTTTTAAAATATTCCTTTATAAATATTAATGTTTATTTTCAATTATAAGTATTTTGAAAATATTTTATGTTTCAAAAACTGTTTTTTCAAAGGGGATATTCTACATTTCTCGATACATGTTCTAAGTGATCTTTCACAATAATTTTCCATCTAAGATGAAATCTATTGATGTTACTTATGCATTACTATGGATATTATTGAATGATAAAAAACTTATTATTTATCTTGATTATAATGTTTATTTTGATCAAATTTTTATAAAACCCATTTATTTTTAATGGGTTATTCTATGGTGAATTGATAAAAATTTTATAAAACCCATTTTCTTTAACTTTGTTATGATGTAATTATGTGATGAAGGTTTTATGGTGTTGGGGAAAAAATAATTTTGGATTTAATTATGAGATGGGTGGGACCTATATCTCTCTAAAATTCATTGGTAAAATATTTATATCACATGATATAACAATTAGAAAAAGTTTGATGGGATTGATCCACTATTGGAAAGAGGTTCATCCAGCTTCATAATGGGAAACAAGTTCCTCCTAATCCACTATGTGATATAGGTTCATCTGGGTCCCCTATGAGAAATTTCTACGTCCTTATACAAAATAATGAATATGTTATAACTCCTCATCCACTATGGGAAACCAGTGCCTCCTAATCTATAATGGGAAACAAGTTTATCCAGATCCACTATGGGAAGTAGGTTTATCCTAATACATAATAGAAAAATGAGATAAATCATGATCAACTATATTGGTGGTATTGGTATTTAATCTTGACATATGATTTTTTTTCAAAATTTATGATTTTTACACACATTAATGACATGAACATAAGGTCTGTGATTGATTTATGAAGACTTGTCACACTTATGGACTATGTTTTTTGAAATGATAATGTTGTATTCCATGAAACATGTTTATGATCTAGGAAATATTTGGTATGAACCACATAATTTATGTTCATGATCAGATACCCTTATTATTATCATATTAATTATATGATCATAGATCTATATCTTCTGTGTTTACCATTACGGATAACCTGAGATCACACTTTATTATGATTCCCTCCCCAGGTTATAGAGAAGGATTATGTAGGGTATTCATAAGATGTGTACTATGTGAGAATATATTTGTGGGAGATATTGAAGATATATCACAAAATAAGAATATTTTTTTATAGTATCCAATGAAACTAAACTCGTATACTCCTCAGGTGAATTTTTAGTAAATTTATTTAATAATCATTAAAAAATATGTGATATTTAAAAATTAAATTCTTGGGTAGTTATAGTCGATATCATAGGAATTCTATAGTAAATATTTGGAGATAAGGATTATAAAAACATTAGTGAAACCACTAAGAATATTCCTAATTATCTTCCTAGTGATGTGTTTAGGTATATATCTATGGATATGAATAAAGTTAATTCCATATATAAGAAAATATCCTGAACGTTTTTTTAAGGATAGAGAAAGGGGTGTCCATGAGATTACCTCACTATCTGGATACTATAAGTATATGTGGCTCTAAGAAATAGGATCCTAGAGGTGATAAATAAAAAAATGGTTCATGGAGCTAGACTCAATCATTACCTAGTGTATGACAACTAGCTTTATTGTACACCTAGTTTAACACTCTTGGGGATATTATTTGAAAATTTACAAAATCTATAGGAACCATCATGAAGGATTTAAATAATGACCATGAATGAACAAGGATAAGCCTAAGGTGTCATAGATTAAAAATATGGTTCCCTGATTTAGACATACTATTAATGATTTTTAGGATTCTGTGGTTTTGTTCTATGATTAGTTATTATCATGGTATTATTTTTTGTTTTAGTCAATGGTTATAACATGGTCTCACCCAAATTAACCCAAGATTTTAGGGTTAAGTGGTATCTTGTAGTTTAGCTGGGGTTGTCGATTTCTCAAAGACCTAAGAAGTAACCTACGGTCACGTACATTTTATGGAATATTTTTGGATATTAATTAGCCAACTTTGGGTTGATTGTAGATGGGTTTAAGTGAACACTAAAAGTATTAAGTGAATTAAAATTATGAGATGGGTTTATCCTAGGTTATTAAAAGGGGTGGATTGGATGCATTCTTTTTCTTTTATAATATTTCAATTTCTTATATTTGAGATGGGTTCATTTAAAGAGATAAAAAAACCATCACTTACTGGTTTAATGACTACACACCCTAATAAGAATCACCAATACACTTGAAGGATCAAATTTTTGAGCACTCTAAGGTAAAGGTTCATATTAGAACTTGAAATGTGTGACCTTAAATTCATTAAGGATGAAGATGTTTTAAAATCATCAAATAAAAATATCATTTAAAAGAAGTGATTATCCATTAATGGAGTAAGAAATAACATCCAATATAGCCAATTTCTACTCCCTTTTATCAACCTATAAGTGGGTTATCCCTCCATTGATCCTATGGTTTCAATGGAAGCAGGAAGTAGACTCATGAGGGAGGAATTGGAGAAGTAAAAAAAACAATGAAATAATGACCACTCCACCATTGTGTGATAATCTCACAAGGTTTTGTGTGAATGAGTTCACACCTTGAACCAAAGGTATCAAAGTGATATTAATAACAACATAATAATAGGATACGAAGACCTTTTATTAAGAAACTAAAGTGAATTGAACAATATACATGTGGAAGAAAAACTTGAGACAACAAAATCGCAACATAACATTGCAACAAAAGGAAGATCAAAAGATCCTTAAATCCTTCAACACTACTACCTTAAATAGTCATTTTGGGAGCCTTCGGTAGAGACTCGAATAGTAAAAAGAATCCCACTAGATTATGGTAGGACTAGGGTGGTGGAAAGTAAGGGAGAGTGGACTTCTTTATCCTTTACTCGAAGTGGAAGACAACTTGTGTAACACCCCAGGTAAATAAAGAATATGACATTTCATATTTATCTATATTTGTGAATAAAATATTTAAATGACTTTAAAGGGTACGCTATTCTCGATGGCGTACCCAACACGCAACAACGAGTTTCTTGGGAATCTTACGTTGCACTCTAATAATAAAATAATATTATTTTAAATGGTAGTTAACATGTAGCCGTTGTAATGGCGGTAATGGATAGAAATAACTAAAATATGATTATATATGTTTTTAAATGTTTTTACATTTATCCAATAAAGGACAGAGGCTTAAAATACGGAAAGAATTCAATTTTAGGCATATATGCCCTAGTTTTCACTAAAGGATCACTTATCACCTTTTGATGGCGAACCATCATTAAATATAGTTTTGTTCACTCTTATACATTCTATTGGACCAAATAAAACTCTTCTTAAGAATCGGGACATCAAAATTTACTTTGTGTAAATTTTTGGTATCTTTCCGATAATGTTCATTTTTTAATGAATAGTGTAAAATGTTGTATTTTAATTCAAATCCTCTTTTTAATCTAATTTATTTATATGATTAGATTATATTTTGAATTGGTTTTAAAGTGAAATTAGAAAATATTTTTACCATTAAATCCAATAGTGGTCGTTGGAATTAATTTCACTTTCAAATCAGACTTAAACTACTGTCAATCTTTTGATACTTATTATTTTATAAAAACACGCTATTTGCTCTGACAGCGGGAATTAATTATTAAATTAATTAATGTGACTAATATGTTTTGAATTTTGTAAAACAGACTTCATTTTTGAATTCGGAATATCAAATATATCTTAGGGTGAAGTTTTGGTATTTTTCTGAAAAACTCCAATTTTTGATGAATAGTGAAACCACTAAGTGGTAATCAAGCAAACTGATTTTTCAGTTAAATGAAAGTTTCCCACTAATGTGTATTGAATTTTGAAAATCCGACATACATTTTTTTCATTAGTATGTAAAATGTTGTTCGATGGGATGAAAATAATTTTTTGGTAAATAGTAACTTATTAAGTTTTTAATCGCGATTAGTGGTAATTAGTGTAATTTAAGGTAAAAATGATATTATAAGAATGTGAAAACACCATGACACTTGTCCTAAACCTATTGGGTGAGTCATGGCCGACCAAGAAAAGCCATGAGCCAACTTGGGGACCCCATGGATCCACTTTGGTTGGGAAATGACATAAATAACTTTTTATTCAATGTAAAAGTAAAAATGACACAAACATGATATGTTTTACTAAAACAATTTTTAAGTGGGGTTATACAATTCATATTTTTTATTATAAATAGTCATTGGAAATATAAAAATATTTCCTACATCATAGTATTTTTTTTATAATTTTTAGACATTAAATAAATTAAATTATTTATGACATAATAATGATGCAGCGATGACATCATTATTTGACGATTTAAATAAAATGAAAAGATAATGTAAAATCTATGAACTACACATGTCCAAAACTTATTGGATGAGTGGATTTCGAAGCCTTATCACCTTATCCATGACTTATATCAATGTGGGACCTTTTAAAACCGAAACATATTTTCAAATAAAGTAATATTTCTTACTTTCCAAAAGTGCCCCTCCTCTCCTCTTATAAAAGGCCCCCACCTCTACCTCTTTTCCCACACTCCTCAAGCCTTTGGCTCAGCCAAACCCTTCCCATTTACTCTCTCCACATCCCTATCTTCATCCTATAGGATTCCCTTTGTGCAGAATACTTTCAAAGGAAGCCTTTAGGCTCAAATCAAAAGGAGTTACACTTTTAAAGGTAATTCATTCTCTCATGTTCATTTGTTTTATTTTTCTTCTCCAACCCCCTAAACTCTTTTTATTTACTTCTTTTGTAACAAAAACAGTATATTAAATATACTAGGATGTTTTTATAAGATTTATTCGAGCTACACTCTCACACAACTACATCAAATGGTTAAAGAACATACGGTTTCCGTGGATGGCGAAATTCTGCCTCCCGAAACGATGATTGTTCAATACTCATTTAACACCTTCAAAGGTGGCCATTATGATGTCACTATTTTTATATATGATATATAATATGTTAATGTTTTACTTATTCTTCTGTATTTTTCATTTGTGTCTTACCTTTATGGCTTCCATTATGGGTATACGCGATATCTTCATTTAAGGAAGTGCGGACTACCGCCCCCTCAAAGTGATTTGATTCGTTAAATACCATATGTGGGATGTATAAAGGATGGAACTATGATATTATATATGATATTATACTGGAATTATAATATACTTTTATATCATTATGATTCCGTTCTATAAACAACGAAATAGAAATGGAAGTAGCGTTCATGCGTACGTACGGCTTACCGTCTCCATGAACGGTGCATTTCATTTCTTACCTCTAAATGATTATGTAATGTTATAAATGCATGAATTTACTGGATATATATGACATATATGATATCTACATCATGAATAAAATTCTTTTTATAATAAACATTTGGCCACACGAACAACATGTAATTGTAAGAATTCCACTTTCGACTTAAGAACCAAATACCGACAAAATGAACATTATTAACTTGAATGATTACATAATGTTTATAACATGTCAATAATTGATATAAAAGGAATAATGAACTTGGAAAAGGTTTTTAAGTAAGTAGAAATTAACTCAAGTTTATTATTCAGGAGATTAAAGAACGATCGAGTCAAGTCGGACCCGAGGTAAGGGATCCTACTCCTCTCTTTATTTTTAAGTACTCTCCTTTATGTCACTTATTTTAAGCTCCTCTTTGTAATGTTGGGGGATGTTCTTTTATATTATTCTTGCTGTAAATTTTATTGTAATGTGATGAGATACCCTATTTTATCTCATAAATCCATATTCGGAAGTTTTATGTGGCGCCGTTAGGCTGCCGAGTTCTCGTAAGGGATTTTTCATCTCACTTTTATTCCCGTGAGATTTATGATACATTTGCCACAAATTCCATTGATTGGTATATGTACTGCCCATTTTTTCTACTCTTTGTGTAATATAATTTCATTTATGAGTATTTACATCAATGATCTATTTTCCTTCTTCCATGGGGTGTATGTTTTGAAAGATACCCAAGTCAGTAAGGGAACCTTTCACCCTCCTCCTTTCTAAAAGACTTCTTTTGTTGGGTCTTTTAATTTACATATTGTTATGTTGGGATATGTTCTCATATATCCTTATTGATGTAAATTTTATGTCCAAGTGATGAGATACTCTTTTTATCTCTCACCAACTCATTTTGATGTGATGCCGTTAGGCTGCCAAGGGAACTTTTTAACCCAATTTCGATTTCTTTGGGTTCAACATGTAGTCATTGAATATGTCATCC
The DNA here is from genome assembly GCA_963277665.1 of Viscum album. Classification (NCBI taxonomy): domain Eukaryota; kingdom Viridiplantae; phylum Streptophyta; class Magnoliopsida; order Santalales; family Viscaceae; genus Viscum; species Viscum album. The sequence continues at coordinate 1,483,067,706 of OY728164.1, read as the reverse complement.
ATTGAATATGTGTGAATGACCTTTTATTGTTTTACACTTAATATACACTTATAATGGCTGTATTTATATTTGTCACACATATTTTTGAGATTGATTTGTCCTTAATTTAAGGATACCTTCTTTATAAGGGATTTCATTACATTTGACATTTCTATTGAGGGTTCATTGTTGTTATGCACCAGTTCACTCTTATATGGTGTATATACTATCCTTTGGAGTATTATATCACGAATCCATTTATTCTCATGATATTATAAAGTTCTGACTAAATGTTATTCCTCAATTATTGTATTCAAGTGCCTCTAATTTTGGTAAAACCCCTTTAACCAAAATATCGTTTTAAATGTTTTAATTATTTGTTCTTATTAATATCCATGTTTTCAAAATGGTTTTAAGGATTTATTTATATGGATATTAATGTTTTAAAATTTTAAAAGCTTCAAGGTGGTATGGGACACTTTGATTCAAAAATCTCATTATTAAATGTTTTAAATGGTTTTGGAAATGGTTTCTTTTTGAATGGATTCATTATTTCAATATACTAAAATGTTATATTGTGATGTGGAAATGTTATGTTTCCTTTATGCATGTTTTATGTGATACGTTATGGTTCTTGGGAATTATTATGAAGACGGGTGGTTCCGTGATAAACTAAGGGAGGGTGAGCCCGATATAGCTCTCCAATGCATTGGGTAACGCGAAGGAGTGAAACGTTAAGGTTTCTCCGAAGAGATTTAGGGAATATATTGTGATGGGTATTCCAAACGTAACCAAGAGGGTTACTCCCTACATAAGAATGTTATGAATGCCTCAAGTTACCTTTATGTCTTATGTTTTCTATGATTTATTCAAGATTTGATGAGGTATGATAAAGTGCTTATGTTCTATGGGTAAAGTATGAACTCATTCTTATGTATATGTGTACCCATGTTTCCTTTCCATATTTTTATATCCCTTACTGAGCTTTTTGTGCTCATCCCAAGTTTTTGAAATGTTTTTCACAGGTCAAGGGAAAGGTACATGATGTGATGATAGTGTCAAGGATGTGTCAAGAAAGAATCCATGTTATATTTTAAATATGTTTCTGTTGATGGGAAGAATTAATACTGTCTTTTATGTAACCACTTTGTTTAAATGTGGAATGTAATGCAAGTTTCATGATCTAATTCTCTAAAACTCTAAACCTGAAAAGATCCTCAATGTGTAATCTTGTAATAACTCAAGATTAAGTAAGGTTTAAGGCTGGGGCCTTATAGTTGGTATCAAAGGTCGGTTTAGATAACTTTAGAGGTTAGGGTATTCTTTAAGAATAAGTGACATTACCATAATGGTTAGGATTTCAGAAAGAGTCCTAGTTTTAGATAAAGTGAATGAGTAAGTGTATCTTAGTGTTTACCTTCCTCATTAGTACATGATGGTTTTGTTGATATACTCACATTGACATTTCTATTTTTAGTGAATGGATGGATCTAGCAGGCACCAAAGTGACAACAGGTTTGAAGGAAACTGTGGTGGTTCTCTGATTAAGATACTAGATAAAATGGAGGATTCAATGAGGAAACTCGTGGTTGTTCTAAACCAAATATCAAGGAGTCATGATCAACCACTTCAACCTTGGTGAGTTCTCTAATGCATCATGTACTAAATGGCCAACTCGATGTGGAAATTCAGGTAATAATTATTAAGGTAACCATTTGGGTTTATATGATCCTTACTTTTAAGGTAATTATGGGTTACTATATGTTATGATGGAAAATGAAAGGCATGAGATAAACTTGACATTAAAATATGTTATGATCATCTTTGAAGATTTTATCTCATTTTGGGGAATGTTTTAAGAATTATATAGTTTTGGAAAAAGGACAACACACAGACCGTGTGACTACCCGTCGCGTCGGACAAAGCTGCGGGAATCGAACCCACAACCAAAGTGCGACTGGTATTTATCGCCTACCACTGGACTACGTGAAGTCCCTGGTTAGTTTGACTGATTCTTTCTAGTTATATAATTTTATGAATTAAGAGTAAGTTGATTTTGGGTTATTTATGAAAATGATTAACCTATCATGGAGGATATGTGATTAGGATAATTACTTTTCAATGCAAGACTTTAGGAGCGACTAATGTTGATTGGAGATAAATGTTACGATTTAACTTGGAAGACTATGTGACTAAATCCTTCAAATATTTGGGTTTCAATCTTATATTGTTTTACTTTGAAGAATTTTATGGACAAATTATTTATCGGATGGTCCTCGTTGAACTTTGGGTTTTGTTGGACAAATTTTGGAGATTAAGAATAGATTTTCTTTTTATAAGGGGTTATCTTTTTCTGGATTATCTGATCTTGTACTAGCCTTTTTGGTTTTGGTTTTGGTTAAAGTCTAAAGACATGGGATGTATATAGTTCTCTTTTGTGGATTAGGTGATTCTCTAGAAGTTGATTATAATACTCTTAATGTGAACAAGTCTTCCTAAATACTCGTCTTTTGGAGAAAATATTAGTTTGTGTAAGGAATCTAATAAAAGTTGAAAGTCAATATGATAAGTGATTATGTTTCCTTATGAATAAATTCCTCAATAAAAAGTAACTTAAAACAAAAATGTTGTCTATTAACTTTTCCTACTGGGGAACCCAACACCGTTTAACCCATCACAAGTTTGTGATTTTCTCATGGTTAACTTTATCCTAAACATGTTTTCTATCACTCTCCATCAGAACATGACCCTTTGTTTTTGGAATCCTAGTATGGGTTAACTCGGGTGACCTCTGTACTTATCTCTCTTTATTTTAAAGTGTTAGTTTTACCGACTTTTGTTCCGATGTGGGACTTTCAAGGATGTTTCCAAGCGCAATTTTAAAATTGCGAGGACGCAATTCCCAAAAGGAGGGAAGGATGTAACACCCCAGGTAAATAAAGAATATGACATTTCATATTTATCCATATTTGTGAATAAAATATTTAAATGACTTTAAAGGGGACTCTATGCTCGATGGCGTACCCAACACGCAACAAAGAGTTTCTTGGGAATCTTACGTTGCACTCTAATAATAAAATAATATTATTTTAAATGGTAGTTAACATGTAGTCGTTGTAATGGCGGGAATGGATAGAAATAACTAAAATATGATTATATATGTTTTTAAATGTTTTTACATTTATCCAATAAAGGATAGAGGCTTAAAATACGGAAAGAATTCAATTTTAGGCATATATGCCCTAGTTTTCACTAAAGGTTCACTTATCGCCTTTTGATGGCGAACCATCATTAAATATAGTTTTGTTCACTCTTATACATTCTATTGGACCAAATAAAACTCTTCTTAAGAATGGGGACATCAAAATTTACTTTTTGTAAATTTTTGGTATCTTTCCGATAATGTTCATTTTTTTAATGAATAGTGTAAAATGTTGTATTTTAATTCAAAACCTCTTTTTAATCTAATTTATTTATATGATTAGATTATATTTTGAATTGGTTTTAAAGTGAAATTAGAAAATATTTTTACCATTAAATCCAATAGTGGTCGTTGGAATTAATTTCACTTTGAAATCAGACTTAAACTAGTGTCAATCTTTTGATACTTATTGTTTTATAAAAACACGCTATTTGCTCTGACAGCGGGAATTAATTATTAAATTAATTAATGTGACTAATATGTTTTGAATTTTTTAAAACGGACTTCATTTTTGAATTCGGAATATCAAATATAGCTTAGGGTGAAGTTTTGTTATTTTTCTGAAAAACTCCAATTTTTGATGAATAGTGAAACCACTAAGTGGTAATCAAGCAAACTGATTTTTCAGTTAAATGAAAGTTTACCACTAATGTGTATTGAATTTTTAAAATCCTACATACATGGTTGTCATTAGTATGTAAAATGTTGTTCAATGGGATGAAAATAATTTTTTGGTGAATAGTAACTTATTAAGTTTTTAATCGCGATTAGTGGTAATTAGTGTAATTTAAGGTAAAAATGATATTATAAGAATTTGAAAACACCATGACACTTGTCCTACACCTATTTGGTGAGTCATGGCCGACCAAGACAATCCATGATCCAACTTGGGGACCCCATGTATCCACTTTGGTTGGGAAATGACATAAATAACTTTTTATTCAATGTAAAAGTAAAAATGACACAAACATGATATGTTTTACTAAAACAATTTTTTAGTGGGGTTATACAAGTCATATTTTTTATTATAAATAGTCATTGGAAAGATAAAAAGATTTCCTACATCATAGTGTTTTTTTTATAATTTTTAGACTTTAAATAGATTAAATTATTTATGACATAATAATGATGCAGCGATGACATCATTATTTGACGATTTAAATAAAATGAAAAGATAATGTAAAATCTATGAACTACACATGTCCAAAACTTATTGGATGAGTGTATTTCGAAGCCTTATCACCTTATCCACAACTTATATCAATGTGGGACCTTTTAAAACCGAAACACATTTTCAAATAAAGTAATATTTCTTACTTTCCAAAAGTGCCCCTCCTCTCCTCTTATAAAAGGCCCCCAACTCTACCTCTTTTCCCACACTCCTCAAGCCTTTGGCTCGGACAACCCCTTCCCATTTACTCTCTCCACATCCCTATCTTCATCCTAGAGTATTCCCTTTGTGCATAATACTTTCAAAGGAATCCTTTAGGCTCAAATCAAAAGGAGTTACACTTTTAAAGGTAATTCATTCTCTCATGTTCATTTGTTTTATTTTGCTTCTCCAACCCCCTAAACTCTTTTTATTTACTTCTTTTGTAACAAAAACAGTATCTCCAATATAATAGGATGTCTTTATAAGATTTATTCGAGCTACACTCTCACACAACTACATAAAATGGTTAAAGAACATACGGTTTCCGTGGATGGCGAAATTCTGCCTCCCGAAATGATGATTGTTCAATACTCATTTAACACCTTCAAAGGTGGCCATTATGATGTCACTATTTTTATATATGATATATAATATGTTAATGTTTTACTTATGCTTCTGTATTTTTCATTTGTGTCTTACCTTTATGGCTTCCATTATGGGTATACGCGATATATTCATTTTAGGAAGTGCGGACTACCGCCCCCTCAAAGTGATTTGATTCGTTAAATACCATATGTGGGATGTATAAAGGATGGAACTATGATATTATATATGATATTATACTGGAATTATAATATACTTTTATATCATTATGATTCCGTTCTATAAACAACGAAATAGAAATGGAAGTAGCGTTCATGCGTACGTACGGGTTACCGTCTCCATGAACGGTGCATTTCATTTCTTACCTCTAAATGATTATGTAATGTTATAAATGCATGAATTTACTGGATATATATGACATATATGATATCTAAATCATGAATACAATTCTGTTTATAATAAACATTTGGCCACACGAACAACATGTAATTGTAAGAAGTCCACTTTCGACTTAAGAACCAAATACAGACAAAATGAACATTATTAACTTGAATGATTACATAATGTTTATAACATGTCAATAATTGATATAAAAGTAATAATGAACTTGGAAAAGGTTTTTAAGGAATTAGAAATTAACTCAAGTTTATTATTCAGGAGATTAAAGAACGATCGAGTCAAGTCAGACCCGAGGTAAGGGATCCTACTCCTCTCTTTCTTTTTAAGTACTCTCCTTTATGTCACTTATTTTAAGCTACTCTTTGTAATGTTGGGGGATGTTCTTTTATATTATTATTTCTGTACATTTTATTGTAATGTGATGAGATACCCTATTTTATCTCATCAATCCATATTCGGAAGTTTTATGTGGCGCCGTTAGGCTGCCGAGTTCTCGTAAGGGATTTTTCATCTCACTTTTATTCCCGTGAGATTTATGCTACATTTGCCACAAATTCCATTGAGTGGTATATGTACTGACCATTTTTTCTACTCTTTGTGTAATATACTTTCATTTATGAGTATTTACATCAATGATCTATTTTCCTTCTTCCATGGGGTGTATGTTTTGAAAGATACCCAAGTCAGTAAGGGAACCTTTCACCCTCCTCCTTTCTAAAAGACTTATTTTGTTGGGTCTTTTAATTTACATATTTTTATGTTGGGATATGTTCTCATATATCCTTATTGATGTAAATTTTATGTCCAAGTGATGAGATACTCTTTTTATCTCTCACCAACTCATTTTGATGTGATGCCGTTAGGCTGCCAAGGGAACTTTTTAACCCAATTTCGATTTCTTTGGGTTCAACATGTAGTCATTGAATATGTCATCCATTGAATATATATGAATGACCTTTTATTGTTTTACACTTAATATACACTTATATTGGGTGTATTTATATTTGTCACACATATTTTTGAGATTTATTTGTCCTTAATTTAAGGATACCTTCTTTATAAGGGATTTCATTACATTTGACATTTCTATTGAGGGTTCATTGTTGTTATGCACAAGTTCACTCTTATATGGTGTATATACTATCCTTTGGAGTATTATATCACGAATACATTTATTCTCATGATATTATAAAGTTCTGACTAAATGTTATTCCTCAATTATTGTATTCAAGTGCCTCTAATTTTGGTAAAACCCCTTTAACCAAAATATCGTTTTAAATGTTTTAATTATTTGTTCTTATTAATATCCATGTTTTCAAAATGGTTTTAAGGATTTATTTATATGGATATTAATGTTTTAAAATTTTAAAAGCTTCAAGGTGGTATGGGACACTTTGATTCAAAAATATCATTATTAAATGTTTTAAATTGTTTTGGAAATGGTTTCTTTTTGAATGGATTCATTATTTAAATATACTAAAATGTTATATTGTGATGTGGAAATGTTATGTTTCCTTTATGCATGTTTTATGTGATACGTTATGGTTCTTGGGCATTATTATGAAGACGGGTGGTTCCGTGATAAACTAAGGGCAGGTGAGCCTGATATAGCTCTCCAATTCATTGGGTAACGTGAAGGAGTGAAACGTTAAGGTTTCTCCGAAGAGATTTAGGGAATATACTGTGATGGGTATTCCAAACGTAACCAAGAGGGTTACTCCCTACATAAGAATGTTATGAATGCCTCAATTTACCTTTATGTCTTATGTTTTCTATGATTTATTCAAGATTTGATGAGGTATGATAAAGTGCTTATGTTCTATGGGTAAAGTATGAACTCATTCTTATGTATATGTGTACCCATGTTTCCTTTCCATATTTTTATATCCCTTACTGAGCTTTTTGTTCTCATCCCAAGTTTTTGAAATGTTTTTCACAGGTCAAGGGAAATGTACATGATGTGATGATAGTGTCAAGGATGTGTCAAGAAAGAATCCATGTTATATTTTAAATATGTTTCCGTTGATGGGAAGAATGAATACTGTATTTTATGTAACCACTTTTTTTAAATGTGGAATGTAATGCAAGTTTCATGATCTAATTCTCTAAAACTCTAAACCTGAAAAGATCCTCAATGTCTAATCTTGTAATAACTCAAGATTAAGTAAGGTTTAAGGCTGGGGCCTTATAACTTGCATCCACCGAACAGACGTACCTAGATTTCCTTCTAGATGGAATAATTAGAGTGGGGCATAGAAGAAAACAATGAATAAACTGATTTCTCATAGACCTATGTAAATTTTCATCCCAAAATAATTTGTGTTTTCTGATATATGATTAAATTGGTGGGTTGGTTTTCTGGGCCGCAGAATCTGGTCCATAATTTTATCTCTAACTTGGGCTACCTGAATAACTATAATGGAGGCAAAATTAGCATTGTATACTGATTAATTATATGTTACACTATATGTCTTCTATCATCCCAAGAAATTTGGGCTTCATTGGGTTTGTATGGTGGGACCCATATTCTCATCAGTGGGATGGTGTCTAATATACCTTCTCCAGAATTGTTTCCTTTCATCGCCAAATATCCCTTTATCCTTTATGAATCCTCCATTTATCCCTAAATAAAAAATGTTCATATTTAAGTTATATCCATTTACCAAAATATCCAATTAAAATATTAATTAATTACATTCTTTAAAATCAGATGAATCATTGGGCCTAAATTGGTGTAAATTAGGCTTGAAGTTAACAAATGATGATAATGGATGTTCAAAAATAAATCCACTAACTCAGGCCCATAAGATCAAAAATGAACATTTAATACCATTAAAATGTAATTAATATATGTGTTTTTATTTTCTAATCACACCTCCCAAATTGAGATTTGGTAGTCCCGAGCAAAATGTATTTCAACAATATGAAATTTGAATTCCCTTTTCCAAAAACATTTTAATACACAATGATCACCAAAAACCCTTATACCAAACAATTATGAAACCCATAAAAATATTTTAATACAAGATAATTTCATAAGTAGATCCCAATCCCAATCCCATTCCTTTTTTCCAACTCATCACCATATTTAATCAAATATCAATTAAGAGTGATGATGTGTTGTGCATTGCATTAGACATGGGGGTTCATCTTTATTCAAGAAGGAAGTGATGGAAGCGCTAGGTGGAATCACATTTCAATATTAAGATGATTATTCAAAAAAAATTATTGTTTTTTTATTGTTTTTTTTTCAATTTTTCTATGGTAATTGAAATTTCACTCAAAAGAGTCAACCCCTGTAGCGAGACTTTGCCGATGACTCCCAGGCTCAAAGACCTTAGGGAACCAAGTAAAGCCCACATACTCGGGCATCATCTTGAGTTAAGTCAATAAAAAAATTAAATTACCAAAAATAGAGATAAAATTACTAACTCTGGGCCAGACCACTATGGATTCACGATCCCCAAGTGCCGAAAGCCACACATTAGGTCATTTCATTGCTCTATGCGCAAAGTTATTGTTTTTTTAAATTTTTTATTGAATACTCATATTAAAACTAAAATAATCACCAAACCTATGATATTTATTTGGGGGACCACATGAACTCAAACTAATACCCCACTATCCAAAGGACATGCATTGGATCTCTTTTTTTTTCTATTTGGATGAAAATATAAACGATGAAATTTCACATTAGACAACCACACTTTCTAAAATCTATTCTCCTGAAATTATACAAGGATTAAAATTAGAATCGGAGCATGATGAATTATTTGATATTCAGTTTCAAAGTTTATAATGTCTATTATCATGTTCAAGGTTAATGAAATTTTTCCTTCCATTAAGGCACACTTTTTTTCAAATCATTCATTTTTTTGACACAAAAGCAATATTTTTTTATCTCCCCCAAACTTCAAATAACATTGTCCCCAGTGTTTAAAGAAAAGAAAATTTAGAAGGGGGTAGAGGCAGAGAACGAGAGTTCAAAAATGAAATTGAAAATGAGGATCATGGAATGAAGTCACCTGGTGGTTAAAGTTGAAGTTCCTGATACTCCAATTTATTACTTTGATATCCATTTCACTCGTAGAGTTCCCTAGTGGAAAAATGAAAAAAAAACAAACAAACAAAACAATATATATATATAATAATAATAAAAGTAAAATATAAGTATATATACAAAAATTATAGAATAAGGAAGCACAATAATTCGTAGGTTAGTGGTAAGCGTGCACCCCTGTCTCCCTTCGGTCCTAGGTTCGAGTCCCCACGGCTTCACCGGTTGTGATGAGGTTTTCCCCATGACCTATGATGTGGCCTTTTAATTTTATTATTATTATTATATTTTTAACCTAAAAACACATAAAAATAGAATGAACTGATGATACATTGTCTTCTTTTTAAATTTCTGGGCAAGGTATTACTCAAGGATCACACCACATGACACAGATGGATATGGCGCTCCCCTTTCATACCCATCCATACTAATAATAGAAGAACATGTAAACAGTATATCTTTTTTTATTTTTAAATATTAAAATGATTAATTAATCCTATTTAAAATATAAAAATTATTAAAACAACAAAATGATTGGAAACTTGAAAACCATGGGTTGCCTCCCATGCAACACTTTGTTTAATGTCGTTAGCTTGACATGAACACTCCAACATATCAGACACCAACTTTTAAAATTTTAATGACTAAATTTTTCACCACTTCAATTAGATTGTGATTGAGTATACATTGGGGTTTATAGGAAGGTTTTACAATTGATTCAGGAAAAACTATATAGGTCCCAATGAATGGGCTAATACCAAGAATATCGATAATGGTACATCCAATTGTCTTTTTAATATTTCTTAAGACATCAAGTATAATTTTATCATTATTAGAATCAAGAGATGGTGAAAATATGATAGTATGTTTTTTATTATCCTCTATAAAGGAAGACTTGATAGAGGATATAAGGACCTTGAATTTGAGATTGGGTTCACTAACACTTTCCGACACTAGTCGAGGCTTTGAATCAAACTCAATTTCATTTTTAAAATTTCTCAACAAAATTAGTTTCTTTTGAATAGAAGGCTCAAAAACAAAATTGGAAATATAAGTGTTAGGAATGGGTATTGACTCAAATTTTGTGATTTTTCCCAATGTTTTAGTGATTTTTTTTCTAAAAAATCCTCAAGGGAGCAATTTTCAGGACACTCAATCCATGATGTCAAATTCTTCTCTTTTGAATCCAAAAAATCAATTTCCTCCTGATTTAAAAACCCTTCAACAATTCCTTTATCTTCTTCATATATCCAAAATACAAAGGATGGTTCTTCAATAAATTCATGAGAGGTTTGTGGGAGAAAATATTCTTCTATCAATGATGAGGAAGGGATAATATGAGTGGGAATTGATTCCATAACTGTCTCAATGTTTTTTAGTTCTAATCTCATTGATGAAACCTCAAAATTCATTATCTATATTTTTTGAAACAATTTTTCAAGTAATGGATGTGGATCATGATAGATAAGGGGTTGAGCCAAATGTTCTATTCCAGGTAGATAATTAAGTTAATGGAATTTCATGGGAGGGTGTTCAAATTGGATTTGTGGGGATTGAAACTCATTATATGTTGAAATGTTTTGTGGATCACAAGATTTAAAACATTATGGTTCAATAGTTTTTTGGATATCCCACTATTAGAAATTAGGATGGTCAATATACATAACAATTGACTCCCATATCCTTGGAATTTACACCCTAACTAGTCTGTTTGAATTATCATGGGTGTAGGCGGACATGCGCCAAAAGAAAAAAAAATGAGAAAGGGACAAGATAAGAGATCTTGGGTGAGAATAGAAGAATGTGGATGAGGAAAGAAGGTTTTGGTATAAGGTAATTAATTGGTCCCCAGAAACGGTGCCAAAATTTGGTCTTGGCCAAATTTACCTGAGATTTTAGGGTTAAGCGGTCGCTTGTAGTTTAGCTTGGTTGTCGATTCCTCAGATACCTAAGAAGTATCCTACGGACACGTATATTGTATGAACTATTTTTGGATATTAAGTGGCCAAAATTGGGTTGATTTTACATGGGTTTATGTGAACACTAATAGCCTTAAGTGAATTCAAATTATGAGAAGGGTTGATCCTAGGTTATTACAAGGGGTGGATTGAATGCATTCTTTTTCTTTTAAAATATTTCAATTTCTTATTTTTGAGATGGGTTCATTTAAGGAGATCAAACAAAATCATCACTTACTATTTTAATGTCTACACACCCTAATAATAATAACCTATACACTTAAAGGATCAAATTTTTTATCACTCCAAGGTAAAGGTTCATATTAGCACTTGAAATGTGTAACCTTAAATTCAATAAGGATGAGGAGGTTTTAAAATCAGAAAATAAAAATCTCATTAAAAAAGAAGTGATTATCCATTAATGGAGTAAAAAATAGAATCTAATATATCCTATTGATACTCCCTTGGATCAAACCATTAGTGGGTTATCCCTCCATTTATCCTACGGTTTCAATGGAAGCGGGAAGTAGACTCATGAGAGAGGAATTGGAGAAGTAAAAAAAACAATGAAATAACGATCACTCCACTGTTGTGTGATAATATCACAAGGTTTGGTGTGAATGAGTTCACACCTTGAATAAACGGTATCAAAGTGATATTAAGAACAAAAAAATAATATGATAATAAGAACTTTTATTAAGAAACTAAAGTGAATTGAACAACTTATATGTGAAAGACAAACTTGAGACAACAAAATCGCAGCATAACATTACAATGAAAGGAAGCTCAAAAGATCCTTTAATCCTTCAACACCACTACCTTAAGTAGAAATTTTGGGAGCCCTGGGTTGAGCCTCCAATATTACAAAGCATCCCACTTGATTATGGTAGGCCTAGGGTGGTGGAAAGTAAGGGAGAGTGGACTTATTTATCCTTGACTCGAAGTGTCAGACAACTTGCATCCACCAAAAATACGCGCCTAGATGGCCTTTTAGATGGCCGAATTAGAGTGATCCATAGAAGACAAAAGTGAATATCCGTATGTCTCCTAGATCTCTATAACATTTTAACCCAAATTAATTTGTGATTGATGAGATATGATTATATTGGTGGGATGTTTTTCTGGGCCTAAAATCTGGACCATAATTTTATCTCTAACATGGACCGCTGAATAACCATAATAGAGGCCGAATTAACAGTATCTAGTGAAAAATTATATGTTCCTATATATGTATTATATCATTACAATGAAGTTGGGCTTCAGTGGGTCTATATTATGGGCCCCACATTCTCATCAGTGGATGGTGTCCAATCTGCCTTCTCCAGAATTGTTTCCTTTCATCACCAAATATCTCCATCATCCTTTATGAATCCTCCATTGATAACTAAATAAAAAATGTCCATATTTAAGTGTAGATTCATTTAACAAAATATTAAATTAAAATATGTATAATTATATTGCTTAAAATCAGACAAATCATTGAGCCTAAATTGGATTAAATTAGGCATGAAGTACACAAATGATGAGAATGGATGTTCAAAATGAAAATCCACTAACTCAGGCCCATAAGATCAAAAATAAACATTTAATACCATTAAAATGTAATTAAAATATGTTTTTTTTATTTTCTAATCATAACCTAAAGGAACCATGTTAATACTGAGTATGACTAAAAATGTAATGATTTTCCTCCTAGCAGTCCAAATGTTAAGGGAGTTAGAAGCAAAATTTTCCTTTCTATGCTAACACAAAGATCTCAAGCTATGAATCATGTTTAACTTAAAAATTTGAAATGGAGAGAACAATGTTCAATTGATTCCTTCACGAGGAAATATCTATCTTATTTTAGTTTTTTTGTGTGTATCCACTTGTTTTTTATTAGTGAATCAGTTCCAATGATAAGATGTTTTTTATTTTTCTGTGTTTAGAGCATGAAAAATTAATTTTTCCTATTTATCATTTTGAATTCCTGATAGATCAACAGATTGAACTTTTTAAGAACAAAAAGGAAAAATAAAAAAATTGAATCTAGAAAATTGGATGATTTTAAGGGGATATTTATATGTATGTGAATACCTATTATTCTATGAAAAAATATGGAGAACTAATTCCTTATGCTTAAGAAAAATTAATAATGAATCTATTGGTACCTATGAAGATAATATTTAATGAATTTGATAGTATTTATCTGGTTTATCATTAGAAATGAAATCAAAACATAATGATTCTTTGGTTTCCTAAGACTAATTATTCAATAGGCCTTATATATAAATGAATTTAGTAGATTCAAAGAATTCATTTGATGTTCACGATAGTTATAAAAAGAAATTATATATTCCCACAATTTCTATGGTTTTGATAAAAAAGGATAGTCATGTCTCATGAAAACATAAATAGTGGAATAAAATTCCAACTAAATGAATGCCATAAATGTTGGAAGAAGCATTAAAGGATTTTCTTGGATGAAACTAGGAGGATCTTTAAATGTGGATATGTGGTACATAATTCCCATGAATGCCAAAATGAGATTGATGGGATGGTTAATGAAATAGTGGATAATAAGACTCCAAATAATGAACCACCCACACTCCAATGATTCATGTTCATGTTGTTTGGAAATTATGTAAATTAATTCCCCAATTCAAGTGTTAATATGGATGATAAGGCACAAAACATATGAAGACAATAGAAAAAGGTAAATCTTATGAAATTAAAATTGAAAAATTGAATCATGATAATTAAGGAAAATTTATCCTCTATTCTCTAGTTGATAATTTCATGTATTATTTTGTATAAATGGTAACTATGACATTATTATTATTCTCTATTTAGGGATACTCTATTTGATTTTGATCATTGATTATCTCCCACTTCATGGATTATTGAGTAATGAAATTACATTTAATATTCTATCAGAACAAGGTTGATCCCAAGATTCAAATGGAAATGTTTTTGTATAATATAATATCTTATTTAAGGAATAAATGTTGATTTATCTATTAGAAGTATATATGTCTCCAGGTATGATTCACCTAATAGTTATGGCTACAATCATGGGTTTATTATTTTAAGGGTTTTCATTATATAAATTCACTTGACACCCATTTTAAGGTTTCATGTGATGGTTTTTATTAATAAAGATATTTTAAGATATATATATGTGGAAATACAACCTTTGGGGTTGTGTATGTTTTAGTGAAAAAGTTATTTAAGGTGGAATTCCATTACAATTTCTGGACATAAGATTAATGGTACTCGTAACCATTAAAGGTTTAAATTATATTTAATGTTAAGGAAATTAAAGTCTGTACTTGATCACCATACAAATTCATCAGACTTTGTTACTGTTAGAGAATATTTCTCACTAGATCCTCTTTTCAGAATAGACCTTGAGAAAGTGGAAACATTGCATAGGGTATCACATTAAATTCTATATAATTGGGAACTTATTTTTACCATGATGTTTTGGAATTGTATTCAACAATCTCTTGATATGGAGTTTAGTTTCAGAACTATGTATTATCATCAGATAGATGGTTATTATAAATGAAAAATTAAAACCCTAGAGGATGTGCTATGATCTTGTTCTATATATTTCAAAGGTGGTTGGGGTAAACACCTTCTCTTGTTTATTTTTCTTTCAAAAATATATTTAAATAAAGAATTTAGATGGATCCTTATGAATAAATTTATGGAAAAATGTGTAGAACTCAAATTCACATGATTGAAGTTATAGAAAGAAATCTATTGGGACCTGAGAAATTAGATGAGATGGAAGAGAAGTTTGGAGGCATTCCAAAACACATAAGGTTAACAAAAAGATGACAGAAATGTTATTATGATAATATTAGAAAAGATATTTAATTAGATGTTTTTGATATGGTATTTTTATGAATTTTTCTACAGGATAATTAAGGGAAAACTAATGGTTGTTATATAAGCCCATTTGAAATATTTGACCATATCAGGATAGTAACTTATCCTATGGTGCATCCACCGAACCTCTCTCAAGATCAAGATTTATTCCATGTATCTATCCTAAGTAATTTCATAACTAATCTTACACATGTAATAAAAAATAGGTTATACCGATGGAGAATTATATTTATTATGATGAAAACCCTCTGGAGACTACAAATTGTATAGATAATTTTCTATGAAACAAGGCCACTTACCTAATAAAATTATTTAGTGAAAAAAATAACTTGAGGAAGCTATATGAGAATATAAGGATGTAATGAGGTTGAAGTATCTTCACTTTTGTTACCAAAGTGACGAATTTGGATAGAGAAATTCATTTTTAAGGGGGGTAGAATGTAACTCTTCAAGATATTATGAATTGTTTTTCAAATAAATTTAATCTTTTTGATATTTTTATTACTTGGAACACTTAGTTTAAAAAATGTGACATAATTTTATGAAATTATTATTAAATATAATATTTATCTAATAGTCATTATAATGGAGGGAATAAATAGTTTAAACTAAAATATGAAAATATATTGACTACACATATATATAAAATCAATTCTTTAGTAAACAATTAATTACAAATCAAAATAAAAACCTATCATAAAGAATGTAAATCTTGTCCTGAAAAACTGTTTTATGCACACAAAAATGTTTAACCTTAATAGATTAAAAAATTACCTTTTCTAAATTATTTTAATGAAATTTATATATTATATATTCAATAAAATTTTAAAAATTCATCTCATGTGTTTCATATACATGAGATCATAATAAATCAAATTTTCCACACACAAAATGTAATTTTTTAAAAATTAGTTTTTTCTCTTTTTTCACACTTATTTTAAACCGAATTTTTGACACAGATCTTTTTTTTTTGAAATTTTTTTTTCGTAATCACTGTGTCATGATTATCTT
Source organism: Viscum album (assembly GCA_963277665.1). Lineage (NCBI taxonomy): Eukaryota > Viridiplantae > Streptophyta > Magnoliopsida > Santalales > Viscaceae > Viscum > Viscum album. The sequence goes on along the minus strand of OY728164.1, from coordinate 1,483,051,468 downwards.
TGAGAGTATTTTAATAATTTTCTCAGAATATAATATTTTGATGAATAATGAAAAATACTGGGTTTTATTAAAAATTATCATTTCCTTTAATATTTTTAAAAACATCCAAATTATTATAATCTGGGTTTAAAAGAAAAACTAGTTAAATTATATAAAAATTAATCCAAATTATTTTCTTCGAATCTTTTTACTGTTGAATTTTGGTATACAAAATTTTAAACTTTTGAACATTTTCTCTTTGAAATCCAACTTTCTCATCGTGTTTGTGGGATTAATTTGAAATTAAATCTTACCAATTATGTGAATGGAATTTAGAAATATTGATTTAATATTTAAAATCAGAATAATTTATATAATATAAAAATATCATCTTAACCTTTGACCATAATTAATAGTAAAAAGGTAAAAATTATTATCTGGGGTAATATAAAAATGGTTTTATCATGGGTATAAACAAAAAAGATAATAGTTAAAAATTACCCAAAAATTGAACTACACCAATTGAATTTACATATTTCAAAATTTTATATTATATTTTAGATAATGGATCATTTTGGAGCCTTCTAACAAGTGAAAAATGTGGCAATGCCTTTTTCTATTAAAAATTTACAAATACGCCACTCACAACATTTATAAAAGGCCACACCCTCTATTCTCATCTTGACACTTCCAAAACCATTTGGTTTATCCAATACTTACCTAAATAACATATATACATCCCTATTTCAATCCTAGAATCATTAATGTTGTTATAAATCCAACTTAATAATTGTTTTGGTGAAAACTAAAAGAAGTGGTCTAATGTAGAGGTGGTTCTAACACGAATGAAGGAAGTTGAGACTTATGGTCAGGGATCTCGAACACACTTTTTTACTTCCATGAGACTCATTCGATATTCAATGAAAATTTATTTTATGTGGTTCATATAGCTACCATTAATACATTTTATGATTCTTATCCTGAAAATTATTTGGATATACATACCCATTAGAAGATATATATTTCATAGGGTTTATGCTTAATAGATACCAAAGAAATATTGAATTTTCATCTCATATTTTTCTTCTATGAGGCACATGTCATATTCACCAGCTACTTATTTTTTTTGGTAAATATATTTCCAAAGAATTTATTATATTATGATTCTTATGAAAATTATTTGTATTTACATATCCATTTGTGGATCTATTTTTTATAGGGTTTACAGTTCAAAATATACCAAAACCATAATGGATTTTTGTCTTTATTTGTCTTCATTAAGATATATGTTGTGTTATGAAACTATGTTCTTTTATGATGTGTATATAGAAACTATTAGATGTGTAATATCATGAATTTATTTATTCTAATTATATTCAATGTTTCATTTAATGTAATTCGTTCCCCAGGCTTACAATTCAATGTTACCAAAGTGGTAATAATTTTCTATTATAATCTCATTTTTATCAGGATTGATCATGATTATGCTTCAAATAATTAAATCATACGATATATATCCCATGAAACTAATTTATTTTCTTCTCCTTAATTTATTTCATTATAGTACATGTTTTCACTTGATTTTCCCCTCTTTATGCACTCAAGGGTTCAAATGAATGTTTTGATAAAAAATATTCATTAGTTCTCTATTTAGTTTTTTTTTTCAAAAATGTTTTTTCTATAAATGTTATCAATTTTTTTTTCAAAATTTTTTTATTATGGATATTTGTAAACAAGTTTTTATTTTTACAAAAATGTTTTAAATGAAATATTCTTGTTATTTTATGAAGAATTGATGTTTTAATTTTTACAAAAATATGAATGGATCCTTTGTTATAATATTATGGTATGAACGATATTATCCTTCTTCATAACCAAAATATTTTCTTAAATATTCTACTATATTTTTTATTTTTTATTTTCAAACAAATGAATTTGAAAAATGTTTTCTTTTTTTAAAAGTTATTTTATTCAAAGTGTAAATGATATATTCCATGAGAAATGTTTCAAGTGATCTTTCAAAATAAATTTTCTTCTAAGATGAAATATTTTGATATTAATCATTACTGGTGATAAAATTTAATGATCCCATATTTATTATTTCTCTATATGGTTAATTTTAATTTTGACGAAGTTTTTAGGAAAACCATATTTTTTGACGTGTCATGTTATGGTAAATTGATGAACTGTTTATAAAGCCCGTTTTCTTTACTTGGGTTATGATGTGGTGATATAATGAATGTTTTCTAATGTTATGTAACACAAAATTATAGTTTTTATTTTTTTATGGGTGGGAACTATATCTCCCTACAATGAATTGTGTAAAGCCTTATATCAAATTGGATAACAAAGGAAAAAAAAGTTGATGGGCATGGTCTACTGTTGCAAATAGGTATATCCTAATCCACTATGGAAAAGAGGTTCATCTTGATCCACTATGGGAAATAGGTGCATCCTAATACACTTGGGAAAATAGGTGCATCCTGATTTAAAATGGGAAAAATATGATTTTTTCTAATACACTATTTGAAATTAGTGTATCCTAATCCACTATAGGAAACAAGTTCCTCATATTCAATAATGTGAAATGGGTTGTAACGTCTCGGTTCTAGAATACACCCAGAGATGACCCATACCTGGTTAGTCACATGGCCTCAAGTGCATTTTCCCTAACACCTGAGGCTGCCGACTAGTAGCATGGGCCTTGGGTGTGATAGTGGGGAAACTATGCCCACATTGGTAGAGTAACATAGTGGAAAAAAACATATAACAATAGTGGAGCATTGTAATACCATACAATAGTGAAAAATGGAAGACTGAAAGTAATAAGAAGCTAGAGCACATATATAATGATGCATGATAAATATGTCTAGGAAAGAAGCCAAACACATCAAAATGATGAAATACAGTACTAAACCAAAGTAAAAGAAAACATTAAATAGCTCCACCGCATCGCAAGATAAAGCTTGGTCCCATTCTATCCATCTCCAAAGCAGTCAAGTATCTAAAGTAGAAGGGCTCTTACAATTATCTATACCTCCAACAATATCATCTGTTTGGGCCTAAAAGCATGGCCCAAATAGGACATGAGACTAAATCCCAGTAGGAAACCACCACGAGATATGTGCCTAATATTCAGTTAATATATGGCAGGTAATAAGTAAATTGAAGTAATAAACAAGGAAGTACTCAGCAGTAAAAAATCCATAGTTTTAAATAATTCAGTTCTATATGTCAAGCAACAGCTAATAAAATCAAGTAAATACAAACAGGTAACCCTTTGGGAAGTACTCACATCCAAACCCCTCTGGTTCAACCAAACAAGACAAGAATCCCTCTGGCAGTACACTCAGTCTAGCCCCTCTGGTTCATCTTAGGCATTGACTCTCTAAGGAAGTACTCACCATAAATTCCTTCTATAGTCTCATATCAGTAACTAAATGCGCTTTAGGGAAGCACTTACGTCACATTCCCCTTTTGGCCCACATCGATGAACTATAGACACTCTGAGGAAGAACATACATCAATTCCCCCTATGGTCTCACATCTTAACAATAAAACAGACACTCTAGATAAGCCCTTACGTCCATTCTACCTATGGTCTACTACACCAGGTTCCTACAGCCCTATGTAAGTCAATCGAGCATAGAAATGCAATACGTCCAAAGTAAACCTCAAGAACTACTTGGATAACAGTCTAAAACATAATAGAATTTCAGATAACAAACACTCCATCCTAGAATACTAGGCATGGGAAAAACAACAAGGCATCCTAACAGGCTAAGCAAGACCAAACGGTCAAAACAAGGTATTCATGGGAAAACACTTCCAAAGAATAACAATTAACCCTATTCGCATTCAATCAACCTCTACTCAATCATACAAGCATATCATGCAATTAACAGGGCTAAAAAGAGTAAACACACAATACCCCGTTCAAGGGTATTGGTCAAATTCTACATATAACTCAAAGACTTTCAACGGAAAGGCACAAACCACCTACCTCAGTGTTGCAGGATCATTATACGTGAACCTCGAGCCTTGAATCTCCCAAGAAAACCGTAGATCTACAAAAACATCTAAAATGTTCAACTAAGGATAACTCTTGAAAGAGGAGGAATCAGGAAATTAATCTCTAGCAAAAGGAAGAGCTTACCGAGGTGATCCTAAAGCAATCGACGGTGGTCGATTCAGAGAAAAATGCCCGATCAGGGGCTCGAAGAAGGATCATGGTCGCACCCTCGCTCTCGAATAAACTAGACCTAGAAGGAGGGATTTCTTCTAAATAGACGCGACCCCGATGCTTTTAATGAAAAAAAAGTACGCGGCGTGTACTTTATAAGTACACTATGTGTACTTTCCTTCACTAGCCCCCACATTAGGCGGTCTCCAAGTGACCACACACGACCGTGTGTAGGGCTGTTAGACGGCCAGCACCCGACTACCCATGGTAACCAAGTACACAACTTGTACTCATAAAGTACACGACATGTACTTAAGAAATTTCCAAAAGTTCCTCTTTTCCTCAGAAACACCAAAAAAGGAAAAAATACCTGAAAAGAAGATCTGAGTTCATACAAACTTCTCCCCTTAATAAAATTCAGCCCTAAATTTCCCTAACAAGGCGGTGTAGAAGAAGAATCATCAAATAGCTCCATCCACTATGATCCTATATCAGTCTCCCCCTCCCAAGTCTCATCCTGTACCCGCCCATGCTCCCATAGCACTCATACCAGAGGAACAGACTGGCCATGGAGAAACTTTGTACTCTGACCAACAATCTGGATAGGATGCTCATCGAATGAGGCGTCCACCTCTAACTCAACCTCCTCAGGTTGAGAAACATGATATGGGTCTGATAAGTAACATCGGAGTTGAAAACGTGGAAGATATCATGCATATCCCGGTACCTCTGAGGTAAATGCAATCGATAGGAAACCGACCCAAGTCTCTCCAACACCTCAAATGGACCAACATACCTTGGTGGAAACTTACCCTATCTCCTAATCCTTTTGTTCCCCAACCTCAGTGTGACATGAAAGAAAACATGATCCCCGACCTCGAACTCCATAGGTCATCTTTTCCGATCTGCATAAGATTTATGTCGAGACTGTGCAGTAGTCATCCTCTTCTGAATCACCTCTATCTAATCTGTGGTCTCTTGGACAAGACGAGTTCCCTGCATAGCTTCCTCTCCTGCCTCCATCCAGCATAAGGGTGATCGACATGGCCTACTGTACAAAGCCTCATAAGGTGTCATCTGAATAGTTTCTTGAAAACTATTGTGGTAGGAAAACTCCACAAGGGGTATGTGTTTCTCTCAAGAACCTCCAAAATCTAGGATGCATGCTCGAAGCATGTCCTCAAGCACCTGAATCTTACGTTCGGACTGACCATCTTTCTAGGGGTGGTAAGCTGTACTCAGAAGCACCTCTATACCCAAGGCCTTCTGCAAACCCTGCCAGACCCGAGAAGTAAAACATGCATCCCTGTCTGAGACAATGGAGTGTGGAACCCCATGTAAACGTACAATCTCTCAGACATAAAATCTTCCCAGGTCATCAAAACTGAAGGTTTACTTGATCAGAAAGAGGTGAGAAACCTTCATGAGTCTATCAATGACAGTCCAAACTACAACATTCCCTTGAGGAGACCTCAGAAGACCTATCACAAAATCCATCGCGACATCATTCCACTTCCACTCAGGAATGGGTAACTTCTGCAAAATCTCTACTGGTCGCTGATGCTCTGCCTTCACCTACTGATAGGTAAAACACATCATCATGAAACCAGCAATATCTCTCTTCATACCTAGCCACCAATACTGATGGTGTAGATCACGATACATCTTGGTGACACCAGGATGAACTGCACAAACTGAGGAATAAAAGTCCCGCATCAGCTCCTCATGCATGTCTGCTGACACCCATACACTCCCATGGAAACACAAGATCTCATCCTCGCCTATGGTATATCCAAGAATATGGTCCTTTCCAAACACGATTTCCGGTTGGACTAGGCCTTCAGAATCTGATAGCGGCCTCATTCACACTCGATAAAGAAGAGTATAGGTAACAGCTACAGAAGAAAGAAACATTTTTCCCTGCCTATCATGAACCTCCAAATGCATCTCAGAGAACAGAGTCATAAGCTGCCACTCACTGCTGGCTTCCTGGACTACCTGTATCTAATTCCTCTTGCTCAACACATTAGCCACTGCTTTGCCTTTCCTCGATGTGTAGGAAAGCTCAAAGTCAAAGGACTAAATATATTCAACCCACCTTTGTTGTCTCAAATTCATGTCACACTGAGTGAAGATATACTTGAGACTTTTGTGTTTGGTGAAAACCAAAAAATGATCTCCCATAAGGAAATGTCTCCAATAGTGTAAGGCATGAACAACTACATCCATCTCAAGATCGTGCGTCAGGTAATTTTTTTCATGTGGCCTCAACTGCCGAGACCCGAATGCAACAACCTTTTCCCCCTGCACAAGTACTGCTCTAAACCCGATACCTAATGCATCACAGTACATCGTATAGATCTTTCCCGGCTCTAGAAAAACTAGTATTGGTGCTGAAGTAAACCTCCATTTCAGCTTCTAAAAGGTTGACTCACAAGAATATGACCATAAGAACTTTTCACCCTTCTTAGTCAGGCCCGTTAGTGGCACTGCTAAGCATGAAAAGTTCTGTATGAAATGCATGTACTATCCAACCAGCCCTAGAAAACTTCATACCTCCAAGAAATTATTTAGATGCTCCTAGGAAACTACAGCTCTTACTTTCTCTGGGTCTACTAATAATTTAGTCTCCAAGATAACATGACCCAAGAAGTGAATCTGGTTTATCCAAAAGTGGCATTTTGAGAGCTTAGCATATAACTGATGCTCTCTCAGTGTACTCAAAATGATCTCAAGATGGGTAGCATGGTCATGTGGAGTGTGAGACTACACCAAGATATCTTCCACAAAGACCACCATGAGGGGATCCAATGTAACACCCCAAGCTTCCATGGTACGCTTCTCTTTGAATAATACAATAGCGTGTGTTGTACGCAACTTCGAGTTCTAACACACACCACAACCAATCAAACTAGCCGTTATGAATAGTAATACACAATTTTTAAAATTTTATAAATTTTATATTTCAAAATGGACTTCATTTTTGGATTCGAAATATTGAAATTAGCTTAGGGTGACTTTTTGGTATTTTTCTGAAAACATTCAATTTTTGATGAATAGTGAAAAAAAACTGAGTTATAGTTTAAAACCGATTTTTTATTTAAATAATTATTTATTTTATTTAAATATAATTAAGGTAAAAATAGATACATAATACCAATATAAGTTAAATGTAATTCATTGGAGTTATTTTAGAATAATTTTAGATATATAAAAATTTTATTGAACTTTTCACCGTCTTTTACGCACCTCCTAGGAGAATTTAAAAATTCATATAAAACATAATTTTACCACTTCTGTGAGTGGAATTTTGAAAATCCAAGAGACATGGTTAATATCAAGGAGTAAAATGTGGTTTAATTAGATAAAAATATTTTTTGGTGAATAGTAACTTTTTACTTTTATTTACCACGATGAAAAGTAAATATGGTAATTAAGGGTAAAAATGATATTAATATTACCCTAAAACATGTCCTAAATCTATTGGAAAAGTGTATCTCGACCAAAAACAACCTTAGGAATAACATATTATCATTTAGGTCCACTTGGATTAGATTAGGACATTTATTATTATTTAATTCAAAGAAGAGTTAAAAGAGTTAAAATAAAATTTTAATAACTAAAACATTTTTAATATAGGGTTATACATAAGATAAATTAGATTATAAATATTAATTAGAAAGCTAAAAATATTTCCTACATAATAGTATTTTATTTATAATTTTTAGACATTAAATAATTTAATTTATTTATGACACAATGATGATGCAGTAATTACTTTATTAGTGAAATATTAACATAATTGATATTATAAATATCAAAATAAATGTAATTTGAGACTTTTTATGAATTAAACTAATTTTATAGGTTAATATGACATATTATGATCGGTTATATAAATTTTATTTTAAGTAATAATGATGTTATAAAATTATTAAATACAAAATACCCAATAGTGTCAAAATTGACATAAAAGATTTTTTAAAACAAATATTATATTATTAATTGATATTATATTCCTAAAAATCTATGGTTCGCTCAAAAGAATTATATCATGATAGGTTTGTTATTAATGGACCACTTGGGGGTCTCTTGGATGTATATAGTATGTTTATTAACTATATAATATAAAAATACAAAGAGACATGGTAATTGTCAAACTATTTAACTAAGAGTTAAATAAAAATAATAAGGTTAATATAGTGACCCAAACCTGTCTAAAATATATTGGTTGAAAGGATTTAGACCCATTACCCACATTAACCTTTAAATAATCCACTTTGGAGCCATAAGAAACCGAATATGAATTTATTATAAAATAATATTTCTAGCTTTTCCAAAGGTACTCCTCACCCCTCTTATAAAAGGGCACTCTTTCTTCTCTCTAATTTACAACTTCAAAGCCTTTTGGATCGGCCAAACCCTGCCCAAATATTCTCTCAACTTCCCTCACTCAGACATAGATGCCTTATTTTGATCATAAATCCAACTTAAGGATCCCTTTTGATCAAATGAACAGGAAGAACCCGATTAAGAGGTAATGTTTTCACCACCCTCTTTCAAGTTATTTTCTTCTTCAACTTATTCTTTCTTTGTTATTACAATTCTAAAATAATAACTCCAGTATCTTATATATAATTTGATGTTATTATAAATATGGTAAGACCATATTCATTATTCTATCCATCCTTTTAATGACATGTCACCATACACACGTACGTACAACTTACCGTCTCCACATCGCGGTGTAATTGTTATTCAAAATATTATTATTTGGATGGGTATAATAATGATGTGAAATTAATGTAAATAATAAATATAACATTATAATGATTATTTATATATGATATACCATCCAATTATATATTATTTTAATACCAAATAATGATATTGTCACTCGTGCGTACGTACGGACTACCGTCTCCACGAACACGATGAGATTCATTCCCCATTGTATCCATTCAAGTCTAATTTTCATTTGATGATTAAAATAATGTTTAAGAACTTTATATCATTCTGGATATGAATAATATACATCCCATCCATAAAAAATATGGCTCACATAACAAATAATATAAATAAATACGAATCCGTTAACACCAGAAATGATGATAATACTAAGATATTATTAACAAATAAATGTTAAAAGATCATATATGATATAATATTAATGTATATGATTCTTTGATAATTTAGTAACAATTATTTCACGATTATACAGGAGGTTAACCTACACTCAACCAAGGAAAAGTACAAGGTAATGGTTTATTTCACAATCTCTTCATTATCTGAGGTTGTTTATACCTAATTATCTATTGGGACCTCTTTATCATCCACATCCATGTTTCTTAAAAATCTATTTCAAAAAATTCTTACTATTTTATAGAATATGGGTTAAAGTCATTTATACCCCTGTTTAACTTTTTATAAGATGTTTATAAGGTAATCTTTCTGTCGTTTTCCAAACAAGGTCCTTTTAACCTTTTCGACAAAATTAAGGTAAGAATGTATTTTTTAACTTATACGGAGGGTGCGGCTATTTTCAACCGTTATAAACTCGTCAAAGATTCCCTTAAAAGATTATTAGAATATTTTCAAAGTAAATGTTTTATTTTATAATTATGTAACTCTTTAATGATTTCAAAATACAAAGAGATATTTTCTCTAAAAAGAGTTTTGATTTCATCTATGTCAACATCATTTGATGGATTTTAAGTTTATTTGGAGTTGATTTATTATGTTACAAAACTTCCATATTGTATTGAAGGTTTTGTGATATGTTTGACTGTGGATGTGCTATTTTTATACCATTCATGATTTATGGTTAAAGTATTGACATTTAGTATGCTAGTTTTAATACGAATGTTTTTTATATGTTTAAACCTTTTCATATGAAGAATGTATTGAAATTAGTAAGTAATGGGTGGAGCCCGCTATAGCTCTTCGATGCTTCGGTATGTCTCATGAGACAACTATATGTGGAATTGGCCGAGGCCCTTTCCCATTTTGATTTATGGTTTTGGCCGAGTCCTTAATAATTTTTAGACGTCTTGGATGAGGTCTTGACAAAATGTTTCAGAATGTCTGACATTATACATTCCATCATTATGGAAATAATATTGATGGTTTATGTGGTCATTTGACTAGTAGAATAACCATGATTATGTTTTATTGTGGCATTATTTACTCAGCTCATATTCTTTCCATACAAGTATTCATGTTTATTATTGGTAAAGGCATGTGGTTTCAATTATTTACCATGCTTAATATTTATGTCATTTTCTGCTGTATTAATTACCCTTACTGAGCGTTTGAGATCAACCCTTTCTTATGTTTCATTTTCCCAAGATATGAAGAAGTTAGTTATGAGTGACCAGCAGGCATAATCTTGGAGGCTTAGATGTTTCTAATGAAATATATTTGTGTTGTATTTATTTTCAAGTTGTAAAGTTAAACTTATATATGAATCTTGTTTCCAATAATACTAAACTGATAGGTATTTCAAGACATTATTTCCTTCTAATCATGCCAATGTTATGTAATAATGCACCGACTCTGGGTAACTGGGGTCGGGGCGTTATAGTTGGTATTAGAGGAAGTTTAGTACAAACCTTGGAAACTAGATTTAGATAAACTCTGATTAGAGTATATAGACCTAAGATGGACTTTGAGGATTAGTGTAGAAGAACTTCATAGAATTTTGGTATTGTAGATATTTTGTGAGTTTTCTAAGCAATACATCCTTGTCTGGATACGAGCAGGTAGAGGTGGCTCTGGCACAGATGTACCTAGGTGTAAAACCCGAAAACACCGCTTTGATCTAGACTCGAATGGGAACTGGTGCACGACAACGAGCCTTGCTGCACTCTTGGTTACCACACTCCCACGGGATATGATTAGGATAATTCTCATTTTATTTACAAACCATTATGAAGGATTTATGAGTATATACTTCTTCAAAGAAAACTTTATTATGATTATGGATTATATCCATCAACTGTTCAATTTATGTTAAGTATTTTACAAGTTTTTATTTATGTATTGCGATTGATAAACTAATCTAGTGTATGCCATTGTTTAGAAATGGCGCCTAGTGGAAGAAATGGAAACCTTATCAATGCACTCACTCCATGTAGGGATTTCCCTCCTCAAGATAATTATAGTGGAGCTGTTGATGCAACTGGTGCTGATCACCTAATCACCATACTAGGACAACTCACTCAGGTTATGAATAATAACCTTACCCGTATGGAGCACCCTGATCCATAGCATGGAGGATCAATGTTAGATTGCTTCATGAGGAAACAACCACCAACATTAAATGGGAGTAAAAAACCCTTAGTAGTTGAACAATTGATAAATTATTTAGAGAAAATATTCCATGCCTTGGGGAGTAGTGAAAGGGAAAAAGTTATAATGGCAGTTTTCTGCCTCATTGGAGATGCTGATCAGTGGTGGTCGTTGATTCAAAACAAGAAGGAAGATGATGAAGCATAAAATATGGAATAGAGGGAGTTCAAAGATCTGTTTTTAGAAAAATACTTTCCTTGTGACCATCAAGAAGATATGGAAAGGCAATTTCTGAGTCTGAGACAAAAGGAGGATGAGAATGTCGCAAAGTATGAGGCTAACTTTATAAGGTTAGAAAGGTATAATTCAGATTATATACGTAACCCAAGAAGTAATATTGATCGTTTCTTTGATGCGTTAAAACCATTTCTCCATCGATCATTGGTCTCACAATCCTTCTCGTCATACGAAGATATTGTCTCGTGTGATATCAAGATAGAAAAAGAATTCTCTAAGTCTTATGACTTTAAATCAAAGCAATAGAAGAAGAGATCTGTTGAACACTCTGGGAAAGTAAATAAGGAAACAGGGAAGAAGGGAAGAATTGAATTTCCACCTTGTGATAATTGCAGAAAGAAGAACCCTGGTGCCTGTCTAAAAGGAAAAGGAGTATGCTACAAATGTGGACAGAAAGGCCATCTAGCTAGTGATTGTAAAGGAAAGAAAGATGCTACCAATGTTCAATGCTACAATTTTAGGGATATGGGACATTATGAAAATGAATGTCCTATGTGTCAGGGAAACTTACCTCAGAAAAGGCCTAGAGACCAAGTCCAAGCTTATGAAACCACTACTGCTGAGGTTTAATCCACGAAAGACGTGGTGGAGGGTAATTTAATGGTTTCCTCAAGTTTAGAAAAAGCTTTATTTGATTCTGGATCATTGCATTGTTTCATATCTTCCCAGTTTTCTAAGAAAATAAGATGTTTATTATTTGATTTAACAAGGTATTTTTTAGTCAAAACTTCTAAGTGAAGTATCATTATAAAAAAATTTTGCGAATCATTCTACATTAGAGAACATAAATGTTCTTTATCTGTGGATCTCATCGTCATACCTATGATTTAATTTGATATAATTCTCAGTATGGATTGGCTTTCAGACCATGATGCAAAAATTTATTGTAAGAAGAAGGAGGTAACTATTTTTGATGATGATGATAAAGAACACCTTATTTTTAGAGAATAATCGTCACCCCCTAATTCTTACCTAGATCAACCCCCAGCAGCTCAACTAAATTCAATTATTGGGGAGGAAGAGAATGAAATAACTATGGGTGAGGAATGGAATGTTCAAATAGAGGATGTACCTATTGTGAGAGAATATGCTGATGTGGTTCCGGAAGATTTACCTGGACATCCTCTAGAACGAGAAATTGAGTTTTCCATTGATTTAATTCCTAGTTCAAGGACTATATCAAAGACCCCTTATAAAATGGCCACTGTGGAATTAGTTGAACTAAATAAACAACTAGAGGAATTGATTAATAAAGTATTTATTCACCCTAGTTTTTCTCCATGAGGATCCCCTATCCTTTTTGTTAAAAAGAAAGATGGATCTATGAGGTTATATATTGACTACAGGGAAATAAATGCCATAACAATAAAGAACAAGTATCCCCTACCTCACATTGATGATTTATTTGATCAACTACATGGATCTAAATACATTTCAAAGATTGATCTTTGATCTAGATACCATCAGTTGTGTGTGCAGAAGGAAGACATTCTGAAGACAACATTTCGAACCAGGTACGGGCATTACGAGTTTACAGTAATGCCTTTTGTATTGACTAATGCACCATCTATATTCATGGATCTAATGAATAGAGTTTTCAAGGAATATCTCAATGATTTTTTGGTGTTATTGATTAATGATATCTTGGTATACTCCAAAAGCTATGAGGATCATGAAAATCACATTCGCATTATCCTGAAGACTCTAAGAAGACATGAATTATATGGGAAATTTAGTAAGTGTGAATTCTGGCTTCAGGAGATTTCTTTTCTTGTCCATATTGTCTCTATGGATGGAATCTCTGTTGATCCTTCTAAGACAAGAGAAATCCAAGAATGTCCTGCAACGACGAGTTTAACTGAGGTACAAAGTTTTATTGGTTCAGAAGGTTATTATTGACGTTTCGTCCAGAACTTTTCCCGATTGGCTAAACCATTAATGAAGCTCACACATAAAGGGGTTAAATTTTTTTGGAAAAAAGAGTGTGAAGAATGTTTTGAAGAACTGAAGAGAATATTAGTCAATGCTCCTATATTGACTCTACCATCGAGGAATGATGGCTTCGTTATTTATAGTGATGCATCGAAGAAAGGACTTGGTTGTGTCCTTATGCAGAATGATAGAGTTATCGCCTATACATCACAAAAGATGAAAAATAATGAGAAAAACTATCCTACTCAAGATCTTGAGTTAGCTGCTGTAATATTTTCTTTGAAGATATGGATACATTATCTCTATGTTGAAAAATATGAGATTTATACTGATCACAAGAGGTTGATGTATATTTTCTCACAAAAAGAACTCAACATGAGGCAAAGGAGATGGCTTGAACTACTCAAAAATTATGATTGTATGATACACTTCCACCTGGGGAAGGAAAATAAGGTGGATGATGCTTTGAGAAGAGATCATGGAGTTTTGAATATGATGACATTTGAAAGGGATCTTATTTTCATGGATCTAGTGAAGATGGATACGGGAATTACCATGGAAGGTGAAACGTCGATACTTTTTCAAATGGTTGCCAAACCATATTTACTAGAAAAGATAAAGAGTTCTCAAACCAGTGATGAAGTGTTTAAAAAGAAGATTAAAGATGTGAATGATGGGATATTGAGAGACTTTGTGTATGAAGAAGGAATTTTGAAATTTGGGAAGAGAATTTGTGTTCCTGATATACCTAATATAAAAAGGGAATTGTTAGATGATACTCATAGTTCCGATTTCTCTATACACCTTGGAAGCACCAAAATGTATAGATATTTGAAAGAACATTTTTGGTGGGACAACATGAAGAGGGATATTGCTGATTTTGTGTCAAGATGTATGGTTTGTCAACAAGTGAAAGCTGGAAGGCAACAACCTAGAGGAGTCATGCAACCTCTTCCCATACTAGAGTGGAAATGGGATAATATTACGATGGAATTTATCATGGGACTATCAAAGACTCCTAGAAATAATGATGCAATATGGGTCATTGTTGATCGTCTTACCAAGTCAACACATTTTCTTGCTATAAGGGAAGATTTATCACTCGAACACCTAACAAGACTATATATTAATGAATTTGTGAGGCTTCATGGAGTACCCCTATCTATTGTTTCTGATCATGATCCCTGTATTACTTCAAGATTCTGGAAAAGTATTCAGAAATCCCTGGATATTGAACTTCGTTTGAGCACTTCTTACCACCCCCAAACTGATGGACAATTAGAACGGACTATTCAAACCTTAGAAGACATGTTGAGATCAGACTCACTTGACTTTCTGGGTATGTGGGATCAATATTTACCTATGGTAGAGTTTTCCTATGACAATAGCTTCCATTTGAGTATTCAGATGGCTCCATATGAAGTGTTATATGGAAAGAGATGTCGCACACCAACCTGTTGGGATGACGTTGGTGAAAGAAAACTTGTAGGCCCGGAACTGGTGGAGGAAATGATGGAAAAGGTGAAGGTAATCCAAAACCACATCAAAGCACCTCAAAGTAGGTAGAAGAGCTATGTCAATAACCGAAGGAAGGATTTGGAATTTCATGTAGGAGATCATGTTTTCTTGAAGGTATCTCCATGGAAGTGAGTTATACGTTTCGGTAAGAAAGGTAAATTGAGTCCTAGGTACATAGAACCATTCGAAATTCTAGAATGAATTGGGGTTGTAGCTTATCGTTTGGAAATACTGCCAATTCTTTCCAAAGTTCACGATGTGTTCCACGTATCACTGTTGAGAAAATACATGCCTGACCCAACGCATGTACTCAATTATGAGGAATTAGAACTGGAACCTGATATGTCTTATTGCGAGGAGCCCGTCAGGATTCTTGATACAAGAGAACAAGTGCTGAGAAACTGGACGACTTGTCTAGTTAAAGTTCTATGGAGAAACCATAAGATGGAAGATGCAACGTAGGAACCCGAGGAACTTATGATGAAGAACCACCCGAGTCTTTTTATGCAATAATATTCTAGAAATTTCGAGGAAGAAATTATTTTAAGGAGGGGAGAATGTAACACCCCAAGCTTCCATGGTACGCTTCTCTTTGAATAATACAGTAGGGTGTGTTGTATGCAACTTCGAGTTCTAACACACACCACAACCAATCAAACTAGCTGTTATAAATAGTAATACCCACTTTTTGAAATTTTATAAATTTTATCTTTCAAAATGGACTTCATTTTTGGATTCAGAATATCTAAATTTGCTTAGGGTGAATTTTTGGTATTTTTCTGAAAACATTGAATTTTTGATGAATAGTGAAACACACTGAGTTATAGTTTAAAACCAAATTTTTATTTAAATAATTATTTATTTTATTAAAATTTAATTAAGGTCAAAATAGATACATAATACCTATATAAGTTCAATGTAATTAATTGGATTTAGTTTAGAATAATTTTTGATATATAAAACTTTTATTGAACTTTTCATTGTCTTTTACCCACCTCCTAGGAGAATTAAAAAATTCACATAAAACTTAATTTTACCGATTATTTGAGTGGAATTTAGAAAATACAAGAGACATAGTTAATATAAAGGAGTAAAATGTGGTTCAATAAGATAAAAATAATTTTTGGTGAATAGTAACTTTTTTACTTTTATTTACCACTGTTAAAAGTAAATAGGGTAATTAAGGGTACAAATGATATTAATATTACCCTAACACATGTCCTAATTCTATTGGACAAGTGTATCTCGACCAAAAACAACCTTAGGAATAAAATATTATCATTTAGGTCCACTTGGATTAGATTAGGACATTTATTATTATTTAATTCAAAGAAGAGTTAAAAGAGTTAAAATCTATGTTTAATAACTAAAACATTTTTAATATAGAGTTATACATAAGATAAATTCAATTATAAAAATTCATTATAAAGATAAAAATATTTCCCACATAATGGTATTTTATTTATAATTTTTAAACATTAAATAATTTAATTTATTTATGACACAATGATGATGCTGTAATTTCCATATTAGTGCAATATTAAAATAATTGATATTATAAATATCAAAATAAATGTCATTTGAGACTTTTTATGAATTCAACTAATTTTATAGGTTAATATGATATATTAGGATCTGTTGTATAAATTTTATTCGAAGTAATAATGCAGTTATGAAATTATCAAAAACAAAATACCCAATAGAGTCAAAATTGACATAAAAGAGTTTTAAAAACAAATATTATATTATTAATTGATATTCTATTCCTAAAAATATAAGTTTTGGACAAAAGGACTTATATCATTATTGGTGTATCATTAATGGACCACTTGGGGGTCTCTTGGATGTATATAGTAAGTTTATTAACTATATAATATAAAAATACAAAGAGACATGGTAAATGTCAAACTATTTAACTAAGAGTTAAATATAAATGATAAGGTTAATATAGTGACCCAAACCTGTCCAAAATCTATTGGTTGAAAGGATTTAGACCCATCCCCACCTTAAACTTTAAATAATTTACTTTGGATCCATTATAAACCAAATATTAATTTTTTATAAAATAATATTTCTAGCTTTTCCAAAGGTTCCCCTCACCCCTCTTATAAAAGGGCTCTCCCCCTTCTCTCTAATTTACACCTTAAAAGTCTTTAGGATCAGCCAACCCCTACACAAATATTTTCTCTACTTTCCTCACTTCGACCTAGAGGCCTTAGTTTGATTAGAAATCAAACCTAAGGAGCCCTTTTGATCAAATCAAAAGGAAGAACCTGATTAAGAGGTAATGTTTTCACCACCCTCTTTCAAGTTCCTTTCTTCTTCAACTTCTTCTTTCTTTGTTATTACCATTATAAAATAATAAATCCAGTTTCTTATATATACTGTGATGTTATTATAAATATGGTACAATCATATTAAGTATTCAATCCATCCTTTGAATGACATGTCACCATACGTGCGTACGTACGGCTTACCGTCTCCACGTCGTGGTGTAATTGTTATTCAAAACATTATTATTTGGATGGGTATAATAATGATGTGTAATTCAAGTAAATAATAAATATAACATGATAATAATTATATAAATATGATATAACATCCAATTATATATTATTTTAATACCAAAATAATGATATTGTCGCTCGTGCGTACGTACAGACTACCGTCTCCACGAACGCGATGAGATTCATTCCCCATCGTATCCATTCAAGTATAATTTTCATTTGATGATTAAAAATAATTTTTAAAGACTTTATATAATTATGGATATGAATAATATACATCCCATCCATAAAATATATGGCTCACATAACAAAGAATATAAAGAAAGACAAATCCGTTAACACCCGAAATGATGATAATACTAAGATATTATTATCAAATCAATGTTAAAAGATCATATATGATATCATATTAATGTATATGATTCTTGTATAATTTAGTAACAATTATTTCACCATTATACAGGAGGTTAACCTACCCTCAACAAAGGAAAAGTACAAGTTAAGGGTTTATTTCACAATCTCTTCATTATTTGAGGTTGTTTATACATAATTATCTACTGGGAACTCTTTATCATCCACATCCATGTTTCTTAAAAATGTTTTTCAAAACATTATTACTATTTTAAAGAATATGGGTTAAATTAATTTATACCCTTGTTTGACTTTTTATAAGATGTTTATAATGGAATCTTTACATCATTTTCCAAACAAGGTCCTTTTTAACCTTTTTGACAAAATTAAGGTAAGAATGTCTTTTTTAACTTATACAGTTTGTGCAGCTATTTTCTAATGTTATAAACTTTTCGAAGATTCCCTTACAATCTTATAAGAATATTTTCAAAGTAAATGTTTTATTTTATAATTATGTAACTCTTAAATGATTTCAAAATACAAAGAGATATTTCTATAAAAAGAGTTTTGATTTCATCTATGTCAACATCCTTTGATGGATTTTAAGTTTATTTGGAGTTGATTTATTATGATACAAAACTTCCATATTGTATTGAAGGTTTTGTGATATGTTTGACTGTGGATATTCTATTTTTATATCATTCATGATTTATGGTTAAAGTATTGACATTTCTTATTCTAATTTTAATATGAATGTTTATGATATGTTTAAAACTTTTCATATGAAGAATGTATTGGACTTAGTAAGTTACGGGTGGAGCCTGCTATAGCTCATCGATGCATCGGTAGGTATAATGAGACAACTAGACATGGAATTGGATGACACCCTTTCCCATTTTTATTTATCGTTTTGGCCGAGGCATTAATCATTTTTAGACATCTTGGCCGAGGCCTTGACAAAATGTTTCAGAATTTCTAGCATTATACATTCCCTCATTATGGAAATAATATTGATGGTTCATGTGGTCATTTAACTAGTAGAATACCCATGATTATGTTTTATTATGGAATTATTTACTCTGCTCATATTCTTTCCATAAAAGTATTCATGTTCATTATTGGTAAAGGTATGTGGTTTCAATTATTTACCATGCTTAATATTTATGTCATTTTCCACTGTATTACTTACCCTTACTGAGTGTTTGAGCTCACCCCTTTCTTATGTTTCATTTTCCCAGGATATGAATAAGTTAGTTTTGAGTGACCAGCAGGAATAATCTAGGAGGCTTGGATGTTTCTAAGGAAATATATTTGTGTTGTATTTCTTTTCAAGTTTTAAAGTTAAACTTATGTATGCATATTGTTTCCAATAATACTAAATAGACTGGTCTTTCGAGACATGATTTCATTATGATCATTCCAATGTTATATAATAATGCACTGAATCTGGGTAACTGGGGTCGGGGTGTTACATCCAATTATGGATGGAACACTCGGTTCATCAGTTCCATGAAAACTGCAGGTGAGTTCGTGAGACCGAATGGCATAACCACATACTCGTATAGACCCTTCAATAAGATGTAAGAGGTATATAAAATGGTATAACAAGAAACTGATGATAACCGGACCTCAATTAAATCTTTGAGAACACACGGGCTCTTTGAAGCAGGTCAAAGAGATCACCAATCCTTCGTAAGGGATATCAGTTCTTGACCTTCAACTGTTTCAACTTCCGATAATCCACACAAAGTCGGAGAGTACCGTCCGCCTTCTTCGCAAACAGGATAGGAGAACACCAAGGAGAAGGAATAAGTTGGATAAAACCCTTTTCCTGTAACTCCTCCAACTTCCTCTTGATCTCCTTTAACTTCGGTGTAGCCATCCTGTAATGAGGAATGGAAACCAGTGCCGCTCCTGGAACAAGATCAATAGAAAAGTCTACCTCTCACTCCAGAGGAAAACATGAAAATTCCTCTGGATAAAAATACCTGAAACTATCCACCACTAGAGGAAAGTCCATATGAGAAGTCCCCTAGTCATCCAGATATAGACTAGAAATCTGAGTTGTAACTCTTCCCAACTCATGATGCTCGGGTGCTTCTCTGATCACCTGGACATCCCATTGGCCGTTATAAAAAAATCTTCCGCCCTCCGGTGATGTGAAACTCACCCAACTGAGATAACAATTGATAATATCCTAGAAGGGAACTAAAAAGTACATTATGAGAATGAAATCATATTTGTCATATCTGAGACATAGAGGTCCCATAAGAACTGACACCCACCAACCTCAAGAGGTCACTCGTTGCACTGACATACACTAGTCGTTCTTATCCCCAATGGTGTGTCCAACATCGAGACATGAACATAAGTAAAGATACAGATCCCAAGGCTCTCCACAATGGCAATAGATATAAAGTTGTGGGAAGCCCCTGTATTGAAAAGAGAAGAAGGTAAAACTACAGAAACTAAGATCGTACCTTGAACTATAGAGTGTCTGGGATCCTGCTCTTGCTGGGTCTGCTCCACTGCAAATGTCTGGCCTATACTGTGGCCCTGTGACCCTACCTTCCCACTCTAAGATGATCCACCATGATTTCACAATAATCATGGTGATTTTCTACCTCATACACGCCCTCCACCTTATCCTAAATGGAAAAAAAACTCCAGTTCCTAGACTGAGGAGAAACTGGTGGTGCTGCTCTAGAATGAGGAGTCATAGAAGAACCCCTGTCACCAGCTGCTGATGAAAATATCTGACAGAATCATTGAAGGTGAACCATCTTTCCACATGATCAGCACTCCACTGTGTCTCTTGGGAAATGTGGCCTCGTATGCCTACTATTTCCACACTGGTAGCACACCACCTATCTACCAGAAGATATGTCCCACCTCCTCGGATCTCCGCACATAGACTCCCTACAGTACTTCCTACTGTCAGTAGGAGAGATACTAACTCCAGATATCGAGCCACCCTGGCTTACAACTCCAGAATCCCTCAAACTGTGCTCCTTGATCAGGGCCTGATTGACTATAGAAGTGATGGAAGTTAGACTGAAAGTGTTCACCTGTGATCAAATGTCATGCCTGAGAGAATCCTCAAACTTCTTTGCCAGGAATAACTCATCACCTCTTAGAATGGGAATGAAGTGTTGTAGCTCTGTGAAGCAAGAGAGAATACTCCACAACTGAAAGAGTACCTTGCTCCAGACTCATGAACTCTCAGGCTCGATCTGCCCTCAAAGTCTCCAGATATAAATAATCATAGAAAGCGCACTGGAACACATCCCAAGCCATAACCTACTGGAATCCCACCTGTGAGATAACATCCCACCATCTCTTAGAGGAATCTCGAATCATTTACATAGCAAGATTGAACCTCCTCTATGGAGGCATCTCCAAATGATTGAAGATGGAAAGAATAGCTTCTAACCATGACTCTATAGCCTGAGGTCCTCCTTCCCTAGTGAAAGTGGTAGGATTTTGCTTCTAGAAAACCTGCGTCAGCTCTTCCATAAAAGGGGAAGGATGTGGTACCCCACGGAAGGTCTGCATGAACCTCATAAAGCCATCTCATAACTATGCAGTGGAACCTGTTTCCTGAATGATGGATGGTTCCAAGACTATCACAACTAAAGGATTTGCTGGAAGTCCTCGATCAGCCATGTCCGATGTCTGATCGCTACCCAGTAGCTGGCAGACAACCATAGGACGTCTCGGTGGCATGACTCTGGAAGGTCAAGTGCACACCTTAGGTCAAGATTATCAAGGACTAAAAATTTGAAGAGTAAGGAGGGAACATGAGAGAAAAAGAATTCAATTTTTTCAAAACATAGATACATGGTGTGTTTATTTCCTACACGACGTGTTTCTTTAAGCCTCTCAAATTGATGTGTACTCCTACCACAATTGGTCATGTAACACCCCAAAACATGGCGTGTTGTCCAAACACACAGTGTGTACTTGAATTCTCCTTCCCTGCTCGAGTTCTTCTACACGACTAAGCCACACGATTCTCCTAGAACAAGACTACACAGTGTGTTAGTGCCAGACACGGCGTGTACTTGACAAAGTTCACCAACCCATGTTGTTAGTGACTTGGCCAGATACACGGCTCACACTACACGGCATGTTCTAGAAGGACACGACATGTATTACAGAAGACTCAACCGACCCGTGTTGTTAGTGACACATCTGGTTACATGGTTCTACAACATGGCTTGTACATCTGGTACATGGCATGTCCTACCAAAGATTTCCAAACCTCATGTCCCTTCCCACACAGACTGAGACACAGTTATCTACAACACAGCGTGTACATACATTACACGACATTAACTTAAGAAAAAAAGTTTCTTCCCAAAAAAAAGAACACATGGCATGTATTTAAAACTACACAGCTTGTATTCTGGGTTTTTCCGAACAGTAAGCCTCAGAAACTACTCCAGAGCCTAGAAAAACACTAAAACGAACATTAAAGTGCCAAATTCTAATCCATGAGGGCCCATACTCCCCACGAATCAAATATTGGAATCTCTTACATATTATATACAATAAAAACAAGGTAACGATACACCAAATTCTGATCTATGAGGGCCCATAACACCTCAAGAACCAAATTTTGGCATTCATTCAATCAAAACCTTACACAATCAACACCCTATTAAACAACATGCATTTTATCAAGGCATATATCACAACATCATGCATATCTAGCACAAAATCTATCACAACAGCATGCAATCGCTAATGCGCCCTAAATGGAATGGCAAGAATCCATGACATGTGATTCCTAGAAAGTGTCTATATGATGCATGGGATGGCATACCCTCATCTCATCAGATTGAAACAGAAATAGAACCTCAGTAATATCAACAATAACAACACAAAGCATGTGAATCATCTAATGGTGAAATCAAATCAACTGTAAAATTTCAAAACCAGAAAATTGCAATAAACGAGGTAAATTGGCTTTTCCCTATACATGGGTTAGCTACTTCTAGGAACAACTTATTACCAAGTATTTATTTCCATCCTATCCTTGACTGTTTGCTCCAAATTGTAAGTCAAGGAGAAAAGAATTCCTCTGATACCACTTTGTAACATCCTGGTTCTGGAAGCCACCCAGAGACGCCCCCGTACCCGGTTGGTCACATGGCCTCAAGTGCATTTACCCTAATGCCAGAGGCTGTTGACTAGCAGCCAGGGCCTTGGGTGTGATAGTGGGGAAACCATGCCCTAATTGGCAGAGTAACACAGTGGAAGAGAAATAGATAAAAATAGAAGAGTAGTGTAATTCCATACAACAGTGAACATCAGAAGACTGAAAGTAATATGCAACTTGAGAATATATATAATGATGCATGATACGTATGTCTAGGAAAGTATCCAAACACGTCATAATGTTGAAATATAATACGAAACCAATGTAAAGGAAAATAGTAAACAACTCTACAGCATCAGAAGCCAAATATTGGTCCCATGCTCTCTAACTCCAAAGCAGTCAAGTATCTGAAGTAGAAGGGCGCTTACCCTTATCTATACCTTTAACAATATAATCTGTTGGGGCCCAAAAGAATGGTACAAACAGGGTGTGAGACTAAATCCCAGGAGGCAACCACCACGAGATCTCTGCCTAACAGTCAGTGAATATATGGTAGGAAATAATTAAAATGAAGCAGTAAACAAGGAAGTAATCAGTAGTAAACAATCCACAGTTTCAAAGAATTCAGTTATACATATCAAGAAACAGGTAATCAATGTAGGTAAACACAAACAGGTAACCCATTTAGAAGTACCCACAACCTAACCCTCTGGTTCAACCAAACAAGACAAGAAACCCTTTGGCCAGTACACTTAGTCTAACCCCTCTGGTTCAGCTTAAGCAGAGACTCTCTGAGGAAGAACTAACAAAAAATTCCTCTTATAGTCTCGTATCGGTAACTAAAGGCGCTCTGGGGAAGCACTTACGTCACATTCCCACTGTGGCCCACGTTGAGGAACTAAAGACACTTTGAGGAAGCACTTATGTCAATTCCCCCTACGGTCTCAAATCGTAACAGTAAAATAAACACTCTGGAGAAGCCCTTATGTCCATTCTCCCTATGGTCTACTACACCAGGTTCCCACAGCCCTGTGTAAGTCAATTGAGCATAGTAATGCAATACGTCCAAAGTAAACCTCAAAAACTATTTGACTAACAGTCTATAGTATAACAACATGTTAGATAACAAACACTCTATCCTACAATACTAGGCATGGGAAAATCAACAAGGTAGCCTAACAGGCTAAGCCTGACCAAGCGTTCAAAATAAGGCATGCATGGTAAACACTTCAAAAGCCAAACAATTAACCCTATTTACATTCAATCAACCTTTACTCAAGCATACAAGCATAACAGGCTATTAACATGGCTAAAATAGTAAACACGCAATACCCCATTAAAGGGTGTTGGTTAAATTGCACATATAACTCAAAGACTTTCACAGGAAAGTCACAAACCACCTACCTCGGTGTTGCATGATCATCAACGTGAACCTCAAGCCTTGAATAGCCCAAGAACACTATAGATCTACAAAACATCTAAAACATTCAATCAAGGATAACTTTTGAAAGAGGAGGAATCAAGAAATGAATCTCTAGAAGAAGGGAGAGCTTTTCGAGGTGATCCCAACACAATCAACGACAGTCGATTCAGGGAACAGACGCTCGATCGGGGGCTCAGAGAAGGATCACAGTCGCACCCTTTCACTCAGACAAACCTGACCTAGGAGGGATTTATACCAAGTAGACGAGACCTCGGTGAGTTTAATGAAAAAGAAATAAAGTACACATAGTTTACTTTATAAGTACACAGCGTGGGCTTGCCTTCACCGACCACCATATTAGGCAGTCTCCAGGTCATCACACATAGCCATGTGCATGGACGTTACATGGAAAATACCCGGATACCCACGGTAACTGAGTACATGGTGTATACTTATAAATTACACGACATGTACTTAAGAAATTTCCAGAAGATTCTCTTTTCCTAAAAACACAAGAAAAAGGAAAACATACCTAAAAAGAAGATCCGGGTTCTTACATGGGTGATAAGCCATGATCCAGTATGTTGATGTTCTTTCTATTTAATCATCAAATATGAAGTGGTTTTCAATATTTAGGATGGAGCCACACTTTTCTGAAATGATCTTATGGTTCATGATTAATTAATGATGATTAATCACTATTATGACCCATGGTTTCTAAAATGATAATTTTTTATGCAGTGACTCTTGTTAATGATCTATGACATGTTGGGTATGAAAGTCATAAGTTATATTAACAATCAATTAATTTTATACGTATCTTATTCATTAATAAGATTACACATTAATATCTTCTATATTTACCTGTAATGAGAACCTGAGTTCACCCTTTATTATGTTTCCTTACACATGTTATAAAAAGGATTAGTTTTAAAATGTGTAATTGGATTAATATGTGGGAAGATAATTATAGGAGATTTTGATGATCCTTCATGATTTAAGATGACTATATTTCCAGTATCCAAGGACACTAAAATATTATTGCACTCAGGGGAATGTTTATACCAAAAAGGTTGGGGGAAATCCCCTTTATTAAAAAAGGAAATGAAAATAGCAAACCATTTTGAAGTGGGATAATAGAAAACCTACTACAAGACTGTAGGCCCAAAGGCATAGAGACTTAAAATTCATTAGCCTAAGATCTCGGTGGGAAAAAATCCAAAAAAAAAAACTAAAGCCCATTATAAAATCAAGGCACAAATCCCCAACAAATCAAGAACCCATTAACACAAAAAAAATCCAAACCTGAAGTCAAGAAACCTGGGTAAATTGCACTGACCCAACACCACCACGCCGAAGCATATCCTACACGAAGGTCCTTTTCCATTCTGTTCACCACCAGTTCCCTTTGTCACTACCTGTGGACTGGTGTTGCCTCCTCCAAGCTACCTGAACTGCATAAAATGTCGTCGCCTTCTCCCCTAGTCAAATCCAAATTGTTCTCACCCATCGTTCATGCCACATGGCCACCAAACACCACCAAAATCCACATATCTACATATATATTAATAGAGTATCGAGTCCCCAGTGAGAGTTGTTCTCTCAAAACCCCTATCTAAACTAGGAATGTATTTGAGGAATATATCTCCAATGAGGACCATCTCTGTGGTTGATGAGGGCCCGTAAGAGACCAGTAAACCATCGCATTGTTGCGTCACTACCAAGACCGCAGATCTACCACCACCGCCTGCCACTAAACCGAAACCTGTTGCATATCTATACCAACCACATTCATATAAATGGGAATTCATACAAGATGAATTCTTTCCACCACCAAGTGAAGAAATAATCATTGCCTATCTGATATCCAGTCACTATCACTGAAGCTGAGGCCGCCGATTTCCTAAGTTGCTACCAAGCTGCGGCCGAATCCGCATCCTCTTCCAATCTCAGGTGCTTGTTTATAAAACTTATTTAATATTAATCTAAAAAATTTGATATTTATGTTTTAAAATAAATTTTCATGAAAATAAATCCATTGAGAGAGGTTAAAAGATATATATCTTTCTCCTCCCCTCATCTCTCAATCCATCTATAAAAACCTTGACCCTAGTAGCCTCGAGCTGGTGGTTACATTTTCACATTGGCACAGGATATAAGAAATAAAATTCCAAAGGACCAAATGGTTTAGTAGTCATAGTAAACTAGACCCATAATTGAAATTAACATTAAATTTAAGAAACATAAAATACATAATGTATTTTCCTTAAGAAGACCATTATAATAATAACAAAACACTACCATGCATCCTATAGATAACGAAACATACAAAAAGGGTGGACTCAAATGCTCCATAATGGTATAAATATAGAGTAATATATCTTGAATAAATAATAATAAGAAATATTTAATGGAAAGAAACTAAAACACATCTCATTTAAACAATTAATTGAATATAATATGGGAGGAATAAAGGATGGTCAAATATTCAATATAAAAAAATATCTGATTTAAAAATACATAAACAGATATTATAACTAATAAAATAATCACATGGAAATTAAAAAAATATTTCATAATTTTTTAATGAATAACTCCAAACATCCTAAATATATAGATGAGGCCTCTTCCATGAAATAATGAAAATACTGTGAAGGCCTTATGTCATAACATCTGAATAATTCGGCAAGGCCTCGACTAAAACAAAAGATAGTTTGTCTCAAGGGACCTAATGATGATTCAAGGGGATATATAAGGCCAAAAAAGTCAAATAATATTTCATATTTATTATACATATGAATTAATAATACAACCGAATCAAAACACCTTAATAAAATCAATAAATTTCTGTATTGAAAGAAATAGTCATATAAAATATCAATACTTTCCCCAGTCTGAATGACAGTAAATCATATAAATAAATATGATGAATGGTATCATTATAGTCAATAATAAACAAAATATTTAAAAATTTATGATTAAATTTATGTAAATACTTTAAATAGATTACTATAATATTTCTTGATGAAAAGAATGCACATAAGAAATATTTTTTTAAATATAAGAACTGTAAATGTAATAAAGAAATATTTTTTATTGAAAATAATCTTGTATAAATTTAAATAGAGAATTATATAATTTAGTTTCCAATATTTAATGAAATTTAGTTCATGCCAAATATTTTAATAAATTATTACTTTCACACTTTTTTATAAAAATTCAAAAAGAACCATGTTCAAAAAACTATAGGAAGATTCATTTTAAAACATTTTTTAAATACTAAAACAATGGTAAAAGTGACCTTAAAAAATGGATAAAATTAAAAAAATTGAAAAAATTATTATAAAACATAGACATGTAAGAGAAATATCCTCAGTTGAGATGTAAAAATATATAATATCAAATAATGATGAGATTGTGAAATAATCTCTTACCACTCAGGCATCTTTTGAATTGAATGCCCCAAGAAATAAATAACATCAAATGAAACATTGAATGACATGGATAAAAATATAGTAGTGATATAACATATTTATGGGTTAGTATATTCACAAAAAAAATGAATAAGTGGTGAATATTGAATATGTCTCATAGATGTAAAAGAGAGATGAGAAACCCTTACCTTAGGCCTGACTGCCTTTATACAAGATGGAACCCCTTGTATAATAAAAATAGATTTATGATAAATATATTAAATAACTATTATAAAATATATTATACCATATATGATTTAATCATATCATTTTATCACTTATTATTTAATCAATTTTTTTATTAAAACCACTATTATGGGTGATATTTGCTTTGTTCTTCACATATGCTTATGATTTGTAGTTTAGAACCTTATAATTTTATTTTGGTTCCATATTGTACAAAAAAAATTATCATGATATAAATATCATATATATTAATTATATAAATGTTTTTATCCATTCATAAATTTTAGGGAAACAAATTTGAATTAAACTGTTCCTGGAGACCATAGGTGGAACGTACGCAAGAATGATGTTTTCATTTTTATACCATTGGAATGAAAGAAAAGTAACTAATAATTCACCCCTTAAAAATTAATTATCATATCATATATATCATACATATTCCGAAATATATATCCTTTATACCTTCTGAGTGAGATATAAATGACAAACTAATGACATCACATTGTAGAGGTGGTAGTCCACATGTACCCATGAGCGACGTTATCATTATCTAATGTTTTTGAAGTTAAGGTAAATATTATATTTTTATTTAATAATAATAATTATTTAATTAATATAAAATACACATAATAAACCCATTATAATAAACATCCATGAATGATGGTGATGGAGAATTAATTGTATGTTTACGTTCAGATGGTAAGTCATACATACGAATGATCGTTACATTCACTTCCCATTTTAATGAATGAGGGTTGATAATTGATGTTTTATAATCATAATAAAATTTAAGTATATTTATAATACTAAAGTTTATATTTTATGAATTATATAATCTATTTAGAGGAATAAAATAAAACTAAAACATAATGTGATTGGTTAAGGCGATTACATATTTTTTGAGACGACTCCCTTAGATATCTTATTAAGGGATATAGGGATGGTCTTTTGGGAAGAAAATATATTATTTAATATGTATAAGTAATTTTATGGATTATTTTGGCATTATAAGGGAAATATATAAGGATCCATGTTGTTTAGATAAGTGAGAGATAAGGTAACCTTTTATAATTGAAGTGAGGGGTACTGTTGAAATTTCACAAAATATTAAAATATAGTAAAACTTATCTTGCAAAAAATGACTTAATATGGAAAATAAATGATTAGGGGATGAATTTTTTGGCCATATCATATCCACTTTTTCCTTATTTATGATTTTTTTGTTTTTTAAATTACTTAATAAAATATTATTTTCATAATATATCATTATTATTAATCTTGACACCATTCATTATGTTGAAATCAATAAAATAAATTAAGTAATATAAATTTTATCAAAATCATTTAATTATTCCATAACATGTCATTTTCATCTATAATTTTTTTGATAATAATATTTACTTCAAATTGTAATACTTTTAATATTCTTAACATCATTTGTTTTAATTTTTTTATTAATTGAATAATAAATGTGTCAACATTCTGTAAGCATTTAAGGTACTTATTTCTTCACTAAATATAATATTGATAAATATTTCTTATTTATAAATACTATTTATAGTCAAACATATACTTTTTTAAAACCCATATTTAAAATAAGAGTGTGACATGTTTGATTTTTCTTTAAATATAATACCATAATGGTCATTATTTCCCCCAAATATCTAAAAAAATTCCATATAACAAAATATTGAATGATTATAGACGAAATAGACTCGTCTGATAAGATCATGTAATGTGTTATATTCATTCTATAGTCCTTATTATTTCATTTTTAACTAAAATTTCCTAATTTACCCATACCATGGTAAAAAATTACTATAATTACTATTCATAGTGAAAAAATGAATCTATTTAACAAATATACACCCATTGATTCCAAAAATGGAATTTAGTTTTCATGAGTCAAATCAAATAAGTTTCATAATTTAATATAATATTAATCCCATAAAACGCAATAAAAATTTTTTTCTTGAAAAATGTGTTTTGAAGCCCAAAAATGTACTTATATGCTAATAAGGTAAAATCATGAGTATATTTTAATTAATTAGAATATATATAAATAAATATTAATTAAGTAACTTTATGATAAAATTAAAATCATAAAGCTACTTTTTAATATAATTAAATTGATAGTTTTAAAAAAAATATGTAATGTTCTATATTCAGTGGAAAAGCAATATTTTGAGAAAAAATTCCAAAAAATCACCCAAAAATAATTTAAATTTGATGATTCAAAAAATGATATTATTTTAATAAAATAAAAATTATTTAATTTTTAGATATTTATTATCAAATTCCAATATGAAAATAAGCACAACCCATTTTTGAGGAAAATGTATTTTTTAATCATAATATAATATCAAAAAATATTTATTACTTATTTCATAAAAATTATTCAATGCATCTATAAATATTTGGTACAATATATATATATATATATATCATAATTTGGATAATACTATTTATACCCTCCAATTCAATGGCTAGGTTATAACTTTCATATTTAAATAATAGTATTTTTGGGTTCTTTTATTCTTGGTGTTGTGTGTTGTACACATTATAACACATTGTGTTCTTTTAAAATACTCGGGTACTACATTATACGCTCCTTCAATAAATTTAATACATGAAATTTTATCTTTTTATAAAAAATAATGGGTTTGAATCTTGAACATACCTTTGTAGAAAAATGACATCATAAAAACGGTTAATAAAGCCTCCTATTAAAAAGAGGGAAAAGGAAATACAAAGGTCACTATAAAATAAGTTATCATAAAAAAAGAACATTGGTGGGAATTGAAAATATGGAAACATGATAGAAAAATAATTTATAAGGATTAATAGAGAGTGATAGAGATCATTGTAATGAGAAAGTTATCCATCACAAAACTTTAAATTTGTTATGAGTTAAAAGGTGATTGATATCTTAATAATAATAGTGAAAAATATAAGGTTTTAAATCTCAATGCCATTTTTCCTAAACACAAGTGACCATTTTTATAAATAGATAAAGAAATAATGTAAATAAACTTACATGAATTATTCCATGTTGTAAGAATAATCTCATCCTTTTGTTGATCATCGATTTATTTCGAGTTCATCTATTACATCAGGAAACAGATATTCAAGATGAATTTTTCACTCTTAAAGCACATTCAATGTATCAAATGACCTATAGATCATTCATTTAGACTCTAAATATTTTCCAAAACCTAAATGGACGACATAGGTTATCCACAATGATAAATCATACTTTAAATGTAACCAATAATATCCATGCTCAACTTAATCCATTCTATAAGTAGTCAATCCTACTACTCCTATAAAATATTTACAACCATATTAAAAATCAAAAAATATGATCAAGAATTTATCCATAGACAATATAAAGCATTTCATATTTTCACATTCCAAATATTTTAATACCTTGATCACATATACTAAGAACTGGAATAATTATACAACCTTAATAATAAGATGCATGCTTCCAAGAATTAACATACTCTTTAATCCTTAAATAAAATATGAGATAATCAGAAATAAAAAATTTCACTAAACTACATTATGAACTAAATTTTTATCACTAACCATTTTCATAGTCATAGCTAAAATATATAATTTACATCTATAATGCCAATTAACTCAGAATTTTGATCATATTGAGGGTTATCATTAACTTATTCATGTATTCTCCAAAAATATCACCTAACCCCAAATCAATTTTCATGTTTATAGGTACCATTAAAAATATCCTTTAAATACTTAATTAAAAACTAGTTTTGTAAAATCCTTATAAATTTCATATTTTTTATAATAAAAATATCATTGATAAAATACATCTATAATTAAGGAATCCAAATAATAAATAAAAAATATCATTTCCCATCAACTGTAATAATAGCATAAGCATGACCTTGATCCATCTTCTTCAAAGATATATTCTCTTGATATTTGGGGAAATAATTTTTATAACACACCATCTCTTTATAGTTAAAATTTATAACATCAGAGGCTTGTTTTTTACCCATTCATTGACATGATTTATGGAATTTCTCCCCACACATGAAGAAAATTCCCATTCCCTTCAATCATGTACAAGGGTGTTTCATTACACCATAATCACATGAGGGAAAATCCTTTTTTCCCTTCTTCCCCTTAACCATTTTTTATCTTCCATACTTTTCTTCTATTATTTTATTGTAAAGACATAAGACATGGTGAATTCATTCTATGTATTAATATAATCTGATACTATATCCTCATATCCTGATAATTTTTTGAGAATAGTTCCCTTTGAAGGACTTTATTTATCCCATAAAAGAAATGGTGAAAATTTCTCTTAGGATATTCTACATAGTCCATAGTATGATCTTCTAACCTTATAAATATGGCTCCACACATAGAAAAACATTTCCTCATCCATTTGTCTCAGACACAAGAATTGTCTCTCCATATGTATTTGTTATTCCCGAGGAAAATATTTTTCAAATAGATTTTTCTTAAAATCATTCCATTCGTTTCTTGATATTTCTCCACAACCTTAGTGATTTTAATCAATGGTCATTATTTATTTTCATCGCCTGAGAGATAAAAAACTATTTTTAAAACCTTTTCCCATTCATTACATCCTAAATCATGAAATATCTTCTCCAAGGTACTTATCCATTTCCCAGCTATAAATAGATTTATTTTCCTATTCAAAAATAGAGGATTATGATTTATTAAGAAGTATAACATTATTACACTACATGGAGTATTAGGATACAAATATATATGGGAAAGGTTATTTCTCAAAACTCAAGTCATCTATATGAAAATAATTAAAAAAATTTATCACTATATTCAACTCCATCTCCAAGTTCATTATCTTTATTGTGAGGTAAATTCATATATGGACTATGTGCATTGATATGGTTCACTTTCATTCTATTAGGAACCATTTATAGATAGTGGCACACACAAAATTAGATCATAAAATTAAGAATCATAATTTACAATTTCAAAACTATTGAAACAATAGACATAAATTAAAAAAAAACATTTATATCTAATATCAAAATCATATACATTGTTTAATTGATATTTTCATAAAGTCCATTGTACGGTTATGTTCCGTAATATATATTTTTTAGATATTCTTCCTTGTTCTCAACTAAACATCCTATAATTAAAACTATAAATACCATGAACTAGTAGCCTAGATTTGGTGGATACATTGTTATATTGGCACTAGATCTAATAAATCACATCTCAAAGGACCAAAAAGTTTTTTTTCTTGGTAAACTTGATTTATACTTCAAATTCACATTATATTTTAAACATATAAGATAAACAGTGTTTTTTTTGAGAAATATATTATTCCACTTACCATATTCCTTCCTATAAATAACCCAACACATCCTTTCATACTATGGAAAATGAAAAATTAGAAAAGGGTGATCTCAAATGATCAGTATGGGTATGCATATAGTGGAATATATCATGAATAAATAATAAAAACTATATGGAAAGGTAAATAAATGAAACAAATTAAATTTAAACAATAACTTGATCATAACATGAAAGGAATAAAGGATAATCAATTAAGACATATAAATTATCACATTAGCTCGAAACATGTCCATGGATATTCTAACTAATTGAATAATAACATGGATATCAATATAAGATTTCTTAATGATGGAATGAATAATTTTAGACATCTGAAATATATAGTTGATGCCTCATCCAAGACATTAGAAAATATTGTCAAGGCCTTGAGCTATGAAATCTGAATAAATGGGTAAGGCCATCCAAGCTAGTTTATCATATGAGACCTACCACTGCATGGAGGGGCTGTAGTGGTCCCCACCCATAACTTACTATGTTCAATTAATTACTAAAATGAATTAACAAAATAATTGAATCAATATTCATTAATAAAATCAATAGCTAAAAGTATTTAAAGAACTAGTCATATTGAATATCAATCTTTTCCCCATTTAGACTGATCATGAACCATCCAAGTATATTTTATTAAAGGTTAAATTAGAGTACATCCAAAAAATATAATTAAAAATATATGTTGACATAAATTAATGCATCTTAAAAGCATTAGACTAATAGTTCCTAAGGAAAATACACTTTTTTACTTTTAAAATAATTTTTAAAATCTAAAAAATGTGAACATAATAAGGAAATAACTTTCACTGAGAATAACATTTTCAACATGTAAAGAAATGTCCAAATAAATGATTCATCATTAAATAGTTAAATTATTTTCATATCATATATGTTATAAAAACATTCCTTCTATTATTTTGTAAGAAAAATAAAAAAGTACCTTGTTCGGAATATTGTAGGTAGATTTTTTTAAAACAATGTGTAAAAAATAAAAAATGGAAAGAGATATATTAAAAAATATTTGGAGAATACTAAATATACTTTTGAAATTTTTTTTAGAAAAAATATACATTGAATAGAAATATCCCCATTCGGTGCATAAAAATAAACTATCCAAAATAATGATGAGATTGTGAAATAAACCCTTACAACTTGGGTAAATTTTGAATTGTAATCCCTATGAAAGAAATAAAATAAAATGAAACATTAAATAAAATTAAGACAAATATATTAATGAATTAATATATAAAATAGTTTTTATATACACAAAAAACATAATTGGTGAATATGGATTATGTCGCACAAGAGTAAAAGTGATATGATAAATCTTTACCTTAGGCTCGACTTGATTCATACACATCAAATCCTCATATATAATAAATAATAGTAATTCTCCCGTGAAAATTAATGGGACTATTTTTTTTCAAATAATCTGGTTCTGCATCATTCACAAAAATTTAATGTCATTATAGTCAATATAATGCTTAAAATAAAATAATGATAATGAAGTTAGCGGACTGTATGTGACAAATGGAAATGGGGTGAAGACTGATGATTATAGACATGGAACATGGAATGGGAGAGGTGGGTATTAGAGATAGAGATGAAACAAAAACTAAAGGTGGAGGATGAGATGGAGGTAGGAGGCATGATTGAGATAAATTATGGAATGCAAGATAGATATATTTTCATGGTTTATGGATTTTGATTGGAGTCTATGGGCTTGAAATAATGAATATGTAAGGATTATTAGGAAACATGAATGCATGTCATATGGTGTCATTAAAAGATAATTATTATCTAATGAGAAAAATGGATCAGATGATTCATCAATCTGAAAGTTATATTGCATCCCCTTAATAATAGCTGAGGTATTGATCACCAAAATCATATTGATGGGAATAGAGGAGTCCACAATTCTACAATACTCATATTAAAAGACCTTAAATCTCAATAAATGAAGATATCTTGGAACTGCATCGTTATCTGTTAATTTAAACCATATATATATATATATATCTCATTTTCTTTCCAATCACCTCTACTTGAACCCAAAAAGGTAGTTACATAGGAGATTTTAAGTTTACATATGAAAATAAATGTCAAGAAACATTAAATGGAAATGGGATTTGCATCAATGAAGGAGTGTAACTTCCATTAAAAGGTATAACAGTCTGAGATTACTCCATAGAAATGAGAAAGAGTGACATTTCCCCATCATCCAAATGTATACCATCTTCAGTAAATGTTAAGAGAGTTGTGTTGTGGGTTTTAAAGCTTTCATTTACAAAGACCAATCAAGCAGATGCAGAGCCTTCAACCACTTTAGACGACCTGATAACATGAAATTGAATAAAAAATGATGAAGATAGATTCAATATTGATATAACATGAGAATAAATATAACTATTCTATATAAATTACATGATTTATAAAGAATAAGTTCATATAGAATATGTAAACACATAAGTGCATATAGATTCCATAAACCAAAAGTTGTCTTCCTATATTTTGTCTAATAACATTGACATAATCAATGCCTTTGACTAATGGGTGATCTACAATGCTGAGCTCAAGAATGTGAAGAACCAAATGAAAAGGCTAGTCGAGCATGGTTATGAAATGAGAGGAAACATTACTTTGGCATTCAACAACAAAGAGTGAATGAAACATGTCAATACGATGTTCTCAAACTTCAACACAATAGTAGAAAGCATAAATTATATTGGAAAGGGATTGAAAATTTATTCTCAATAAATTAAAATAGTAAACATGAAGTAACATACATTTCAAATAAAAAAAGGTAAAAAAATAAATGAATCATGAAAGTTGAAAAACTCATTCTGGTAGAGTAGATTATGTTTTCCAAAAAACAAAACAGAACCGCATGCTTTCACATACGGTTACATCTGAAAAGAGGTGGGTTTAAAATTAGAAAGTACCTAAAGTTTTTAACAGTATTCAGTGTCTTTTTTGGAGTCAAACAGTCTGGATTATACAGTGTTGGATATATCCTTCATGTAATGGATTGATTTGTTCCTGTAGTAGAGCAACACTGAAGGATTTTAGTTGAGAGTAATATGGTTTCTTGGAGAAGTTAAGTATAGTTGAGTAAATAGTAAATGAAAAATTAGATCACTTTACATGTTATACTCATCATAAAGGGTCTATTTGTTCCTTAAACATGTTCTATCATTATTTCATATAGTCTATAATAAAGGAACAGTTAGTAGTGGAAGTAAAAAAATGTAAATTGTTATTAGAAAATATTAGATTCAATATGGTATTTCCAATACCTTGAAAAAAAAAATCACTGAGTTTCTATCAATTTTGTCTTTTTTTGTTGAATATATCCTTTAAATAGGGATGCAGTTCATGTATTTCTATTTCCATATAGTTTTGAGTCATCGTAACAATTTTTTGGACTTCATCATCAACATAAACTCAATTAACAAATTTCTCTACAGGAATAAATGAATTAAATCAATAGCATTCCAAAAAAATTAACAAATGTAATAATTGGAGGTGAAATATGATGTTTAAGAATTTCCAAATGAGAAGAACAAATGGATTGTATTTTAATCATAAAATTTAAATGGAACTGGAAAAATCATTATTTTCTACTCCAATGATGTAATGAAAATAAAATAAAATGAATGAAAAAAACATATACCTCAGTAGATGATATATTTTTATTTGTTGTAGCAATTCCATATTCCCTATTTCATCTTACTCCTAAACTTATTTGGTTGTGATGTTCCTAGAGAACAAGTGTAAAATAAAAAATGAATATCAATGACTTAGAATAACTTTCAATTTCATTACCTCATAACATCCCCAAGAAATGACTACTATAAAATCAATGTAAGAAACAAACTAATAAAAACAGAAGATAAAACTCCATAAGGAATAGAGTCAAAACAACACTGAAATAGAGTACATATCCATCATGGAGATTTAGGAGAATTAGAAACAAATCAATACAGATGAATGTATTGGAATGGATATCATTGTGATGAACCAATATAGAAGTCATAATCAGATCTACACCTTTTACATACAAAAATGGAGTGAAGGATATTGGTGAATGATATTGATAATTATAGAATGACACATGTCAAGCCGATGTTCTTAGACTTCAACATAATAGTAGAAATCATAAATTATATTGGAACATGATTGAAAATTTATTCTAAAAAAATTGGAATATTAAACATGAAGTAACATACATTTCAAATAATAAAAGGTAAAAAATAAATGAAACATGAAAATTGAAAAACCAATTCTGGTAGAGGTGA
Source organism: Viscum album (assembly GCA_963277665.1). Classification (NCBI taxonomy): domain Eukaryota; kingdom Viridiplantae; phylum Streptophyta; class Magnoliopsida; order Santalales; family Viscaceae; genus Viscum; species Viscum album. The sequence goes on along the minus strand of OY728164.1, from coordinate 1,483,013,542 downwards.
TTATGTTTTAGAAATAAAAAAACAATACTTCATGTTTTCACATATAGTTACATCTAAAAAGAGGTGGGTTTAAAATCAGATAGTAACTAAAGTTTTTAATAGTATTTAGTGTCCCCTTTGGAGTCAAACAGTCTGTATCATGCAATGTTGGATATATCCTACATGTAATGGATTGATCTATTCTTGTAGTAGAGAAACACTGAAGGATGTTGGTTGAGAGTAAAATTGTTTCCTGCAATAGTAGAGTATAGTTGAGAAAATAGTAAATGGAAAATCAATTCACTTTACATACTATACTCATCAGAAAGGGTCTATTTGTTCTTTAAACATGTTCTTACAGAGTTTCATGTAGTCTTTAATAAAGGTACAGTTAGTGGTAGAATTAAAAATGTAAAAGGTTATTAGAAAATTGTAGATTAAATATGGTATTTCCAATACCATGGAAAAACATCACTGAGCTTCAATAAATTTTATCTTTTTGTTGTTTTATATATCCTTTAAATAGGGATTCAGTTCATGGATTGATATTTCCATAGAGTTTTGATGCATTGTAACAATTTGTTGGACTGCATCATCGATATCAAACTCAATCAAATTTTTCTTCTACATTAATAAATGAATTCAATCAATAACATTCCAAAAAAATCGACAAATGTAATAATTGGAGTTAAAATATAATGTTTAAGAATTACCAAATGAGAAGAAAAAATGGAGTGTCTTTTAATCCTACAATTTAAATGCAATTGTAAAATCATTATTGTCTACTCCAATTATGTAATGAAAATAAAAGACAATGAAGGAAAAAAACATATACCTGAGTAGATGATATATTTGTATTTGTTGTAGCAATTCCAGAGTCCCTATTGCAACTTACTTCTAAACATCCTAGGTTGTGATGTTCCTAGAGAACAAGTGTAAAAATGAAAAATTAATATCAATGGAATAGAAGAAATTCCAATTTCATTAACATATAACATCCCCATTACATGACTTATCTAAAATCAATGTGATAAACAAACCAATAAAAACAGAAGATAAAACTCCACAATGAATGCAGTCAAAACAACACCGAAATAGAGTACATATCCATCATGAATATTTAAAAGAAATAAAAACAAATCAATCCAGATGAATGTGTTGGAATGGATTTCATTGTGATGAACCAATATAAGATAGAATAAGTTTCATCACATAACCTAAAACTAACTACACCAAATCAATTTTATTTTAAAAATTAGCATGCATAACCAGGACACACAAATTGAAGTGAAAAGACATGAAGAACACAGAAGCACGACTATGTTTCTTGATCATACTACACAACAAAAAATAATTCATTCAAAAATAAAGTAAAACTATCTGATTGATAAAAAATCATTCCTTGAAATTCTATTAGATATGATATACTTCAGTAGAAGACAAGCCATCAGATGTGTGGGCCTAGGAGTGTCGACCTCACAGAAATTTATTAAAGGTGGCCTTGTGTGGACAATGTAGTGAAGAGAATCAAGGTTTTAGGTTTTGGAATTGGAAAATCATCACATAAATTATGTGTGAACTAGATTTCAGAAAGAAGTGGTGTTTCCACACATAGTCGTAGGTGGAAAACAGAGAAGCTGGTTAGGTGGGTAAGTTGAGGTTAAGGATGATGGTGGAATCTGAATGGTGTTTGGAGGAGTTGTAGAGGATGATGTGGAATACCATGGTGGAAGGAGATGCATGGGATGAGGTCAGAGGTGGATGCAGAGGTGTATTATGACACGACTGGAGAGGAGAGTCGAGGATAGAGATGATGGTATTCAGCGAGAACCCTAAGACCAGTGAGGGAAGTCGCGAGTGGTGGAATCAAAATAGGGTTTGGAGGAGGTATCTAGGATTATGAAGAAAACCTAATGGAAGGAGATGTTGGGGAAGTATTATGAAGAAGAGGTGGAGGCATGGTACCACGTGGCGTAGTTGGAGAGTAGATTTGTCGAGGGAGACAATGATTTTCAACAGGAACCCTAGGAACACTAAATAGAAAACACGAACATGAGCGGGTTAAACTATGGGATTGTAACCCAAACATAATAGAGTAGTGATGCAGTGATTGGATAATGTGACACGTGTGATGGAAACAACCTATATTTATAATAGATATAGATGTCCACAAACCTTCAATTCCATAGCTACTCAAATCACTTACAACTCTCTAATAGCCAATCGAAGATCGCACAAACATGGGATGCTGAATATTAATTCACCTTCATGATTTTGATCGTGATTGAAAATAAAGACCATTCTTTTAATTGAGTATGGTTGTTTTAATCATAAATATTAAGCATTTAATTTTTTTTTACAAAATTCTTGTACCCCCAAAGTTGCTTATAGTTATTCATGTAATAGAAAAATCCAACACAATTAGATATTTTAATGTATTTTTATATATGACACCAACATCTAGACCATGAATATATACATACTAAAAATAAATTAATGTTTCAATACTTATTTAAACCAAGAGTAAACCAAATATATAAACCCCTACCCTTACCCATACTAAACTCATCTGCATCTCATTTTTCATTCCATGAAAACTGCTCTATGTAAAATCAACTCAAACACTCAAAACTATATAATAAAAATCATTTCCACTGAAAAATAAATTCAATCATGATGTATTACCAATTTTTTAATGAAGGCTAGGAGGTTTATTCTAGGGATCAATCTTATGGTATCTATATTTCATGCATTATTAATAGCCATTACCTAGAAACATAAATAATGGAAATAGTTAAATTGATCCAAGGAAACTGTGGTAGAAAAGTAACAACAATACCACAAACAAATCTCCTTTGTAATTCCCATTCCTTATAAAAACTGATGTGCCCAGAAAAATCCCATTGGATTTGTTTCAGATTGAGAGGAAGTGTGATACTTCATTCTTTGGAACTAAAGAAACTTTATGAGAAAATATATTAAAAATTCCATTGCAAGACTAAACTTCCAAAAAAAGAGGTCTATAATTAGGGTTTTCACAATGCACACAGAAAGATTAAATGACACAGAAATGTTAATTGAATGAAATAGAAAAAAATGTAAATTATAGAAATTATGAAAAATAAATATGAAGGAATTGAATTTTTTTTGAAAAGAGCCATACATTACCGGAATTGGAAAATTTAATACAGATATTATGGATTATAATACATGAAAATAGAATTACATTTAGGAATAGAAGATGGATGTTCTTACCTGAAACTGATTAGGAATTGTTTTGCTTTTTTAAACCACTTAATAGTAAATAAGTTCTCCTTTAAAAAATTACTATAATTAAGAAAATAAATATAGGATGGAAATTAGTATAAGGAAAACAATTCATGTTTATCTACTATGAAATGAACAAATCGATAAGTCAATGAACTTACAAATTCTTAGCTTTTCAGTTTAAGAGTGAATGCATAAAAAATGTAATTATGTAATGACAATCCAAGGTTAGGAAAGACAGAGTAGGATGAGATGTTTTCGGATGATCCAAATGAGAAGGAGCCAGAGTAGGTGGAGCAGGAGAATGATTTTTGGGGTAGGGTTATAAGTATTCAATGGTTTTTACGAGGGGGAGAGGACCCTGTAGGTGGAGGAGACATGACTGGAAGAGGCGGAAGTGGAGCATCTGAAGAATGATATGATACTGAAGGAGGGATCCAAAGTGGGAACTGTATGGATGTTGAAATAGTTTTTGAGTGGGAGAGGATCCTGATGTGGAGGAATGTTAGTGGAGGAGGTGGAAGCAGATTAGCTGGTGGATGAGAAAGAGAAAAGGTGGTAACCGAAGCCGGAAGCATAGAGGCGTCAAATTATTTTATGGGAGGGAAACCTAGGAGGTGCTGAGGTGAATCATGATAGGAAGGACAGAAACCCTAAGATGGAACACAGAGGCAATGTAGTGCGGGTGAAATGGGAACGTGGTCGACGGAACTGCATTTGTGGAGTGAGGGATGTATTGAAATTAGGTGACGTGGCTACCTGTTGAAGTGACACGTAAGCTGGAGGAACCCAACATTAGTAGAGATAATAGATATTTTTATGATAAATATATTAATTAACCATAGTAATATATAGTATATCATATATTATATACTTATATCATTTTATAATCCTTTTGTTACAATTTTTTTTATTAAAATCAATGTTTTAGGTGAAATATGTTTAGTTCTTCCCATATGTTTTGGTTTGGTAGTTTTGGACCTTATGAATTAATCAAGGATCTATAATACCATAATTTTAATCATAATATAAATATATTATGTATTAAATATATAATTTTTTTAATCATTCATAAATGTTAGATATAGAAAAATTAATTACACTATTCATGGATTCAGTAGATCGTACATATGCATGAATGTAGTTTTCATTTTATTGGTGGTTGGAATGAATGAATGGTAAATAATAATTTAAAATTTAAAGAATAATTATTATATTATATATGTATATATCATATATATTAATTAAATTTATCCTTTTTACTATCCATGTTAGATAAAAATGAAAAATGAATTACATTACATCATGGAGGTGGTAGTCCACACATACGCACGATCAAAATTATGATAATCCAAAATTGTAGATGGTAAGATTGTTGATATTATATTAAAATTAATAAAGAAAAAATATTTCATAAATATAAAATATAATCATTAATTCCCTCATAATAACCATCCATGAAATGTGGTTGTGGAAAATGAATTGTATCTCTACGTGGATACGGTAATCCATACATATGCATGATAGATTCTTTAACTTACCATTTGATGAAATAAGGTGAATTAATTTAGGTATAAGAATCATTATATAATTTATGAATATTTAGGAAACTAATTTTGTTTTTTATGAATAATATTACATTTTTATAGGAGGTAAATATCAATGAAAATGAATGTCAACAGTTGTGGTGATTACCTCTTCTTTGAGGTGACTCCCTTAGTTCTCCTCTTAAGAAATATAAGGAGGGAATTTTTAGAAGACCAAAACCTCTATAATAAGGATAAGTATGTTTATGAGATAATATTTTAGAGGATCTATGATCTATAAGGATTCATGTGGTTTACTGAAGTGAGGTAGGAGGATGCCTTTTATAATTGAATTGAGAGTAATTTTGGAATTTCACAAAAGATTGAAATATAATAACATTATTCTAGAGAAAAATGCTTCGAAATGGCCTATAAATTCATATGGGATAAAAATTTGAACAATATATTTTCCCCTTTATCACTATTTAATATTTTTTATGATTTATTAATAACTTTTAAAAAAATATATTATTTTTATAAAATATCATTACTATCAATTTTGATACTATTCATTACTTTTACCTTAATGACATCAATAAAAAATTGAACTTTGATAAAAATAATTTAATACACCCCAATAATTGCATTTTCATCTATAATTTTTTTAATCACATTAATTATCTCATATAATAATACTTTTAATATTTTTAATATCATCTGTTTGATTTTTTCATTAATTGAGTAATTTCTGCGTCCGTACTGTGTAAGATTTTAAGGTAATTTTATCATTAATGAAAATTAAAAATAAATTAAAATGACCAATATAAATAATTTATCTTTAATAATACTATTTTTAGTCTAACATATCGTTTGGGCATCCACACATTCAAAATATTATATGTATTAAAATAATGTGTGACATGTTTGGCTTTCAATTGAATATAATATTATAAAGGTTATAATCTCATCTCTATGGCCCAAAAATTTTGTATAACCTAATATTTTATGATTATGTAATAAATAGACTCATTAAATAGGATCATGGAATGTGTTAGAGTCATTTTATAATCCATATCAATTTATTTTTTACCGAAATTAACCGATTTTCCATGTTAGTGGTAATAAAATTACTATAGTTAATATCAATGAAGAAAAAAATTAATAGGGACCTATTAAAAAAATTCAACTAACTTATTATGAAAATACAATCCATTTTTCATGATTCAACTCAATTAAGTGTAAAATTTCAATTTAAAATTAATCTAAAAGAACTCAATGAAAAATATTTTTCCTGAAAATTGTATTTTTAAACCAAAATAAATGAACTTATAACAAAATAAGGTATAATGATGATTAAAATTTAACTAATTATATAATATCTATAAAAATAATTGTTATTATTATTTAATATTAAATTTAATTCATAATGTTACTTTTTAATATAAATAAAATGACGGTTTTATAAAAATCAGTATTTTTCATTAATTACTAGAAAATAAATATTTTTAGAAGAATCAAAAATGTTCACCCTATGATAATATTAATATAATTATTTAAAAAATGATATAGATTTTGTAAATATATATATATATATATATTTATAAATTTATTTTAATATTCACTTATAAAAATAAGAAAACCTGTTTTTGAAGAAAATGAAAATATGAATCATAAAATAACATTACTAAAAATTAAGTACATATTTCATAAGAATTAATAAATGAATTTTTATTGAGAAGGTACTTTATATATATATATATATATTTCATAATTTGGTTAATAATTTTCATACCAACCAATTGAACATCTAGATTATAATAGTCATGTTTAAATGATAATATTTTGGGGTTTGTATAACCTAGTTGTTGTGTATTGTATACACCATCAAACAAAGTGCTATTTTAAAATATTATTTTATTACTTCAATGAGATATAATAAATTGTTATTTCTCCCTTTATAATAATTTTTTTGTGATGAACCATGAATAAAGAGAGTGGATTAGATCGACCATGATAGAACCCAATGATTCTATAATGAAATTACAAGATTGTGGTGCACATGTGGATCAACACTAGAAGGATTATAGAAATAGATTAGTCTGAAAAATGATCAGGTAATGAGATCTATTCCTTAAAATTGTCAATGAAGAAATAAATAGGAATTTAGGTAATTATATATCTTCTTATAAATTAATTTTTAATTACATGTGAAGATCCTCCACTTTTGGATCTTTCATTTTAATCTAGTTTACTACTATAATATTTTCATTGAAAATGAAATTTTGATCATTTAAAGAAATTTTTACAAGTTATTTATTGCTAAAATACAAGCTGGTAAAACCATAAAAGGATTATTCCTCTGTTTTTGGAAAATATATAATGGGAATTCTAAAGTATAAAAGAAAAATTAATGTTTTTAAGAAAAAAATTTATCTAAAAATGATATTTCAATGGGAAATTTAATATTAACAATTAGTTTGCAGTTATCACATATATAAAATTTAAAAAAAATATCTAATTTTTTTGAAATCCATTCAGTTTTTATTCTCTAAAAAATTTATTTCCAAAGTCCAAAATAAATGCTTCCCCCTATTTTTTTTATATATAAAAACCCATCCCCACATTCCTTATTACTCTATAATTCTTTAACATGGTTCACCTCAAATTTTACTAATTAGGAGTCCCTAAATAGTGTTCACAAGTTTATGTGGTGAAAATTATTATTCTTTAATAATATACTTTTCATGGTAAGTAATTCAAATATCCTTTCCAAATATGGGTCTCTATATTTGTGTAATCCATTCCAAGCACTTTTTATTTAAATGAGAAATGTTATTATGATTCATTTTTTTAAATTCTATATTTTTTAATGATATATCATTTTACCTAACATTATACCACCTAAATAAGTCAATATACCTTTTAAAAATCCCTATAATCATAAACTATACTATCAAAATCCCAAAATATTCCATGTATTTCTAGTATTATGAATGAATTATTTCAAAGATGTGGGATTTTAATATAGAATAAATACTAAAATGTATCTAGTGGATCCTATCTTAGGTATTAGGTGAATTTAAAATAATAAAGTAATGTGATGTCCTAGCCTGAGTGCCACGCAAAGGTGATCCGAGCCGGTTCTCCACATGACCTCAGGTGCGCCTCCCCGTACACCAGAGGGTACCGACAAGTAGTGAGGGTCTGGTAAGTCTTTCTGGGGAGAATAAACCCTATTTTATCAGAGTAATCTCTAGAGAAAAATAAAACATACAATAGTTCAAGCATATGTATATAATCAAAACCATACCAATATCACGAGATAACTAAAACAAGAAACATAGTACTCAACTGAAAGAGAAATATGTAATGCAAGTATAAGTGTCAAGTGTCTACAAAAGAACAGATTAAAAGACACTAAATGTAGAGACTCGAAGCTTGACGTACATTGAAATTACATTACTTTTGCGGAATACTTAGTACATAACAACAACACACACACAAGGATCGTAATAGTTTAGTGTCTTTGGAAACTCGGAATATAATCTTCTAATCCTGGTGAAAGATCTTCAACATCTCCCATAAAGATCTTCCTTTTTTTTATACCTAAAAACTTTCTTTATATCCTGGGGAAAATAAAACATAAAAGGGTGAGCTCAAATGCTCAGTAAGGGTAAACAAAAGAAATATCAATCACATCATATACATAAGCACATAACTTTTGAAAATATTAACCTGCAAAAGAGATCATAATTTCATAACATGGGATAAATCATGGCAGTGAAATGTAATCACAATAATCATAACTTAAAACATGAAACTTTGTGGCATACACACATAATCATAGAGAATCATTTCTTGTTAGTCAAGACTCATTTCCAAGACTATCTTAGTGGACAAAGTCCCTTTCTGAACTGAGTCACCTTCGTTTCAGTCCTGTTTCACTGAACCGGTATAACCTACCATTCCAGCCATGTCTATCTCATGATATATAATATATTTACCCAATGCATTGGAGGGAGATATAGGTCACACCCATCTCATAATGATATCATTCTTATGTGTGCCACAAAATCATAAATCATACATCATTACATAACCCATGTAATACAAATGGGAATCTTAAACATCATGACATCATAAAACAATTCATATAAGATAAAGGAATTCGTAAAAATAATTCCATCACAACATAATCAAATCAATGTAATAATAGGGATAAAAACAGAACCCTTTATTATCTTAGATGGAAAATAATTTTGATAAAACTCTTGAACTCCATTCTTGAGGAAAATATCCTTTCTACTTCAAAAACATTTTTCCTTTATTAAAATGTCATAAAATTTTAAACTAAAAGAATTTTATTAAAAATAAACTTGAAAACATGTAAAGGAAGCTTCTTGGAAATAATGTTTTAAAAATACATTCATTCCGTATAAGTTAAAAAAAACATTCTTCGTACTTTGGCCAGAAAAGTCAAAAAGTACCTCGTACGAAAAACGAAAAAAGATTCCTTTCATATCTTTTAATAAAAACTCACCTAAGGGTAAAATTGGATTTAAACTACTGTAAGTGGATGGAAACAATATTACATATTGAGAGAACATGGATGTGGATGATAAAATACACCCCAGTAAATACCAAAGTATAAACAATCTCAGATAAAAATGAGATTGTGATATTTTCCCTTACCTTATGTCCGATTTGCTTCGTAAGTGTACGAACCTCCTGTATAATGATTTAAATAATGTCATTGACTTATTACAGAATCATATTTATTGTTATGATATCATATATGGTTCACTTATGACTTTATATTACCTGTTCTTTTGTAAATTCCATGTTAAAGAGAGTTTTGGGTAAAATTGTTTCATTTGTCGTCCGTGTTTTCACTTGTAATTATTCATATGATTAATTAGATCATGATTACTTAATTCCAGAATATAAAACATGATTTATATATATATATTCAGAATATACATATATATAATAAATTAGTAAATGGAAAGAAATACACCGTTCATGGAGACGGTAGGCCGTACGTACGCATGAATGTTGTTTTCGTTTCCTTATTGAGTTGAATGGAATTAAGTATATGACAAAAATATATACACACATAAATACAGTAGCTTTATAATGTCATATATTTCATTATTATTGCTTATATATACTTTATAATCATTCATAAATGGTTAACATGGAGAATGAATCTCATCGCATCGTGGAGACGGTAGTCCGTACGTACGCACGAGAGATGATATCATTTCCATAATTATTGAATTTAATTGGAGTGGATGATTAAATATATCAGAATCATTATGATGTTATAATAACTATGTATAGTTATTCTTTAGACCATAATACCCATCAATGTAAGGTGTTGGTGGAAAAACAGATTATACTAAAATTGGTTCATACTTATAATAACATATCAGTATATGAGTGATACTGATGTTATTACTTCATAATGAAACAACCTAAGAAGAAGAAGTGGAAGAAGAAATAAAGTTGAAAGAATCGGTATCAGAAATTACCTCTTCTTTGAAGCGCCTCTTTGAGATCTCCTTTTAGGGCACTAAAATTGGTCTTTGAGGAAGACCAGAACCTTTAGGATGTTTCTAGGGAAGTGGAGAAGAGAATTTGGCAGGGTTTGGCCGAGCTTGAAGGCTCAAAGTTGTGTGAGGAAGAGAGGGAGGAGGTGCCCTTTTATAAGGGAGGAGAGGGGCACCTTTGGAATAACTAAAAATATTATATTATTATAAAGTCAAGTTCGGTTTTAAATAGCTCAAAATTGATTTATTTCAAGGCTAAGGTGGTGATGGTTAGAAATCCTGTCATACAATAGAATTTAGACAAGTTTAGGTTCCTATTTTAACCTTATCATTTAGATTTATCATTAAGTTAAATAATTTTACTTTTACCGTGTCTTCTTGTGTTCTTACACTATAAGGATAATAAACTTACTATAAGAAGCCAAACGAACCCCAAGTTGTTTATTATTAATAATTATAACCTTATATAAGTCATTTGGCTTAACCTTAGATTTTTAGGAATAAAATAACAATTAATAATATAATATTTGTTTTAAAAACTATTTTATGTCAATTTTGACACTATTTAGTAAATGATTTTTGTGAGAATCATAACAGAATGATAAGTTATAACAAAGTTAATTAAATCAATACTAACATGTCATATTAACCTATAAAATTAGTGTAATTCATAAAAAGTCTCAAATTATATTTATTTGGGTATTTATAACATCAATTATTCCAATATTTCATTAATAAGATAATTACTGCATCATCGTTGTGTCATAAATAAATTAAATTATTTAATGTCTAAAAATTACAAATAAAATACCATTATGTAGGAAATATTTTTATCTTTATAATGAATATTTATAGTTGAATTTATCTTATGTATAACCCCATATTAAAAATGTTTTAGTAAATAAACTTTGATTTTAACTCTTTTAACCCTTCTTTAAATAAATTAATAATAAATGTCCTAATCTAATCCAAGTGGGCCTAAATGGTCATATTTTATTCCTAAGTTTTTCTTTGGTCGAATTAAACTTGTCCAATAGAATTAGGACATGTGTTAGGGTAATAATAATATCATTTCTACCCTTAATTACCCTATTTACTTTTAACCGTGGTAAAAAAAGTAAAAAGTTACTATTCACCAAAAAATTATTTTCATCTCATTGAACCACATTTTACTTACTGACATCAACCGTGTCTCTATGATTTTTTAAATTCCACTCACAGAAGCGGTAAAATTAAATTTTATGAACAATTCAGTTTTTTTAACTACCACTTAGTGGTTTCACTATTCCTCAAAAATTGAAAGTTTTCCGAAAAATACCAAAAATTAGGCCTAAGATATATTTGATATTATGAACTCAAAAATGATGTCTATTTTACCAAATTCAAAACATATCAGTTTCATTAACTAATTTAAAAATTAATTCCCGTCGTCAAAACAAATAGCGTGTTTTTAAGAGATAATAACTATCAAAAGATTGAAACTTGTTTATAACTGGTTTAAATGTAGAATTACATCCAATGACCAACATTGTATTAAATTGTAAAAATATATTCTAAATATACTTTAAAACCACTCAAATTAACAATTTATCACTATTAATTATTTCGATTAAAAAAGTTGTTTTTAATTAAAATTTAGTAATTTTCACTATTCATCAGAATATGAAAGTTATCCGAAAAGTACCAAAATTTCACCGTAGGCTAAATTCGATACTCCGAATCCAAAAATGAAGTCCATTTTGAGAGATAAAATTTCTAAAATTTTAAAAGGTGGTTATTACTATTCATAACGACTAGTTTTAATAATATATCGTTGTTTAGTGAAACTCGGTATTGCGTACTACACACGCTATCGAGGAAGGTCGCGATTGCGTGTAATAAAAGGAAATTCAAGGATGTGTGTTGTGCAAGCTCCTTTTGGTGTATCGTACAACACAATACATTAATGAAATTAAAAAGAATATTTTTCATAAAATCTCGGGGTGTTACATTCTACCCCCCTTAAAATGAATTTCGCCCTTGAAATTCGTCGGGGTTATAAATGGTTTACTACTCAAAAGTTTCTTTAATAGAAACCCACATCGTAAAAAGGAATACCAAAACCAATCTTTAAAAAAAAGTATGAAACGTAACGGTTACCCAAATAAACTAATCACGGGGTTTCCACATAGATGAAAATATGGATATAGAAGAAAAATCTAACCATCATGTTTTGATGGAGAGTGGTAGAGAACATGGCTATGGAAAAGCCAACAATCACAAATCCATAAATTTGTGACGATCTAAGGTACCATCTGATTAATCAGATATAAGAGCACTAGGACAACATTTTTGGATTTCAAGATCGTTTCCCTAAAGTTGAAGAATTTGAATTAGAATAAATACTTACTTTATTTTGGTACAATCTCACTGTTGTTCGTGCCTTGAACAATTTCCACTTCATCTCTTAAATAAATGAAGTTGAATTTTTTATTCTTGAAGTGTTAGTAGATCATGTGATAGAATGAAGAGTCATTCCATCTGTCTCAAACAAAAGGTTAGCAAAAGTTATTAAATATACATAAGTCATTCTATAGTGAGATTAATCACATATGGTTCCTAAAATGGACTTATACTTCATATATCATACTGATTAATATAATAAACTAGTTTCTACTAAAGAGGGACTTCCTGTAGGCCAGTGGTAGGCGATAAAGGCCAGTCGCACTTCGGTTGTGGGTTCGATTCCCACAGCCTTGTCCGACGTGATGGGTTGTCGGCCGTCCTGCAGGTTGTCATTTTTCTAAAGTTATATTACTATAACATCCCATCAATAATATCGAAAAACGTTTTATCTTAACTTATGTCCAACATAATCCATTCTAAGCTTATCTAAAATACTTCGGTCCAAGCTCATAGTATAAAGAAAATGGTTACTTGAAATGTCACAGAACAATCACGTGAATGCCATCATTTATCCCCCATATATCATAAGATATATCTTACTGGTCAAATTACAAACATGTGAATACCTTAATCATGTATTCTCTTGAAGAATGAATACCCATTGAACCTTAGTGAAAACATTAATGCAGTTAAAAGTTAACACTTTCCACATACCAAAATCCTCAAAATTCTATATACTCAAACCATGATATCACTTAGTCCTTATATCAATCATGAGCTCATGAATACTGTTAAACATTTCATTTTCTCATTTTCCCTTCATTATGCGCATATCATCTTATTTCAAAAAATATCTCAATCACTTTGAATACCACATTAGACCAATACATAAATATTCCAATACTCCATGATACAACATTATTTCGGAATCCCATTACATAATCACTTAATTATTCCACCACATCGTTGTCATATTCAACATCGCCAATAGTGATCGCATGTGACTTCCCTTTGTCCTTTTCCTTTAGCGGTTGCTCATTTCAATCATCACTAACCCTTGGATTAGGGCATTTATTAGCATAATGCCCCATTTCCTTGCACATGAAGCTTTGAATTGTTGGTGGTGCATTCTCTGCAGTGTTTGCTTTATTCACATCATTAGAAACCCTTTTTCCATTACTTCGACACTCAGCTGCTCGATGACCTTCTTTTCCACACTTAAAACATTTTCTAGTCCCTTTAAGACAATCTCCACCATGCTTCTTTCCACACTTTGTGCAAAAGGAAACATTCATCTTCTTTTCACCATTATTCTGAGATTTCTCCTTGAACTCCATCTTTCGTTTCTTGTCAAAACCATAAGATGGATATGTAACAACAACTTCCATTTCTACCTTGATAGCACAACGCACAATTTCTTCATAGCTACTGAAGTCTCTTATAGCTAATGCCCTTCGAAGACTTGGTTTTAAGTGTAACGACCCGAAATTTTGAATAAATCTTGTTTCCTAATTTCATGTGTTATTTTTTTATACTCAAAAAAATGTTTTATTTGATAAACATGATTATAAATAAAATGAGACCATTGGTTTTTGAGTGTTATATGACAATCGGTCAATATGACCACCGTGAACAAAATGTTTTGATTATTGTCTCTAAATTTTAGTAATCTTGGTTAATTATTATAGAAAGAAGATTTGATGGCCTCACCTAGTAGCCTTGGGCCGATCGAAGCCCATCTAACAGAGATTGGGAAGGAGGTAGCACCATTGGGCTTTGCTCTGGACCAAATCCAAGTCGAACTTCATCATGTGAAGCTAGAACGGAATCGCCTTCGCGAGAAGTTCAAACTGATAGAAATTACTACTCGGGCAATGTTGACTGAGCCGCCCCAAAATTCTATCACCCTAGCACACCTTACTCTTAGGTCCTATGCTGGTATTATAAGGGGTTATGTAACGAGACCGTAATTGCCTTGTGTAATCCTTTTTTTAAATAAAAATTTGGATTTCTTCTTATGATGATGTTTATGAATTTTCAAATGACCGGATAAATATTGTATGCATATTTTTGATGAATTTTAGAAAAAGGATATTTTAAAAATGGTTGTGTAAACCTTAAATAATTAAAAATGTGTAATGATTTTCGAAAAATGGTCTTCTACAATTATGTTCAGTACGAAATTTAGAGTCTAATAAGATCAACTTGATTTTTGATGAATAGTAAATTATGAATAGTGATTTTATGATTAGGATTAGTAATATGACCAAATGGATTAGCAATCTCACTTAAAGAAAGTTTTAAAATAATCTAGGCACCTTGATTAAGTAATGTGATTCAATAAAATAGTTAAATAACGGTTTCATTAATTATTATTCAAGTATTAGTTTTTTCGGGTGAATAGTGTTTTTTAATTAAAAATTTAATTAAAAATAATTAGAAAATTATTTTTATAAAAATGACTTTATTTTTGAACTCAGAGCATCGATATTATGTTATGGTAATTTTTGGGGTTTTTTTTCTGAAAAAATGAATTTTCGATGAATAGTGTTTTTATTTAAAAATTAAATTAAAAATATTTAGAAAATTATTTTTATAAAATGGAGTTCATATTTGTAATCAGAGCGTTGATATTTGGTTAAGGTGAAATTTTGGGATTATTCTAAGAAAGTTGAATTTTTGATGAATAGTGAAAATACAGTTTTTAAGTTACGGGTGTTTAATGACATCATTAAATGATGTATTAAGTTTGTAATCAATATGTTCGAATTATTAATAGTGATATAAGGTATGAGGTGTCCCAAGTGGCAAATACCATGGGCAAATACCATGGGCAAGCCCATGGTTTTGCCAAAACCACTAATGAGGTGTCCCTTTGCCATTAATGCGTTGTCCCCTCACTTTCCCTATAAATACCAAGCCATCCTCTCATCCATTCGACTCCCCACTCTTCCAAAACGAAGTTCGGGTCTCATTACCTCCCAAGGAGTCCTCCCAAGGTGCCCCCAAGCCCTCAAGGTCCCAACCTTTGAGGTTTAAGAGTTACATTTTAAGGTAAGGGATCCGACCTCTCTCTTTCTTTTCAAGTAATCTCTTTTATGTCTTTTCTTTTATACTCCATGTTCTTATGTTGGAGGATGTTCTTTTATATTAATCCTACTGCCTATTTCATGTTCATATGATGAGAGACGCCCCCTTGCTCTCATCAATTCGTTTTAAGAATGTTTAAGTGGCGCCGTTAGGCTGCCGAATTTTTAAGGGATTCTTTCACCTTCCTCGTTTTCAAGTTCTATTTTCATTCAAGTCTTTCATGTTTCTTTGTATTATGTTGGGGCATGATCTCTAAATTTATCATACTTATCTTTTATGATCATATGATGAGAGGCCCCATTTTATCTCTTCAATTCAATTTTTTTGAAGTTTTATGTGGCGCCGTTAGGCTGCCGAATTTTTAAGGGATTCTCTCACCCTTCTCTTTTTCAAAGTTCTACTCTCATGTCATGTCTTTCAAGTTAATTTATATTATGTTGGGGTATGATCTCTATATATATCATACTTGACTCTTATGTTCATATGATTAGAGACCCCATTTGATCTCTTCAATTCAGTATTTTGATGTTTTAAGTGGCGCCGTTAGGCTGCTGAATTTTTAAGTGGTTCTTCACCCTTCTCATTTTGAAGTTCTACTTTCATGTGAATTATTTCAAGTTCTTTTTTGTTATATTGGGGTATGATCTCTATATCTATCATAATGGACTCTTATTTTCATATGATTAGAGACCCCATTTGATCGCTTCAATTCAGTATTTTGAAGTTTTAAGTGGCGCTGTTAGGCTGCCGAATTTTTAAGTGGTTCTTCACCCTTCTCGTTTTGAAGATCTACTTTCATGTCAATTCTTTCAAGTTCATTTTTGTTATGTTGGGGAATTATCTCTATATCTATCATACTGAACTCTTATTTTCACATGATGAGAGACCCTATTTGATCTTTTCAAATCGTTTTTGTTGAAGTTTAAGTAACACCGTTAGGCTGTCGAACTTTCATAAGAGAAATCTAATTTTTGTCTTCCTTCCATGTTTTTCATTTCAAATGGTATGTCCTTGAAATTTCATTACCATGATCATGTATCCTTCTTATTCTGTCCATATACTGTTTTATGGGTCATTTATGAATGTTTGACTCATTTTCCATCTCTTTTTAATGTCTTCTAAAACCTCATAACATAGCCGTTATGCTGCAGAATTTCCATCTCAAAATGTCTCTCTCTTTTTCTAAAGTTTTTTAATATTATTAAGTGAATACTCAAAGATCTTTCTTCTAAAGGGGTATTCATATATATACCAAAATGTTCCATTTTAAATTCTGGGATTTACATACATGAGACCCGCTTCCCTTTCCGTGGGTTTAAAGTGCCGTAAAGATCATGTCATTAAAGCAGTTTTTAAAATGTTATGATTATGAAATGAAACCCATTTATTTTATGCTATATGGGTTATTTATGAAATGTTTGATGATGAAATACGTGGATCACATGATAATAAAGACAAATTTAAGGGTGCGCCCTGATAGCGCTCCAATGCATTGGGTAAAGACTTAATCTCTAGAGATGACCATTTTAACGACGCCTTGGTGAATAACCTTGGTAATTTTTAACGACACCTTGGGGATGGACCTTGGTGAAACGAAACGATTGCCAATATTAAATGTTGCAGCCACATCTTAAAGTTATGAAAAAGTTTTATTTTTATTATGATATGCCTCATGATTTCATTTTCATGCCTTAAAGTTCTTTTCATGACTTTATTGATGTATCCCAAGTTCATATGTAAAATGTTTCACTTGTTTCCCTTGCTGGGCCTTCTGCTCACCCTTTCTTTTGATGTATGTCCCCAGGTTATGAGATTCAGTAATGAGCCTAGGGTGAACATGAGGAGAAGCCTTTCAAGTGTTTAAGAAGAATTCTTTATGTTGTTTTCATGTTTTAAGTTCCTGGTTTCCAAGACACTAAACCTTAAAGATCCTCGGTTTTGTAAAATGTAATTAAAGTTTATGTGATAAAAAGGTGGGATGCTATAGTTGGTATCAAAGGATGGTTTAGTTATTTGTGGAAATTAGGATATGAAAACTCTAGGAGGAACCCTATAGAAAAGTTTAATATAGGAAATCTTCCTGGTATTTTGGTGAGTATTGAGTAAGGGGTTGCCAAGCAAATACATCTCTGTCTGGATACGAGCAGGTAGAGGTGGCTCTGGCACAGATGTACATAGGGGTAAAACCTGAAAACACCGCTTTGAGCTAGACTCGAACGGGAACTGGTACACGACAACGGGCCTTGCTGCACTCTTGGTTACGACACTCCCGGGGGATATGCTTTGGTAAATTCATAAGCTTGGTATGAACCATTATTAAAGGAACAAAGATAAAATAAAATAAAGATTCACATAAGAATATATGATCATGGATAACCTAGATGGGAACCTAGGGGATCACAAGTTAGGGTATACTTTTCTTCTACAAGTTATCCTTATATGCTTTAAGTTCCTTTTCATGATTATTGGTTAAGTATTTAAGCCTCTAATTATACTTTATCTTCTTAGTTAATGGTGGGAAATGGAATAACGTGTCCCAACAACCAATGTGATAGGAAATGTGACAATTTCCGTATTAATATGTCAGAGATGATTAGGGGATTAAAAGATGATTATTATTTTGGAAGGCGTTCACTATTTTGGGGACCCTATATGATCGAGGTAAATAGATTACTATAGTATTTTCATTGAGGAGTAAGGTTGACTTATATTTTGAAGAATTGATGAATTTAAGGTGGACTTATAGTAATTTAGGTTACTTTTGGGAATGATTAACCTATCTTGGGTAAAATATGTTTAGGTTAGCTACTTTTGTTATAAGATGTTAGGAGTGGTTGATGTTGTCTGGAGATGAACAATGAAGTTGTTTTGGAAGACTATGTTATCAAATCCTTCTTGTATTTGGGTTTCAATCTTAGTTTGGTTTATTTTGAGGAATTTTAAGGACCGTTATTTATGGAGTGGTCTATGATGAACGTTGGGTAGTACCATGGAACTTTGAAGATTTAAAAGTAGGTTCTATTCCTATGGGATTATTTCTTTTTGAAGAGTTGTTTTACCTTAACCTTTCTATTTTTGGGATAATGTTTAAAGATAGAAGAAATAGATAGTTAATCTTTTATAGATTATGTGATTCTATAGAAGATGATTCTTGTGCTTTTATGAGACCAAGTGTTTTTGAATTCTCATCATTTGGCGAAAAGATTAGTGTTGGTAGGGACTTGTTAAAGGATGAAACTCTACTTGAAGGTAGGTATATTTTCTTATGTTTTTGTTCTATGTAGTAAAAGAAATCCTCAAAATTATGAAAAGAAACGTAAAACAAAAATGTTGTTGGTTTACGTTTCCTACTAGGTAATCAAAGACCGTTTACACACATCATAAGTTTGGGATTTTCTCATGGTTAACTTTCTCCTAATCATGTTCTCTATCACTCTCTCTCAGAACTGACCCTTTGTTTTTTTTCCTCCATGTCCATGTTTTCCTACATGGAACCCGAGTGTGGGTTAACTCGGGTGGCCTTTGTACTTCCTTTTCTTTCTTTTAAAGTAATGGTGTTACTGACTCTTTTTCCGATGTGGGACTTTCAATGAAATTTCAAAACCCAATTTAAAAAAATTGCGAGGACGCAATTTCTTAAGGGGGGAAGATTGTAACGACCCGAAATTTTGAATAAATCTTGTTTCCTAATTTCATGGGTTATTTTTTTATACTCAAAAAAAATGTTTTATTTGATAATCATGATTATAAATAAAATGAGACCATTGGTTTTTGAGTGTTATATGACCATCGGTCAATATGACCACCGTGAACAAAATGTTTTGATTATTGTCTCTAAATTTAAGTAATCTTGGTTAATTATTATAGAAAGAAGATTTGATGGCCTCACCTAGTAGCCTTGGGCCGATCGAAGCCCATCTAACAGAGATTGGGAAGGAGGTAGCACCATTGGGCTTTGCTCTGGACCAAATCCAAGCTGAACTTCATCATGTGAAGCTAGAACGGAATCGCCTTCGCGAGAAGTTCAAACTGATAGAAATTACTACTCGGGCAATGTTGACTGAGCCGCCCCAAAATTCTATCACCCTAGCACACCTTACTCTTAGGTCCTATGCTGGTATTATAAGGGGTTATGTAACGAGACCGTAATTGCCTTGTGTAATCCTTTTTTTAAATAAAAATTTGGATTTCTTCTTATGATGATGTTTATGAATTTTCAAATGACCGGATAAATATTGTATGCATATTTTTGATGAATTTTAGAAAAAGGATATTTTAAAAATGGTTGTGTAAACCTTAAATAATTAAAAATGTGTAATGATTTTCGAAAAATGGTCTTCTACAATTATGTTCAGTACGAAATTTAGAGTCTAATAAGATCAACTTGATTTTTGATGAATAGTAAATTATGAATAGTGATTTTATGATTAGGATTAGTAATATGACCAAATGGATTAGTAATCTCACTTAAAGAAAGTTTTAAAATAATCTAGGCACCTTGATTAAGTAATGTGATTCAATAAAATAGTTAAATAACGGTTTCATTAATTATTATTCAAGTATTAGTTTTTTCGGGTGAATAGTGTTTTTTAATTAAAAATTTAATTAAAAATAATTAGAAAATTATTTTTATAAAAATGACTTTATTTTTGAACTCATAGCATCGATATTATGTTATGGTAATTTTTGGGGTTTTTTCTGAAAAAATGAATTTTCGATGAATAGTGTTTTTATTTAAAAATTAAATTAAAAATATTTAGAAAATTATTTTTATAAAATGGAGTTCATATTTGTAATCAGAGCGTTGATATTTGGTTAAGGTGAAATTTTGGGATTATTCTAAGAAAGTTGAATTTTTGATGAATAGTGAAAATACAGTTTTTAAGTTACGGGTGTTTAATGACATCATTAAATGATGTATTAAGTTTGTAATCAATATGTTCGAATTATTAATAGTGAGATAAGGTATGAGGTGTCCCAAGTGGCAAATACCATGGGAAAATACCATGGGCAAGCCCATGGTTTTGCCAAAACCACTAATGAGGTGTCCCTTTGCCATTAATGCCTTGTCCCCTCACTTTCCCTATAAATACCAAGCCATCCTCTCATCCATTCGACTCCCCACTCTTCCCCAACGAAGTTCCGGTCTCATTACCTCCCAAGGAGTCCTCCCAAGGTGCCCCCAAGCCCTCAAGGTCCCAACCTTTGAGGTTTAAGAGTTACATTTTAAGGTAAGGGATCCGACCTCTCTCTTTCTTTTCAAGTAATCTCTTTTATGTCTTTTCTTTTATACTCCATGTTCTTATGTTGGAGGATGTTCTTTTATATTCATCCTACTGCCTATTTCATGTTCATATGATGAGAGACGCCCCCTTTCTCTCATCAATTCGTTTTAAGAATGTTTAAGTGGCGCCGTTAGGCTGTCGAATTTTTAAGGGATTCTTTCACCTTCCTCGTTTTCAAGTTCTATTTTCATTCAAGTCTTTCATGTTTCTTTGTATTATGTTGGGGCATGATCTCTAAATTTATCATACTTATCTTTTATGATCATATGATGAGAGACCCCATTTTATCTCTTCAATTCAATTTTTTTGAAGTTTTATGTGGCGCCGTTAGGCTGCCGAATTTTTAAGGGATTCTCTCACCCTTCTCTTTTTCAATGTTCTACTCTCATGTCATGTCTTTCAAGTTAATTTCTATTATGTTGGGGTATGATCTCTATATATATCATACTAGACTCTTATGTTCATATGATGAGAGACCCCATTTGATCTCTTCAATTCAGTATTTTGATGTTTTAAGTGGCGCCGTTAGGTTGCTGAATTTTTAAGTGGTTCTTCACCCTTCTCGTTTTGAAGTTCTACTTTCATGTGAATTATTTCAAGTTCTTTTTTGTTATATTGGGGTATGATATCTATATCTATCATACTGGACTCTTATTTTCATATGATTAGAGACCCCATTTGATCGCTTCAATTCAGTATTTTGAAGTTTTAAGTGGCGCTGTTAGGCTGCCGAATTTTTAAGTGGTTCTTCACCCTTCTCGTTTTGAAGATCTACTTTCATGTCAATTCTTTCAAGTTCATTTTTGTTATGTTGGGGAATTATCTCTATATCTATCATACTGAACTCTTATGTTCACATGATGAGAGACCCTATTTTATCTTTTCAAATCGTTTTTGTTGAAGTTTAAGTAACGCCGTTAGGCTGTCGAACTTTCATAAGAGAAATCTAATTTTTGTCTTCCTTCCATGTTTTTCATTTCAAATGGTATGTCCTTGAAATTTCATTACCATGATCATGTATCCTTCTTATTCTGTCCATATACTGTTTTATGGGTCATTTATGAATGTTTGACTCATTTTCCCTCTCTTTTTAATGTCTTCTAAAACCTCATAACATAGCCGTTATGCTGCAGAATTTCCATCTCAAAATGTCTCTCTCTTTTTCTAAAGTTTTTTAATATTATTAAGTGAATACTCAAAGCTATTTCTTCTAAAGGGGTATTCACATATATACCAAAATGTTCCATTTTAAATTCTGGGATTTACATACATGAGACCCGCTTCCCTTTCCGTGGGTTTAAAGTGCCGTAAAGATCATGTCATTAAAGCAGTTTTTAAAATGTTATGATTATGAAATGAAACCCATTTATTTTATGCTATATGGGTTATTTATGAAATGTTTGATGATGATATACGTGGCTCACATGATAATAAAGGAAAATTTAAGGGTGCGCCCTGATAGCGCTCCAATGCATTGGGTAAAGACTTAATCTCTAGAGATGACCATTTTAACGACTCCTTGGTGAATAACCTTGGTAATTTTTAACGACACCTTGGGGATGGACCTTGGTGAAACGAAACGATTGCCAATATTAAATGTTGCAGCCACATCTTCAAGTTATGAAAAAGTTTTATTTTTATTATGATATGCCTCATGATTTCATTTTCATGCCTTAAAGTTCTTTTCATGACTTTATTGATGTATCCCAAGTTCATATGTAAAATGTTTCACTTGTTTCCCTTGCTGGGCCTTCTGCTCACCCTTTCTTTTGATGTATGTCCCCAGGTTATGAGATTCAGTAATGAGCCTAGGGTGAACATGAGGAGAAGCCTTTCAAGTGTTTAAGAAGAATTCTTTATGTTGTTTTCATGTTTTAAGTTCCTGGTTTCCAAGACACTAAACCTTAAAGATCCTCGGTTTTGTAAAATGTAATTAAAGTTTATGTGATAAAAAGGTGGGATGCTATATTAAGCCACTGAAAAATTGATCAACTTTACTTTCAGGTTGGATGATAATGCCAGATGCATACCTTGCAAGTCTTGTAAAATTCCCTTCGTATATACCAACAGATTCATCATCCTTCTGCTTCAGCTCAAGAAACTTCTTTTCTATCTTTGTTCGAAGAATACGAGGGAAGTACTTACTGAAAAACAAGTTCTTGAACTCTTCCCATTCCATGGACTCAATTTCATCTCTTGGCCTCGTATTCTTGATAAGATTCCACCATTGATCAGCTTCACCTTCCAAACGATATACTGCTAAGATGACTTTATCATGTTCAGCACAATGAAGAACTGAAGATATCTTTTCAGTGGTACTGATCCATTGTTCAGCAACAAGTGGATCAGAAGTCCCACTGAAAGAAGGTGGATGTTGCCTCATGAAGGACTCAATAGAATATTGTTCCCTTATCTGCTCATTTGGAAGTCCAGAATGATTCATAGCTTGTGTAATTATAGAAATAAGATTTTGCACTCCATCTCCCATACCATTTATTTGTTCAGGAGGGCAATCATTGCATTGTCCATTGCATTGATCAACACGGTTCCTTTGGGTTCCAGCCATCGTCTAAAACCCAAAAAGAATAGTGTGAGAGGCAAAAATCATGCTATAGAAAACAAAATAATAAAGGGGGAGTACCTTCAATATCTAACATATTAGGTTTAATTCTATGATCGTTAGCGTAATTCTAGTACTATAACCTATACGTATACTTAACCTTAGGGACATCCCTAGACATACCTTAGAAATATCTCTAGGGATCTCACTAACGTTTTCGCATCCTAGTTTCCAAAGGTTGACTAAACCTTTCCTCTGATACCAACTGTAGAGACCCGAAGCTTGACGTACATTGAAATTACATTACTTTTGCGGAATACTTAGTACATAACAACAACACACACACTAGGATCGTAATAGTTTAGTGTCTTTGGAAACTCGGAATATAATCTTCTAATCCTGGTGAAAGATCTTCAACATCTCCCATAAATATCTTCCTTTTTTATACCTAAAACCTTTCCTTATATCCTGGGGAAAAGAAAACATAAAAGGGTGAGCTCAAATGCTCAGTAAGGGTAAACAAAAGAAATATCAATCACATCATATACATAAGCACATAACTTTTAGAAATCTTAACCTGCAAAAGAGATCATAATTTCATAACATGGGATAAATCATGGCAGTGAAATGTAATCACAATAATCATAACATAAAACATGAAACTTTGTGGCATACACACATAATCATAGAGAAACATTTCTTGTTAGTCAAGACTAATTTCCAAGACTATCTTAGTGGACAAAGTCCCTTTCTGAACTGAGTCACCCTCGTTTCAGTCCTGTTTCACTGAACCGGTATAACCTACCATTCCAGCCATGTCTATCTCATGAGATATAAAATCTTTACCCAATGCATTGGAGGGAGATATAGGTCCCACCCATCTCATAATGATACCATTCTTATGTGTGCCACAAAATCATAAATCATACATAATTGCATAACCCATGTAATACAAATGAGAATCTTAAACATCATGACATCATAAAACAATTCATATAAGATAAAGGAATTCGTAAAAATAATTCCATCACAACATAATCAAATCAATGTAATAATAGGGATAAAAACAGAACCCTTTATTATCTTAGATGGAAAATAATTTTGATAAAACTCTTGAACTCCATTCTTGAGGAAAATATCCTTTCTACTTCAAAAACTTTTTGCTTTATTAAAATGTCATAAAATTTTAAACTAAAAGAAGTTGATTAAAAATAAACCTGAAAACATGTAAAGGAATCTTCTTGGAAATAATGTTTTAAAAATCCATTCATGCCGTATAAGTTAAAAAAAACATTCTTCGTACTTTTGTCGGAAAAGTCAAAAAGTACCTCGTACGAAAAATGACAAAAAATTCCTTTCATATCTTTTAATAAAAACTCACCAAAGTGTAAAATTGGATTTAAACTACTGTAAGTGTATGGAAACAATATTACATATTAGGATAACATGGATGTGGATGATAAAATACACCCCAGTAAATACCAAAGTATAAACAATCTCAGATAAAAATGAGATTGTGATATTTTCCCTTACCTTAGGTCCGATTTGCTTCGTAAGTGTCCGAACCTCCTGTATAATGATTTAAATAATGTCATTGACTTATTACAGAATCATATTCATTGTTATGATATCATATATGGTTCACTTATGACTTTATATTACCCGTTCTTTTGTAAATTCCATGTTAAAGAGCATTTTGGGTAAAATTGTTTCATTTGTCGTCCGTGTTTTGACTTGTAATTATTCATATGATTACTTAGATCATGATTACATAATTTCAGAATATAAAACATGATTTATATATATATATATATTCAGAATATACAGATATATAATAAATTAGTAAATGGAAAGAAATACACCGTTCATGGAGACGGTAGGCCGTACGTACGCATGAACGCTGTTTTCGTTTCCTTATTGAGTTGAATGGAATTAAGTAGATGACATAAATATATACACACATAAATAAATTAGATTTATAATGTCATATATTTCATTATTATTTCTTATATATACTTTATAATCACTCTTAAATGGTTAACATGGATAATGAATCTCATCGCGTCGTGGAGACGGTAGTCCGTACGTACGCACGAGCGATGATATCATTTCCATAATTATTGAATTGAATTGGAGTGGATGATACAATATATCAGAATCATTATGATGTTATAATAACTATTTATAGTTATTCTTTACACCATAATACCCATCCATGTAAGTTGTTGGTGGAAAAATAGATTACACCACGGCGTGGAGACGGTATTCTGTACGTACGCACGCGCAGTGATTTCCTTTTCCATAGGATGGATAGATGGTGAAATAGGGATGGTTCATACTTATAATAAAATATCAGTATATGAGTGATACTTATGTTATTACTTCATAATGAAACAACCTAAGAAGAATAAGTGGAAGAAGAAATAAAGTTGAAAGAATCGGTAACGGAAATTACCTCTTCTTTGAAGCGCCTCTTTGAGATCTCCTTTTAGGGAACTAAAAATTGTCTTTGAGGAAGAACAGAACCTCTAGGATGTTTCTAGGGAAGGGGAGAAGAGAATATTTCATGGGTTGGTAGAGCTTGAAGGATAAAAGTTGTGTGAGGAAGAGAGGGAGGAGGTGCCCTTTTATAAGGGAGGAGAGGGGCACCTTTGGAATAACTAAACATATTATTTTATTATAAAGTCAAGTTCGGTTTTAAATAGCTCCAAATTGATTTACTTAGAGGCTAAGGTGGGTATTGTTCGAAATCCTGTCATACAATAGAATTTAGAAAAGTTTAGGTTCCTATTTTAACCTTATCATTTAGATTTAACATTAAGTTAAATAATTTTACTTTTACTGTGTCTTCTTGTGTTCTTACACTATAAGGTTGATAAACTTACTATAAGAAGCCAAACGAACCCTAAGTTGTTTATTATTAATATATATAACCTTATCTATGTCATTTGTCCTAACCTTAGATTTTTAGGAATAAAATAACAATTAATAATATAATATTTGTTTTAAAAACTATTTTATGTCAATTTTGACACTATTTAGTAATTGATTTTTGTGAAAATCATAACAGAATGATAAGTTCGAAAAAAGTTAATTAAATCAATAATAACATGTCATATTAACCTATAAAATTAGTGTAATTCATAAAAAGTCTCAAATTATATTTATTTGGGTATTTATAACGTCAATTATGCCAATATTTCATTAATAAGATAATTACTGCATCATCATTGTGTCATAAATAAATTAAATTATTTAATGTCTAAAAATTACAAATAAAATACCATTATGTAGAAACTCTTTTTATCTTTCTAATTAATATTTATAGTCGAATTTAGCTTATATATAACCCTATATTAAAAATGTTTTAGTAAATAAACTTTGATTTTAACTCTTTTAACCCTTCTTTAAATAAATTAATAATAAATGTCCTAATCTAATTCAAGTGGGCCTAAATGGTCATATTTTATTCCTAAGTTTGTCTTTGGTCGAATTACACTTGTCCAATAGAATTAGTACATGTGTTAGGGTAATAATAATATCATTTCTATCATTAATTACCCTATTTACTTTTAACCGTGGTAAAAAAAGTAAAAAGTTACTATTCACCAAAAAATTATTTTCATCTCATTGAACCACATTTTACTTACTGACATCAACTGTGTCTCTCGGATTTTTGAAATTCCACTCACAGAAGCGGTAAAATTAAGTTTTATGAACAATTCAGTTTTTTTAACTACCACTTAGTGGTTTCACTATTCATCAAAAATTGAAAGTTTTCAGAAAAATACCAAAAATTAGGCCTAAGCTATATTTGATATTATGAACTAAAAAATGATGTCTATTTTACCAAATTCAAAACATATCAGTTGCATTAACTAATTTAAAAATTAATTCCCGTCGTCAAAACAAATAGCGTGTTTTTAAGAGATAATAACTATCAAAAGATTGAAACTTGTTTATAACTGGTTTAAATGTAGAATTACATCCAATGACCAACATTGTATTAAATTGTAAAAATATATTCTAAATATACATTAAAACCACTCAAATTAACAATTTATCACTATTAATTATTTCGATTAAAAAAGTTTTTTTAAATTAAAATTTAGTAATTTTCACTATTCATCAGAATATGAAAGTTATCCAAAAAGTACCAAAATTTCACCTTAGGCTAAATTCGATACTCCGAATCCAAAAATAAAGTCCATTTTGAGAGATAAAATTTCTAAAATTTTAAAAGGTGGTTATTACTATTCATAACGACTAGTTTTAATAATATATCATTGTTTAGTGAAACTCGGTATTGCGTACTACACACGCTATCGAAGAAGGTCGCGATTGCGTGTAATACAAGGCAAGTCAAGGATGTGTGTTGTGCAAGTTTCTTTTGGTGTAGCGTACAACACAATACATTAATGAAATTAAAAAGAATATTTTTCATAAAATCTCGGGGTGTTACACTAAAAATATCAAGTAGATCCCAGACCATGTCCATTTCCCTCATCCATCTCTAATACTAGTCATCAATCTAACCCAGGGATTTTCCATTAACCTGTATTACATAAAAAAAGTCTATTCACGTACCGATCAAGCTTCCCAAATAGGGTGTGAGTAAAACCCAATAGCCCACCACCAACAGTGTCTAAAAAAAATCCAGTCGACAAAAAGTGTATGCAGATGTATAAAGAAAATAATTACAATTCATAATTTAATAGTTATCATACTGTAAATTAATAATTATTAACCACGTTGACTATCAGGGTTGAAAATCTCACACAATCAATTCATAATATTTATGCACATTTTTCTTTAGCGTAGAACTCTATGTATAACACTCAAAATCTTGTCGGCACAGAATGCCATATCTGACACAGAAAATCTTGTCGGTTTAGAATGAAATGTCTAAAACCCAAAATCCCATTTCATATTATTTATCATTAGTGTATAATATCATGTCTAACACCCCAATTCTCAACAATACATATAGATATATCATTAGTGTAGAACACCATGTTTAACACCCAAAATTCTCTTCATGAAGAACCCTATGTCTAACAACCCAAAACCCATTAATTCACTTATATAATTTGTATAAGATGTCATGTATAACACCCCAAATCTCGTTGGTGTAGAACGCCTTGCCTAACACCACAAAACCCGTTCATTTATTTATATCATTGGTGTAGACATCCATGTCTAACACCCAAATCTTGTTCATAAATTAATTAACCAACTCTGTTAATTAATTAAATAACTAATTAACAACATCAATTTACCATTAATTAGTTCTACAATCAATTTACCATTAAAAATATCAATGGGAAATAATTAAGTAACCAATTAATAATTCTTAACCACAAGAAAGTCAACTAGATAATTTACTCAATATTTAATTATCCCAATTCCTCAATCATTTACATTGATAATTAATTCACCAATTAATTATACTTACTTACCATTTCAATAACCCAGTTCAACTATCATGATCCCATCATAATTAATCCTCAAAATTAATTATCATTTTCAACAATCCCTAAATCCCACAAAATCCCAAATTTCATAATTAACTAATTTACCATATTAATTAATTCATTTAAAGATATCAAATGCTAAAAATCCTAAAATCCTATAACTTGTATATATGAGAAGAAATAATGACTATGTGATTTAGAATTTATACCACCCACCTTGATTCGTTGATGGACGTTCGCTAAATGGAAATCCCTAGAATCTGAGTAGCACAATAACATAGATCTAAGTTCCGGATCTAGATCCCTAAATCAAGATAAAATATATCAAGATCTTATCAATATAGATCTAGATCTACAATCCAAGATCTAGATATTACCAATTAGGTTTATATATAAGAAAATAAAGCATAAAATCTACCAAAATATATGGATAAAAAGAAAGAATATATGGATAAAGGTTCCACAATATATCTACGTAGCAAGAGATGAGTGGATCTTTGATTCGGGATTTTAATTTTTAATAATGGAGTTTGAACAGCTTTGGAACCCTCTAGAAAGCTCTGTAATTTCCCAAAACTCATCAAGCCTGAGGCTAGGACAAAATAGTTGTGTTTCAGGGGTTTGGGTGGTTTTAAAATTAAAATTCAGATTAATTAAACTCACACACATGGTCTAGGAACATAGTTTGAAAAACCATGCACCTAACGTGTGAACCTCACTGTCCATGGTTGCATGCTTTCTTAGGTTTGGGCACACCATTTATCAAACTGTGTGCCAACCATGTAGACCTATTTTCTTGGGTTCACATGGTTATCTTGGTTGGATGCATGGTTTACCCAAACTGTACGCAAACCATACACAGACCCATTTTCATAATTTTTATTAAAAATTACACCCAAACACACCCAAATTCATAACTCCAAACAAATACACTTAAATAATAAATAAATTACCAGAATTTTTACTCGATATAACTCCATAAGAAAGTTTGGATATTACATTCTCCCATTTTTATAACAGCTTGTCCTCAAGCTACACTCTCGAACATCTCTAAGATTCTAAGACAAAAATATTGGGACACTGATCCAGCACATCTTCATGCATTTCCCATGTCCCTTCCTATAAACTCCCATGTTTCCATAATACATGAACTATTAGTATGTTATTTCCCCTCAATACATTGTCACTGTGATCCAACACATGTATCAGATTCTCTTCAAAGGAAGTATCTATCTCAAGCTCAATAGCATCCACATCGATCACTTGAGAAGGGTCGGGGTGATACTGCTAAAGTTGTGATACATGAAAAACATCATACAAAGCACTATATTTCTATGGAAGAGCTAATCACTATGCCACTGGCCCGATCCTCTCCACAATATCTAATGGTCCAACAAACCTAGGTACCAGCTTGCCCTGCCTCCGTATCCTGTGGTGACCCAACCTAGGTGACACCCGAAGGAATACATGATCACCCTCTATAAACTCTAGGGGTCATATCAGTCTATCAGCATATGACTTATTTCTACCCTGAGTCATATCCATATGATTCTTAATCATCTATACCTGCTCTAACGTTTCCTGCACGATACTCGGCCTCGACAACTCTGACTCACCAGCCTCTAACCAACATAGCGGTGATATGCATGGTCTACCATAAAAGGACTCATATGGTGATATATATATAGTTTCCTG
The DNA here is from genome assembly GCA_963277665.1 of Viscum album. Taxonomy (NCBI): domain Eukaryota; kingdom Viridiplantae; phylum Streptophyta; class Magnoliopsida; order Santalales; family Viscaceae; genus Viscum; species Viscum album. The sequence continues at coordinate 1,482,982,729 of OY728164.1, read as the reverse complement.
ATAACTATTGTTATAGGAAAACTCCACTAGAGTCATGTGTTTCTCCCATCACCCACTGAATTCTAGACCATATTCTCCAATCATATCCTTAAGCACCTGTATAGTACGCTCCAACTTCCCACCTCTCTGTGGGTGGAAAGCCGTACTCAAATACACCTATGTGAAAAGTGCATTCTATAAGCCCTTCCATAAACAAGAATTAAATTTTGAATCATGATCTAACACTATAGTACATGGCACCCCATGTAGATAGAATATCTCTTGAATATATATTTTTCCCAACTGCTCTATTCTAAAAGTTTCCCTTATAGGCAAGAAACGCACTACCTTTGTCAGTTGATCCACAACAACCCAAATAATTTCATTATTCCTGAGTGTATTTGGATTTCCTATCACAAGGTCTACGTTCATATCATCCCACTTACATTCTAGAATAAGATATGGTTGTAGTAAGCCTCCAGGTTGTTGATTCTATGCCTTCACCTACTCATAGGTGTAGCATCGTGTCACGAACCCTTCTATCTCCTTCTTCATTACCAGCCACCAGAACTATCACCATAGTTCATGGTATATTTTGGCCACACCTAGATGAAATGTAAAGACCCAAATCTTGATGTACATGGAAATTACATTACTTTTTTTTGAATACTTAATACATGACAAAAACAGACGCCTAAAGATCGTATTAGTTTAGTGTCTTTGGAAACTCGAATGTAATCTTCTAATCATGGTGAAAGATCTTTAACACCTCCCATAAAGATATTCCCCTTTTGTTTTTCTTACCTAAAAACTTTCTTTATATCCTGGGGAAAAGAAAAAAATAAAAATGGTGAGCTCAAATGGCCAGTAATGGAAAACATAGAGAACATAAAGCAATCCATAAACATTTTAATGAAAAAAGTTGAACATAAAATATAAACATAAAAATCTTGAGAAAAGACATAAATCTTGGAAGTACGTAAGGCATATATCATAATGGATCATCAATCATGATAAAATATCATGGGAATAAAGCATGTAATTGTGGAAACCATTAAGCTCATGTTATGATTTCCATAGTAGCCAAGACATTACTGCCATGACCATCTTAGTCGACAAAGTCCCTTCTGAATTGAGTTCACTCCTTGTTTTAGTCCTGTAACACTGAACCAGATTAACTTACCATTCCAGTCATGTCTATATCATGAGATATAAATATTTACCCAATTAATTGGAGGGAGATATAGGTCCCACCCATCTCATAAAGAAATCATTCTTCTGTGTGACACAAAATCATAAATCATACATCATAGCATAACCCATGTAATAGAATTGGATTTTTAAACATCATGCCATCATAAAATAATCCATATAAAAAATGGATAACATTTCATCACAAGAAGAATAAAACCATGTAAATAATAGAGACATTATACTTAAAACATAAACATATTAAATAATGTCATTTTAGATGGAAAATAGTTTTGATAAAACACTTGAAATGAATTCTCGAGGAAAATATCCTTTCTTCTTCAAAATCATTTTCTTTTCACCAAATTCCATGCAATTTTAAAAGAAAAGGGTTTTGTTGAAAATAATCATGCAATATTGTAGAGGAAGATTCATGAAAATGAGGCGTTATGAAACCGTAAAAATCTGTTCAGGCCGTATAAGTTAAAAATAACATTCTCCTCGTACTTTTGTCGGAAAAGTCAAAAAGTCCCTCATGTGGTAAAAAAAAAGTAAGATTACTTTCATAACATGTGGTAAAATTCAAAAATGGGTAAAAGGGACATTAAACATATATTTTTTTTATAAAACATGGACATGGATGATAACAATAACCCCAGTAAATACTTACGAATAAACAATCTCGGATAAGAACGAGATTATAATAGTTATCCCTTACCTTATGTTCGATATGCTTCATATATATCCAAACATCCTGTATAACGATTTAAATAATTTCATTGACTTATTAAAAAATCATATTCATTGTTATGATGTCATATATAGTTTACTTATGACTTTATATTACCCGTTCTTTTGTAAATTCTATGTAAAGCAGCGATTTGGGTAAAATAGTTTCATTTATTGTATGTGTTTCGACTTGTTGTTCTTGATATTATTACTTATATCCTAATTTACATAATTACAGAATTTAAAACATGAATTATATATAATATATATTCATCATATACATATATATATGATATATCGATAAATGGAATGAAATGCACCGTTCATGAAGACGGTAGGCCGTACGTACGCATGAACGTTGTTTTCGTTTCCTTATTGAATTGAATGGAATTAATTAGATGACATAAATATATATATACATAAATACATAAATAAATTATCATTATTATGTCATGTATTTCATTATTATTCATTATATATACTTTATAATCATTCTTTAATGGTTAATCATGGAAAATGCATCTCATCGCGTTCGTGGAGACGGTAGTCCGTACGTATGCACGAGCGATGATATCATTCCCATGATTATTGAATTGAATTGGAGTGGATGATATAATATATAAGAATCATTATTATGTTATAATAACTATATATAGTTATTCTTTACACCATTATACCCATCCAAGTAAGGTGGTGATGGAAAAATAGATTACACCACAGCGTGGAGATGGTATTCCGTACGTACGCACGCGCGGTGATTTCGTTTTCCATAGGATGGATAGAAGGTGAAATAAAGTTGTTTCATATTTATAATAACATATCAGTATATAAGTAATAATAATGTTATTACTTTATAGTGAGACAACTAAATAAGAATAAGTAGAAGAAGAAAGAAACTTGAGAGAATCGGAAGAAGAGATGACCTCTTCTTCGACGTACCTCCTTTAAGATTCCTCTTAAGGAAGTAGAGTTGGTATTTTGAGAATACCATAACCTCCAGAATGTTTCTATGGAAGTGGATAAGATAAATTGGAAGGTTTTGGACGATATTCAAGGCTCAAAAGGGTGTGAAGAGAAGAGGTAAGTGGTGCCCTTTTTATAAGGGAGGAGAATGACACCATTGGAAAAACTTAAAATATTATTTTATAATAAAGTCATATTCAGTTTATAATAGTTCCAAATTGATTTATTTCGAATATAAAGAGGTTATGGGTCGAAATACTCTCTAACAATATGTTTTATAAAAGTTTAGGTTACTATTTTAACCTTATCATTTAGATTTAACTCTAATTTAAATAATTTAACTTTTACTGTGTCTTCTTGTTTTCTTACACTATATGGTTAATAAAAATACTATAACATGCCAAACGAACCCCAAGTGGTTCATTATTAATATATATAACCTTATATAAGTCATTTGTCCGATACATAGATTTTTAGGAATATAATAACAATTAAAAATATAATATTTGTTTTAAAAACTATTTTATGTCAATTTTGACACTATTGGGTAATTGATTTTTGTGAAAACCATAACATGATTAGTTAGAAAAAAGTTAATTGAATCAGTAATAACATGTCATATTAACCTATATAATTAGTGGAATTCATAAAAAGTCTAAAATTACATTTATTTGGGTATTTATAAAATCAATTATGTTAATATTTCATTAATAAGGTAATTACTGCATCATCATTATGTCATAAATAAATTAAATTGTTTAATGTCTAAAAATTATAAATAAAATACCATTATGTATGAAATATTTTTATATTTCTAATGAATATTTATAGTCTAATTTATATTATGTATAACCTTATATTAAAAATGATTTAGTTATTAAACTTTGATTTTAACTATTTTAACTCTTTTTTAAATAAAATAATAATAAATGTCCTAATCTAATCCAAGTGGACCTAAATGATAATATTATATTCATAAGGTTGTTTCTGGTCGAATTATACTTATCCAATAGAATTAGGACATGTGTTAGGGTGATAATAATATCATTTTTACCCTTAATTACCCTATTTACTTTTAACCGTGGTAAATAAAAGTAAAAAGTTACTATTCACCAAAAAATATTTTTTTCTTATTGAACCAAATTTTAATGCTTGATATTAACCATGTCTCTAGGATTTTTTAAATTCCACTCACATAAGTAGAAGAATTATGTTTTATGTAAATTTTCAAATTCTCCTAGGAGGTGGGTAAAAGACAGTGAAAAGTTCAATAAACTTTTTATATATCTAAAATTATTATAAAATGAATCCAATGAATTATATTGAACTTATATTGGTATTATGTATCAATTTTGACCTAAAATAAATTTAAATAAAATAAATAATTTTTTAAATAAAAATTCGGTTTTTAAATAGTAACCTAGTGTCTTCACTATTCATCAAAAAATGAAAGTTTTCAAAAAAATTCCAAAAATTCACCCTAGGCTAATTTCAATATTCCAAATCTGAAAATGAAGTCCATTTTGAAAGATAAAATTGATTAAATTTCAAAAAGTGGCTATTACTATTCATAACGGCTAGTTCATAATAATATTATAATAATATCTCGTTTAGTGAAACTTGGTATTGCGTACTACACCCGCTATTGAAGAAGGTCTTGATTGCATGTAATGCAAGACAAGTCAAGGATGCGTGTAGTGAAATCTTTGTTTGGTGCTTTGTATAACATAATCAAAACTTATTTCATTTAAACATTAAATAGAATCTATACATAATGTTGTGTAGAATAATTTCCACAAAACAAACTTGAAATTGTGTGTAACACGAGCCAAGAATAGTGTTGCGTATACTGCAAGCTAATACGGTGTTGCGTATATTACAAGCTAATATTAGTGTAGTGTATAATATAAAACATCAAAGAAATTAAAAATAATATATCTCATAAAATATTGTGGTGTTACATTCTACCCCCCTTAAAATGAATTTCACCCTCGAAATTCATCGCGGTTATAAATGGTTTACTACATGAAAGTTTCTTTCATAGAAACCTGCATCGTAAAAAGGAATATTAAATCTTTATTTTAAAAAAGGGAAGGTAGAATCATAATAGTCACCAAAAGTAACTCAGCACTGGGTTTCCACATAGGACAACATAGGTGAAAATATGGATATGTAATAGAAATATAACCATACACTTCTGATGAAGATTGGTAGAGGACATGACTATGAAAAAGCCAAAAATCACAAAGCCATAAATTTGTGATGATCTAAGGTACCATCTAATTCATCAGATATAAGGGCATTAGGATAACATTTTTGGTTTTCAAGATCATTTCCCTAAAGTTGAAGAAATCGGAATTAGAAGAAATAATTTCTTGATTTTGGTATAATCTCACCGTTGGTCATTCCTTGGACAATTTCCACTTCATATCTTAAAGAAATGAAGTTTAATTTGTCATTTGTGAAGTGTTAGCAGATCATGTGACAGAATTATGGGTAATTCCATCTGTCTCAAACAAAACATTAGAAAAAGTTATCAAAAATACATTAGTCCATCTATAGTGAGATTAATCATATATGGTTCCTAAAATGGATTTATACTTCATCTATCATAGCTCTTAATAAAATAAAACTAGTTTCTACTAACCGGGGACTTCTTGTAGGCTAGTGGTATGCGATAAAGGCCTGTCGTACTTCAGTTGTGGGTTCGATTCCCACAGCCTTGTCTGACGCGACGGGTTGTCGCTCTTCCTATGGGTTATCATTTTTCTAAAACTATACTATTATAAAACTCCAGAAATAATATTGAAAAACAAGTTTTATCCTTAAATAATACTATCTTATTTCCAACATAATACATTCTAATCTTTAGGATTATCCAAAATACATCTGTCCAGTCTCATAGTATAAAGAAAATGGTCACTTGAAAGGTCACATAACAAGCACGTGAATACCATCATTTATCCCCCATATATCATAAGATATATTTTGTTGGTCACATTCCAAACATGTTAATACCTTAATCATGTATTCTCTTGAAAAGTGAATACCCATTGAACCTTAGTAAAAACATGAATATTGTCAAAAGTTAACTCTTCCCACATACCAAAATCCCAAAATTTCTATATACTCAAACCATGATATCACTTTGTCCTTATATCATTCATGAGCTCATGAATACTATCAAAATGTTATTTTCTCTTTATCCCTTAATTATGCACATATCATCTTCTTTCCAAAAATATCTGAATAACCTTTCATGGTTACCAGTACCATTCAACATATACTTTCAAATACTTTAGAAAAAACAATAGTGTAACTATCCTTAGATGTTTCTTTATTCCACAGTACCATTAAATTACCTATACAATATGACTCTGGATAAACATACAATCATTACACTACCTTATTAAACCACTGACTGAGCTTCGTCATATCTTTCATCTCATATATCCTTTTTAGTCTCTTCATCATCATCAACATAAAGATTACCCATACGACCTTGCTGATTCTCTTCATGAGATTTTCCCTTAGGGCATTGGTTTGCATAATTCCCATACATTCCACATTTAAAACATTTAACCAATTTTTATGTCTTAGAAATACCATTATCCTTGTCCATGGTGTTAACTGAACCTTTTCCTTTACAATTATTGGATTTGTGTCCTTCTTTTCCACACCCAAATCATCATCCGGTTCATTTGAAACATTTTCCCCGATGCCTCTTCCCACATGATTTACATGAGGGGAATTGAACTTTCTTTCCTCAATGATCATCATGAAACTCCATATTTCTCTTATTAGCCGAGTGAGGATACTTAGAAAAGTTGAGATTATTGATCATATTATGATATTTCTGATTAGGCATAATAACGATGTTTGGACTTCCAGATCCAATTTCATTTGGTTGCTCATGACGAATATCATTCCATTGTCCATCATATCCTCTATTATTGTGAATCTTCCTGTTTCTATCCATTTTCTAAAACCCAAAAAGAATAGTGTGAGTGGAAAAAATCATGCTAGGAAAACAACATAATAAAGGGGGAGTGCCTTCAATATATAACACCATAGTTTTAATTCTAATATCATTACCATAATTCTAGGACTATAACCTATACATATACTTTTCCTTAGAGACATCCCTAGACATACCTTAGAAATATCTCTAGGGATCTCACTAAAGTTATCGCATCCTAGTTTCCAAAGGTTAACTAAACCGTCGCTTTGATACCAACTGTAAAGACCCAAATCTTGATGTACATGTACATTACATTACTTTTGCGGAATACTTAATACATGACAAAAACAGAAGCCCAAAGATAGTTTTAGTTTAGTGTCTATGGAAACTCGGAACGTAATCTTCTAATCATGGGGAAAGATCTTCAACATCTCCCATAAAGGTCTTCCCCTTTTGGTTTTCTTACCTAAAACCTTTCTTTATATCCTGGGGAAAAGAAAACATAAAAAGGGTGATCTCAAATGCTCAATAAGGGTAAACATATAGAACATAAAACAATCCATAAACATTTGATTGCAAAAACTTGAAAATAAAATCTAAACATCAAAATCTTGGGCAATGACATAAATCCTGGAAGTACATAAGGAATATATCATAATGAATCATCAATCATGATAAAATAGCATGGGAATAATGCATGTAATTTTGGCAACCATTAAGCACATGTTATGATTTCCATAGTAGCCAAGGCATTGCTGCCATGACCATCTTAGTGGACAAAGTCCCTTTCTGAATCGAGTTCACTCCGCGTTTCAGTCCTGTAACACTGAACCAGATTAAATTACCGTTCCAGCCATGTCTATATCATGAGATATAAATATTTACCCAATTAATTGGAGGGAGATATAGATCCCACCCATCTCATAATGAAATCATTCTTCCTTGTTCCACAAAATCATAAATCATAAATCATAGCATAACCCATGTAATAGAATGGGATTCTTAAACATCATGCCATCATAACATAATCCATATAAAAAATGGATATAATTTAATCATAAGAAGAATAAAACCATGTAAATAATGGATGCATTATACTTAAAACATAAACATATTAAATAATTTCATTTTATATGGAAAATAGTTTTGATAAAACACTTGAAATGAATTCTTGAGGAAAATATCATTTCTTCTTCAAAATCATTTTCTTTCCAAAAAATACCATGAAAATTTAAAAGAAAAGGGTTTTGTTGAAAATAATCATGCAATATTGTATAGTAAGATTCATGAAAATGAGGTGTTATGAAACCGTAAAAATCCGTTAACGCCGTATAAGTTAAAAATAACATTCTCCTCGTACTTTTGTCAGAAAAGTCAAAAAGTTCCTCATGTGGTAAAAAAAAGTAAGATTCCTTTCATAACATGTGGTAAAATTAAAAAATGGGTAAAAAGGACATTAAATATACATGAAAACATTTTTATAAAACATGGACATTTATGATAACAATAACCCCAGTAAATACTTACGAATAAACAATCTCGGATAAAAACGAGATTGGAATAGTTATCCCTTACCTTATGTCTGATATGCTTCGTCTGTATCTGAAACTCCTGTATAATGTTTTAAATAATGTCATTGACTTATTATAGAATCATATTCATTGTTATTATATCATATATAGTTTACTTTTGACTTTATATTACCCGTTCTTTTGTAAATTCGATGTAAAAGCGGCGATTTGGGTAAAATCGTTTCATTTATTGTACGTGTTTCGACTTGTTGTTCTTGATATTATTACTTATATTCTGATTTAATTAATTCCAGAACATAAAACATTATTTATATATAATATATATTCATCATATAAATATATATATGATATATCGATAAATTGAATGAAATACACCATTCATGGAGACGGTAGGCCGTACGTACGCATGAACATTGTTTTCATTTCCTTATTGAATTGAATGGAATTAAGTAGATGACATAAATATATATATACATAAATAAAGTATCATTATTATGTCATATATTTCATTATTATTCATTATATATACTTTATAATCATTCTTGAATGGTTAATCATGGAAAATGAATCTCATCGCGTTCGTGGAGACGGTAGTCCGTACGTACGCACGAGCGATGATATCATTCCCATGATTATTTAATTGAATTAGATTAAATGATATAATATCTCAGAATTAGTATGATTTTATAATAACTATATATATTTATTCTTTACACCATCATACCCATCCAAGTATGGTGGTGGTGGAAAAATAGATTACACCACGGTGTGGAGACGGTATCCCGTACGTACGCACGCGCGGTGATTTCATTTTCCGTAGGATGAATAGAAGGTGAAATATGGTTGTTTCATATTTATAATAAATTATCAGTATATAAGTAATACTGATTTTATTACTTTATAATGATACAACTAAAGAAGAATAAGTATAAGAAGAAAGAAACTTGAGAGAATCGGAAGAAGAGATTACCTCTTCTTCAACGCACCTACTTTAAGCTTCCTCTTAAGGAAGTATACTTGGAATTTTGAGAAGACCTGAACCTCCATAATGTTTCTAGGGAAGTGGATAATATAAATGGGCAGGGGTTGTCCGATCTTCAAGGCTAAAAAGGGTGTTAATAGAAAAGGGAAGGGGTGCCCTTTTTATAAGGGAGGAGAGGGGCACCTTTGGAAAAACTTAAAATATTATTTTATAATAAAGTCATATTCGATTTATAATAGTTCCAAATTGATTTATTTCGACATTAAAGTGGGTATGGGTATAAATCCTCTCAACCAATAGGTTTTAGACAAGTTTATGTTACTATTTTAACCTTATCATTTAGATTTAACTCTATGTTAAATAATTTAACTTTTACCGTGTCCTCTTGTTTTCTTACACTATATGGTTAATAAAATTACTATAAAAAGACAAACGAACCCCAAGTGGTTCATTATTAATATATATAACCTTATCTAAGTCATTTGTCTGAACCTTATATTTTTAGGAATATAATAACAATTAATAATATAATATTTGTTTTAAAAACTATTTTATGTCAATTTTGACACTATTTGGTAATTGTTTTTTGTGAAAATCATAAAAACATGATTAGTTCTAAAAAGGTTAATTGAATCAGTTATAACATGTCATATTAACTTATAAAATTATTGTAATTCATAAAAAGTCTAAAATTACATTTATTTGGGTATTTATAACATCAATTATGTTAATATTTCATTAATAAGGTAATTACTATATCATCATTGTGTCATAAATAAATTAAATTATTTAATGTATAAAAATTATAAATAAAATACCATTATGTAGGAAATCTTTTTATATTTATAATTAATATTTATAGTTGAATTTATCTTATGTATAACCCTATATTAAAAATGTTTTATTTATTAAACTTTGATTTTAACTATTTTAACTATTTTTTAAATAAAATAATAATAAATGTCTTAATCTAATACAAGTGGACCTAAATGATAATATTATATCCCTAAGGTTGTTTTTGGTCGAATTACACTTATCCAATAGAATTAGGACATGTGTTAGGGTAATAATAATATCATTTTTACCCTTAATTACCCTATTTACTTTTAACCATGGTAAATAAAAGTAAAAAGTTACTATTCACCAAAAATTATTTTTATCTTATTGAACCACATTTTACTCTTTGATATTAACCATGTGTCTCGGATTTTCTAAATTCCACTCACATAAGCGGTAAAATTAAGTTTTATGTAAATTTTTAAATTCTCCTAGGAGGTGGGTAAAAGACGGTGAAAAGTTCAATAAACTTTTTATATATCTAAAATTATTATAAAATGAATCCAATGAATTAAATTGAACTTATATAGGTATTATGTATCAATTTTTACCTAAAATAAATTTAAATAAAATAAATATTTATTTAAATAAAAAGTCGGTTTTTAAATAGTAACCTAGTGTTTTCACTATTCATCAAAAATTGAAAGTTTTCAGAAAAATACCAAAAAATCACCCTAGGATAATTTCGATATTCCGAATCTAAAAATGAATTCCATTTTGAAATATAAAATTTATAAAATTTCAAAAAGTGGGTATTACTATTCATAACAGCTAGTTCATAATAATATTATAATAATATCTCGTTTAGTGAAACTTGGTATTGCGTACTACACACGCTATCGAAGAAGGTATTGATTGCGTGTAATGCAAGCCAAGTCAAGGATGCATGTAGTGAAATCTCTGTTTGGTGTTGCATATAACATAATCAAAACTTATTTCATTTAAACATTAACAGAATCTATACATAATGTTGTGTAGAATAATTTCCACAAAACGAACTTCAAATTGTGTGTAACACGAGCCAAGAATAGTGTTGCATATACTACAAGCTAATATGGTATTGCTTATAGTAAAAGCTAATCTTGGTTTAGTGTATAATAGAATACATCAAAGAAATTAAAAATAATATATCTCATAAAATCTCGGGGTGTTATATGCACCACCCACTTTGAGGCATGAAATTCCCACATGAGCTCCTCTCACATGCTCATAGGAACAACAACCTGATTCTCCATATCGATGATCCCATCCTCATCTATCTTCTAGTCCAAAGGTGTCTCCCAACCTTCAATACTTCCACTCAAGGACAATCACTCTAGATCCTCATACTTTTTATCCATGATCCATCTCAAAAGTTTTGACTCCACATAAACTGATATGAGATTCATATTCTCTTACATCTCCCAAACCACAATGTGCATCAAAGCTGGCAACATCATTATCTTCCACTCAGAACGAGACTTTTGAATTTCCTAAGTTTGAGTTTTCCTTCTCATGGAATCATCCACATTGTTTCCTTTCCTATGTGTATATGACAACTCAAAATCAAAAGATTTCATATACTCACCCCATCTCCATGGATGAATATTCAAATATATCCTGGAAAATATGTACCTTAAGATATTGCAGTCAGTATAAACTCTAAACTTTTTACCCAAGAGGTAATGTCTCCAATAATTCAAAGCATAAACCGCTGCTACAAACTTGTGGTTGTGCATAAAGTAATACTATTCATGTGGCCTCAACTGCTGAGACCCATACACCATGACTTTATACCCCTAAATTATCACAACTCTGAGTCCTATCCCAGAATCATCACAATACACCATGTACTTTTCACATGACATGAGTTGGATCAAGATTGGTGCTGATGTCAACTGGTTATTTAACTCTAGAAAAGACTCCTCAAAAGCCTATGACCACTCAAAACGTACTCCCTTTTTGGTCAAGCCCAAAAGTGGTGCTTCCAAATAAGATAAGTTTTAGATGAATCTTCTATAATATCCAGCCAATCCCATGAATCTTTATATATCAAAAACATTCTTGGGATGCTCACAAGAAAAAACTACATGAACCTCCACTATGTCCACTAACACACCTTCATCTTATATGATGTGCCCCAAGAAGTGTACCTGGTATATCTAAAACTAACACTTTGATAGCTTGGTGTATAGCCGATGCTCTCTCAACATGCTCAAGACAATGTCAAGATGTTGAGAATGATCATCATGAGTCTTGGAGTACACCAAGATGTCGTCCACAAACACCACCACAAACGGATCTAGGAACGGATGGAAGATCTTTTTCATCAAGGCCATGAACATCATCGGTGTGTTTTTCAACCCAAACAGCATTATAAAAAACTCATAAATCTGATAACTACTTCTGAAAGTAGTCCTCAGTATATCCGAAGTCTAAAATCTCAACTGACGATACCCTGATCTGAAATCAATTTTTGATAAGACAAAAGATCCCTTCAACTGGTCAAAAATATAATTGATACATGGAAGAGGATATCGGTTCTTTATAGTCATCTTGATCAACTTCCAAGAATGGACACACAAATTTAAACTCCCATCATACTTCTTTTCAAATAGTATAGTTGATCCCCAAGGAGACGTACTTGGACGGATAAATCCTTTAACCTTCTACTCCTCCAACTGAGTCTTGAGTTCTTGAAGCTCAGTTGGAGACATTCTATATGGTGGAATAGATATTGGATCATCCCCTGGAATGATCTCAATAGTAAATTCCACATCTCTCTCATGTGCCAGCATTGATAATTTTTCTGGAAAGACATCTGGAAACATTTCCACTATTGGTGGAAGTCATTTTCTTTACACCATTTTCATCCAGAAAAAGACTAGAAACCTAGGTTGTGAGATCTCCTAGTTACTGAGTAATTGGCCCATATCATCCCTCTTGGATATACCACTCCCCATGGTGAATGTATTTTTCACCCTTAGGATATATAAACTTCACTCTCCTTCGGTAACAATCAATGTTGGATTGGTATGCAACTAGCCAGTACATACCCAGAATTAGGTTGAATCTTGTCATGTTACATATATAGAGATCCCATAGAAAATGGTACTCCCCAATATCAAGAGAACATCTCTTACACATGAAGATGTATCTTTACTATAATCCCATGGGTGTATCTATCGTCATTAACCCACTCACAAAATCCACCACAAGACTCAAAACATTAACATGTTTAGAAAATATAAAGGAATGAGAGGAACAAATATCAAACAAGGTACTAGCTAATATACAACCTATAAGAATAGTACCTCTCACTGTGGATGGCCTAGCCTCACTATCCATAAGTGTAGGCTGCACCTCATGAAACCTTCCTACCCCTCTTCCTTATGATGTTATCTGACTCCCCTGAGTTGAAATGATCTGCTAATAGGTGCGTTTTGGCTAGAAGCACCACACCCACTACCTCTAGTACCTTGGCCAGAAGAACTCCAGCTGCTAGATTGTTATAGTGTAGAAGACCCCCTTCCCACACCCTAGTTCTTACTAGATCCACCAACACTACTTGGATACCTTGAATTCCTATAGAACCTATGTATATGCCCCATCTTTCTTCAAGATCGGCACTCTACTGGATGTTAGAAGAAATGATTCCAAAAGTGTCCCATACTACCACACTGGTGGAAAAGAACATGGGTATAAACCTATGTAACTGATCCCCTTGACTATCCACTCTGCTTCACACCACACTGGATGAAATTATCCAAATGTTCCTTCTTCCTCATGAAGGTTGTACCATCTAACTATATAACATTTATCACTTACCTACCACTGGAATCCTCCTTCAGTTTCCCCTCAGAAATGAGAGCTAGATTTACCACTTCTGTAAACTTCTTTAACCGGGAAATATTCACCTGAAAATTAATTTTTTATTTAAGTCCATCCTGAAATTATCTTCCTAAAGTAGACTCATATTCTACTAGAAGTAGAGAAAAACACTATAATTCTATAAAGAATCTAGCATAGTACATCATGAGAAAATTCCCATGAGTCAGTCTCATGAACTCAGCTTCTCTTTCCTACCTCAATGTCTCTGGGTATAAGTGTTCAAATAACATCTCTGAAAAATCCTTCCATTCCATACCATCAGCCTAACTAGTATGTGCCTAGATGTCCCACTAATGTTTTTCCTAACCACGCAACATGTAAGCTTCCATATTTAATATATTTTCAAAATAAATCTCTAGGTGGTCAAGTATTGTCTTGATAGACTCAAACTAAAAGTCAGATCCCTCGGGTCCACCCTCTTTGGTGAAAGTTAGAGGGTGCTGCAACTATAACTCCCTCGTCATATCAAAAATGATTTTCACTAACTGACCTAGGTCTCTTTCCATCAATTTCATTAAATGATCAAAGTTCTATCAGAACATATCCCTGACTTCCTCACCCAACACAATTGATGCCTTCGGTTCCACCACTGGAATATTATCCACTTTAATGTCCTAAAGTCATCCTCTCAAAAAGTGTCATCATGGAGGCATATCTATACAATTCCCAACACATGTTTTTAGACACATTTAAAAAAGATTACATGGTTACATAATAAGGAATCATAAAAGGCTACAACAAGTCTCTTACCCAAGTCTCGCCACATGGTCAAAACTAAAGCGCTATTACTACCATTAACCGCCTTACACCTAGGTCTGGTTAACAAGGGTAACACATTCACATTAATCAAGTTTCTCCTATAGAATCCCATTTATTCACATCATTTTATCATTTTATAATCTCTTTCAATTTCATGTTAGGAACCATTCTCAATTTAAAATCACAGCAAGGAAAAACATTATATGTTCAACAACTTACCCATAACCCATTTTCCCGTGCATGGCTAAAATGATGCATGTCAAAAAATAGTATTGAGTGCCTAAAATGATGCATGAAAACTCAACACTCATTCCATTCTGGGCTACGATTCAATTCTCATAAATCTAAACAATAGTTATCACAACACAAAACACGTGTGTCTCTCAAGGTGAAATAATATTCAACTGTAACATCAAACATCAATAAAAACAATCCCACCCCGAGTACTTAGGTTTCCCCCCATAAATTGGTTTTCAATTCCCAAGAAAGGTCTCATTACCCAACCTCAACTCTTCCTAGTCTACTCTCTACTTTTCCACAAATAGTAAGACAAAAGAATAATAATGAAAAATCAACCTCTAATACCACTTTGTAACATCCCTATCCGGGTTCCATGAAATGGTGCTCTGAACCGGTTCGTCACATGATCTCAAGCACACCTACCCATACACCAGAGGGTGCTGAATAGGAGAAAGGTTCTGGTAAGTCATTCTTGGAGATACTATACCCCCTTTTATCAGTGTAAGCACTAGAGAAATATAAAATAGACAATATCAGAAGTATATCCATATAATCAAAACCATACCAATAACACTAAATAACCAAAATAGGAAAAAGAGTACTCAACTGAAAGGGAAATATGGAATTAGAGTATAAGTTTCAAGTTTCTAAAAAAGAATGGAAAAATACACTAAAGATCCCAAGAAGATCCTAAACCACATCCAGTTCCCTCACCCATCTCCAATACCAATCAGCAGTCTAACACATGGACAAATCCCTTAATATGTCATGCAAAAAAACTCTATTTAGATACCGATCAGGCTGCCCGAATAGAGTGTCAGTACAACTCAGTAGGCCACCACCAACGATGTTTAAAACAAATCCAATCAACAAAAAGTGTATGAAACTGTATAAAGAAAATAATTACAATGAAAATTTTAATAGTTATCACATTATCAATTAATATTTATTAACCACATACACTATTAGGGTTGAATCATCCCACACAATCAATTCAAAATATTTATACACTTTTATCTTTAGTGTAGAAATCCATGTCTAACACTCAAAATATTGTCTGTGTACAATGCCATATCTCATACCTAAAATGTCATCTATGTAGAAATCCCTATTTAACACCGAAAATCCCATTTATTATTATTTATCATTGGTGTATAATGTTCTATCTAACACCAAAATTCTCCAAAATAAATATAGATCTATCATAACTGTATAATTATATGTCTAACACCTAACATTACCTTGGTGCATAATTCCATGTCTAACACCCCAAAACCCATTCATTCATTTATATCATTTGTGCGGAATTCCATGTTTAACACCCCAAAACCCTTTGATGTAGAATGATATGTATAGGACCCCAAAACCCATTCAATCATTTATATCACTGTTGAAAAACTCCTTGTATAACACCCAAATCAAATTCATTAATTAATTCATAATTTAATTAATCATTTCTGTTAATTAATTCAACCAATAATTAACAACATAAATTTACTATTAATTAATTTTATAATCAATTAACCATTCTAAATATAAGTGGTAAATAATTAATTAACCAATTAATTATTCTTAACCACAAGCAAGTCAACTAGATAATTAACTAAACATTTAATTATCCCAATCCCTCGATTATTTACATTGATAATTAATTCACCAATTAATTATCCTTACTTCCCATTTCAATAACCCAATTTGATTATCATGATCCCATCATAAATAATCTTTAAAATTAATTATCTTATTCAAAAATCCATAAATCCCACAAAATCCCTAAATTCAAAATTAAATAATTTACTATATTAATTAATTCAATTGAAGATCTCAATTACTAAAAATATATATAAATTATAAAAAAATTTATATATGAGAACAAATAATGACTATGGGATTTAGAATTTAGACCACCCACCTCAATTCATTGATGGGTGTTCACTCAATAGAAATCCCCAAAATTCGAGCAGCATAATGTTTTAGATCTAAGTTCTGGATCTAGATCCTTAAATCAAGATCAATGATATCAAAATCTAATCAATCTATATATATACCTACAATCCTAGATCTTGATCTCACCAATTAGGTTTATACTTAAGAAGATATAAGATAAACTCTACCAAAATATCTAGAGAAGAAGGAATAATAGATGGATAAAGGTTCAGCACAAGATCTACTTACTAGGAGAAGATATGATCTTTGATTTGGGATTTGAATCTTGAAGAAATGAGGTTGAACAGCCTTGTAACCCCTCCATAAATCTCTAGAATCATCTAAAACTTGTCAAGACTAATACTAGGTTGAAATAGGGGTGTTTCATGGGTTCAAGTGGTTTTAAATTTAAATTTCAGATTAATTAAACCTGCGCACATGGTCTGGGTGCACAATTTAACAAACCATACACCGACCGTGCAGACCATAATATCCACATTTTAACACTTTCATGGGTTTGGGCACAGGGTTTATCAAACCGTGCGCCAACTGTAAAATATCTCTACCTGGATTCACACAGTTATCTAGGATGGGTGCACGGTTACCCTAACCGTGCATAAACTATGTACATACCCATTTTCATAATTTTTCTTAAAAAATTCACCCAAAAACACCCCAATTCATAACTCTAAAAAAATAACATAAATAAAATAAAAGGTAACTAAATTTACTCTTGAGATAACTCCAGAAAAAGTTGAGATATTACATAGAAATAGTTTTCCTATTCCATTAATGCATGATTACCACCATGTTTTTTCTAATGAAAATGAAATATCCATAATTTTTATCAAATATATTTGAGAAATAGTCTATATTTTTTTTAGTGTATTTTTATATAATTTATTTGGTATCAAACCGCTAAAAATTATTGAATTCAATTAGTATTTTATATCAAAATCCTTTTACCAGGTCATTACCCAAAAATATTATTTCATTATCATTCCTTTCATATATGTTCATTACATTTCACTATGAATACCTTATAATCTTTAAGATGATGCTTCGATTTCCGTCGAGAAAAATATATTTTCCATTGAATGGGGAAGTATTAATAATCTATATATCCATTTTTTCAAAATATATAACTATTTATTACATAGTTATTATTCTATAAGTGGTTTATTATATAACATTATGATATATACCATTTATCCATTCTCTTCATATGATGGATAAATTAGACTTATTATGTGATGAGTGTAGTCTAAAATTATATAGTCCTGTAATGAATGGGTAGGTCTTCATAGATAAACATGGTTAGGTATATGGTGTATTCATTACACATTTATGTATGATGTTTTTTCATGATTCCTTGATAACATATTTAAAATATATAATATTATTTATTCCATCACTATGATATAACTTATTTTAATCCATGTGTTTATTTATTTTTATGTTTTCCAAGGATTTAGTTTTCACATATTTTAATTTGTTATGGAACTATTCAATTATTTATTCCAGTAATATTTTATATTCAATGCTTATGTTGTGATATCATTAATTATATTCTACTACTTACTTGGTTTTTGAAATTATCCCCTTTTTTTCTAATTTCCCTATTGAACCATGAATATTACTACTTGTGACACATGGATTCATAATGATAAATAACAATATTGAAATGTATCATGATGATGTATCTTAAGTTTATAATATAATATAATGTTTATTTATATATCTTTCTTCCTAGGACTAATAGAATATTATATAATTTCTATTGTGTTCAATATATTTATTACCAATGAAATAAAATATCCATTGGCTCTGTGTTGTGGGTGATGGGTGTGTTAAAGCCAAGTCCTAATAGACTCTATAGAATAACACATTACTTGATAAGACCTACCCTTGAAAAAGAAAATAAAAAATATGGAATTATTTCATATTAGTAAATCCTCCAAATAATGGGAGGTATACTATGATGGTGTGTCCAATTGTTCAAATAAGATGAGGAAGGAGAACCCAAAATTAAACAAAAATTACTTGAGAGAAATGTTTATCCCCATTCTAAATGTTATAGTTCGATAACATTTACTTATTTTAGTGCTATGTACTAAAAATGGGTATGGATAGCATCCTATCATGATAGGTCCAAAGTAATCCCAACAAATCAATAATCACACTATTTAATGATAAAGTCCATTTGGAGTTGGTGATCAAGCTAATCTGAAGGGGGATATTTTGCTAAAAAGGAGGATTTGATACCCCACCTAACCTTACATGAGAATTGATCATGCACATCTCTACTAAGACAATTTTTTCTCATATCCTATCATCAAATAGTTCCTTAGTATGTATAATAGTTATCTAATTGATAACATTCACTAATATATAGCAAGATTAAATTATCAGTGATATTATATATGATATAATGATATCTCTATCTATCATCAAGGAGTTTAAAGATATTGATGTAATTTATGTTGTCAAAAAAAATCCCCTATGAGTAGTTTTTGCGTTTTCATATTGATAATAAATTTTAATAAATCTCTAATATTACCTTGTTAACTATTTTAAGTTCAAATAAGGAAAGAGAGAAGTTTATTAGAACTGTTATGGATTATTTTTTTGGAAACTTTTATTTAATTAAGTAGTTAAAATTTTTATAAGTCATGTTCTATATGGGATTCGTCAAGAAATGTATGAGTGAAATTATGTTACATATGATTCATCAAGGGTTTCATATAAGGAATCATGATTTGTGTATGAGTCATCATTATATATGTATTTTTATATGAGTGGATCAATATAGGAATGAGTATAGATTATGTACATGTAACTGGAGGGACTATGTATAAGTCATCCGATATTTCATACAAGTCATATAGGAATAATTTTAGTAGTAATATTTTGAACCATTATATATAATTTTGAAAAGTATATTTTATTTTCCACAAATATTATTTTCTTTCAGGTAGACTAAGGTTGGATGAAATATAGATGATATTTATGGGAGAATTAAGTAATTATATTTTAATTATTTAAATTCGATTTAAGGTTATTATATATAAGGTTAAATATTAAAATATTCCTAACCTATATAAATTTGATGTATGTTTCATGTAGGGGCTAGATAGGCCAGAATTAATAAATTTAAATCACCCTACTCACGAGGATGAATATCCTTAAATTTCAAGTGCCTTCTTGACTTGATTTTAAAGGGGTGGATTGTAAAAAAGAAACTGATATTTTATATTTTAAAATATGAAAATAATTTCTCATGATAAAAATTAGATACTTATTTAAAAATGATAAAATAAATAAATAAAATTTGAATCATTTGAGAAGACTTGAAGTACTTCTACACTGAGTGAGAGAATAATAATTCATTTAGTTGTAATGACAAAATCAAGAGATGATATAAAGAATTAGGGTCTAGTTTTTTGGAATAAAATAGAATGACCCAAGACTCACAATGGAAAGAATAATAATAATAAGAATAGTTTTAGAAGACTTCTCACTGGAATATTTTTAAAGTGATGTTTAGATAGAATAATGTAGAAAAAATTGATACACCACCTATGGTGTGGAAACATTATCAACTCTTGAAGGTTAAATACTTTGTCATTTTGTTGAGTTTTGTTTTCTCTACATTTTAGAAAGCAATGAACTTTACTTTGAGAAGGTTTTAATCTATGAGTGTTAGTGGTGTTTCTCCACAATATGTATTCAAATGTAGTGAGGTTTATTGTTTCAGGTGAATATGAACATTTCATGGAATTCATTTTGTTTCATCCCATTTTCATGAACCATGTAAAATATTTTATGTTCAAATTTTTAATTCATTCATTATAAATAAGAGTAAGAGAGTGGCGTTAATAATAATTGGTGTATAATATCATTTTCAAGGTATAATTTAAAATTAAAATAACATATTTTAACCCTACTAGTTTTAGCATTTTTTAGGATATAAAAGAGGTGTAAAAATATTTTTTATGGAGGAAATATGCAATTATATTACCGTGAAATTTTTTAGTCATACATGAATTACAATTTTTAAAAGAAACAATTTAATTTTATGGAAAACCTAGATACAAAACTACTTTCAATCAATGGGGATCTATGTGAACATTGATACCTTGCATGGAATTTCAACCAGTCTAGAAGTTGGATGAATATTAGGTAGATATCACAAGGAGTTGGATTCACACTGAATGTAAATTAATGCATTATGGGTTACTTTTCAAATCCCTTTTATCCAAAGGTATTGTAATTCAAAAAAACTCATTCCATAATTAAAAATCTCCATAACATTTATTAATGTGATTAATAGTTTCAATATAAATTTTTTTATATATTATGGAATAATAATAGAAACTTAATAATGATATGAAATTATAATTTTGATTTATTATTCATTTTAGTGATCATTATTTTTAAAATAATTCATAGACCAAGACAGAAGAATGATGAAAAAAATTGTGAGGATAATCCTAGGATTATTACAGCCTTAGTTTAAACCAAAAATATCAGTTCCTGATGATGAATATCACAAGGATGTGACATTGGTTAGATTTCATATGACTAAAATTTCATATTAAATGAGATAAAATAATAATGAAATTGTCTCAAAATAGAATTCGTAGGAGCTATCATTAAATGTAATTAATAAATCCTCATTATTCGAGGATCCTGGTAGGAAAATGCGGATGAACTGGTGTTCTTCCTCTCCTCTAAACATAAATGCTTAAAAAGTAAATCTAAATCTAAAATAATTCTACAAATTTAATTATTTTTATGTGATAAATTGGGTATATTTTATATAGGTTTCCTATGTAATTTTAGGATAATTATGAAGAATAATAACACAATGATAAATCATTAAAAATAATTAACAATAAAAGTTAACCATATAAGAAATTTTGTAAAAATAAAAACATAATTTCTCAAGAAGATGACTACTCTGAGGAGGAAGAATTATAGAAGGATGGGGGCTATAAAACCCTCGATAAGGAATTCATTTTGTTTTTTTTAGAAAACATTCCAGTAGATAAAATTGATAATAAAGATGACAGAATCAAGGAAATTATTGATCTCATAAATAAATTAGAGGAAACCCATAAAGAATTTTATATTTTGAGGGATAAAAAATGAAATCTAATAGAGTAGTATGTGAATAAAAACTTTATATACAGAAATAAAAATAGTATAAGTCCAAACTATAATTAGATATTGAATCACTCAAATCAATAATTTTTTGAAACTATAAGAAAGAAAAGCACCTTACATTCACGATTAAATAACATGATTGGATTATTGACTGCCTAACCATCATAGTGATGATCCATATAAAAAGTGTAGATGAACTGAAAGGTTATATCAAGACATTGGGATAAAATTATAATGATCATGAATAAAAAATTATACCCTGTATGACATTAGGGATTTTCTATGCTTGAGGAACTAATGTAGTTCATGGGGAGTCTACTAAAAATGCAACTATTTTTTAAAAATTAAATTCTTATAAGATAATTTTAAATTATTTTATCATCTATATCAAGAAAAAAAAATTTATGGTTGATATTTTTAAACTATAACAACCTGTATTAGAAAGAAAGTGTTTCTGGGTGATAATAAAAACAAAAAAAAATATTAAATTGGAGTAGAAAAGAAACAAAAACACACACCACATATTCAATATTTTAATGTACAAATATGATGTATTATTAACATGTGTGATCTTTAGAAAAAAATATATTTCAGTGAGTAACAAACCAATAATAAAGAATAATTTCATGCTATACATATACTCTTAATGGTTTCAGATTTTGGTGTGATTTTTTGGACATTGGGATGTTAATTATGCTTAAAGGGAGTAAAGAGGTGTGGAAAATGAGACTAATATGAAAATGTGGAAATAGTTGGAATAATTATCATGGGGGATACAAAAATAAAAAATATATATAGCCTTATAAGATAAGAAACAATCCTTGGAAATAAAGGTAAAAAAATATAATCTTCCATAAAAGGATTTGAATCTATGAAAATGGATCATGATGTTTAAATATGTAAATTTTAATGTTTCTAAAATTTCCTTGAGAGAAAATGAGAGAGATGAAATATTAAATTTTCATAGTGTGTGTGCTTACTACTAATGAGAAATAATGAATTTTTCAGAGGGATAAAATAGGAAAAAGATAGAGTTTTAGATTTTGAAATGATGAGGGGTTTAAGAATATCAGCTCTCAAAAGGGTAGGATATGTGTAAAGGTCAAAAGGAACCTGAAAGTCTTTATAGTGGATGGACGTAGATACATCATATTATTTGTATGAATGCTAAATGAATCAAGGAATGTAGTGATTCTTAAAAGTAATAAAAACACTATAATGGGAAAATATGGAACCATAGTTTTTTTAGGAAGGGACACCAAATAAAATATCTATCTCATAAATGAAAATTTTTACAGATTCTTGTTTCCCAAGGAAAAATAAAATAAATTATGGAATAAATGACTTTAATATTTAATTAAAAAATAATCCATGGATGATTTTGGTAAAAATTGAAGGATAATGAGACATCATGATACTTTCTCAATATTTCACACACATGTGTTGTAATTTCCAAAAAGTAAATATTATTCAAATGAAAATAAAAAATGGAGAAGGTGTCAATATGTTTGGTTGAGTTTTTTTAGAATAATTTTTCCAGTCCTATTAAAGCCAAAATTTTGGATGGAAATAGGTATTATTTCTTATTAATTTATGTCTATAGTAGGATGGCATTGATGATGGTTATTACCCACAAGTTCATGATATAAAAATGCATTACATGTTATCATAGGGTAGTGGAGTAGATACTTGGACAAAAAATTTAAATCCTTCACACCAATAATGGTACAAAGATTAATAATAATTAGGTTGAAGGGTTTCTTTAAAAATTATAGATTTGACATCAATTTTTAGTTGTAAGGATTCCTCAACAAAACATATTCATTAATAGAATGAATTTTATTTTCAATAATATGTAATAAAAATGTCGATTGAAAACTAATTAACTAATAATTTTTGTAAGGATGTTGTGAAAACATTAGTATACAAATTAAATGGATCTTTATTTCGGGCAGAATAAAGAGAAGGTTACTAATGATATGTGGTACTATAGGAAAATGAAAATCAAGTACTATTGATTTTTCATAAGTAATTCTTATATTTATAAAAAAGATTTTCATTAGATGAATTAATCTCTAAGGGCTAAAATAATTTTCCTTGGACATTTATTCAAAATAAAGGAATATAAATTCTAAAAAAAAGTGTTAAAAATTATAGAAATCTAGGACATTATAGTTTATGAAAATTATAATGTTTCACAAATTGGTGAGAATATTTTAATGGAATTCATTGATGTTTTATAAGAATAATGTGACACTAAATTGAATGTATTAGGTTATAACCAACGGATATAGAAGACATTGAAGAATATGTTTATGGTAAGAAATTAAATATTTTTCTATATCAGAAAATTGATCTAGTAGTGGGATAAAAATAAATGATAAAAATATAATTGGTGATAGGATAGCCATATATTAGTCAGGAAAGATGAATTCTTAGTGGAAACCAACTCTTTTATCTCAAAAGGGGCGTAAAAATTTCAAATAGTTTTCTAATAATGAAAATATTTCCAAAGATATTAATGAATAACATGAAAAAATAGAAAGAAAATAGAATATTAAAGTAATTCAAATGTATTTTCACTATAATTTCTTCATAACCAAGTGGGTGTTCTAGAATAAACTAAATTAATACAAAAAAGGAGAAATGGAGCAAATCATAGATGATTTATAAAGTGTATTATGAAATTCAAGGCATATATGTGGATGAAAAAATTTCACTTGTGGCCCAATTAGATAGTATATTCCAATTTTACTCAGTGTTATAATAAATGAACTTTAATTATTATCAAATTTATGTTATATAAGTATTTAGAAATTTATTTCATAAATAAGAAGTTTAAATTGAGAAAATAGATAACATTATCATAGATTAAGATGAGAAAAAAAAGAGTTTTGAATAATGAAGTAATTATTTGTGTTTTAATGAAAGTACAAAGGGATTATTACTCTCATCTATGTCAAAATATATAGATACATGTATCCTAATGGGGTGGATTTTATCACAATATACATGAAAATATATAAAAT
Organism: Viscum album; assembly: GCA_963277665.1. Lineage (NCBI taxonomy): Eukaryota > Viridiplantae > Streptophyta > Magnoliopsida > Santalales > Viscaceae > Viscum > Viscum album. The sequence continues at coordinate 1,482,957,562 of OY728164.1, read as the reverse complement.
AATTAAAGATTTTTTGTTCTTTTTAATATGGATAATATATTTTTTAGAGTCAATAATAAAGCAGAATGCATCATTAATTCAGAATACATGAGGCATAAATTTTATATTTCTATGATTGGTGGGATAATATTCTTATATGGATAGATATTGGTTAAAGTAATGAAATGAAACTTTATTTCCAAAATATAATATGTGAAAATGTGATCAAAAGGTTTGGAATAGATGATTGAAGGCTTGTGACTACTCTAGTTACCACCTATTTGATGTTATAAAAATATGAATATGGAATGGAGTAAAATATGATAGAGTATAGGAAAATAAATGGTAGTATAGTATACATAATAAAAACAAGAATGGACATTGTATTTTCTATATACTATGACTTATGTTACCAAATATTCTACAAAGTGAGAAACATGTTATAAATGAAGAGGAAAATATGATATGTTAATAATTAAATGTATTTTTGGTAGTTTTAATATAGAAAATCATAAAATGTGTTATTGGGATTTAATGATACAAATTAGCAAGGTGTATCTGATAATAGAAAGGAAAATTGGGTGGTTTTTTTATCCTATGTGTTCTTATATTTCTTAGCATATTAAGAAGAAAGGATTCCTTTTATTGATCACTATAGAGGATGAATATATAACAGTTACTAAATAATGTAATCAAGTTTAATTTATAAAGAAACAACATTACTATAATGGAGTTTATGTGAAAATTTAAATTTCAATTAACTGTGAAAATTTTAGTGTTATTAATCGTATAAAAAAATACCACCAATATTTATTGGAAAAAATCACATCAATATTAAATGCCACTTTATCAAGGAGAAGGTCGAAAAATGTCTAGAATATTTGGAATCTCTATCCACATGAAATGTTGTGAATGATATTATGATAAAGGCACTACCTAAAGAATATTTTGAAAACCATTTATTGGATTAAGGATCTAAATTGAATCCATCCAACTAGATAAGTTTTACATTGAACCACTACTCTCTTATAGAAATTTATATTAGGCATGAGGTATGTTTTGTCTCTTATTTTAATTTATTGGTTTTAAGACACTCATTTTTTATCATTTTGAAAATTTTTCTTTGGCTTTTTTAAAATAGAGTGATATTTTATTCTATAATATAAAATAAAGAGTAATGGGAGTGTTCCTTCCTATTGATAATGAGGGAGTGATAAAATATTTATGGTTCCTAAAAAGTGATATTATATGTATGATTAATTAGGTGGTTCGATTTTTGTGAAATTTTATGAAGTAATTTAAGAACATGAAGACCAATGAAGTGTTTTGATGTTGAACATTTTATTTATCTCTTAATTCATACATTGATCATGAATCATGTTGGCATAGAGTTAGTGATTAGTGAATAATTGAATTAATCCTTATGAAATCTTATATCTAACCATATGGTAAATAAACTATTTAATGAAAATATTGAATTATAACATATTTTAATGTAAATTTTGGTATAAAGTTTTAGGTAACTAAGACAAAACATTATCTACCAAAACTCACATTTTTATAAGTAATATACATTTTCTCCTTTCCACAACAAGTGAAAACACTTAATATTTATCCTAATTTCTTCGTATAATATACCCCACTAGTCAAATCAAATTTATTAATTTTATTAATAACATGGGGAAATTGAATTATAAGAATGTGGAAATCTCAAATTCTCAGTAAAAATATAAAGTAAAAAACAATCATAATAAGTGATCAAAACCTGAGTCTATGTGTATAATCGACATAAAGATAAAAATCCTACCACAACAACCATTAGTCATAAAACATGTGTATATAATAATAAATGATATACATATACCAAAAAATTATCTATCCTTTATAATGTAATAATAAAATAAAAGACTAAATATAATTCATGTGACATGGAACATAAGAAAGTAACTAGAAAAATAATAAACATGGTATTTTTTGTCTTTTTGAAACTCTCTACCTATAAACCTTCTCACTCATAAAATATTGAGTAGTGATAAATACCATCACACTAACCCTTTTAATACATAGCTACTTTCTAACCTATTGAAATGAAATTTATTTTAAGTGATAATTAATCATTTACCCATTAAATTTATGAGATATATTTTTCCACTAATCACATAATATATATGTTTGTGTATCACTTGAAAATAATCACTGCATATTAAAATAACCCATTGAATGAAAATGGGTTTCATGAAATTTTAAAATCACCATATAAATAACCAATGGAAATAAAATAATATTTTCAAAATCATTTAGTATTCATCCTTATAAATTTTATAGTTATGATTTTCCTTTCAAAAACCACCCTTTTATGAAAATTGAAAAGAAAATCACTCATAGAAATGGAATTGATTCAAAAATTATTTCTTACCATGAATTAAAAAAGTAACCATCATTTAAAATTTAAATTATGTAATGCCCCAACCCTAGTTACCTAGAGTCGATGCATTATTACATAACATTATCATGATCACAAGAGATCAAGTCTCGAAAGACCGATTAGTTTATTAGCCTTGTAAGTGTTAGATACATACATAAGTTTTACATTACATTCTGAAATGGAAAAACAACAACATTGTGTCCCCTTTTAACATACTCATATTTCTTATCTTATTTATGTAGGTTAATCATAATATAATTTTTCAAATCTTGGGAAAAAGAAAACATAAGAAAAGGGTGATCTCGGATTCTCAGTAAGGATAACAATATATCAAAAAAATTTATAAATAAGAATAAACATTTATGGCAATGTATAAGAGTAAAAAAATCCCTTTAAACTTAAACTTAAGTATAATATTTTAATGATAAGTCAAATAATTCCATTTACTTATTCACATTGATATTCTACTAGTCGAATAGTCACATGTAATATCAATAGCTAATTTCATAATGATGGAATGCATAATGTTAGACATCATAATCACATAGTCAAGGCCTCGTGCCAAGACTACAAATAATATTTTTTAAATGCCTTGTTCCAAGACACTAGTTTGTCTCATTAGACCTACTGATGCATCGAGGAGCTATAGAGGGCTCCACCCATTACTTTCTAATTCCAATTCATGCCTCATATGAAAATTTAGAAACATAACATAAACATTCGTATTAAAACTATAATACAAAATGTCAAAACTTTAACCATAAACCATTAATGGTATAAAAATATCACATCCAAAGTCAAACATATAATAACTCATTCAATACAATATGGAACATTTTTTTGTAATTAATAAAACTCAATCAAGAATATTATCTAGTAAGGGATGTTGACATTGTTGAAAATGATCAGTAAAACTCTTTGAGAGAAATATACGTCATTGTGAAATCATTTAAAATTAGCACATTTATAAAGGAATCCATTTAAAATATATTTTTGAATCAAAGTGTCCTATACCACTTTGAAACTTTTGAATCGAATTAAAATTTTTAAAAAATCATGTCAATATTAATAAATCTGTAAAATCATTTTTTAAAACATGGAAATTTATTAAAGAGATTTAGAAAAATAAATAATTAAACATTTAAAATGTTGATATTGATAAATATTCCCTTCCATAAAACCTTAAAACCTTCATTTTGAAAACTTTTTTATGAAACATGGACATGGATGATAAAAATGTCCCAGTAAATACATACACATAAACAATCTTGGATAATAATGAGATTGAGGAATTAACCCTTACCTTGTACTTTTTCTTGGTTGAGGGTAAATTAACCTCCTATATAATAGTTAAATCATTGTTATTAAATTATATAATAACAACATACATAAATTTTATATCATATACGATCTTCTAATATTGCATTGTTAATAGTATTTTAGTATTATCATTGTTTTGGGTGTTAACTAATTCGTTTTCCTTTATATGTTTTGTTATATAAGTCATGTTCATTATGGATATGATATCTTTGATTCATATATAGAATGATATTATGTTTTTAAATATTATTTTTAATCATAAAATAAAAATTATTCTTTAATGGTTATGATGGGGAATGAATCTCATCGCATTCTTGGAGACGGTAATACGTACGTACGCACGAGCAACAATACCATTCTATTGATGGTGAAATCGTATGTAATTGGATATAATATAATATATATAGAATCATTAACATGATATATTTATTATTTACATCAATTACACTCATTTTTATACCCATCCAAATAATTTAGTGTTGAATAACAAACTACACCACGACATGGAGACGGTAAGTCATACGTACGCATGTATGGTGACTTTGTCTTTCATAGGTTGGATAGAATAATGAATATGGTTTTATCATATTTATAATAACATAAAATTATGTAGAAGGTACTAGAGTTATTATTTTGGTATGGAAACAACAAATAAAGAGGAAGTGGAAGAAGAAAAAAACTTTGAAAGTGGTGATGAAATTATTACCTCTTCTTCGAGTGATTCATCTTGATTTGATCAAAAGGGCTCCTGTTGTTGGGTTCTGATCAAAGTAATACCTCTAGGTTTAATTGAGGGTAGTTGGGAGGATATTTTAGTTAGTTTTGGGCGAGCCAAATGGCTTTGGATGTGTGATATTAAGATAAGGGAGAGTGCCCTTTTATAAGAGAGGTGAGGGTCACTTTAGGAAAAGCTTGAAATATTAATTTATTACAAAATAATATTCTGTTTATAATGGATCCAAAAGGACTTATTTCAAGGATAAGGTGGGGCTGGGTCTAAAAACTCTAAACCAATAGGTTTTATACAAGTTTATTTCACCATATTAACCTTATATTTTAGATTTAACTCTTAGTTAAATTGTTTAACTTTTACCATGTTCTATGGTATCAATAACCTTTGTAGGCTCTTCACAATAAGACAAATCAGGTTCCAGTTCTAGTTCATCATAGGTGAGTACATGTGTTGGGTCAGGAATGTTTTTTCTCAGCAATGATACGTGGAACACATCATGAACTTTGGAGACACTTGGAGGCATTTCCAAACAGTAAGCTAGAACTCTAATTCGTTCTAGAATTTCGAAAGGTCTGATGTACCTAGGACTTAATTTACCCTTCTTACCGACTCGTAAAAAAACTTTCCATGGAGATACCTTCATGAAAACATGATCTCCTACTTGAAATTAAAAATATTTCCAGTTATCAATATAGCTATTTTGCCTACATTAAAATTCTTTTATGTGGGTTTGGATAATCTTTACCTTTTACATTATTTCCTCAACAAGTACTGGGACTACGAGTTTTCTTTCACCAACATTGTTCAAAAAATTTGATGTGCTACATCTCTTTCCATATAACTCTTCATATGGTTCCATCTGAATACTTTAATGGAATCTATTATTATATTAAAATTTTAACAGAGGTAAATATTTACCCCATATACCATGAAAGTCATGTGAGAAGGATCTCAATATGTCTTATAAGGTTTGAATAATCTGTTCTGATTGTCCATCAGTTTGAGGGTGGAAGGAGGTTCTCAAATAAAGTTCAGTATCCAGGTATTTTTGAAGACTTTTCTTGAATCTTGATGTAAAATTGGTATCATGATCAGAAACAATCGATAGGGTTACACCATGAAGTCTTAAAACTCCATTAATATATATTCTTGCTAAACATTCAAGTGGTAAATCTTCTCTTATAGAAAGAAAATGTGCTGACTTGGTAATATGATCAACAACGCCCATATTTCATCATTCCTTCTAGGATTATTTGGTAGCCCCATGACAATGTCCATTGTAATTTCATCCCATTTCCACTCAGGTATGGGAAGAGGTTGCATGAATCCTTTAGGATGTTGTATTCCAGCCTTCACCTATTGAAAAATCATACATCTTGACACATAATCATCAATATCCCTCTTCAAGTTGTCCCAAAAAAAAATGTCCCTTAAAATATTTATACATCTTAGTGCTTCCAGGGTGTATAGAGAAATTGAAGCTAGGAGCATCATCCAAAAACTCCCTTTTTAGATTAGGTATATCAGGAACACAAAGTCTTTTCCCAAAATTTCAAAATTCCATCTTCATATACGAATTCGATCAATATACCATCATTCATAGCTTTAATTTTCTTTTGAAAATCTTCATCACCAGTCAGAGAAATTTTTATCCTTTCTAGTAAAGATGGTATGGAAACCATTTGAAAAGGTATTGATGTTTCACCTTCCATGATTATTCCCATATCCATCATTACTAGATCCGTGAACATAGGATCCATTTTAACTCTCATATTGTTCAAAACTCCATGATCCTTTTTTCTCAAAGCATCTTCCACCTTATTTGCCTTCCCCAAGTGGTAGTGTGTAGTGAAATCATAATATTTGAGTAGTTCAAGCCATCGTATTTTCCTCATGTTGAGTTCTTTCTATGAAAAAATATACTTAAAAATCTTGTGATCAGTATATATCTCAAAATTTTCACCATAGAGATAGTGTCTCTATATCTCCAAAGAAAATATTACATATGATAACTCAAGATCATGAGTGGGATAGTTTTTTTCATGAATTTTTATATGTCTTTATTCATAGGAAATAACTCTATCATTCTGCAGAAGGACACAACCAAGACCTTTCTTTGAAGCATCACTATCAATAACAAACTCGTCATTCTCTGATGGTAGAGTCAAGATATAAGAATTGACTAATATTTTATTCAATTATTAAAAACATTCTTCACACTCTTTTTTCCAATCAAATTTAACCCCTTTACATGTGAGCTTGGTTAATGGGTTAGCAAATTGGGAAAAATTCTGGATGAATTGTCGACAATAACATGCTAAACCAATAAAACTGCATACCTCATTTATACTCATCGGTGCTGGACATTCTTGGATTAATATCTTCTTAGAGGGATCAATAGATATTTCATCCTTTGAGACAATATGTTCAAGAAAATGAATATCTTGAAGCCATAATTCACACTTGTTAAACTTCCCATATAATTCATTTCTTCTAAGAGTCTTTAGAATAGTGTGCATGTGATTTGCATGATCTTCGTAGCTTTTAGAGTATACCAAGATATCATCAAAAAATACCATTACAAATTTATCAAGATATTCCTTGAAAACTCTATTCTTGGATCTATGAAGACATAAGGTGAATTAGTTAGTCTAAAAGGCATTACTATAAACTTTTAATGCCCATACCTAATAGAAAATATTGTCTTCTAGATGTCTTCCTTGTTCACATAGAACTGATGATATCCTGATTGAAGGTCATTCTTTGAAAAATATTCAACTCCATGAAGTTGATCGAATAAATCATCAATGCATGGTAGGGGATACTTATTATTTATTGTTATAGCATTGATCTCCCTTTAGTCAATGCACAACCTCATAGATCCATATTTCTTCTTAACAAAAAGAACAGGGGGCTCCCCATAGAGAAACACTATGGAGAATAAATCCTTTATTAATTAATTCCTCTAGTTGTTTCTTTTGTTTCACTAATTCTACAGTGGCCATTATATAAGGGGTATTCGATATGGGCCTTAATCCTAGAATTAAATAAATGGAAAACTCAATTTCTCGTTCTGGAGGATGTCCAGGTAAATCCTCTAGAAACACATCAACATATTCTTTCACAATAAGGACATCATCTATTTGAAAATTATTTTCCTCAACCATAATTATTTCAATATCTTCCTCCCCAATAATTCAATTTAGTAGAGCTACTGGGGGTGGATCTAGATACGAATCAGATGGTGACGTTTTTGCAATAAGATAAGGTATTCCTTATCATCATTGAAAATTGTTACCTCCTTGTTATTATAATAAATTTTCACATCACAATCCGCAATCCAATACATATCAAGAATTATATCAAATTCAATCATGGGTGTGATGATGAGATCAGAAGATAAAGTGCATTTATATTCCCTAATGGGAACTGATTCACAAAACTTTGTGGCAATGATTCTTCCCTTATGAGTTTTTACTAACAACTACGTTGTTAAATCAAATTGTAAACATCTAATTTTCTTTGAAAAATAGGAAGATATGAAACAATGTGATGATCTAGAATCAAATAAAGCATTGGCTAAATTTTAGGAAACCATTAAATTACCTGCCACCATGTCATTTGGAGCTTCAACCTCAACAGTAGTGATCACATAAGTTTGGACTTGCTCCCTTGGCCTTTCTGAGGTAATTATTCTTGGCGCTTAGGAAATTAATTTGCATAATTCCCCATTTCTCTACAATTGTAGCATTGAACATTGACTACATATTTCTTTCCATTGCAATCACGATCTTGGTGGCCTTTTCCACCACACTCGTAACAAACTCTCATTCCCTTCAGGAAACTACCTGGGTGTTTCTTCCCTCATTTAATGCAGGATGGAAATTAAACTTTTCCCTTATTCCCTTTATTTCCATTTCTAGAGTGTTCAACAGATCTCTTCTTCTATTACTTTGCTTTAAAGTGTAAGACTTTGAGAATTCCTTTTCTGTCTTGATAGCACATGATACAATATCTTCATATGATGAGAAGGATTGTAAGACTAATGCTTGACAGAGAAATGGTTTTAACCCATCAAAGAATTGATCAATCTTACTCCTTGAGCTACGTATATAATATATTTCATAACTTTTTAACCTTGTAAAATTAGCCTCATAATTTGTGACATTATCATCCTCCTTTTTCCTAAAACTCAGAAATTGTCTTTCTATATCTGGTTGATGGTCACGAGGAAAGTATTTTTTAAATAAATGTTCTTCAAACTCCCTACATTCCATATTTGATACTTATTCATCCTCCTTTGTGTTTTTAATTAATGACCACCATTGATCTGCATCTCCTATGAGGTGATAAACCGCCATGAAAACTTTTTCCCTTTCACTACTCCCAAAGCATGAAATATTTTCTCTAAGGAACTTATGAATTTCTTAGATACAAATAGATTTGTAGTCCCATTGAATGTTGGTGTTTGTTGCCTCATGAATCGGTCTAACATTGATCCTTCGCGTTGTAGATCAGTGTTCTCCATATGGGTAAGGTTATTATTCATAACCTGAGTGAGTTGTCCAAGTATGGTTATAAGTTGTTTAGAATTGGATCCAACAGCAGCTCCACTATAATTATCTTGAGTAAGAGGTAAATCCCTACATGGATTACATGCATTGATACATTTTCCATTCTTTCTACTAGTCACCATTTCTAAACAATAGCATACACTAGATTAATTTATGAATCACAATAAATTTTTCCAAACTAGTAAAATAATTAACATAAATTGAACATTTTATGCATATAATACTTAATCATAAAAAAATGTTTTCATTGAGGAGGTATTTACTCATAAATCCTTTATAATTGTTTGTAAAGAAAATGTGAAAATTCCTAAGCATATCCCCCAGGAGTGTCATTGCCAAGAGTGCAGCAAAGCTGGTTGTTGTGTACCAGGATGCCCCAGGTCAAGCCCAAAACTCCTTGTAAGAGTTTTCACTCCTAGGTACATATGTTCTAGATCCACCTCTACTTTCTTGTATCCAGACAGGTATGTATTGCTTATAAAATTCACAAAATCTCTACATCACCAAAATTCTTGGAAGTTATTCAATATTAATCCTCAAATTATTTCTTATGGAAATGTTATCCAATCAAAGTTTTTCTAAATCTAGTTTCCAAGGTTTGTACTAAACTTTCTCTGATACCAACAGTAACACCCTTACCCTAGTTACCCAGAGTTGGTGCATTATTACATAACATTGGCATGATCACAAGAGATCAAGTCTCGAAAGACCAATTAGTTTAGTAGCCTTGTAAGTACTAGATACAAATATAAGTTTTAAATTACATTATGAAATGTAGAAACAATAGCATTGTGTCCCATTTTAACACACTCATATTCCTTATCCTATTTCTATTGGTTAATCGTAATATACTTCTTCACATCCTGAGAAAAATAAAACAGAAGAAAGGGGTGAGCACAGATGCTCATTAAGGATAAAAATATAGCAGAAATTATCATAAATAAGAATAAACATTTAAGGAAATGTATAAGAGTAAAATAATCCTTTTAAACTTAAACTTCAGTATAATATGGCAATGATAAGTCAAATAAATCCATTTACTTATTCACATGGATATTCTACTAGTCGAATAATCACATGTAATATCAATAGCTAATTTCATAATGATGGAATGCATAATTTCAGACATCATAACCACATAGTCAAGGCCTCGTGCCAAGACTACAAATAATATTTTGTCAATGCCTTGTGCCAAGACACTAGTTTGTCTCATGAGACCTATCGATGCATCGAGGAATTATAGTGGGATCCACCCATCACTTTCTAATTCCAATTCGTTCCTCATACGAAAATTTAGAAACATAACATAAACATTCGTATTAAAATTAGCATACAAAGTGTCAAAACTTTAACCATAAACCATTAATGGTATAAAAATAGCACATCCACAGTCAAACATATCATAACTCATTCAATACAATATGAAAGATTTTATTGTAATTAAAAAAACTCAATCAAGAATATTATCTAGTAAAGGATATTGACATAGTTGAAAATGATCAGTAAAACTCTTTGAGAGAAATATACCTCATTGTGAAATAATTTAAAAGTAGAACATTTAAAAAGGAAGTCATTTAAAAGATATTTTTTAATCAAAGTGTCTCATACCACTTTGAATCTTTTTAATGGAATTAACATTTTAAAACAATCATGTCAATATAAATAAATCCGTAAAATCATTTTTAAAACATGGAAATTTATTAAAGAGATTTAGAAAAATAAATCATTAAACATTTAAAATGATGATATTGATAAATATTCCCTTCCAGAAAACCTTAAAACCTTCATTTTGAAAACTTTTTTATGAAACATGGACATGGATGAAAAAAATGTCCTAGTAAATACTTACACATAAACAATCATGGATAATAATGAGATTGAGGAATTAACCCTTACCTTGTACTTTTTCTTGGAGAGGGTACGTTAACCTCCTCTATAATAGTTAAATCATTGTTATTAAATTATACAATAACCACATACATAAATATGATATCAAATAATATCTGATAATATTTCTTTGTTAATAATATTTTGGTAGTATCATTGTTCCGGGTGTTAACTGATTCGTTTTCCTTTATATGTTTTGTTATGTAAGTCATGTTTATTATGGATAGGATATATTTTATTTGTATCTAGAATTAAATTAAGTTCTTAAACATTATTTTTAATCATAAAATAAAAAATATTCTTGAATGGTTACGATGGAGAATGAATCTCATCACGTTCGTGGAGACGGTAATCTGTACGTATGTACAAGCGACAATACCATTCTACTGATGGTGAAATTGTGTGTAATTGTATAGTATATCATATATACAGAATAATTAACATGTTATATTTATTATTTACCTCAATTATACTCATTAGCATACCCATCCAAATAATGAAGTGTTTTATAAAAAACTACACCACGACGTGGAGACGATAAGTCGTACGTACGCACGTATGGTGACTTTGTCATTAACAGGATGGATTGAATAATGAATATGGTTGTACCATATTTATAATAACATCATAGTATGTATAAGGTGATGGAGTTATTATTTTGGTATGGAAACAATAAAGAAAGAGGAAGTGTAAGAAGAAAAGAACTTTGAAAGAGGTGATAAAATTATTACCTCCTCTTCGAGTGCTTCCTTTTGATTTGATCAAAACAGCTCCTTAGGTTCGATTATGATCAACATAAAACCTCTAGGTTTAATTTAGGGAAGTTGAGAGGCTATTTGAGCAGGGTTTGGCCGATCTAAATGGCTTTGGAGGTGTGATATTAAGAGATGGGGGAGTACCCTTTATAAGAGAGGTGAGGGTCACTTGAAGAAAAGCTTGAAATATTAATTTATTATAAAATTATATTATGATTATAATGGCTCCAAAAGAATTTATTTTTAGGTTAAGGTAGGTATGGGTTTTAAAACTCTCAAAAAATAGGTTTTATATAGGTTTAGGTCACCATATTAACCTTACTTTTAGATTTAACTCTTGGTTAAATAGTTTGACTTGTACCATTTATTCTTGTATTATTATAATAAATGGTTAATAAACATACTATATAAAGCCTATATAACCCCAAGTGGGTCATTATTGATATATATAATCTTATATAAGTTTTTTGGACAAACCTTAGATTTTTATGAATATAATATCAATTAATAATATAGTATTTGTTTTAAAAACTCATTTATGTAAATTTTGACACTATTTAGTATTTGGTTTTTGTGAAAGTCATAAAAAAATTATCACTTTGAAAAAAAATTATTTAATTAACCCTAACATGTCATATTAAGCTATAAAATTCTTTTAATACATAAAAAGTCTCAATTTAAAATTATATTAATATTTATAATATCAAATATTTTAATCTTTCAATAATAAGGTAATTACTCCATCATTATTACGTCATAAATAAATTTTATTATTTAATGTCTAAAAATTATAAATAAAATACCATTATGTAGGAAATACTCTTATATTTCTAATTAATATTTATTGTTGAACTTATCTTATGTATAACTCTATATTAAAAATGGTTTAGTTATTAAACTATGAATTTAACTCTTTTAACTCTTCTTTAAAAATAATAATAATAAATGTCCTAATCTAATCTAAGTGGACCAAAAAGATCATATTTTATTCCTAATGTTGATTTTTGTAGAAATAAACTTATCTAATAGAATTAGTACATGTTTTAGGGTAATAATAATATCATTTTTACCTTTAATTACCTTATTTTCTTTTAACTCTGGTAAATAAAATTCAAAAGTTACTATTCACCAAAAATTATTTTCATCCTATTGAACCACATTTTACTTACGGATGTCAATGGTATCTCTAGGATTTTTGAAATTCAATTCATAGAAGTTGTAAAATTATGTTTTATGCAAATTGGCTAATGTGCCTAGAATGTGGGTAAAAGACTTTAAAAAGTTCAATAAAATTTTATACATCAAATTTTATTATAAAATGACTCCGATGAATTACATTGAACTTATATAGGTATTATGAATATTTTTTTTATTAAAAATAAATTTAAATAAAATAAATAATTATTTCAATAAAAAGTTGATTTTGAAAAATAATGTAGTGTTTTTCACTATTCATCAAAATTTGAAAGTTTTTAGAAAAATACCAAAAATTCACCCAAAAATAATTTTGATATTCCAAACCCAAAAATGAAGTCCATTTTGAAACGTAAAATTTATAAAATTTCAAAAAGTGGGTTTTACAATTCATAATGGCTAGTTTGATTGGTTGTGGTGTACTGGAACTCAAATTTGTGTACATCACAAGCTATTGCATTATTCAAAGAGAAACGTACCCTGGAAGATTGGGGTGTTACAAATTATTTGAAAAACGATGTACAAATAAGAAATTTTACAACTCATAGAAATTATTTTTCATTACCATGCCCCTTAACACTACCCTTGTTTTCAACAAAAGTGATTTAACATCATGTGTTGTAAATACATGAATATAAATTACTAATTTCAAAAAAAAATACATTTCCATTTATTCCTTCATTAATAAAAATTATCTTTATCTATTAAATTTTGTAAACTCTTTTCATAATCGGTTTTTAATAATCATAACCATTTTTAACAAAGATCATAAAAGTGGTGTCAATATTTCTATTTCTTACAAATATCATCATTTAAAAAAATCGTAGTGGAATTTATGTTTTATAATGACTTATAATTTAATAAAACCATTAAATTGGAATTTTATTTATGTTTATGGAAAATATAAACAACGATGAAATACATTTGGGTTATCTATTACTATTGATGAATTACCTTACAGTGATCACTACATTTTGTGATATCCAAAAAACATCTGTATTAATGAAATATATTACATATATATATCTTATAAAATCATAAAATATAAACTAAAACTATACACGATTGGGCATGGGTAAAAAATCATTTTTTTCATTGGCAATAGTCATTACAAAGAAATATTAGTGTTCCCATTACTCAAAATAATGATATAGGGGAATGTAAATATTAATTTATAATTTAATAATAATAACTAAATTTTATAAATTTTATTTATTCATCAATACAATCTTTAATAAAATCTCTGAGTGGTGGTGATGAATAAAAAAAGAGTCTCTTCATGGAGACATTAATTCGTGCATACACATTAAAGAAATTATTATTTTTCTTAAAGATGGAAGGTTAATAATAATAGATGAACCATTATTATAATAACATATAAAAACCCTAAAAATGATTATGTTATTACTAAACTATGGTTATGTATTGTTTATAAATTAATTAAAAATAAAGAAATGTTGCAATTTATGTGATACCTATGTGGATACCTTAATATTATTCTTGGTGAAGGCTTTATATTTTAGGGTCATAGAATAATGTATAGAGGTCGGGGAAATTAGGGAATTTAAAGGTCTTAAATGAGATTAAATTATAATAGTTATTCAATAAATTTTTGAAATATAAGAGGAGAATTGAATGGGTTTAAGGGATTACACATTTATAAGTGAAGAGGTGTGAATTTTTTCGGGAAAATAATTTTAAATAATAGATAAGAATGGAATTCCCTGAAAGATATGATAATTAGTGAATAAAGGTTGTTAATAAATGCATGTATTACTTTACTACCAAGAAATTTATTTCCTTAAGGTCTAAAGGTCATGTTAATTTAAAAAACTCAATCCATCATAAGAGTTTTATTTAAACCACTAATACTATTTTTTAAACAATATTCATGTCAATTAATTTATTACTAAAAATATAAGAAGGAACCCACTACCAAATTTCTAACATAATGATTCCAAAAGTGGACTTTGTTGAACCAAATTCATTTCATTAATTTGAGATAATATTATTTTAATTTACACACACTTAAAAAATTATTTTAAATAAAAGAGTGTTTCTAATCATTAAACATGTGTATAAGATAACTTTTTGATGTTTATAGAATTTTATGATAATAATTGATTTATTATTAAAAATACTATTGAATGCATATTTAAATTCAATAAAAACGTTATTTCACCAAAAAATATTTTTTAGAGACTTTTTTTAACTTATATGACTTTGAAATATATTAACGAATATTTTCAGATCCAAGCACTGAGCTAGTGCAGGATTTCAAGGCCTTATAAAACTGGAATTGATTTAATAAAAATATTAAATATATTTATATCACATTTACATTTATTTTTAAAAAAATCGATTATATCAAAAATGGAGACTTGATTCAAAAATATGAGAATACTATTGAATATAGAGCATGGGGTTGACCCTTAGGGTGAGCTAAGATTAGTCAGTGTCAAACATCTTGCCGAGGCAGTCGATGGAGGGTTCATATAAATTAAAATAAATAACATAAATATTTATTTTTTTTATAAAAACTAAAATTAAATCCTCAATAAATAACCTATTATTCTGGTTTCCATGTGTTAGTTGCATAACCCTTTACAGATCTGAGAGGAGTTTGATAACATTCTTCATTGGTGGATTGATGTTGAATGATGAATGATGATTATATCATTGGGGATCAATGGGTAGAAAATGCAGAAGATCTTTACTCATCATTGGTAAATGAGTTTTTCACTAATGATAGATCCATAATTGAGGTAGGTATCATTAAATTTTCTCTCCTCTATGATTAAATGTTTTAGTATATATATTTTATTATCATATTTTGATTCTATGTATTGGCACCCTTCACTGGAGCCCATTGTTGGATAAATGGTTATATTCAATTAATTAGTTTATATTATTATCTCTCCTAATATTCTATGATTTTAAATCATTTTACGAGAACACTTTGACAATGGTGGTTATCACCCTTGTTATTATAACATCCTAAGATTTAAATAAAGCCATATGTTTGATAGCGTATAACATATGTAACACCAAGTTTAAAAAACAATGAAATTTTATTAAGTGATCATCATAACCCAAAAATTAAATTGGATGTAATGAATAATACTAACCACATTATGAAATATATAATTTTCATACTCATTTTTAATTTATTAATTATTTATTTTTGAATAAGCACAGAATTATTAGTAAATAAATTTTATTCTTCATAAATATGTTTTCTAAGAAATGGTTTTCTTACTTTTTATGAGAACATATTATAATAAATTTCTATAAATTATATATATTTTATTTTATATTAATAATATATGTTTTCAAATTGAAATATTGAAATTATATTGGGTTTTTTTAATTTTATGAAAAGATTAATTTTCCAGTGAATAGTGAAAAATATTGTTTTATTCAAATGTAATTTTTATTGTTTTAAAATATCCCTTTATGATTTGAATTTCATATAATTTTAACTTATGTAATATTTAGTTTGGTATTATTTAATTAATTACATTTTAATCATCCTTATAAATTATTTTTTATATGTTCATTTTGGACTTAAAAAACATTTTTCATGAAAACTATTTTTAATTACATATTTTCATGTTTAATTTTAAATTAATTTTTGAATATTATGTGTTTTGAATTTTGAAAAATTGATTTTATATCTAGATTTATGTTTTCAAAATTTAGTAAAAATGAACTATAATATCTCAACCCTCCTCATTGGATTAATAAGGAGATTATACATTACTTGGCCCTAAGAAACATCCCCAAGATACCAATTGTTGGAAATAAATATCAAGGGATTCATTAATAGATGGGGGAAATATTTCCCTTCAAAAATAAAAAAACAACTAAACAATAAATAACCAAATTAACCACTATGTGATGCATGATAAAAATGGAAGACAACTCAAAAATTTCATTTATATGAAAACCAACTACAACTAGTGTCATAGCACAAGACTACAAAACAACCAAGTACACATCAGAAGACACTGAAACCAAAAAAACACAAAGGAAAAAACATAACTCCAAATCTCTAACATGATCCATGATCTAACTCCACCAAAATAGTCCAAGTATCAATAACCACCACTAGAGAAGTGTGATACTTTACCTTTTCATGTGTCTAGATAAAAAATATATACAATAGAACCAAAGTTCCAAAGTAGGGGTGTGTAATGAAACACAATAGGCTTTCCCCAAATGACTTCCCTACTCACAACACTAGGATAGAACATGTTATCACATTTATATAAAACAATTTATATAAAACAATTTCTCATAATAGATAATATCATGATTTAAACAAGTTCCATAGGAAAACAATTATCTCAAAACAATATCAATTTCCAAAGAAATAAACCAAAGTTGTCATTCCAACCACTTCATGAATTTGATTGGCAATAACCATTATATATCACATATCTACACACACCCACACACACTCACACAAAATCTCCATGTTACAATTTATGGTGGAACTTCACATCCATAACATGTACCCTCTGATGTTGGTACTTCACAACCTATATCCTTCCATTCCACATTCATTTTATCATTTAAGTCATATAATGTGCCGATTCCACATTTACAAGACCAATTCAATCATTTCAATAAAACCACACTTTATTAGAAACAATAATGGTGATCCATTTAAATAAAACTAACCTTTTATTGAAAACAATTTTCCAACAAAACATTTCAATAAAATCAACCTTTTATAGAGCTTGAATGGCTTGAAGGACTTCTTTTTTTGGATAATCCCCATTTTAAGGGTTGAAGGGGACCCTATATGACCCGTAGACCGAAGGTACAAGTCCAATACCTGACCCAATACATGAACTTGAAGGGAAAAAACCTGACACACTAAAATCAACCTTTTATTTAAAACCATTTCAATTAACCAATTCAATACATTCCAATAAAATGATAATTTTATTGAAATAATATCAATTAAACCATTTACCAAAAATTCATAAAATATGAATTTTAAAATCAATATTTTAAAACCAATAAAAAAGGCACATTGTATAACAAATTTTCACAATTACACAATTTCACACAAAAATGCATAAACTACACAAACCACCACCAATGAGGGTTTCTAACATGTTTTTCACAATAATTTAAATAACAATTTCAATCAAAAAAATTGAAATTATAAATTCTAGTTCTAGAAAGGTTAGTCAAGAGTGAAGCCACATACCTCAAGAATTTATGATGAAACAAAAATCAGCACACAAACGTCCATGAAATCAGGTCAAATCTACAAAACCCCACCTTATATCTCTTCCCCTGACATAAAAAAGGACAAATATAATAATAGTTGGAATTAAATACCTTATATATATCCATAGTGGAAGTATATATACGAAACCAAGATAGAATTACAAGTAGATCTATGGAAAAATAAGAAAAACTACCATAAACGATGACTTACTGCAAGATCTAGGATTCAACACGCTAATAAAGGCATTTGGATTGCTTCCAAATAAATGGATAAGGGTTCCCTAAACTTATAGAGATAGAGAATTGTTAATTTAGGGTCAGTTTGGAAAAAATGAGGGGTAATAGTAAAATCTCAATCTAGATCCACTTTTTATAGATCTAGTTTTTAAAACGTACATGATTAGTCACATGGTTAAACTAAAAGTTCACCAGCCTCTATCACAATGGGGAACCTGAATGGTTTGATCACATGGTCAGACAAACCATATGACAACCATGCAAATACCCATTTTCTAGCTTAGCACAATTTATCTTAGACGACCACATAGTTTGGACAAACAGTGTGCCTGCCTGTACACCTTCCCCTTTATCCCCTCACATATTGTGCACAGTTTTCTGAAGGATTTTCATGGTTTTAACTAAAAATTAACCAATTTTGAAACTTTTTAAAATAACCAAAGAAATAAAAAAATTCCTCCAAACTCTCCCAATGTTTACCCATATACATTGCATACATAAAAAATATAAAAGATGGGTTACTTACATAAAACCTGAGGAGCTAAATTCTCCCCACCATTAGCCTATCAATCACCATAAATTAGAAAACCAAAATTATACTACATAATTAATGGTTGTTTCCCTTTCATTTCATCATATTCTCAAGACTCTTCTTGGATCTAACCATGTTTCCACAAAGCCCTCACTAAACTGATTCTTTTTACATGAATGAATTTCTTTTGCCTATCCAGAATCTGTACTGGAATGTGCACTAATGAATCATCTATATCTAGGTCAATATGATCCCATAAAATCACAAGGTTAGGAACAGGCTGATATATTTTCTATTGAGATACTTGAAACACATTATGCATAGCACTAAATCATGGTTGTAATGCCAAATTTTATTCCACCTCTCCAACACATTGCAATACCCCAAAGAGACATTTTAATTGAGGAGATAAATTTCCCTATATTCAAAAACAATGATGTAAAATCCTTATAGATATCGTCAAGAAGACATGACCACTCATCTCAAATAATAACGATTATCAACGATAATACGAATTCAATTTTTGATGAATCTGAGTCATCTCCATCCATTTCTTGATCAACTAAATCTTTTACATTATTTCTTAGACAAGGCTCAGCCAAATTAGTGATGTCTCACCTATTTCCACCCAAAATGTGAATAACTATAGGGATGACCATATAATGCTTCAAAATTATCCATTTGTGTTTTTTCCTAATAGATGTTTTTATGAGACCACTCCACCAACATTACATGATCTTCCGATGTTCCATGAAAATCCATTACACAAGCCCACAACATGTCTTCCAACATCGGTGCCATTCTTTTGTATTTACCATCCATCTAATGATGATACATCATATTCATAGTCAACTAAGTACCAAGGTATTTCTATAAGTATTTCCATAAAATAGATGTAAACCTATGATATCTAACTTAAACTATCCAAACTGGTACTCCATGCCTCTTTACCACCTCTCAAATATAGATTTTTGGAAATTCCTCCACCATATGAGATTCATGAATACAGATGAAATGGGATGAATTTGTCAGCTGATACACTATCAACTATATGGAATCATGTTTCTGAACCATTTTTGAGAGATCTGTTACAAAATCCATAGATATCTACTATAATTTTCAGACAGGGATAGGTAATTACTATAACACACATATTGGTCATTGATGCTCTGCCTTAACCTACTAACAATTTGACCATCTCAAAACAAACTCATCTACATTCCTTTTCACACTGACCCACCTAAAACTGTAATTTCAATTCCTTGTACATATTTTGTATTCTAGTATGAAGATCCCATCTTGAATGGTGGTAATCATTAATATGTTTTTCTTGAAAATTCATGACTACCATCTGATATTGAAAACAAAAAACTGGACTTCCATCTAGTTTTTATCCCTAAATGTTCCCCCGACCATTGAGACTTGACCTCATTGAATCACATTCAAAATCAGATGTGTGTTCCTCTTTAACCATCAACAAAAATTCATTAACAATTGAAATTAGAATGAAAACTACAACTTAACCTCAATCATCAGGTTTCAAGTGCATGTCATCTAGGATAGACATCAACTTCCACCCATCTGAAGCTTCATTTTCCAACTGAGAAAATGACATTCTGCTTAATGAATCCACAATCGATTTTCATTTTCTTGGTGTATACATCTAGTCAAAGTCAAAAATTTGGATATACTCCATCCATATTCATTATATTAGGTTCAAATCCCTTAATGATAAAAAAATATCAATCTCTTATGATCTATAAAAATCATAAATTTCTCCCCAAATAGGTTATGACGCCATGTTTTCCAAGCATGGACAATGACAGCTAACTCAAAATCATGTTTTAGGTAGTTATTCTCATACATAGTAAACCTTCCTAATCCATACACAAAAACATGGTATCACTACCTGAGAACACATCCTAAACTTGATCTAAAATCATCTCAATACACGACTTACACTTTTCCTAATTCCAAAAAAATCAATATTGGTGCTGATGTAAGGTGAACTTTAATCTCATAAGAAGACTTTTGGAATTCCTCATTCCATTGGAATGGAATATTATTGTTTTACTATGATATCATAGGTGAAGTTAGTTTTGAAAAATCATGAAAAATAATCATTAATAACCATATAGGTCAAGGAACTCTCTATCTAAAAGTCATTATTTGTAGGATTCCAAGAGACAACAGCCTCTATCTTTTCTGGATCTAAAGAAATGCCTCTTTTAGTGAATATATATCCAATTAAACGTACCTATTGAATCCAAAAAAATCACTTTGATAATAAGACATACAAAAAAATAATCTCTCAAGGTTCCCATAATTGTTACCAAGTGTTTCTCATGCTCAGCCATTGTCCATGAATGTGCTAACATTTCATCCCCAAACTCCGCCAGAAAAGAATCCAAATATCTATGAAATATCAATTTCATCAATTCCATAAAGACTATTGGTGAATTCATAAGACCTAAAGTCATAAAAAGGTATTAATAATGGAAATATCTTCTTCTGAAAGATGTCTTTGGAATATCCTCCTTTCAAACCCGAAACTGGTGATATCCTTATCGCAATTCAATATTATAGAACCATAGAGATCCCATAAATTTATCTAACAAAACATCAATGAGTCAAAGTGTATATTGATTATTTATCGTAACTTGTTTTATATTACGATAATACATGCACAACCTTAGAGTTCCATCCACCTTTTCACAAACAAGACTAGTGCTTCCCACGTAGACGTGCTAGTCCAAATGAACCCTTTGTTATCTAGATCTTCCAATTGTATATCAAACTCCCTTAAATATGTTTGTTCCTTATATTAAGATAGATAGGAAATAGGACTAGTCCCTATAAAAAGATAAATCATAAGCTCTACTTCCCTTATAAGTGGTAACATAGAGATATTCTTAGGAAAAACATTAGGAAACTGATCCACAATTGCTGGAAAACTATTGTTCTTAATATCTTGCATTGATTCCAAATTCAAAGCCACCAACTAGTATAATATCATTCCAAATATTGGTTCCAACAAGCCCATTTCACCTACCTTTTCATTTTGTTCTCCTTGAAAGAGATGCTCGACATTGTCTTCAATTGTAAAACTGACATTTTGTGTATAACAGTCGATATGAGACTTAAACATTATCAACCAATACATACCCAAAATTACATCATATATATCAATCTCAAACATTGAGAAATACCATTTCATCTCAGATCCATCAAGAGTTATAGAACATTATCAACAGATTAAGGCTCTACATTCTGATTGACCAAGAGGAGTTTGATGTTTTAACACATAAGGAATCATCTTAACTTGTAAACTTATAAAATAAATAGAATGTGAAGAAATAAAGGAATGGTAAGAACCCATATCAAACAAAGATTTCTTTGGGTATAATTAAAAATAATTATACCTCTCACCATCGATGGTCTAGAATGATCATCCAAAATAACCTTCTTAGCTCTATATAATTGCTTTTGTTCTATATTTCCTTTTTGATATTTCCCTTGCTGAGGTGTCATGGTATTCATAGAGTCACCACTTATTTGTCTATTCTATTGAAGAGAGGTATTTTTTTACCTCACCCTCTCAAAGCATATGGAGCATGCGACACTTGGGAAGTTTCTAGAGCACCTAACCTTGAAGCGTTTCAACAATAACATTAAAGATTCCCCATCTGGTTACTATTGTATAATTCTCTAGGTTTTTTTCATACACTCTAACTTTCTATAAGTCAGAGAAATCCATTGGAAACATCCTGGATTTCTTGACAGTTTTGGTAGAAGATTTATCAATCCACCCATCAGATTATAATCTATACTCCCACCTTGGAAATAAGTGAACCTTTTCTTCTTACTCTCAGCATTAAAGTTCCCACCATTTCCCATAGGTATCCACATAATACCTCCACCTGTAGCTACATATATGTCCCTTTCTTCTACCATCACTTTATTTAACATCTCTATATAATCCTTTATAAAGAGATTTACAATATTTGAATGAATATTTTTCATGATCCCTGATTCAATGATGTGTGCCTTCAAGGATTCACTAGCAGAAACTTCGGGAAAAAATCATACTAAAATAATAAATTAACCATATAATCTATCACTATGAGGATCTACTACATCAATATTAAAAAATACATCATTCTTGGAATTATAAACAAGTGAGGATAGAATATTTTGTGAAATAATTCTTCAAAATCTTCCCAACTAATTCCATGATCTAATTTAGCTTAGATAGCTAAATCCCACCCAGGACATGAAAGATCCTCCATCATATGCATCACCATATTGACTTTCAACTATGATGGTGTGCTAAGGAAATTGAAGATAAAATTTATCCTATTCATCCACACCTCTACATTTTCTTGTTCTGAATCACCCCAAAAAATGGGTGGATTCTACTTCTAAAACTGAATGGGGTGACCCACATGCCTTGGATCATCCTTCTTATTTCCCATATCTACAACATGAAAAACATGGACTATACTATGAACCGGTAGTTCTTTAACCTATGGATCAGGTGTAACCACATTCTCAGCAGCTTCTTCAGGTTTTTTTCTACAACACATCTTGGGTTCCATTTTTGATAACCAAAACAAATGCCATAAGTTTCACTCTCTATCAAATAAAGGATTCACAATTTCAAATTATACCACATCATGATTATCACAACAATGATTTCCAAAATCAATTGTTACCATGTTCAATCATCTTCAAAAATGTCAACTTTGTTTTGAAAATAAATTTATTTTCAAAATATGACAACCATTCTCTTTTTCAAAAATAAAAACATTTCAAAAAAAAATTCAATATTTTTAAAAATCAACATATTACATGAAATCATATCATTACTAAAAATGACATATGCACTCATAGTGGGAATTAATTTCTATTTTGTATGTCATGCTCATCTCATCAGGTTAATCAGTGACAATGAGATTCCAAATCCAATAAGTTTCTCCAAAACACTTATGTACCCAACTCCCTAGTAACATGAATTTTATCACAAAAAGGATATTTACGTCTTTTTATGATCTACATTTCATGTCCCAATAGTCTTACTACTTTATATGATCCCAACTCAAGAATAACTATAATTAATCTTCAACTATAATATTGGAAACCAATACCAAGTCAAATACCCCTTATTCCAAAAAGATATTTGAAAGGACCAAGCTGATACCACTTGTGACATACCACCACTCCTCATTGGATTAAGAAGGAAAAAGGACATTACATGGACTTAAGTGACATCCCCATGATGACAAAGGCTTGAAATAAATTCTAAGGGCTTCATTAACTGGTGGGGTCCAATTTTCCATTTGAAAATAAAACATTCAAAAAAACAATCCATAACCAAATAAACCACTACATGATGCATGATAACAATTAAATAAAACTCAAACATTTCATTTATATCAATACCAAATATAAAGAGTATAATAAAAGAAGACTAAAAACAACCAAGTATACATTGGAAGACTAGAAAATCAATAAAACTAAATGAAAACCACATAACTCTAAAGCTATAACATGCTCCATGTTCCAACTCCACCAAAACATCCTAGTATCACTAAGCACAACTAGATAAGTGTGATACATTACCTTTTCTGGTGTCCTGGAACAATATCTATAAAATCACCAATGTGCCAAAGTAGGGGTGAGTAATTAAACTTGATATGATTTCCCCAAATTACTTCCCTACTCATTCAATTAGGATAGAACATGTTATCACATTTATATAAAACAATTTATACAAAAAAAATCTCAAAATATATTATATCATGATTTAAACAAGTTCCATAGTAAAATAGTTTTTCTCAAAATAACATTATATTCAAGGAAAGAAACCAAACTTTTCATTGAAACCAATTCATGAATTTAATTAGAACTACCCATTACATATCACATATCCACATGCACCCACATACACCCACACACAATCAAGGTGTTACCATTTATGGTGGAACTTCACGTCCATAACATGTACCCTTTGACGGTGGTACTTCACGTCCAATATCAATCCATTGAACACGCATATAATAATTTAAGACATATCATATGAAAATACCAAATTTTATTGACCAAATCAATTATTTCAATAAAACCACACTTTATTAAATATTGTCACAATGAACCATTTCAATAAAACTTACCTTTTATTGAAAAAAAATTCCCATACACTATTTCAATAAAATCATCCTTTTATTGGAATCTATTTCAACAAACCAATTAAAGACATTTCAATAAACCATCATTTTATTGAAAACATATCACTCAAACCATTTACCAAAAATTAAGCAAAGTCACCTATTAAAATCAGCATTTTAAGATCATGAAGAAAATGAATATTGCACAACCACTTTCTGCACTTTCACAATTTCACTCAATAATGTATAAACTAATAAAACCATCACTAAAGAGAGTTTATAACATTTTTTTCACAACAATTTCACAATAAATTTCAATAAAAACAATTAATTTGGAATTAAGACTTATTGTTCTAGAAAGAGAAGTCAAGAGTGAAGCCACCTACCATGGGAATTTATGATAAAACAAAAAATGGAATGAAAACGTCCACAAAACCATCTCAAATATATAAAACCCACCTTATATCTATTCCCATAACATCAAAAATGACAAATCTAAAAATTTTTAGCATCCAATACCATAGATCTATCCATAGTGGAAGTAGATCTATGAAACCAAGAGAGGGAAAGAAGTATATCTACGGAAAACCCAAAAAAACTACCACAATCGATGACTTACCATAAGATTCAATATTAAACTCACCAAGAAACTCCTTTGGATCACATCAAAATAATTGGATAAGGGTTGTGTAGGCTTGTATATGGATAAATCCTGAGTTACGAATGGTTTTAGGAAAAAATTGGGGAAAAAACGCAATCCCTACATAGATCCTTTTTTGTGGAGCTAGTTTTTAAATCTTGTATGGTTAAACAAACTGTGTGCTAATCATGAACAATATTTTTACTCAAGGGGGACCATGCACTGTTGGACCACATTGTTGGAAAAATTTTGCACCAACCATGCAAAAGCCCACTTCCCATATTAGAATAGTTTCTCCTATGTGACCACATAGTTTGGAAAATCCATGCACCTACCCATACGCCTTCCCATTAAGCCCCTTTCTTATTGTGCACAATTTTCTAAAGGACTTGTATGGTTTTGACTAACCATGCATCAATTGTGAAACTTTATAGAAGTCCCAAAAACATTGTAAAAGAACTCCAAACTCTCCAAAATATCACCCATATACTTTACATATATAAAAATAGTAAAATAAGGGTCACTTACTTCAAACTAGGGGTGAAACATGTACCTTTTATTATTGGATAATATGAATATTAACCATAGTAATTTGTTTTCCCACAATGAAGGGTAAATCAGGTAATTTATGTTAAAAATAAAATGATAAGAGACATTAGGTAGACCAAAATCTTGAATAAATCTTAATTGAGGAGTATATATCGACCATAATCATCCAAGGGTTGAATTTATTAACTTTAAGTCCACTTGGATGAGATTATGAGCACTATAGAATTTTATTTAAAAAATCCAAAGATGTCACACTCTTGTTTTTAATAAGTGTAATATTTTTAATATAGAGTTTTATAGGCAATATGTTCAAATATATATATTATTATAAAATATAATAGATTTATCTTCATTAGGGTAATTTATTTCTAATTTTTAGTGAGGAAATAAATTCCATAATGAATTAGGAAACGATGATGCTGTAAATATTAAATAAAAGGAAAATTCAAATAATTTATATTGAAAATATTAAAAATAATATAATATGAATTAATTAATATGATATGATAAATTTATTGTTTAATATGACATATTATTAAGGTATTTAAAATTTAGTTGTGATGTTATCTTATTTTATTGGTATTATAAAAATTAATGTAATAGATAATGTCAAAATTTAAAATAATTATAATTTATGAATATTATATTATATTAAATTTATATAAATCATAAAAATATTAAATAAGTATAAATAGGATAATGTATGGTTTAAAATTTCATCCAAAATGGATTTATAGTTCATTTGGAAGCATTTAAATTTAAAATAGACTTATTATATTTTAATCTTTAGAGAAATTACAAAAACTACCCCACACCTCAATTATAGAATTTTACCTCCTCCATCACTTATTCACACCAAATTGATCCATCTAGCTCAACCAAGCCCAACCCAATCCTATTTTCAGCTTCCTTATACATGTTATTGTTGTGTTTTTCTAGTTGAAATACCAACCATAGGTCCAATAAGAAAGGATCTAAAGGAGGTATTCTAAAGAATAGGAGGTTAAAGAACATTCAAATAAAGGTAAGAATGAAGTAATAGTTTCTTATCTCACTTTTAAATCCATGATAAATATGTCTTATTAATCACTTATTTCATTTATGTGGGGTATATACTACCCCTTTGATATATAATATCAAGGATATATTTGTCTTAATTTTATTTAAAGGGTCATTTCAAGTAATTAATATCATGGGGCTTACTATTCAAATGTTACTAAATTGGTAAGCGTTTATTTCAAAATATCTTCATTATTTGGGTTTGTTTATTTTTAAGTCTCCACTAGGGAACATTTCTCTCACATTTACAAGTTTTTTAAAAAATTTCAAATTTGTTTACTATCCTCCAATGATTTTTTAAGTTAATTTTACCCATTTTTTTTATTATTTTCAAAATATTTTTAAGTGTAAACTTCCTTTTGTTTTCCAAAAAGGTTATTTATTTATTTTTCTTACAAAAGAGTGAAAGGGGTTATTATTTTACCTATATGTTGTGAATGTAATTCCCCCCCGTCATGACACCTCAATGTGTTGAAGCTTCCTTTATGATTTTACAAGGGTTTTGAAATGAAAATGATGTCCTTATTATATGAATAGTTGTATATTATAATTTTTTTTTGAATTTAAAAATGGTATTTTTCTCACAAAAAAATCAAGTAATATCTTTAAATTATTTTCATCTATACTAACATTCATTGTTGAATCTCATGTTCCGGATGTACTCTAATAATAATAGTACTAATATTTATTTAGATGTTTTATGATCATTTTGAATGGGGATGTATTATTTTGATAGCATTCCCCATATATTTGTTAATGGTGTAAGTTTATGTTTTTTTATTGATGAAATTATTAAAAATTCAAATGATATTTTAATTATGAATTTTTATATGGATTATAATTCACCTCTTTTATATGAATAAATCATCGGGCTTAATATGAAATGGTTGGGACCCACTGTAACCTCTCAATGTAGGTATCATGAGAAAAAATAGATTGGGTTTTGTCCAAGGCCTTAACTATTTAAGTAGATTTCATGGTATAAGGCATTGATAATATTAGATTTATTGACACAAATTCTCACCAATATTTTTTAGATGTCTACAATTATGAATTGTGTCATTATAAAATTAGTTATTGAAGCCCCTGTGATTATTCGATTAGTTTGAATATACATGGTTATGTTTATTGCCCATTTGATTATTTATATGTCATTATTTGATCATCATTTATTCCTACCATATTATTCCCTTGTTATTTATTAAATGGAATATGATTCAGTTATTTACCTTTACATATTGATTATTTTCTTTTTATTCATAGATTCTTCTGTACACATAACCTTATTAAGAATCTGAGATCACCAATTTTTATGTTTTATTTTCCCTAGTATATGAGGAAATATTTTTTTGTTGATATGGTGGAATACAGTAAGGGGAATGATGTAATTATCAAGGAAAATTCATTTTATATTTTATTTTTTAAAATGTAATGTGATTTTTCAGTACGTATGTAGTTTACCAAGACGACTAAACTATTAGATCTTTTAAAAAGTGATTAATTGTAGTATTTCCAATTTAATAAAGTAATTGTAGGCTTTGGTCTAATAGAGTTTGGGTGTTTATAGTTGGTATCATAGGGTGTTTTAGTATAAACATTGGGAACTAGATTTAGGAAAACAATTATTACAGAGTATAACCATATGAATGAATTTGACTATAAATATATGTATATGATAACATCAAAAACATTATAAGGGTTAGAATTATGTGGTTTCACACTATGATAATTATTTCTCATACTATGATCATTGGTTTTAGTCAATGGAGGGAATAAATAAGAACTTGATTAAAATTAAATGTGACAGACAATATGTTTTTATGAAACCAAATTTGATATTTAATAGAGAAAATGATATTATAATTATTTTTATCCAATATCATGATACATGATTTAAATATTGTAACTTAATAAAACCATGAAATCACCAATGAAAATAAGTACAATTTTCATTTAGGGATTAGGTGGTAGATACCATAGAGGAATTAAGA
Source organism: Viscum album (assembly GCA_963277665.1). Lineage (NCBI taxonomy): Eukaryota > Viridiplantae > Streptophyta > Magnoliopsida > Santalales > Viscaceae > Viscum > Viscum album. The sequence goes on along the minus strand of OY728164.1, from coordinate 1,482,928,273 downwards.
TTCATTTTATTATATGTTGAGAATGTTAGAATAAATACTCAAGTAAATGTATTATTGGAACAAGAATATGTTTTCTGTGTGGAGTAGAATGAAACAAAAAATTAATTATTAAGGTTGAATGAAAAGTTTAGTTAACATAGTGGATAAGAATAATTGTCTCCCTTAGGTAACATGGATTCCTGAATGTTTTAAATATTGAATGTTTGAGACCTATAAAAATCTATGTCCTAGGAGGAAAACTTGAGAACAAAATCATCAATGTTGTACGATTAATGTTTATAATACTAATGGTGATGACACTAAAAATGACATATTAAAGGATTGAGGTATTAAGGGATAAGATTATGAATCCAAGATAATGGATTAAGAATGAAGTGAAATGATTAATGCTATTTTGTTGGATTCAATAATTATGTTATAAGAGTAATTAATTAATGATATTTTGGTTATAAGAATCATAAAATGTACAAGGATTGTAATGCATTACTTTTTCATTAAATATTTTAGAGAATATGTTGTATGGTAACAATGATAAGGAAAAGTGATTCAATGGAAAGATAATATTTATGGAAAACATATGATTAAGGGTAGATATTACATAATCTATGCTCGATGTTGAGACAATAATGATAAATAGATGTTTATGGGATAGTATTCGTGATTATGAAAATGGTTTTTTATTTGATGGTTTATGTTATCCATACTAGAATTTACTACATGTATGGAGTCTAAAATTATTAATTTCTTTAGGTTTTCTAGGGATAAATTTATTATCAAAATTTTTGAATTTGAATATGGTCATTAATATTGTTGAAGATTATTTAGGTTAAATAATTACAGAATGGATTAATATGAATTCTGTATATTATGGTTTGAGTTCAATGTGTGATTTATCATATTATAAAACATGTGATAACCATTTTGGCTTAAGTGAATATTTACAGGAAAAAATGAAGGACTTATGGATCTTATGATCCATTAAATGTTCTTCTAGCATGAAAAATTCATCACAAAGTCCCATTTTTTGGAGTTAGAAACAAAATAGAAATAAATAAAATCATTATAAAAGGTTGATATTATGATAATTTCATGTAAATAAATCTAGTAGTTTTATTTTATTGAGTACTTAATTTGGATAGTAAATGAATTCCTCGACTCTTGGAAAAGGGTCATGAAATAAAAACTATATTAGATTAATTTTCATCATAATAAATAAATATACTTTAAACCATAAATTATTTAAAGTTTTTTGATGGATAAAGTTCTCATTACCATGTTCTATATATCACTCTACTAATACTTGGGCATTAGTTTTTTCTTTCATATCCTTGTTTTCACTTCCTAGTAATGTTCTTCTGTTCAGAGACATAGTTTTGGGGTGACCTTATCATTTCCATTTCCCTCTTTTTAAGAGGAAGTATTATTAATTATTTTTATTTTGTGTGATTTCAAATTAAAAATCCTTTATTACCTAATAAAATATGAAATTGTGATAATTCAATATATTTAAGTCAGGGAGAATGTAACACCCTGAGAATTTATAATAACATCATGTTCAATATCATACAAGTTATGTAATATGTAGCTCAATTGAATATTGATTTTTTTATGTTATCATTATAACATAGCCATTAAATTGGTTGTAATGAATATTATTAAACACATTATGAAATATATAATTTACATTCTAAATTTTAATGTATTAATTAATACTTTTAAAAACCCCTTAATTTTTAGTAAAGACATTTTATTCATCCTAAATACGTTTTAATAAAAAAAATCTTGATATTTGAGTGAATATTATAATAAATTTCATGATAATATATAAATTTTATTATATAAAAATAATATAACTTTTAAAATAATAATATTAAAATTATATGATAGTGAAATCTTGGTTTTTTTTAAAAGATTGGTTTTCCAATTTATTTTGAAAAATATCAATATTCGTAAAACTATAATTTAAATTATATTAAATAATACCTTTATGATTTGAATTAAATATATAAATAAAATAAGTAACCTTTAGTAAGATATATTATAAATAATTACTTTTTAATCATACTTATTCCTTATTTTGGTTTGAGTACATTTTTGGGACTTAAACTCATTTTTCAGAAAAAATTGTTTTTTATTACAATTTGCCAGTTTAATTTTTAATTAAATTGTGATACTTTTTTATTTTTAATTTAAAAACATTTATCTCATTTTTTTATTTTGTATTTATAAATTTAGTAAATAGGCCCCTTTTAGTTTTGTAAAAATATGAATAGTAACTTTAATAATTATTGTTACCACAGTAAAGGGTAAAGCATGAAATATATGATAAAAATATAATAAAATAAACAATTAAATAACCTATAAATTTAATTAAATCTTATTGGATGGGTATATATCAACCATAATCATAAAAGGTTCTAATTTGTGACCTTTTTCTTTTACTTCAATGAGATTATGACAATTAGAGTATTTTTATTAAAGAAATGTTAAACATGTCGCACTCTCATTTTTAATAAGTGTATCATTTCTATTGATCACCATTAGTCAAGTGATCTCCACTATTGGTTTCCCCATAGGGTTTTAAGTCCTTCCTCTATGGAGGTGGTCATCCTCTTTAGCGTCCCCCCATAATATTTTTGTTCTTCTCCTCCATGCCCGCTTCCTACCTGGAATTTCCTCCTTGGCATTTTTCTTCCCATCGATGGTTCTGTGTTTTGGAAGCTCTAGGTCACTGTAACCCTACATTGGCATTAGGTGACTCTATTACTCTATTAGTAAGATCTTGTTTGGTGGTTACAACATAGATTTGGGTTTTGAGGTTTGTATGATGAAAGGTTTCCAGCTATACTAGAGATAATTCTTTTTTTTTGTTTTCTTTGATTCTAGGTTTCTAATTTCACAATGATGGAAGTTCTCAGAGTCTTTTGCCACTCAAATACCTGCTATGACCTCGCATTCCTTAGAAACACTCCCAATTGTATCTAGTGTGGTGGGTTCTTTGAGGTTTTGTGATATGTGGTGTGACTGCGTCGGTACTCCTAAGATGGTTACAACAATGGTGTTCGGAGTGGGTGGCGACAACATGATGATGGCAACAGGTGATGATGATAGCAATAGTGAAATTTCGACAAGCCATCCTCAATACAATGGCTACATGATTTTAAGGATCTATTGTCATAACAATGGTTCCCATGGTGATGACTCTTTCAAATTTTAAATTTGTGTACTAGTTTTGAAATTCAGATATGTGTCCCACTGTAAGGTTTTTTGGTCAAGTATGGTTCCCACTTTATCCGCATTTGTGAAAATAAAATAAATATTTGGAGAATAAGTGTATTACTTTTAATATGGTGTTATCTAGAGGATCTTTTGACTATAAATATTCTTTTCAATTATTATAGATTTATCTTAATCATGGAAATCTATTTATAATTTTTAGTGAAGAAATAATTTTAATAAATTATTACACAATTCTAATATAGTAATGATTCAATTAATGAAAACATCAAATAAATGATATAAAAAATATTAAAATTAATATAATATAAATTAATAAATGTGATACAAGAATTTTCTATTGGATAATCTGAAATTATGGATTTATTAAAACACTATTTATGATGTTAACTTATTTTATTGATATTTTTAATGTTGATTTAATTAATTGTGTCAAAATTGAAAATAATTATATTTTATAAATATATTAATTTATTAAAATATTTTAAAATAAAAAATATATTAAATAAGGACAAAGGTGATTATATATGGCTATAAATGTCACCCCTATCCATTTATAGACTATTTTGAAGAATTTGGATATGGAATAGTCTTATAATATTTTTATCTTTTGAGAAAGTCCAAATTTCCCCTTCACCTCAATTATAAAAGGGAACATTCTTCCTCACTTCGGTACAAAAAATTGAGCCTTTTAGATCAATTAATTCTAGCATAATCATCTTCCCAACATCCTTATATATGTTCTTAAGGTTCTTAGTATCCTTAAAATAAAAAAAATCCCCTTAAAAATGATCTAAATAGGGTCTCTAGAAGAATAGAAGGTTTAATAATGTTCAACTAAAGGGAAACATGAGGTAATGGTTTCTAATCTAACATTTAATTCCATAATACATATGTAATATTCAATAATTATTTATTTTTTGTGGTATACTTCCACTTGGATATATTATATCATGAATATATTTGTCTTCATGATATTTACTGTTTCATTTCAAGTTATTTCTTTTATAGGGATCATGTTTAAAAAGTTACTAAAGTGGTAAGAGTTCATTTCACAATCTTATCATTATTCATATTTTTTTATTCTTAAGTCTCTAATGAGGATCATTTCCCTCACATTCCCATGATTAATAAAAAGGGTTTCAAAAATATTTTTAGAAATCTAAAATGATTTTTTAAATTCATTTTTATCCTTTTATAAATTTTTAAAAATGTTTTAAAATGAATCTTCATGTCATTTTCTAAATATGGCATGTTTTAATTTTTCATATGAATGTGTGAAAGAAATTTTTTTTATTGTTCATCATGAACATAATGTCTCAACTTCATGAAGCCTCAATTATTTGATACTTCCATTACAATTTTACAAATTTCTTTTGAAAGAAAATTATTTCTTTATTATGTGTGAAGTATTTATATTTTAAGAAAAATCATAGTAAAATGGTATTTTCCCCAAGAAATATTCCGCTAATATATTTCATGTATTTCCAAATATACCAACATCATTTTTTAATCTTATGTTGAGGATATACTCTAATTATACCATTAATCATATTTATTTGGATGGTTTATGATTAGTATGAAAGGAGATGTTCAATTTTGACACTATTCACCATAGTACCTTGTATGGTTTATGGTTATGTTTAATGATTGTGGAAATTAGTATCATTGTGGATACAAGTTTCAATATATATTTTTATATTGGTTATGTTTTAAACCTATCATATAAGGAATTAATCATACATAGCAAGTGATGGGTGGGTCCCACTATAACTCCTTGATGCATCGGTAGTTCTAATGAGACAAAATATATTCAGTATTAGAAGAGGCATTACCCATTTATATAGATGTAATTGAATGAGTCCTTAACGGTCTTATATGACATGTAACAAATCCATGATGGCATGTACTTTACGCAATCCATCATTATGAATTTATTTTTTAAAGTCCTCATGAATATATTATTAGTTAGAATATACATGGTAAAGTTTCATACTCAAGTGACTATTTATATTCCATTATTTGATCATAATTTATTACATATGTATTATTCTCATGTAATTGATTAAAAAGAATCTATTTCATTTATTTACTTTTCTGTATTTATTATGATTTATTTATTCATATCCTTCATCGTACCCTAATCCTTACCAAGAATATGATATCACCCATTTATTTTGTTTTATTTTTCCCCAAATATGAGGAAGTGTTTTTTGAATGATATGAAGATATGCACTAATTGGAATAAATTATTTCGGAAAGGTAAATCCTTGTGTAATTTTTTAAAATGTAATATGAGTTTCAATAATTCATCTAGTTTACCAAGACGACTAATATATTAAATTATTTGGGATGAAATTCCTTATCACTTATGACAACATAATAAAGTAACCATTGACTATGGACTAGAGTTGGGATAATTACAATTTTGGGGTTTTCCCCTAATTAGTTTTTTCGTTCTTTCTTGTTAGCCTATGGGGTAACAGTTTGACATTTAAAAGTGTGGTTTGAGCATGACTGAACCTATTTATTCATGGTGGTTGTGTAAAAAGTGAATAGTATGGATATGTTAAGAAAACTATATATCCATTATGGGATGTGGGGGATGATTTTGATAGATATTGGATGGATGAAATCCAATAGCATGCATGTGGGATGCATGATGGATCACTACAGGTGATTAGGATATGATTTCTATCCAAATGAAAGACAAAAGAAATAGTCATAGTTAGAACCAATCAGTTTGGTATAGACAAATAGAGGTAATCACGGTAGATTCCATGAATCTAGAATCCACATGAAGGATAATACTTTTTGTAAAAATCCCTACTACAAGGCATATATTGGTATGAACACACACCATGTAGTCCCCCAGCTATGGTGCCTATGTTTTTAGTAAAATATAAAGATCACACCTCGTGTGGATGGGCCACATACTAAGTGCCCTTCCCTTGGTAGTAAGGTCTTATTACAACATCGCATTCCCAAGACCTAGTGTGGGAGGACACATGTTTTACTCTAGGAGTACACATGCATGTGTTTGTACCCAAGAAAGGCCAAGTACATGACATGACGTGATAGACACAAGAATGACTATGAGTACACTGGTAGGCCCTAGGTGGATACGACACATTGGGTGGGACCCATACACATTGTTTATGGTGACATGACCACTAAGATAGGACTATAGAATAAAATTATTTGGAAGTAGGGTGGGAAAAATTGATGTGTGGAGCACCTATATATTGTTTATCCTCTTTTGAGGAACTTTTAACTCTCACATATCAATTATTTGGACTTGGTTTTTAAACCAATAGTAGATGATAATGATTGTTTTCATGCATATAACACCATTATGTCCCTTGTATGGATTTTGAGATATGATGTGAGATATTTAGAGAATGACACTTCATTAGGTGATGCTCAATGATGGAGGTGATTGATCACGATCATCAAGAAGATTCTGGGTAGAGGAAGTACTCACCTATTTAGTCTGTGGGTCCTCAATCCATGGATATGGTACTCCCTTTTCTCACTAGGGAATAGGTCCTCCACACTCATTTTTTAGATAGAGACAGTACTCACCAATTCATGGTGAAATTAACCTATCTAGGGAGACTACGCTACACTATCACACCCAAAAATGAGTTCTCCATGATCATTGTTTTTATAAATATGGTTATACCCTAATAAAGGTGGGGTTCCTCTGTCCATGGTAACTATACTCCCTTGTCACACTGAGCCACATGTCCTCCATACTCATTGTTCAGATTGAGAAGATACTCCCCTATTCATGTCACGGTTCCTCTATCCATGGATACAGTACTCCCATGTTACATTAGAGTGTGGGGTCTCTTTACTCGTTATTATAAATATATTCCCCTAAATGTGATCAATCCCTTTATCAATGGAGATAATACTCTCCATATTGAACAAGGTTGTGGGTCCCCTATATTATTTACATAGATATAAATATGGTATACCACTACATTGGGTTGCTTCCTCTGTCAAATGAGTGGAATTGACATATTTTACCAAGGTTTGGGTCCTCTATATTTTGGATATTTTTGTCCCACATGATATTGAGTTGTAGAAAGATGAAATTACTCCCCATGAAAACTTCAAAAAAACACACAAGATATTGGGTATCGATGATAGACCATTGGAACTGTAGCCAGACTCATCATCCTAGGATGGGATGTAAAATTAATATCTTCTTTATCTATGATATGGTTTTCTTATATAAGAACATATATATATATATATATATATATATATGAGGTTTGGTATCGATTACCTCTCTATTTTGGTTGAGTTGACTACTTCTATCTTGTCTTTTATTTCTCCCTCTTCAATTTTTGTTCTATCCTATAAGGTATGTATATACTCACCCATACAAGTGTTTTCCCACATGTGTCATGTATTATGAATATAAAGGAAATATTGACACTAATTTTAGTGGAATATAGGGATACTCAAGTTCATTGAACACATGTGGAATTCAGTGCTTGGATATTAATATTCAGTATCTCTTAGTTATTTTGTATTCCAGTTTTTTCTAGTTGGGAAATCATTTATGGGTATGTGTTCATTTTTTCTTTTAAATTATGTATCACACTATCAAAGTCTTTTATTTTCCCTATAGGATATCCTATTCATGATTTTCTATAAAGATGTTATTGTCTTTTATTATTTTTCCTCTAAAATTCTGCATGTAGATTCTTAGGTGCGTGTGTATATGTAAATTAAGAGAAGGCCTCCCAATTTAGTTATGAATTATTGGATCCTGTATCTATCCCATGTTGTATGGTGATAAGAATGGGGTTGTGGTGTCCCATTTATCCACCGTCAATGTGAGCCTTAGTGGGTCGAGTTGTTATAAAGTCATATATGTGGTATTGTATGTGTTAATTCTAAAATACATTCAATACTAGTAGACATAGGTGTGTGTCATTCCTTCATCTCCCTACTCTTAGTGCTAGATTTGAATCTCCCGATTGATATAGTAACCTAGTAGTGTTATCTTCATGTTTTTATAGGGAAAACTTCATTGACATCACATATCTTTCAGTAGTGCGACATAATTCTTGGCGGAGAGAGTTTTTCATAGGAACTCTTGGTCATCCCAATGATACCTTGTGACACCATTTTGGGTGTGGACTGGTTTTCAATGTTCCAAGCTCATATTTACCATCACCAAAGATGATCTAAATACCGTTAGAAAGATGGGATGAGATTCCCCATTATGTTTGAGAGAGAGATCATGATAGAGAGAGTGGGTTTTGAGAGAATGATGAAACACATCACCCATTAGTTGGAAATATTAGTTCTTAACATAGAAGAATCTTTAGGAATCTGGGTTCCTTTAGTTGTGGAGGATTATATGGATTTTTTTCAGGGGGAATTTCATGGACTACCTCCAATATTGGAGTTGTGACAATTGGGCTCTAGTGACAGCATAGACACGCCGCCTTAACGTGGCTGTCAGGTTCTGTCCCACCAGGTACCACCGGTTTCCCCCACAGACACGTGGTCTCCATCCTGAGGCCCACCCACGTGCCCGAAAGGGTCATCTAACTAATTTCTATCCCAAAATTCTAACACATGTCCTTTATATTTCAGGTTTTCTTCACCCACACACACCCTGAGAAACTTCCTAGAAGTTCACAAATTCTGATCATAACTCTAGGCCAAGCACGCTTAACTGTGGAGTTCTAATCAGGTAGGCTCTCAAAAATGAAGGTGCACCTTTTTGACATGATTCTTATCATATATTAATTTAACCTTTTTTCATTATGGGGTGTTACAATCACCCCCCTTTAGAGAAAAATGTCCTCATTGTGGACCCTACATCTCAACCTAGGCAGTGCACCGCACGTAAGGATGAGTTCCTCCTCTGATACCAAATGTAACAATTGGGCCCCAGTGATAGTACAAACACACAAACTTAACATGGATATTGGTTCATGGCCCAACAAGTACCACTAGTTGCTCTGCAAAGACATGGCCCACACTTTGGGGCCCACCCACGTGCCTGAATGGGTTATCTGACTATGTCTGTCCTCAAAGGCCAACACATGTTCTTTCTAGTGTGCTTTGTCTTTATTCACACACACCATGAGAAAATTCCCATAAGGTCACCCATCCTGATCACTACTCCATTACAAGCACACTTAACTGTGGAGTTCTTATTATATAGGCCCCAAAAAATAAGGTGCACCTTGTTGACATGAGTCGTTTCATTTAGTCATTTAACCTTTTATCATTCAGGGGTGTTACAGGAGGTGGTTTTTTCATCCACATTATCCCCTTGACCAATCTTGTATCTTTTATGGAAAATCTAATTGACCCTACATATCTCTATGAGTTGGGGTGAAATTAGAGGACCTTCAAGAGAAGGTTTCTAAATGACCCAACATGTCCCACTATCCATCCTTGATTCTGTTCACAAAAAAAGTGGATTGGAGTACATAGATTTGTGTATATTATAGTTTCCAGAACCACACCGTGATAAAGAAAATTTGCACATTGAAAATGATTTATGAACTCTCTGATCAGTTAGGAAATGATAAATTATTCTTGAATATCGATCTCATTATCGGCTACCACTATTTTTGGTTTCACAAGGTTGATATTACGAAGCTGTCATTATAATGTTTCTATGAACACAATGAGTTCTTGGTGATGGATTTAATTTTAATAAATCCCCCCTATTTTGTTTATGTATATGATGAATCAAATCCTCCATCCATACATGGACTGATATTTTGTTGTCATCATTAATGACATACTCATTTACTCTACACTGGAGAAGAAGCACGAAAATCAATTTTGGATTTTTGTACAATTTCATCGAGAGAACTTTCTTTATGGTAGGATCTTGATGATCCAGTTCTAGATCCATGAGGCTCACTTTATAAGAAATTTTATTTCTATGAATGGATTTTATTTTGGACTGGTGATGATTTATGGATTGATTTCTTGGGTTCCACCCAAGAATGTTTCAAATGTGAAGGGATTTCTTGGTTTTTCATAACATTATAGGATGTTTTTGGTGGAATTATCTAGGATGGTATACCCTTATACCACTATTAAATGGAAATTTTAGAAATTTACCTTGACATAGTAGTTTCATATACCTTTTAAAGACTTGAGGTAAAGGCTGGAGAGTTCTCCTTTTATGAGACTATCGGTGGAGGTATTAGAGTACATGTTGTATTGTGATGCCACTAGAGCTGGTATCAGCTTCATTTTGATGAAATGTTAGGCAGTGACAACAAATGGGTCAAGGTAGGTGATACCCCTAGAGTAGAACTATGCAACTCAAGATGTGGTGTTGATCATGCTTGTCTTTTCTCTAAGGGTATGGAAGCACTATACTTTGGATGATTAATTTTTTATTTAATCAGATCATCAGAGTCTCAGGTATGTCTTTATATAGAGAGATATGGACCTAAGACATGAGTGATGGTTTGATTTCATAAGGACTATTATTTTGAGATATTATATACTCTTGGGTAGGGAAACATGGTGTAATATACCCTTAATAATATTCCCCATTATTATCTAGTAGGGGATAAATTTGAGAAATTTTCTTCTTTTCAGCTGACCCTGGTGTAGGATAGGGGTAATGTTTACCATCAATCAATGGAGTTTAGTCCTCTGTATATCTAGTGTGTGAGGGATGCATAGATAAGGGACACCAATTGTGAGGTCTTACATGAACAAATATCTATAATATATTCACCAGATGAATTATCTAGAGGATGGAATAATGTCATACTATTCTAGGGATTGATGGTGGTTCCGATCATGTTTTGAGTAGATAAGATAATGGAGATTCAAATTTATACTTTGGTTATATATCACAAAGTATGGAATATGTAAGAGTTCCTTTAATAGAAGTTTGGTTGGGATATCATGAGGTGAATTTTTTCGATTTTATCTCTTAATGTATCACATATCTTTAAGTGAAGGATGAGAACTAGGTTCTAAATATATTGTTAAAGACTCTTGAGATCTTGGAGTATAAATGTGATAGAATATTCATGTACTTTGTGATAGGTCTTCCATGGAAACTGAGATTCCACAACATAAACTGGGTGATAGTTATCCAACTTAATAAGTTGGTGAACTTATATGCTATTAGGGAGAAAAGTTTTATGGAGTGTTTGAAGAACTTGTACATATAGAATATCTACCACATTCATGTGGATCCTTCAACTATTTTATTCGATCATGATTTGTTCTTCACATTACTGTAATATAGAGGACTCTTGGAGGAATTCGAGACCCATTTGAGGATGAGTATATCTTTTCACCCCCAGATGGATGCCTAGACTGAGAACTCTATCCAGGAGGTAGAGGATATCATGATGGGTTGTGTGTTAGATTTTTTTGGAGCTAGGATGATCTCATACCATTGTTATAGTTTTCTTATAAAAATTTCTATCACTCTACTATCAACATGTCACATTTTGATGCCCTATATGAGAGACTCTTAAGGTCACTGTTATGTTGAACTGAGATCAACAAGACGTCTATGTTTTGACCAGAGATGGTGCAGGCGATGGCAGAGAAGGTCCAGGTTATTTTTGAATGGATCAGAACATCCTATAATAGGATAAAAGTTTATGTCAATTGACGTCAAATTCCCTTGGAGTTTGAGAAATGATACCACATTTACCTGAGAGTCTCCCCACGACAGGTATTACCAAGATTACACTCTGGAAGAAAGATTCCCCCGAGGTTTATTAGGCCATTCCAGATCATATAATGGATTGGTGAGGTTACATACCACATCACCCTAACCCCAAGACAGAGAGGGTGCATAATGTCTTCCATGAGTCACAACTGAGGATATAAGTGAATGATTCTATGTATAATATGTATTATGGGGAGTTGTAAATAATGAATGGGGCTACCATTGGGGTGTACTCAGTTGCGATTGAGGATTAATAGGAGAGGATCCAATAGGGATGAAACATTCCTTTGGTTTATATGTCTTGGTGGCATGAGATAATGTAGGAGAGCTCCTAGAGGAGGGAGATCCAAATACAAGCTTAGTATATCAACTTTTTTTAGTTGTTTTTTCTTTTTGGGGATGAAAATAATTGAAGGAGGGAATAATGTAGGGACTCTTTCTTCCCCTTGTAATGCAATGAAATATATGAAGGAATATTTTTGGAGTCAGGTGCTGTACGGAATGAGATTCTGAGGGCCGATGATCAAGAAATTAAATTTATAAAAATATCAATTTTAATTATTTCACATGCATGTAGTTTTTCAAATTTAATTGAATAGTTTGTGAATGGAGTCTCAAATAAAAACTATGATGTCGCTATTTAATCTGATTCATTGGGGTTTACCAAGGAGTTTAAAAAGGTTTTTTGGTGATGGAAGTCTAGTTAAGGATGCTATTAGTGGGTGCATTTAATTAAAATAATAATTTTTTTGTTTGTATGTTTTGTTAAATGAACAAAATAAATCCTCTATAAATACCCTCTTATGACTATTTTACAAGTTTTGGTTTCATGAACCTATCTAGATCTGATATGAGGAGGACAGTGTTCTTAATTGATGAGTCTTCATCGATCGATTAATGATGATTGGATAGAGGATGATCGATAGGTTGCGAGAACATTGAGTCTTTCCTCATCAATAGAAAACATGTTCTTCACAGAAGATTGACCCATTATTTATTTAGTGCTCACCAATTGTGGGGTTTACAGCTAATTAAATGTTTTATCATTAATATTGGACTATATTTTTTGATTTTTCATATTCCAATCCTTCACATGAGATATTTTCATATTAAATTATTTTATTAGTTATTTCATTTATGTCATTATCTCACCTAGGATTCCCTACTAGTAATCATTGGCCAATAAATATTAGAGAATTATTCTTCTTACCCTGATTATATTGATTTTTGGAAAAAAATACGTTCATCACCTTTTTCCTAGGGGTCACCTTTTGACTTTGTAGCGGTGGGTTTGAGCATGATCGAATAACCATATTCATAACGGTTTTCAAAACACCAATTGGAGTGATGATTTTCTAATTGATCGAGACTATTTACTGTATTTATGTTATGATTTTTATATATCTGAGATCCATGATGACTGGTGGGATATGGTTGGTGTGTGAAATAGGCGACAGACCACCGTAGGTGATTGGGATCCGATTTATGGCCCGCTAATTTTTAAAATCAATGGCTTGAGGAAAACCACGCTAGTTTTGGGTGGTTAGACGGTGGCAATCATGGTCTATCTATGGATTTATAATCCATGTGAAAGATTTTACTTTCTAAAAAATCCATAACTACATGAAATTTAATTGGATGAACACAATCAACATAGTCTCCCATCTATAGTGGAAAACATTTCGGGAAAATCATAGGGATCCCACATCATGTGGTAGGGCCACATGCTATGTGACCATACCTAGGTAGCTAGGTTGTGTGGAAGATAGACACATACATGACTCTATGTGGGAAGAAACACCATGTACTCTTGTATTAAAATGGAATGTGTTGATACCACAACATAACTAGGTACATGACTTGGTACCTGACAATGCCTGAAAAACATGAAAACTACCAGGAGAACACAAATAGGCCTTGGGTGGTGGATACACACTGTATACACCTCATACATGTTAAGTATGGTGACATGGATACTGAGATGTATCCATAGAAGAGCATGGACATGAAGTAGAGTGAAGCCACACACCATGTAGACCCCAAACATGCCTTGTACTCCCTTTTGAGATACTAATACATCTCATATCTCCATCATTTTGATTCATATTTTCTTACTTTGAGTACCCCATCTAGAGTTAATTTTCACCTAGAATATGATGGTGGCCTTTTTAGTGTATTTGTTTTTTATTTGATTCAATATTTTCTTAGTAAGACTCTTCTTAAGGTTATGCTCGTTTATGGTACTGATAGATACATATCTTCAGAGAGATTCCATGTAGAGACGTTACTCCCCTATTTAGGGAGTGGGTCCTTTGTACATGGAGATGGTACTCCCCTAACGCACTAGTGATGGGGTCCTCTATACTCTTGGTTTAGAGAGAAAAAATACTCCCCTATTCAAGTTCTGGTTTTTCAATTCATGGAGATGGTACTCACCTATCGCACCAGGGTGAGGGTAATCTATACATAATTCTTCATATAGAGATCATAATCACCTATTTAGAGTGTATTTCATCTATCCACGGAGATGGTACTCTCTTATAACACCAAGGTGTGGGTACTTCATACTCGTTTATTCGATAGAGATGATTCTCTAATATTAAAGGCATGGTTCCAATATCCATAGAGATGTTACTCTCTTGTCACACCTGGGTGCATGTACTCTATACCCATTATTCCAAATATTGATATCGTACTGCCATACATGAGAACAAGAAATATATATATGGGGAGGATACTCCCCTATCCAAACATGGAATGACTCCCCCATAATCAATAATTAGATATCGAATGGTACTCCCCTAAATGGGTGAAGGTACTCAATCTACTTATTGACATCCACCTGTTATAATAGGAAAAATTTTCTCTATATTTTAGAGATTGTGCTCCCTTGGGATGTGGAGTAGTGGTCAGGTATAATCCCTCGTGCTGAATTATTCGGACAGATACATGAGATATTGTGCATTGATGATGGACCATTTGAGCTACATACAGACTCATCATCCTAGGATGGGTTGGGAGATAAAGATCACAGATCTCTATCATATTGATTTATTATATGATCCTTTATATATGATGTTGGGTTTCATTTATATCTTTTCCTGGGTTGAGCTAACAACTTCTATCGTGACTCCTATTTCTTTTAGTTCAGTTTCTGCTACATCAAATTGGGCATGTATATACTCACCACTACATGGGATTTTCCCACATATCTTGTATCCTATTCAGATGAAAGATACATCAGAGGTGACTTCAAAGCAGCATAGGTATACTTTGGTGAATTTAACATGTGTAGTGTATGCTTCTTAGAGATTAGGAGGTGATCTCATTCAACTAATTTCTATTCGAATATTTTTTAAGTTGGATCAAATTTTCATAGTGGGAATATATTTTTTCTTTTAAATTTTGGATTACACTATTGAACCCTTTTATATTCCCTCGAGGTCATCACATGCATGGTTTCAACTCAAGTTGTTAATGTCTATTTTTATTATTTATATGAAATTTTTCATAGAGATGGTTGGGTGAGTGTACAAAGTTACTTTTGGTAAAGGTCTCCCATTTTAGTTATCCATTCCTGGCACTTTTCACCAGCCCCTAGCCTATAGATGTAGAATTGGGGTTCTGGAATCCCTATCTTTTATCAGCCAGGTGGGACCCTGTGGGTCGACTCATTACATGTTTAATTAAAATAATAAAATGAAATCATGTTTTAATTTCTAATAAAATGTTTCATAAGTAAAAAAATGTTAATAATAAGATTTATAAGATTAAAATAATATTTTTGATTTCATAATTACACCCTAAATATATGTATTCAATAAATGGAAATATTTTACAATATTTTGGGCCATGAACATATGGTGATAATTTCATAAAATTCATTATTATAAAAAGTAATAATTTTTCACTCTACACAAAAAATACATATTTGGAAAAATATCAAAAATACATCTTAAGATAATTTTGAAATGGGGAAATAAAAATATTTATTTTTACATTATCAAAATTATATTTTAAAAAAATTAAATTTAACTATTTAAAATAATATATAAAACTTAAAAAAATTAAAATAAACTATTGAATAATAAATCATATTAACTATTTACTTTCTAAATTTAACAACGATTAATGGTTTACCATATTAGTGTTTATTATATATTTACTAATATTGTATTTTAATATGTTATAAATTATTTATGTATTGTCTAGAGTATGGAACAAGTTATAGAACATAGTATGTATTTTAAAGGATGAAAAATATCAGGTCGTTACATTCAACCCACCTTAAAGATATTGTGTCCTCAAATTTTTAATTATTACACACTAATGAATATAGGAGAGGGTATTGTTAACATATTTATTTTTCGAGATAAAACATGAAATAATAAATATGCCTTAATATATTTAGATATATCAACATAATTAACTTTAATCTAATAAAATTGTTTTTTTATACCTATATCATATATCCAACACAGTATAATTTCCCCAAAACTACCTAAATCTCCATGTCATAAAACCACAGTTAAATCACATATTCTTTCAAAAATTAATTATATCTTTATTCCTAAAATTTTATTAGAAACTAGTTCATTAAATTGAACAGGGTACAATATATACCATAATCAAAAATAAATCATAAACATTACCCAAAAATCATGATTTATAATCAATTCCAATGATATTTATACTACATAAGTCACATTTTAAATATCACCCAACCCTTTATTATCTCAATATCACACATGTAATAAACCAAAAATTTATATGTCCCCTAAACACGTGTTCTTCAATGGTTATATCCAAAAATGAAATCATTTCACAAATTGATTTATCAAGTTAATTAAATAAATTTAATAAATGATTTCAAAACATTAATGGAAAACTTATAAATAACGATCCATGGATGTTTCACATAATCCTAAATAACTTTTATAATAAAATATAATATTATTGATTAATATCACTTTACTAATTCAAATATATAAGACCATATATATTTAAATCATTTTACTATATAAACCTCATTAAAAATGTTAATACTGGAGACCACACATTTTTGTTATAAAATTCATATACTAATACTAATCTATTTATATATGCTGCATTATTTTGTTATTAGACAAAGTTGTTTTTCGATACATACCTTTCATATATTCATCCTCATAGACCTGTTTCATCTAAATACTAAAACCAAAACGGTTGGGGTAATATCCTCAATATTCAAATTATATGAATATGAGAGATCAATCCTATAATTTTTTCACCAATGACTCACCCATTTAAACATAATATTAATTAATTAAAATAATTTAATAATATTTCAATCCAGTAACACTCTTTGTTATTTCCTTGATAATTTAGGTTATGTTCTCACAAAATTCTTAATCAAATACATTAATATAATTTTTTAATAAATCCTTCATAATTGTAAGAATTTAATTTCAAATCAACCAAAGTATATCCCCCTTGAATGTTCATCTAGGTGTGCAGTTATGTCTCATTGATGTGAATTATGTGATAACTGATTTAATACCAAATCCTCTATTTTCATGGTTCTAACCCCTAGGTAAAATTTTTATAGACCATGCATCCACTTTTAGTATCCAGATAGGTGTTTTATTTCTAGGAAAACCACACAATATATAGTTTACCAATACATCGAGATGTTATCCTTTACATAGAATTATACCATTCACTTATGCATTGGGGTTTCAATAAATGTATCATGTTCTAATTTCCAAAATTTTCAATATTAACTCTTCTAAATTAAATGGTTATATAGAAATTTGAATTTAGGGTTAACGTTTAATTGTAAAAAAAATTATGACTTTTAAATCTCCTAAATTATTCTATATCTTGCATCCACTCATAGTATCCAGATAGGTGTTTTATTTCTAGTAACACCACACAATATATACATTACCAATACCCTAGGATGTTATACATTACACATAATTATACCATTAACTTATTCCTTGGGGTTTTAATAAATTTATCTTGTTCTAATTTCAAAAAAATTCTATATTAAATCATCTAAATTAAAGGGTCGTATATAAATATTAATTTTGGGTAAACCTTTAATTTTCAAACATTTATGACATTGAAAACTCAGAAATTATACTCAATTGATTACATCCTAATCTACAAAGTTAGCTAATCCCTACTTTGATACCGACTATGATTACCTTAGAATAACCATATGATAAATACCTGATTTAATTAAAATATATAAATATAATAAACTCATAATTCCTTTTAGGTTTATAGTTTTATGCCTTGTGGTTTTAACAAATTTATCTTGTTCTAATTTCAAAAAATTTCTATATTAAATAATCTAAATTAAAGGGTCGTATATAAATTTTAATTTTGGGTAAACCTTTACTTTTCAAACATTTATGACATTGAAAACTCCGAAATTATACTCAATTGATTACATCCTAATCTATAAAGTTAACTAATCCCTACTTTGATACCGACTATGATTACCTTAGAATAACCATATGATAAATACCTGATTTAATTAAAATACATAAATATAATAAACTCATAATTCCTTTTAGGTTTATAGTTTTATAGAACTAATACATAACAATAACTAACAAAACCCATTTATTTTTCAACTAATGATGATTTTTCATTTCTATAATTATATAAAACACCTAATACCTAATAGTTTTTCAAGATATCCCCTAAATTAATCCCATAATATACACTACATTATATATATTTCATATTAATTTCTTAATATCATGGGGAAATGAAAACACAATAATGATGTGATCTCATATTCACAGTAATAGTAAACATAGACAATAAAAATAAATGATCATATGTGATCCTAATAATATTATATGTGTATATTAATTATATATATAATAACAATACCCCCAAAATACATGCATAAAACATTTTTTTATAATCATAAATGATGGAAAGATATCATAAAATGATTAATCATTTACCATGGAATAAGAAAAAAAACATGATTCATAAATAATGAGGCATGGAACATGGGAAAAAAAGTGGCCCACTCATAAACTATGATTTTTTATATTTTTTAACATAATATCAGGCCTACCATTTCACTAGTAAAATTTTATGTAGAGATAATCTCTATTACAATCACACTTTTTGGACCAAGGTACTTGAAAACCAATTCATATAACATTTCTATATCATGAAATAAAATCCTTTACAAAATTCATTGGAGGGATACATAGGTCCCACCAGTCACATAATCCATATATTTGTGTTCCACATGAAAACAATCATCAAAACATAAAGTAAACCATAAAAAGAAAATATAATTCATTAAATTTTGAAATCATCACATAATGAACCCATTAAAATAAAATGTTTTTCATAAAACATCTATTTAAAAATCATTATCTTTTCATAAGAAACCCTTGGAAATAAAATGGATTTCACAAAATATCTACATAAATAAATATTTTGATACTAAAAACATCGTAAAAATAACAGACAATTATTAAAAAATAATATTAAATAAAACATGAAACATAAATATAATGGTGGTAGATAAATTTTAACAAAATTAAAACCAAATCAATAGAAGATATTTTTGAATAAAATTTGTATACATCATTGTAAAAGTCATAGTTACATGTATATGTTCAAAAACACTCCTCTATTTTTTAGAAAAATGAATGTAAATTATTTATTGGAAATGGAATTCATTCAAAAACCAATTCTCTTCAGAATATATAAAGATAACATCATTTAAACAAGATATTCTTTAAAAAAATGTCAAATAAGAAATTTTATAACTCAATGAATAGAGTGTGGTTTACCAATTCCCTTGCCATTTCTCTTGATTTACATGAAATTGATTCAATATCCATTATCATAAGTATATATATCATAATTAAATTTTTTATAAACTAATTCATATACCTCTCTATTTATAAACATCATTAAAAACAATTCCCTACATGTATTAAATTTTTATTATCATTTTCCAACAACAATCATTAATAATCTTAACTGTTTTGAAATAAGTTTGTAAAAGTGGTGTAAATTTTCATTTTTATAAAAAAAATTAATAACTTAAAATTCAATAAATGTAATGAAATTTATATTTTATTCATATTTATAATGTTATAATACCTGTGCAAAATAGTTTTTGTAAATTTTTTTGAAAATGAATATGATAATGGACTAGTTTGGGTTATTTATCAATATTGACATATTACCTTATAACGACCATTAAATTTTGTGTTATACCAAAAAAATCCATAATGAAGATATATATTTATTATATATATCATATATAATCACCAAATATAAACTAAAACTATCCATGTTTTCATGTAAAGAACAATGAAAAATGTTTTTTATGGGGGTAATAGTCTGCACGTTGCATGATTAGTGTTTCCATTTATCAATGAATGAGAGGAGTGAATGTGGATACTATGTGATAAATTAATAATAAAAAAATAAAAAAATAATATTTATTAATTATGACCTTCATTATGACCATATGTGAGGGGTGTGAGGAAAAATTGAAGGAGTTGGTTAATAACGATTCTTGTTATTCTTGGTAGATTAAAGTGTATAAATAATGGTTGTATGGTGATGATATTAACATATAAACATCCTAATAATAATTATTTTATTATTATAATAGGTTTATGGTTGGTTTAGAAATGAAATAATAAAAAACAATCTTTATGAATGATTTGATACCTACAATGAGACATTGAACATCCACTTAATGAGGGCATTATATTTGAGGGTCCTAGTATAATGTTTGGTTAATATGAGAAATATAGTGTGAAAAAAGACATCATGGATTTCAAATATTGATAGGGGTTCAATGAAATTTTTAAATAGTAGTTGAGTATTGAAAGGGTTTAAGCCATCCACCATTTATATATAAAGAGGATGTGACTTTTTAGGGAAATAAATTATAAGTAATGGGTACGAATGGGAAGGGATGAATGTTAGGTGAGTTAGGTGATCAAATCTTTGAATGAAATTTATGTAATAAACTAAATTCAATAAATTTGTTTATATAAATTAAAATGGTCATGTTAATTTCATAAAAAATGATCCCCCTTATATTAATCATCTATACACCTATAACTATTAATTGATTATTAATCATGTTAGTTATTTTAATACTAATATATATATATATACACTAATTAATAAATTAAAACAATATTATTTTGAATTTATCCTTCAATTCCCCTAACCTTTTTCCTAAATTTAATAATAGGTAACTATAAATTGAACACACATTACACATAAACATTTATTAAATAAAATAGTGTTTTTAAACATTAAACTTATGTATAAGTTAAAATAATGATAGATAGTTATGTTCATGATAGTAATTTAATTCTTCAAAAAAAATATGGATTTAAATTCAATATGAACTTGAATTTCACAAATAAATTTTTTAATTAAAAGAAATAAATGAAAATAGTTTCTAAATTCTAATAAAACATTACTTATGTCACTAAATATAAAAAATAATTTATAACTGTAAACTAATATTTTATATTTCTTAATTACACCATTAAAATTTATATTTGATCAATACAATTATTTTATATACTTTTAATAAATTCATGTATACTAGTAATGCGATAGAAGTCACCATTTTGGGAAAAAAGTTTTTTCACTATGAAACTTACAATCCATTATTTTTTAAAATATAAAAAATACATCCTAAACTAATTTTTTATGAGGAAATAAAATATTATTTTTACATTATCAAATTAATATTCTAAAATTTGTTAATTTAACTCTCTAAAAGAAAATATATACAATAATAAAAAAATAATTTTATTAAAAATCTTTTCAAAATTGAATCATATTATTTATTTACCATATAAAGGAAAATAAATTATCATATTTTACCATTATATTATTTACTATAGATTTATTAAGAATGTATTTATAATTTTTTGTGGTTTTTTTACATTAGGTGTATCATGGAACATAAGTTATAATATATATTATTTATTTTAAAGGATCTAAAATATAGTTATATTAAAATCCTTATGGTAAAGAGGCTTTGATTTTTATTATGTCTATATCTAGTTATTACTAGTTATTTGAGGAGTTTTAGAGAGATATATATTTTTAAATTATCAAAAAAATAAAAAGGGTTGTAGTTAAGAAAAATCACATATGTGTGGTAATTAGCTTTGTTTTTATATGAAATTATAAGGAATATTAAATAAATCATATATACATGTATGTAATTTATATAATAAAATATTCAAGTGGATTTTAAGTGTTCTAGATGATTTTTAGAAAATTATTTTTTAAGAAGAAGTTTGGATATTTCTATGCAATATTCCTTATAGTGGTTATCTATATGTTTATTAATTATTATCAATTTCCTATATGTCATTGAAAACTATTTTTAAGTCCTTTATGGTTACATATGAGTCATTATGTGTTATGTATGAGTCATAAATGTATGTGATGTTTTTTATTTCAAATGAGTAATCAGGTCAACTACTATACTTCACCAAGGGTAGAGTATGATTCATCTGGTAAACATCATAAGAGTTATTTCAAGACCCATTCTAGAGTAGGATGAGAAGTATTTTTTACATGACATAAATATTATTTTCTCAATGGTTAACTATGGATGGTAAAGGTTTACCAAATATTTAGAGGATACACAAGGATTAATATTTTTATTATTTAAACACATATTTCAATATGATAGTTATAGATTTTAATATTGAGATATTCTCATTATATTTAAATTTGAATGATGTTTCATGAAAGTGTGTGATAGGAAAATGTTATGTTTTTTAATGAAACCCCTAAAAATAATTTTTAAGAGTTTTATCATTTGAAATTTATGGAGTATCTATTAATTGTAAAATGGAAGTTATTTCTATCATGGAAAATGGTAAAAATATTTAACAAAGGATAAAATAATTAAATAAAATTAAAAATATTCATGAATACATTCATCACATGAACACCTAGTTACGATATAATAATTACTTTTATATCAATTTTGGATGTAAAGAGGATAGATTGAGATTGGGTGTTCCATTATTATAACTGAGAAAATAATTAATCCAAACTCACACTACAATGAAGAATAATAATAAGAGTTCAATAATAATTCTCACTTCAATATTTTGTGGAGTACTTTATAATAATGAATATATATAAAATATATACACCCCCCACTGCTTTAGAAAAATTCTTAGATCATTCAGGATAAAGACAACATACTTGGTGGAGCAGTGCATTCTGTATATGTATTGGACAACAATGATCTTTTCATTTTTATGGTTAAAAAATGGGATGATCATTGGGGAAAATCCAATAAATTTATTGAGACATAGGGAGATTTAGTATTCAAGGTTTATAGGAACATTTCTATGCTATGTCTGTGGATTATCCTATTTTTCTATGACATGTAAAATATCATGTGTTAAAGGTTATAATACATTTATTACTACTATAAGGAAGAGAGAGGTGTTCCCAATAATTATAGAACATGATAATTTTGATGTTATAATCTCACATGGGGATACATTGATCCACCCCAACCTCTTAGGGTATTAACATCATTTGGTATTGAGATATGTCGATTTAAATAAAGTAGGAAACTCCATTCAAATATCAAATAATATGAACCATTGGATATCATAATTAGTTAACTATCTTAAAAACAAGGTTCTTTCATCAGGATAGGAAAAAATGAAGTACATCCATAGATGTTCCATCAATTATTTATTTTAAAATGGAACAAAAACCAATAGAACCCACTATAAGCATTGTTTTGATAGTGCCTTCTGAAATTATTTAGAAGATTAGAGATCTTTGAAGTCATGACTATGCTCAATGTGGATATATGTGTTTCCTACCAAATAATTACTAATATTTATTGAAAAATTAATTTACTTGGGTACATATGACATTCAATGGTTAATGATTCCAAAAATTTTTGAAATAGGTTTCATTCATTATAGGTTCTTGATATCCTCATTCGATATGTTACGTCCCAAAACCCACACTCCAAAATCCGGTGCTAGAAACCAAATCATTATATTTCTATATTTCATAACAATAGATTTGACCAAATTTTAGGAATCCAAAACATAATGCATAGAATGTAAATATTCAATCACATACATACCCAAAGAAATTTTTGGCATATATTTTTAGAGAATTAGAATAAAATCATACATAACAAACCAATTTATTCTAGTAATTTTTTTCCTAATTTACCCATTATTTATTATTTCACAATAATTATTGAACATATCATATAGAATTCATCACAATTGAATCATTTTCTAACATAATTTACATAACATCATTATTTATTACCAAGGAATATATAAAACATAATAAGGGTGTACACAAATGCTTTGTAGGGGAAATCATATTTAATAACAATTAAATTTCATCAATTATAATAAGGGTATGATTACACAATCAAAGAGAATTAGAATAACATAAAATAATTCATACAAATAAAAATGTGGATTATAAATTATATGATATAGAAAATTTCTTTGGATAGAAGACTATAGTTATATATTTCAATAATTATGAGCCATGTGAAAACAATCTTCAAGAAAAGTATCCATTGGAACTCATTGAAACCATTGAACAAATATTTAGGTTTCTTGTAACCTTAACGATTCATTAAGGAATTTCAAAACTAGATAATTATAGTATATTTTAGGAGTAACATATTACTGGTAAACTCCATCATATATTAGGAGTAACTTTCAACGAGATTACTTCATCATATATAAGAAGTAACATAATTTCCTTGTCTATTATGATTCTCTTACATCTAGTTTACTCTATTTAATTACCCATTGCACTGGACGTCTATAACAAATTCACCCATTACATATATAAAAATTAACTAACTTTTTTGGGTTTACTCCAAAATACCACTTTCATAAGAAACCTCCAAGTACCATATCATGAAGGAAAAAACATAAATCCTTTAATTCCGTCAAAACAATCATATTAGGATTTACTAGTGAAAATAAATGGGTTTTTTAACATACTATTTAAAGTTTAATCATAAAACATCCATATAATGGATGTTAGTAGTATCATAAGATCATACTCACAATTAATAAAAGTAATCATTAATCTATTTTCACATAGATGAAATGTATCTTTAAGATATCATTTAAACCTTTCTTTTAAAACATGAGATAATTTCTTTTTATTTTGAGAAACTTTTAACTAAAAATTCAAAGAATATTGAGAAAATACATATCATTAAAAAGAACCTTGTAAATTTAAATACGAATATTCAATGTAATGGATGGTCATGATGATGTCAATATATTACCATGTCTTATACATGAATTGAATACATTCTTTTTACAAATTTTACAAAATTAAAAAAAAATAAGTTTGGAATGATTTTAGAAATTTTCATTTTTAAATCATTTTAAATAATGTAAAATTTAGGAAAAAAATCCTTAATATAACATTTCAAGTAGTGGTAATAAATTTTATAAAATAATTATTAAGAGTATGAATGAAATATTCCATAAACAAAAGACGATATAAGGTTAAATTTTCATTAAAAACATTTTATCGACCATTTTATGTATCATAGATAAAAATATTGAACTAATACATGAAATTCCAATAATAAACTAAGTATAATAAAATAAAATGTTTTTAATGGATAACATCTATAAAATTTGCATAAATTTAATTTTATGAAATAAAATCATGAAATGAATAAGATTGTAACATATATTCTTGCCTATTTGGTAACGTTTTTTCAAAACTCCATGGAAGAAACAACATCCAATAAAACCATAAATACCATAATTATATTTATATTCATGATATAACATATAAATGTGGTAGTAATTAAACTTCATAAAAGATTTTATATATATAAAATAACATATGTCTCAAATAAGACAATTCTAGATGATAAACCCTTACCACTCAGTAACTTTATTCACAATTCCAATGGGATGAAATAATTTGATTTATAACATTAAATATAGTAAATTAATAATGACCACTTTAAAATGTTATTGGGGAAGTATATACATATCATGAACATAAATATGTACATAACATCAAACATGTCTTAATAAAATAATATTAAAATGAATAACCCTTATAAAGATCTTCTCATTGATGTTAAAATTAATCAAAGAAGTAATTTTGTGTAACAATTGTAAACCCAAAAAAATGGAAATACAATATAATAAAATATTAGTGTATTTCTCACATTATAATTTCGAATTATAGTCAATGAAATATAACAGCAACCCAATTAATGGAAAATTATTTAAGAAACCACTAAACTCATGTGTTTTGAGGGTGTTGGGTTTATAATTGAAAAACTACTTTGTTTTCTTGATCATGGTAAAAGGGGAAATTGTTAATTCATATACAGAGTAATATCTATGAAATAAATACAATTTTTATTAATAATATTCAATTTTAGAACCATCCAAGAAATTTTTATGGGTAAAATGAATCGCATCACTTCATGGTATTGGTATTCCATGTGTATGCACAAGTGATGCTGGTATTTTTTTAACAGGTGGAAGGGTAAGAAGTTAATTAATATTTGATATTTTAAGAGTATTAATTATATCATGAATATAATATATATTTATTAAATCTATAATAATAACCCACATTATGTTGGGGTGATGAAAAATTAAATATATATCTTCATTGATGTGGTAGTCCACACATATGAATGAACAAGGTTTTAATTCCCCGTAGGATGGAATAGACATTAATAACATTACACCAATGACATAATAACATATATGATTATTATAGAGATTTATTATCTTATCTTGTAATGTTTTGTATATAATTTATGGAGGAATAATAAGATAAAAGTTGAAAATGAAATGTTGACATGACTACCTCTACATTGAAGAACCTCCTCTTGATATCTTTTTAAGGATTCAGGGGATAGTATTTTAATAATTAAAAACCTATATAAATTTTATATGTATTTTGGGAGGATGTTTTCTCATGAATTTCATGAGCTATTTAGATCATGAACCATGAAGAAGAGAAGAGATTTGGTTTCCTCATAAAATAGAGGAGAGGGAAACCGTTTGAATTACAAAAAGTTGTAAATGAATATAAATTAATTTTCAACATCAGGAAAATAAAAATGATATATTTTTCATATATTATGGATATATATATCTAAATAATATAATAAAAATAAATTAAAAAAGGTAATGATATGTTTTATCCCTTATAATGTTTTTAATCCTTTGATAACCCTTTGACGATTAACAGAATATCAATGCTTTTTATTCATTTTGATGTCAAGAAATTAATATAA
The DNA here is from genome assembly GCA_963277665.1 of Viscum album. Taxonomy (NCBI): domain Eukaryota; kingdom Viridiplantae; phylum Streptophyta; class Magnoliopsida; order Santalales; family Viscaceae; genus Viscum; species Viscum album. The sequence goes on along the minus strand of OY728164.1, from coordinate 1,482,900,998 downwards.
AAAATGTGACGCATATGTGTAAAATTGATGTAATTATAGACCATAAACCATTACCGTTTCCAAGGATATTTTTTTTATTAATTATAAATCATTTAATAAAATATTTTTTAATATAAAATATCATTAAAGTAATTTTCATAACTATTCACATATTCAACATTGAGAAATATCGAAAGAGTATTTTTTTAATAATTTAAAGATTTAAAACATGAATAATATATTAAATTTATCTAAAAAATCATTTAACACCTTATATCACCTAAGACATATTACATTGTTCCTTTTTAAATTCATTTACTTGATTTTCTTATTGCTTTCACATACAATGTGTCATAATTTTCTATGAATTTAAGATTTTCATTTATTCACTAATAATTTTAAATACATTTTAATAATAAAAATATTTATTCATATTTCAATTATCCATTTATAATCAAGAATATCCTTTTTTCCTATGAGAAAATATTAGAGTTATACAAAGAAAATAGTGTTATTTTGTATAGTTTCATTAGTTAAGATAATATTACGGAAATTAAAAAAATAAAAATGGAACTAAGTTGAAATATTTTAAAATATTGGATAAATAAGTTTGAACTAAACTCATATATTATAAATAATAAGTTTTTCAAATATTTTTTTAAAGCCTTTACACATTAATTTTTTACCTTAATTACTTAATTTACCCTTTCTGGGGTAACAAATATTTAACCTTAATACTATTCATAGTGTAAAATCATAAAGAGTGAATATTTTAGAAATTTGTATATTATGATCCCAAAAATGGAATCTAATGTAACTTCTTGGTTCTGGAAGTCGCCCAGTGGTTCCCCAGACCCGGTTGGTCATATGGCCTCAAGCACATTTCCCCAAAAGCCAGAGGCTACCAACTAGTAGTGAGGGCCTTAGGTGTGATAGTGGGGAAACTATACGCTCATTGGTAGAGTAACTTAGTGTAAATAAACAGATAAGAATAGAAAAAGTAGTAATAACATGCAATAAGTAAACAGCAGAATACTGGAAGTAATAAATAAATGGATCACACATATATATAAATGATGCATGATGCATATGTCTAGAAAAATATCCAAACAAGTCACAATGATGGAATACAGTACAAAACCAAATTACAAAGAAAAAAAATAAAATCCATCTGCATCATAAGCCTCATCTTGGTCTCATTCTCTCCAACTCCACAACAATCTAGTACCTGAAGTAGAAGGGTGCTTTCCCTTATCTATACTTGCAGCAATATAATATGTTTGGTCCCAAAAGCGTGACCCAAATAGGGTGTGAGATGAATCCCAATAGGAAACCACCCAAAGGTCTGTGCCTAATAGTCAGTGAATATATATGGAAAGAAATAAGAAACATTAAGCAGTAAACAAAGAAGTACTCAAAAGTAAACAATCCTACATTTTCAATTGCATTTATTTTCACATAAAAGTAAGTAGATAATCAAAACAAGTAACCCTTTGGGAAGTACCTATAGCCTATCCCCTCTAGTTTAACCAAACAATCTCAAGTAACCCTCTGGGTAAGTACTCATAGCCTAACCCATCTGGTTCAACTTATACAATGACATAACGACCTCCTTCATAGCTCACATGGTCTAACCCCTATAGTCTTATGAAAACAAAGACTCTCTAAGGAAGAACTCACCATCAATTCCCCCTATATTTTTTTAACGATAAACTACAAACACTCTGAGGAAGCACTCAATGTTAATTCCTTCTGTGGTCTCGTAACTGTAACTATAGACACTCTGAGGGAGCACTCAATGTCAATCCCCCCTATGGTCTCGCAGCATGAAAAGTATAACAAACCCTCTGGGGTATCCCACAACATCGATTCCCCCTATGGTATCACTACACTAGGTTCCCACAGCCCTATGTAAAGCAATCGTGCACAAAGGATGTATGGAAGACAATGTAAACCTCAATAACTACATGGATAAAGAGTCTAGCATCTCATAGAATGCTAGATAAAATCACCCCATCCTAAAAATACTAGGCATGGAAAACAAAGTAGCCTAATAGGAAAAACTAGAACAAATGGTCAATATCAAGAAAACATGCGCAACACATCCATAGCAAGGTAAATAACCCTATTTACAATCATAAATCCTTTACTAAAGCACAAAAGGCATAGTAGGCAATAATAGGTCTAAAAACCATAAACATGAAATACCTCGAATAAGGGTATTGGGCACTTTTGCACATATAACTCAAGGAATAACTATGTAAAGGAAAAAACCACCAACTTCGACATTGTATGATTGATATACATGAACCTCAGGCCTTGAATTGACCTAGAATGTCGTAGATATTAAAGAATGATAAAATAGTTTAAATAAGGATATCTCATGAAATAGGAAAAATCTGTAAATGAGGATATAGAAGAAGGAAGAGTTCACCATGGATATTCCAACGCAATAGGTGGTGGTCGATTCAAAGAATGGATGGCGGGTCAGGGGATCGGAGAAGAATCATTCCATATGGTCAATCCTGGATAAGACGAATGAAGAAAAAGGTATTTCTGTTAATGATACATGACCCCAGTTCATTTAATGAAATAAATAGAAAGTGCATGGTGTGTTCTTCAAGGGTACACAGTGTGTACTTTCCTTAACTAGCCCCGCATTAGGTGGTCTTCATGTCACCCCACACGGCCATGTACTTGGCTGTTACACAAACAGTACACAGTCACCCGTGGAAACCGAGTACACGACTTGTAGTAAATAGTACACGACGTGAACTCCTTTAATTTCTGGAAACTCCTATTTTTCTCAAAAAAAAACCATAAATTAAAGACATACCTGAAAAGAATATATGGGTTCTTACAAACTTCCCTCTTAAAGAAATTTGTCCCTAAATTTCCCTGAGAAGGTGGCGAAGAAGAATCTTTGAACAGATTTGGCCACTCTGATAGTACATCGGTCTCCCTCTCTCAAGTCTCATCCTGTACTCACATGTGCTTCCATAGCACTTGTACTTTAGGAACAGACCAGCCATGGGGAATCTTTGCACTTTTATCAAAAATTTGGATAGGATGATCCTCGAATGAGGCATACACCTCCAACTCAACCTCCTTGGGTTGGAAGACATGAGATGGGTCTGAGAAGTAATGGTGTAGCTAAGAAACATGGAATACTTCGTGCATATCCTGGTACCTATGAGGTAACTTAAATGAATAGGAAACTAGCCCAACTCTCTCCAAAACCTCAAATGGTCCCACATATCTCAGTGAAAGCTTACTCTGTCTCATAATCCTCTTGTGTCCCATCCTCGGTGAGACACATATAAAAACTTGATCTCTGACTTTAAACTCAAAAGTTCATCTCTGTTGATCATCATAAGACTTTTATCATGATTGGGCATTAGTCATCCTCTTCCGAATCAACTCCACCTGCTCTGTGGTCTCCTGAATAAGACGATGTCCTAGCATAGTTGTCTCTCCTACTTCCAACCAATATAGGGGTGATTAGCATGGAAAAATCCTTATATGGTGCCATCTAAATAGTTGCTTGAAAACTATTATTATAGGAAAACTCTAAAAGAGTTATGTTCTTCTTCCAAGAACAACCAAAATCTAGGATGCATTCTCGTAGCATGTCCTCTAGCACCTGTATCTTACGCTCGGACTGGACATCTTTCAGGGGAACTACTACAAATATGGCCTTTATTAGTGCTATAAAAGTCGATTAATAGTGCTAAAAAAGTTTTGTTAATCGAGGTACTGATAAAGGGGGTCCCATTTATCAGTGCTCGGAAAATCGCTGATAAAGGTCCCTTTTATCAGTGCTAAATAAAGTGATGATAAACCACCCCTTTATCAGTGCTTTTTAAAAGTGCCGATAAAATTCAAAAAAATAATAAGAAATAAAAAGAATTATATAATATGGGGGGATTTTAACAGCGCTTGACCCCCCCCCCCCTTTAACAGCGCTCAGCAACCCCCCCCCCCCCCCCCCCCACACTCTCCCACGCGCTGAACTTCTCGCGCATCCGCACACGCGTGCACCCCTTTGCATCCACCCGAACTCAAACCCGCGACCTCCCCCCTTTCGCAGCTGCACCTTTACCACTAAGCCATTTCGTTTTTTCTCTATTTAATGATATATCTTTATATATATATATATATAGTTATATTTATTCGTATATTAATAAAGATTCATATTAATATAAATATATTTATTCATATATTTGTATATATATATTCATTCGTATATTAATATATATTTATATTTATCTATATATATATTTAGTAATAATTTTTTATCTGTATATTTATTTGTATATTAATATATACTTATAATATTAGTTTTAAATACATTTATGAAATATAGAACAAGTTATAGAACATATATTTACGAATAAATACATATATATGTGTATATGAAAAGACATAGAATGTTAAAAAGACTATAAATTATAATCCAAAAGCCTATTTCAACTCCACAACCAGTCAAATCTAAGAAAATGAAACAATATTCGATATGATATGTGGTACAGGCCTAACGGACATCCGTATCAGAAGTTATACGTGTTTGAATGTTAACAAATCGAGGTATCCCGACTAAAAACTCAATTTTGGAGCCCTTATGGGCCTTTTCGCATAAAAAATGTGACAAAATCCTAGCTTCAATTATTAACGCATAGAGCTCGTCGCAGGCTTTGATTTGATATGTTGTAGAGCTCAAACAGACACCCGGATCAAAATTTATGGCTGTTTAAAGATTGAGTTACAGTTTCAACTTATTTTAGATCTTTTATTAATTTTTTTGATTTTTTGTGTCTTCAAATTGTTATTAAATTATTTTTAATCAATGAAAATTAGAAAATTATTAATTAATAATATTTTTTAAAATATTTTAAAGCCATTTTCACTAAATTTCTTATATATTAAATGTAATAGTCTATTTGTACTTATCCAAAACATATTTAAAATATATATATTATATTTATATCAATATAAATATACTTATATAAAAATATTTTATTTTTCATTATTATTTTTTGAAATATATAATTTATCAGCGGTATCAAAAAACACTGATAAATCCCCCCTTTATCAGCTCTACTAAAAGAAGCACTGATAAAGGAGTCCCCTTTATCAGCGCTTTTTTAGCACTAATAAAGGCGCAACGCTTCCCTTGCCTATTTTTGTAGTAGTTGGGGTGGTAAGCCATACTCAGAAGTACCTATGTACCCAAAGCCCTTCGTTGTCCCATACAGACCCGAGAAGTAAAAGGTGTGTCCCTGTTTGAAATAATGGTGTGTAGAACCCGATGTAGATATACAATCTCTCAGATGTACAACCTTCCCATGTCATCAACACCAAAGGTCTCCTTGATCGACAAGAAGTGAGAAACCTTCTTGAGTCTGTCAATAACAACCCAAACTATATCATTCCATTGAGGTGACCTTTGTAAACCTATTACGAATTCCATCACGGCATCATTCCAATTCCACTTGGGAATGGGTAACTACTGCAAAATCCATGTTGGTCACTGATGCTCCACCTTCACCTGCTGATCGGTGGAACACCTCATCACATAACTAGTAACAACTCTCTTCATACCTGGCCACCAATACTGATGGTGAAAATATCGATACATCTTGGTGATACTAGGATGAACTGCCCAAACTGAGGAATGAAAGTCCTTCATAAGCTCTTCGTGTACATCTGCTAACACCCATATGCGTCTATCAAAACACAAGATCTCATCCTCTCCTACTGTCCATCCAGGAAAAGGGTCCTCTACCGGCACACTCTTCTACAAAACGAGGCCTTTAGAGTTTGATAGCTGCCTCATTCACCCTCAATCAAGAAGAGTAGAGGTAACAACTATAGAAGAATGAAATGCCTTCCCCTATCTGTCATGCAACTCAAAATTCTTCTCAGAGAACAGATCCATAAGCTGTCACTCACTTCTGGACTCCTGAACTGCATGTATCTGAGTCCTCCTGCTCAATGCATCATCCACTTCATTGCCTTTCCCAGGTGTATAGGCATGCTCAAAGTCAAAGGGCTGAAGGTACTCAACCCACCTTCACTATATCAAATTCATATCACATTGAGTAAAGATGTACTTGAGACTTTTGTTGTCAGTGAAAACCAAAAAATTTACTCCCAATAAATAATGTCTCCAACAGCCTAAGGCATGAACAAATGCAGCCAACTCAAGATCATGTGTCGGGTAATTCCTCTCATGTGGCCTCAACTTCCGAGACTCGTACGCAACGAATCCTTCCCCCTACATAAGAACTTCTCCCAACCCGATACCTGATACATCACAGTAAACAGTATAGAACTTTCTTGGATTTGGAAAAACAATTATCAGTGCTAAAGTTAACCTCCCTTTTAGCTTCTGGAAGGATGGCTCACAAGAATCTATCCACAATAACTTTTCACCCTTCTTGGTCAGGCCCTTCAGTGGAACTACTAAGCATGAAAATTCTTGTATGAAACGTCTGTAGTATCCATACAGACCCAGAAAACGTCGTACCTCAAAGACGTTCTTTGTCTGCTCCCATGAAACTAATGCTCTCACTTTATCTATGTCTACTGACACTCCTATCTCTGAGATAACATGACCCAAAAAGTGAATTTGGTCTATCCAAAAGTGGATTTTTTAGAGCTTAGCATACAAATAATGCTCTCTCAGTGTAATCAAAATGATATCAATATGTGTGGCATGGTCGTGTCGAGTGTGAGACTACACCAAGTTATCATCCATGAAGACTACCATGAAAGAATCCAAGTATCAATGGAACACTTGGTACATCAGTGCCATGAAAACTGTAGGCCCGTTTGTGAGACCGAACGGCATAACCATGTACTTGTATAGACCATACCCACTCCAAAAGGATGTAAGAGGTATATTCGATGGTCTAACATGTATCGTATGATAACCAGATCACAAGTAAATCTTCAAGAACACCCTGGATCCTCAAAGCTGATCAAATAGATCATCCATCACCGACAATGGATATTAGTTCTTGATAGTCAACTAGTTCAACTTCTGATAATCCATGCATAGTATGAGGGTACCATCCGCCTTGTTTACAAAAAGGATAGGCGAACCCCAAGGATAAGTGTTGGGTCATATGAAACCCTTTTCCTGCAAATCCTCTAACTACATCTTAATCTTCTGTAACACTAGTGTAGCCATCCTATAAATAGGAATGGACACTGGTGCCGCTCCTAGAAAGAGATCAATAAAAAATTATACCTCTCTATCTAGAGGAAAACCTGAAAAGTCCTCTGGAAAGACATCCTTGAACTAATCCACCATTGGAGGAAAGACAAACTGTGATGTCCCCTAATCATCCAGATATAGACTAGAAATCTGGGTTGTAACTACTTCTAACCTATGATGCTCGGGTCCCACTCTACTCTCCTAGACATCACATTCTCCCTTGTGTAAAAATACTACCCCCTGGTGATGTGAAACTCACCCTATGACGATAACAGTTGATAATTTCCCAAAAGGAAACTAACCATTCCATCCCGAGGTTGACGTCCTAGCCCATCATTTCTAAGACATAAAGGTCCCATGAGAAGTGACACCCACTAACCTCAAGAGGGAAATCCTTGCACTGATGTACACTAGTTGTTCTTGTCCCTAATGGAGTTTCCAATGTCAAGACATTAGCATAAGTAAAGATATAGAGCCCAAGGCTCTCCACAACAGAAACAGATATGAAACTATGGGATGTCCATGTATCAAAAAGTGTATAAGCTAAAACTAAGGAAACTAGGATTGTACCTCGAACTGTAGAGGGTCCGGGATCGTGCTCCTACTGGGTATACTCCACTTCAAACGTTTTGCCTGTACCACAGCCATGTGACCCTTCCTGACCACCCTGAGTTGATCAACCCTATTGTTTTTAAAAGCCTACCAACTGGCTACCACGGTTGCGACCGCCACCTTGGCCTGAACTGCCATAAGAACTCCAGTTCCCATATTGATGAGAAACTGGTGGTGTTGCTCCTAAATGTGAGGTCATATAAGAACTATAATCACCAGTTGCTGGTGAGAAAAAACTGACAGAACCATTGAAGATGGCCCATCTTGTCACAAGATCAGCACTTGACTGGGTCTCTCGGGAAATGTGGCCTCGTATGCCCGCCCTTTCCAAATTGGTAGCATACCACCTGGCCACCTGAAGGTGTATCTCGCCTACTCGGATATCCATTGGTAGAATCTATGCGGAACTTCTTACTATTAGTTGGCAAAGCATTAACTCTGGTTGTCGAACCACCCTGGCCCACAGCTCCATAATCCCTCATGTTTCACTCTATGATTTGCGCCAGGTTGACTATATAAGATATGGAAGTCAACCTAAATATGTTCACCTGAGATAGGATGTCATGTCTCAGACCTTCCTCAAACTTCCTCGCCAGGAATAACTCATCACCTCTAGGGATGGGTGTAAAGCGCTGCAAATCTGTGAATCAAGAAGAATACTCCATAACTGAAAGAGTACCCTACTCTACACTCATGAACTATCGAGATCGATCATACCTCGAAGTATTTGGGTATAATTAGTCATAGAAGGCACGTTGAAACTCATTCCATGCCATAAACTACTAATTTCCCGCCTTTGAGATCACACCCCTCCATCTCTTGGCGGAATCCTAAAGAATATAAGTAGCGAGCTTCACCCTCCTATCTTGAGGCATCTCCAGATGTTCAAAGATAGATATCATGGCTTCTAACCATGACTCAGAATCCTGAGGTCCTCTATCCCTTGAGAAAGTGGGAGGATACTGCTGCTGAAAGACCCACTTCAACTCTTACATAGATGAGGCAGGATTCGGTGCTCCCTAGAAGGTCTACATAAACCTCGTGAATCCTTCTCAGAACTGTGCATCGGCACCTGTATCTGGGATAAAGTTTAGTGCCAAGACGGGCACAATTGGAGGATCTTCTGGCAGTTCCTGATCTGCCATGTATAGTGTCTGGTCACTGCACTATAACTGGCCTATGACTGGAGGACGTCTCGGTGGCATGACTCTGCAAGGTCAAGCGTACACCTTAGATCAAGATTAACAAGGAATGAAACTTATATGTCCAAGTAAGGGAAAATGAGAAAGAAATCATTCAATATTTTAAAAAGGTGGATACAAGGCGTGTGCAACTCCTACACGACGTGTTCCCTTAAACTTTTATACAGACATGTACTTTTTTCAACCCTGGTCATGTAACACCCCACACACATGACATGTTCTCCAAATACATGGTGTGTAATTGAATCCTCTTCCCCTTCTCGAGTTCGTCTACACATCTTAACCCACATGGTTCTCCTATAGAAAGACTACACGGCATGTAATAACTACCCACAATCCACCCATGTCGTTAGTCACACGGCTAGACACATGGTCTATACACAAAACGTGTACATCGGGTACACGACGTGTTCCACCAAGGATTTTACAACCCCACATGTCTGCCCACATATCCAGTGACATGGTTAGAGACTACATAGTGTGTACATATAGTACTCAGTGTATACTTAAGAAAAACAATTCCTTCCTGAATAGAAGGATATAGGGCATGTATTTATCATTACATGTCGTGTATTCTGAGTTTTTTCAGATAGTAAGCCTCATAAACTACTTTAAAACCCATAAAAACACTGAAATGAACATCAAAGTGCCAAATTTCTATTTGTGGAGGCCCATACTACCCGTGAATCAAAGTTTGGAATCTTCTACATGTCATAAAAAATCATAACAATGCAATGATCCACCAAATTTTGATCCATGAGGGACCATAACACCTCAAGAACCAAAGTTTGGTGCTCATTCAAACGAAACCTTACATATTCTCAATACCCTATCAAATAGTAGGTATTCTATCAAGGCATATATCAAAATGACATGCATATCTAGAACAACATCTATCACAAAAACATGCAATCATTAATGCACCTTAAATGGTATGGCAAGAATGCCTGACATGTAATCTCTAACAAGTGCCAATATGATGCATGAAATGGAATACCCTCATCTCATAAGGTTGCAACATAAATAGAACCTCAATAATATCAACAATAATAACACAAACATGTGAATCACCAAATAGTTAAATCAAATCAACTATAATAATTTCATACCCAGGAAAATTGCTATATATAAGAAAATTTGGATTTTCCCTGTACATAGGTCAGCTACTCCCGATCACAGCATATTACAAAGTACCTATTCCTTCATATCCCTAGCTATAGTCTCTAAACAGAAAGTCAAGAAGAAAATAATTCCTCTTATACCACTTTGTAATGTCCTAGTTCTGGAAGCCGCCCAGAGGTGCCCCGTACCCGATTGGTAACATGACCTCAAGCGTATTTCCACAAATTCCAGAGACTGCCGACTAGTAGCGACATCCTTGGGTGTGATAGTGGAGAAACTATGCCTTCATTGGAAAATTAACACAGTAGAAATAAATAGATAACAATAGCGGAATTAGTAATAACATGCAATAAGTAAACAACGGAAGGCTAGAGGTAATAAATAACTGGAGCACACATATATATAAATGATTTGTGATGAATATGTCTAGGAAAATAGCCAAACAATTCACAATGTTGGAATAAAATACTAAAACAAAGTAAAAATGAAAACAAATAAACTCCTACAGCATCACAATCCTTAGCTTGGTCCCATGCTCTCCAGTTCCACAGCGATCTTGTACCTGAAGTATAAGGGTGCTTGACCTTATCTATAACTGTAGCAATATAATCTATTTGGGCCCAAAAGAATGACCTAAATAGGGTGTGAGATGAATCCCAGTAGGAAACCAACCAAAGTTCTATACCTAAGAGTCAGTTAATATATATTGTAGGAAATAAGAAAAATTATGCAGTAAACAAGGAAGTACTCAAATGTAAACAATCCTACAATTTCAATTGCATTTATTTTCATATACAAGTAAGCAACTAATCAAAATAAGTAACCCTCTGGGAAGTACCCATAGTCTATCCCCTCTGGTTTAACAAAAAAATCTCCAGTAAACCTTAGGGTAATTTCTCATAGCCTAACCCCTATGGTTCAACTTATACAATGATATAATGACCTCTTTGGTATCTCACACTATCTAACCCCTCTGGTTCAACTTATACAAAATTTTATCCTTTTCAAACATGATACCTCAGTGCATGAAGATGTTTTTTAATCTCCATATTGTAAAATCACCAATATTTCTTACCTCAAGCTCATCAATTTACTTATTTTTAACCTTTAAACCATTTATTTCCACTATATAAACCCACTAAACACTTTTCATATATATTTTATGAATTATACCAACACATTTCACAGGCATTCAGAAAATAATGCCACCAAATTATTGAGTTCCTCTATGATATTTTATAGGGGATAATATAAAAACATCTATATGTATATGATATGGATTTTGACTTTTTGGTGTCTTATTCTCAAATTCATAGACATCTTCCATTTCTTATTGAGTATAAAACTCTCATCACTTATAATGTGTAAATATTCAATCATCAATATTTGTTTCTCCACTAGCTCCTTCATTATCATCCCACTAAGATGCCTAATGTAGTCATTACAAAATTATAAAATTATAGGAAGTTGCACCCCTTTTGTTTATTTAGTTAGAAAATTTATGTCATCAATTACACCTTGAGATAAATAAAAGTGACCCCTAATTGATATTATATACTATAATTTCTAATATAGTATTATAGCATGTTGTATCCAACTATCTAGCTAATATAGGGTTCTTCTAATGGCCTAGAATATATATTATAGTCTTCTGATCAAGTAAACATCCATTAATAATTCACGATTTCACCTCCCCATTCCACCTAATGTTAATAGATTCATCATCTACTAGTTTAACTCTTCTATTGATTCCAAACACATAATTTTTCATGCATACCTTATCAACAATGTAATGGTAATATTATTCAGAATATATAATGTATGATTCAATCATAATAGTAAATCTAAAGTGTATATTGGAATTACTCTCAACATTTGAGTTCATGGAAATTAATACATGGAATTTTTTTCATCTAAGATTCTCATTTTGTTCATGGAAATCATTCAGGGATAACCTATTTTACCAAAATACCAACATGTTGTCCTAGGACTATATATTTACCTATACTTAATTCTCTTAACATAATCCTATGATCATCCTCAACATCACTATTAAATTTACCACCTTCTTTCCACTACATTAAATTCATTTAATTAAGGCTCTTGAATATCAATCCTCTTGAGCTCTCCATAAATAATAATGTTCCAAAATTCCTCAAATATCAAGGAATTTTTTTTGAGGTGGTTTCTCACTATAGTTACCATTTCATCCCATGATTTTGGAAAATATGATAACAAATGGATATCTCAAACATGATCTACGAAGTCACCTTCACATACTCGAGATTACAAAAAATCATGTTGAAATCATTTACATGATAAACTATAGATATTATTTATAACATCCTCTCATTGAATAACTTCCACATTAAAAACACGTTATTAGGTGAAATAGGATTCTCATATATATATGATGTTTCTTCCATAATTTCTATTGTATTATTTTTCTCCCATATTTTTTAACCATATAATAGCCTAATGAAATACTCTAAAAACCCAATACTTTCATTTATAGTGTTTCTCATTATCATTTCTCTATTTCCTCTGATTTAACTCAATTGAAAATAAATTCCTCATCCATCATGATGAGATATTAATCTTATTGCATCATTTAGAAGTTGAAATATAGACCATCAATTTTTTTATCTAGACCATGTTATCTTCTAATTGTATCCATATGAATTCTATAACTCACAAAAAATGTAAAATGTGTTATCAAAAGTGAACGTTGCATGAGTTTTATAGAGTGAAATACTAATCCTATTATGAAATAACCTTTCATATGATTCAAATTTTTTTGAATCCCATTTAGAACATCACACATTAGATATTTAGTCACCAAAACCACAACTGAAGATACAGGTGGTTTCATAAACTCTCCAAATATATTGTAATGAATCATGGAAGAAACAACTGTATGAAATCCAAAAAAAATGTCAAACATACTCTAGTTCATTCAATTATTAATCACATAGTCATTAAATGAAAAACAAAAAATAAAATTGAAGAATGATAAACACAAAATGTTTGACATTTTTTAGACTTTTTCACTACATCCATAAGGGATTAACTAATATATTTCATTTAATTGGATATACAATTTTTTACTATATGAATTAGAAAACATGTAGATCAATAAAATCAAAGGATAACTCAACATGTTCTCCCTCCAAATATTAAATTTGGGGTCCCATCTGGTAAACTAGTTTCACTGACTGCTAAAATGAAAAGGGATACACTGATTTCACTAGATGAATTTCAATTTTATATAGTATTATTTGTTATGATGGATAAGAAATAATAGTTGAACAGTTATCCAATGCCTTAATACTATAATTTACTTCATAAATAGAGTGATTAAAAATTAAATATATCCTTCTTCTAATATACTAACTACACTAAGACAAATCATCCAATTAACTAACCATTATGCACTTCAATCCAATGTAAATTCATAACATATGACCATATCACATCTAATCGTCGAAGACCCTATGTTTATTACTTTAAAATTACTAATAGTCTATTAGTTTTTTTCATAAATCATTCATAATTTATTACATGAAGAGGCTTTAAAATCAATGAAATGTTATAAAAGTAGTGTTACTCATTGTAGTTTACTTACCCTTTATATTAATATTTTTCTATATCTAGTTGGCTATATATGAATGGTGATGTGTTGGGATTATATATTTAGAATATCTTGATGATAAAACGTTTCAAGAATTTAATATCATCTATATTCATCAAAATTTGGTGACTCAAACATTTGATTAGAAGGTTAACCTCTAATTATTTTTTCAATGTGAAATTGTGTTAGCCTTGAGAACACAGGTGGCCTTGGGAAATAAACCTCTAGATTTTGATAATAGATATAGGGACCTAACATCATACAAAATTCTTACTCCATTTAATCATACCCATTTACAAACCAATATGTTGAGAACATTGTTTCTCTTATTAATTAGAGTTTTTTATGAAATAGTATGAATTTTAAATCACGATGACATCATGTCTATGTTATAAATCCTTACACTAAATGAAATATATTCCTACTATTTAATGAGAAATATTGTAGAGTTTACTTCATGAAATAACCTTAGACATTGAGGCAGTTCATCTATCAAAGGTGAAGTTAAACTTTATAATGTTTTCCCCATAAAATTACTATAAACTGTGGAGTTCATATTTCTTTTCCTATGTATCAACATGATTCCTAATGATACTTTTTAAAAAAATTATAGAACCATACTTGTAGTAAATAACCTCGATTCACATATTGAAATGAATTTCATTATTCAAGGAAAAAACTATATTAAAATTCATCAACCTTCACATCATTCTGTTCTATGAAAAGATACAAGGTATCCCATGATTGCATATTGTTTCCATCATTCACCATTTAGTTAAGAGTTTATATTACCTATGAAGAAATTATCAATTTCAAATATATTTTTATCATAATTATTATCCACACAAGATATTTAGTAGTGACTAATATTCTCACTTTTATCTCAAACACGAACTCCAATACCATTCCACTCTTCATTCCACACTAACATTAAACCCCTAATTATTCATGTTGGGTTTCCCGAATTTGTTACATGATATAGTGTCTTTCCTTGTACAACATTAAATGATGAATCACCCATAATAACAATGGTAAACCCTCTAAAAATATTTTATTATCATTTTTAAAAGATACATAGTGACCCGCAAATGTTAGATTATGGGAAAAACCAGGTGTTTTGTTTATATCCCATTCCCCATTACATTATTAGGTTTAAATAACTTTTTCATTTTTTTGGTTTTAATATAATAGATTTTCTTCTTACATAATTCATTTTCATTCTATGTATTCATTAAAAACCACTATGGCAATTGATTCCCATTCTATTCATGTCCAGTTCAAATCATTACTTATTTGGAAAGGTAAAAAATTTACAGAACAATATTCAACAAGGTTGTTATTTTAGAAACATGATATATATTGATTTCTAATTCATTAATTTATTGTATATCTATATCCACTTTTCAATTCAATTTACCCATTTTATCTTTCTGTCTAATTTTTCATCAATACATATTGGCTCTATATTATCCCTTTCACAGTAGGGTTTCCATTATTCCATTTCGTATCTAGATTATCTATAGACCTATGTTTATATATATTAATATTTTTTATATAGAATATATAGTGATTTTTAATCCTTTCATTTGAAATATATACAAACCATTTATTTCATCCAATTTCGTTAATTCACTTACTTTATTTTCGGTTTCCACCCATGCACATATCTTTTTAACTCATCATATAAGAATATTTTTTTTATTTAAAAATTTTCTCATTTATATGAAAAAATATATTGTTTAGGATTATGTTTTCCTAGGATATAGAGTGGAACTGAAATGTTGACCCTAGCATATAACTGTATCTACTTATCAGAGTTGAGATAAGCTGGAGGATATTATTAAGGCTAACGTGTTGGTAAAATTTCAATAATGTGAAGAAGATGAATCCTTAATCATTTATTTTTTTGCCTTAATATGGGTAGTATTATATATTTATGGTTAAGTGAATAAAATTCATGAATCATGATATGGAGTCGATTGTCCAAGAATTGGTAATTATATTAATTATATTAAATATCAAGTGATTCATAATGTTTCAGTTGAGAGTAGTGTGCTTTTTAATATAGGAAGTGAATTAAGGTGTTAGGATTATGAAAGATTGGGTTTCGAAAAAATCATAGTGTCATAATTGTATACCCCTATAATACGCATGGTTACACTACAATAAAAGTTATATAAGAATAAAAATTTATGATATATAATTAATTAAATATTTAACCACGTGGTATTCATTATTATTAGATAATAAATATGATAATGATTTTGATGTTTTATTTGCATAAAGGATATAATATCACAATGAGGAGACAATGAGAAATTAGTGGTCCTTTGGGTGGGATGTTTCTGGAAGTTACACCACATAAGTATAGGTCACCTTATGATACAAATGGAATATGATTTCAAGTAGAATATATAGAAGGATGTTTCATCATAAAGAAGGTGAGTTTAGTATAACTAGTAATATATAATAGTATATTTTGAGTACATAAAAATATTCTTGAGTGATAGATATATATATTTCACCATGAAGTAAGAGATCATGTCGTGGGAGGTCTTGTGTACGAGTAAAAATGAAGCTATATAATTTTAACCTCTTATTAATCACATTATAGTGATTATCCAAATGATAATTATGTATATCACTAGAATTTAAGGATTAATTGATGACACTATAGTGGATATTTTCAAAAAACAATGGAATCAGTGTTTTATGAGTGGGTAGAGAAAAATTGGATTGTCATTACATAGTAGCAAGTGTCATGCTACAAAGATGAAAAAAAATATAATATTTGATCTATACTGATATAGAATAATTAGGTCTTCAAGAACTAATCTAACTCATATCTTAATGGCCCGTAATAATATATAATAGTTTCTAAAAATCATGTATTGATCTAAATTCTACAAAAGAAGTTTTAATAGTTTAAATGTAAGTTTTGAACTATAATTTCTATGGTAATTCCATTTTGATTATGTGAGAGGTGAATAGTATAGTTTTTTTCAATAAATGGTATAAGAATGAGAATAAAACGTAGTTTTACATGGGATTTAAAAGAAAATATATAGGAAGAATATTAAAAAAGTGAAGAATAAGGGAAAGGTAAAATGATAACTAAATAGATTTCTAAATTTGGTGAAGTCTATACTATTGTTATAATTTAAGATTCTAAATCGTTGTTTATATGTGGGATAACATTAAAACTTTTAGAACACACATTTTATATCAAGGTTTCAAGTAATTTACCATATTCATTTGTGTTCTATATGGTAATTTTAGTGGAACGTGTTAAAATGGGTTTAACTGGTTGTACCTAGGATGTAGCTGGCCATTTTGAGTAGTGAACCTTATAAAAATATAACGTGTCAATTGAGTTTTTGTCAAATAGTTTTTGAAGTATCCTAGATAAATTTATATTTTCACTAATTTTTAGGAGGATGTTTTTCATTTTTTGAGGAAATGTAAGTGTTCTTGGAGTTATCTACAGAACTTGGACTGGTAACTACATGAATTGCACATTCACGCAATACAAGTTATTCACAATGTGAATAGGGAACTAGGTAGATGACACAAATTTCGTTTAGAGCATGAAAATGGTTTAGGAAGAAAAACATGTTAATTTTGTGAAATTTTCAATTAGGTTTCTTATGTTCATTCAATAACTTTTTATGTACATGAAACTTAAAGGAATCATGCAGTGAATCTTGGATTCTTGAAGTGAGACCTTCATGACCTATAGGTTTTTGTCATGATTCAAGATTGAATCTAATTCAGTATCTCATGATCCTCCCTGTATATAACTCGAGTCCCTTCTAGAAAATTTTGGGAGTATCCTATAATTTGAGAATGATTTGTTCTTTTCTTGATGTCTATGGTGGTTGTGTCGCATCTCTCTTAGTATGAGACAGTTCTGCTTCCTCATTTCCATTGGTAATGTAAATAGATTTGCACTAAATTTTTTGATTTATCTTCCATGTCATAGAGTTTTATTAACAATTTCTTAATCCTTCAGATGATAATTTTTCTAGATGATGTCTCTAATGTTGGTTTTGGTGTAATGGGTATATTCTTTGAGGTATGGATTAATCTAACTAATCCACCAACCCTTTAATTTATGTAATTCAAATCAATGGTGCGGTAATCGATTCAAGGAACTCTATTGTAGAATTTTCTTTATTTATAGCATTATTTTATACCATTATAGGTATTTTTCAACACTTGTTAATGGAGATTCTAATATCTCTATAATTTGTTTATTAAACCATGATTTCACATCTTTTATAATTTTATTTATAAATAAATTGGGATGATTGATTTAAATTCATAGTTGGTTTTATTTTAAAATATGTTTTTATCATGGCTTTGGCTAAAGTAAAATTTTGATTTCAATGAATTGAATAATGGGATTAGAATATGATATTAAATGGATTTTTGATAAAATAAAAGGTTTGTTTCAAATTGATAGTGAAGATCCATTTTCATAGGATTTGGGAAATACATCACATAAGAGTCGTAGGTAATTAGGTGGGTGGTGTATCATAGGACCATCATCCATTTTACTATTATTTGGTTTCCCTAATGTTGTGTTACTCTATTAAATAGGGATATTATTAATGTTAATTTATGTTAACATCATTAGGGGGGTTCACTCATGGGGTTTTCCTCTACTCCCTAGGCATGATGTTCCAGGGGCTTGATTGATCACTAGTCATTGATTTTTGTATAAGTAGTATTCTAGCCTGAACTTTTTTAATAATTAGATTGGTTACTAATGTGGTTTGGATTTTTTACTATATAAATTATATACATGCTTTGAAATTGCTAAATTTTTATGTGAATTATGCCTTGAAACTGATTTTTCTTGCTTGTTTGGGAACTGTGAAAAAAAAAGAAAATATGTACCATCCGTTTGATATATAATTCATTATCATTTATCATTCCATTTTTTCTTTTAAAATTATTATGTTTATAATGTTTAAATAGAGAATATATATGGAACACCAATTTGGGATCCTACGGAGCATGTTTAGATCACACTATGCACACCCCTCCACTGGTTTGTAGACCATGTTCTATCTATCAATATAAGAAAAGGAAAGGAACTGTAGTGAGATTTTGAGGTTAAAATATGATGGGTATGGGTAGCTGGTAGTGAGATGGTGTGATGTATCCTAAATTATTATATGGATAAGTTGTCTTTGTTTTAGTTCCCATTTTCTACTGGACTTGTACGTGGGGGTTTTTTCTGACTGCTTGGTGTTGTATTACATTTAATGATTTCTTTTGGTTATGGAATACATTTCATCTGGATATTATGTTGTTGTTTATTTATACTATGTATATGAATGGAATGTATCTTACATTAGGTTTAAGTAATCATTCTGTTTATATTTTTTTAATTCCAATGTGTAAGTTTTTATCCCATGGGGATCAGGAATTCTATAGGGTATGTGGATGATCGAGTTAAGTACAAGTATTTCAAGGTATTATAGATTGGTTCATTAAAACTTTGAATCAATGGTATATTATTCCTCTGTATTCCTTGTATTAGGATGTCTAGTAGATAAAATATAGGATATTTGGGACTTGGGATGTAGGTTGTGGTGAGTTCTTGGCTATCTCTTTCCATAAATATAATCAAGATCTCATGACATATTGGGATATGTTACTCTTGCATCAAGATCTTGACCTTAATATCATCTTTTCTTATGAGTATTTTATTTCAGGTAAGATTATCCTATTTTTTAATGATTTCATTTTTTTCAGTGTTCATGGATATGAATTTGATACATCTCCCATAGGTTCAACATGAGGGTATAAAACATTCTCCTTAGCAGAATCCTCCCCTGGTTCAGAATCTTATTAGCTATATTATGTAGGTAGTTAATTCCATATATTAAAGTATACCACAAGTATAAAACTCCCCATTTTAGACATAACCAAGAGTTTAAGGATATAGGTATTGACCTTAAGTGTTATTATGTGAGAAACCTCCCTCTTTTAAGGGTACAGATGATCATCAAGAGAAATATTACTGGATAGAAAGTATCAGACAAAAATTCTACTTCATATATACATTAAGACCTTTAATGTGATGTGAATAGTGTTTAGAATCTTGAGACATGACATGAAATTGTGGGATTCCGTGGTATATAAAGAAATCCAAATGGGCATGGATATAAAGGGTTTAAAGAGAATCTTATTCCAATAGTTCTTTCTAGAGTCTATGCTAATAGAAAATCTTCTAATGTTCATATTTTTATAGTAGTGACAGCGTTTGATGTCATATTTCACCAATCGGTACATGAAGTTAGTTTTTTTCCTCTATTTACAGTGAAGAATGATCATCTGAAAGATTAAAAGTATATACAGGGTCTGTGATCATATATTTTATTTTACACATTTAAGTTGAATATTTCCCCCTATGAAGATATGGTAGATATGATCCTAATGGGTGATATGTATAAGTTTTGAAATATGGGATATTGTAAACCTTATCTTCCACCAAGTGACAACAGAAGTCACACATATTGAAAGAAGGGGAAATGTTGTGAGCATTGAAATAGTGGTTTATATTGTTTAGGTAAGTGGTCCACCACTACACTATTAGTTATTTCCATTTGTGTTACCCTGATGTGGTATCACTGTTTAAAGGTTTAGAACACTCGACAATCTTGTTCTACTCATTTGAAAATGTTTCAATGGTTGTAGACACAATGAAAATTTATAGGTATTATGTCATGATATGTCTATGACTCATTATTGTAAAGACCCAGAATTTCCATGTATTTTTTTCTAAATATATGGGAATTTTACGAGTCCGCGAAAATTGACGGCACGTGATTCCGAGGCTCGGAATGCCCGGAATGAATTTCTAAACTTTTATTTGGGTATGTTCAGTAAATGTACGAGCCGGTTTTTCAAACTTTTGAACCGGTGCTCATAATTGAAATCTGAGGGAATTATTGAACTCACAGCACTGGTATTCGCTTAAGGAGACTTTTTCCTCTATGGCAGATGGTCGGGGGTGAAAGTTAGTTTTTGGGTTTTTCATGAAAGAATAAAATAAAAATAAAAGTGTGTGTCAGTTTTATTTTTATTTGAAACACCCATGTGAGTGTTGGGAGGTGGGGTCCACTGGAACTAAACCACCATGTGGAAGTTGAGAAGTGGGTACCACCAGATCTTAACCTCCCATGAGAGGTTATGGTGGTGGGGACCACCCAAACCTATCCTCCCAGGAGAGGTTATGGTGGTGGGAACCACCAAAGGCCAAAATCTCTCAACCCCCCTCATTAATGTGGAGAAGCCTCTTGACTTCCTCCACATTAATTGTGCCAACAGACATACCTTTAATTATGCCACCCACATTAATTAATTAAGATTTTTGAATTCTTTCCAACAAAATAATAGATGACTTAATCTATTATTTTTGTGGAATTTGGGGAGATAAGGACATAGGGAGAAATCTCTCCAATGAAGAACGCTCCTCTAAATGAAGAATGTCGGCGAGGAACGACTTTGACTTCTTCCTCGGAAGCACCTTGCAGAGGCAACCGACGTGGGACATCTTCGACTTACCGAACATCCCTCCTCGTTGTCGTCAACGAACAATACAAGGTCAGGATGGTTATTAAATTCGTGAATATTCTTGATTAATATCCTCATTATTGATTCATGATTAAAGTATAGCCACTTTCTACCACTCTAAACATGGAGGGTGCGGGCCAAACTAACATGGCCCGACCCCTCCGTCGTTCTTCTTTGGTGTGTCCTTATAAATGAAGGAAGGCGACGAAGGCGACGAAGGCAACGACGTCGCCACCCGCGGCCTCCACAACACGCGCCGCCCCACAGTGCTCCACCCTCCCAGATGAGCCACCTGCGGCTGGACTGAGCCGCCGCACCTCCCAAAGTTGAACCCCCTTCGCTGTGCCGCCACCATGCTGAGCTGTCATGCCGAGCCACCGCGCCACCGTCGTGCCGAGCGGCCGCATTGCCCCGGGCCGAACCCCCTCGTCACATCACTGTCGTGTCGAGCCACCACATTGTCACCACCCGTCGAGTTGTGTCGCCGTCTGCCGAGCCGTGCCGTAGTCCAGTTTGATCCAAGCGAGCCTCATGCCCCGGCCAAACCGCCCTCACCGCGGCCCTCCATGCAGCCCTGAAGGCGCCACCCGCAGCCTCTCACGAGCTTCCAGCTCGTGGATGGTCTGACACCCTCAAGTACAGTCCTCCACCCTCGTGACTGGTCCTCCACCCTCACGGTTGGTCTACGCCCTCGCGGTACCTTACAGGCCAGGCCGGTTCGGTCTGACTGGGTCGGACCAGACCCAGGCCCACTACGACCTCTTTTTATGCTCTTTTTGCTATAACTTTGGAACAGGACATCCGTTTGATGAACCATCAGTGAAGTTGTGAACCTTGTAGAAAGTAGGTACCTTTTAGTGATACCCCAATATGTTTTAAATTAATTTGGGGAATGGTCAGGTTGGATCCATCACAAATCCAATCGGTCCCCCCGGACTAAAAGACTAATAACTCAGAGATCGGGCATCCGATTGACGCACCGTCTGTTACGTTGAGACCTCTTTAACAAGGCGGATCTTTGAGATAATTCTTCATGGGACTTTGTGGCAGTTGGATTATTGACCAGTAGCTCGTGGAGAGGATCCTCTTGGAGATGAGTGAGCTTAGTGTAGGAACCCAGCGGCTGGCAGAGACTTGACGACTGCGGACCATTTCAACTCTGAGTGACTCGACTAGCCCAGTGGGGAGTGCCTTGGTGACGCGGAAGACCCACGGTGGGGAGCGCCTTGGTGACACAGCAGACCCATGGTGGGGAGTTCCTTAGTGATGCGGAAGACCCATAGTACTCAATAGGAGGAGAATCTCAGCAGTCCAAGGCTAGTGGGAAGCGCTTCTGTGTGATGTGGCAAGCCCTCTGTACTCGATAGAGGAGTTCTCCAGCAGCCGAGGTGTTCAGAATTGTTACTTGTTACTACCCCTAGAATAAATCCTAGTGTGAGCTGAGTCAGTATCTCTATGGTTACCTTATGATTGAGATAGATTACTTGATAACTTAGGTAAATGTATGGGCATATACCTAAGTAGGGTTATCTGTTGATTTCATACTTTGTGGTTTATCCTTGATGGATTTTTGTGAGACCATGAGAGTCTTGGTATCCCTACTAAGTATCGTTATACTCACCCCTACATGGGCTATTCTTGCACCTTATTATGTTGGATGCAGACGACAGACAATGCTGACAGAGGCTGAGAGTATCAGGATTGGATTGTGCCTGGAGGTGGACCATACAACGTGTTGATATGCGGAGGAGACGGACATACATGGAGTGGTAAGGAGGAAATATGTACCTACCCTTCGGGTAGGATCTTCGGAGGATGACCCAAAAGTTGACTTTCCCTTTTCTTTAGTTGTTTTGAATCACAGTTGAACTTGTACTTTCCAATTGGGCCTGTATTTTGGTCCCTTTTACTTACTGCATTCAATCTATTTACAGTTCAGTTTACTTTTGTTCCTATCTTTTTTTGTTCTTGGTTATGTGTGCTTACAGATTATAAAGGCAACGCCTTCCTAGTTTTAGGGAATACTCCTTTGGTGCTAGTCGCCATCCCCTGGCCTATGGAAGGCGGGCTTGGGGTAGTCATGGAACGGGCCCTGAGGTACGGGTCGTGACAAATTGGTATCAGAGGACATACCATGGTACCAGTGTCACTTCAGTAGGAAGGTTTGAGGGAGTTCCACACTTCCCCTCTAGCGGTACATCCAGAAGTAGCGAAGATGTACCAGGATCTCCGATGACAGCACTGGTGGTTGGGAATGTAAAAAGCATTTGCAGAGTTTGTTTCATGGTGCCTCACTTGTCAGCAAGTGAAGGCGGAGCATCAGGTACCAACAGGTTTGGTTTAGCCTTTAGAGTTCCCATAGTGTAGGTGGTATGGTATATACATGGACTTCATGATAGGACTTCCACGTACATCCAGGAGACATGACTCTATCTGGGTGATCATCGATTGACTCACCAAGTCAGCCCACTTTCTACCGATCCGAGAGCAGGGTTCAGTAGAGAGCTTGGGATGCCTCTATATGCAAGTGATTGTGCTGTAACATGGAGTACCCTCTATAATTGTCTCTGATCATGATGCACATTATACTTCATGACTATGGAAGGGGTTGCAGGAGGCTTTCAAGATGCAACTTCATTTGAGCATCACCTTCCATCCTCAGATGGATGGTCAGACTGAACGGATCTTTCAGACCCTCAAGGACATGCTATGTGCTTTTGTCCTCAACTTTGGTCATTGTTGGGAGGATCACTTGCCTTTGATGGAGTTTTCATACAACAATAGCTATCACTCCACCATTGGGATGGCACCATTCGAGGCGTTGTACGGGTGACCTTGCAGATCACCTTTTTGCTGGACTGACCCAGGGGAGTCAGCACTAGTGGGACCAGAGATGGTACAGGCTACCAAAAATAAGGTGTAGGTCATCCAGGAGCGGATGAAGACTACACAGAGCATGCATAAGATGTATGTCGATATGAGACAGAGACCTCTAGAGTTTGAGTATGGTGACCACGTCTTTCTACGGGTCTCACCTCGATGAGGTTTGCGGAGATTTGGATGAGGCGGAAAGTTATCTCCAAGGTTCATCAGACCCTTTCAGGTCCTTAGCAGTGTTGGTGAGGTGGCTTACCGCTACGCTCTTCCACCTCAGTTGTACCGGGTGCACGACATCTTCCATGTATCCCAGCTGAGGAGATATGTGCATGAACCTTCTCACATCATCGACTTTGTCGAGCTGGACGTCGACGATGGGGTGACTTTTACAGAGGTTCCAGTAGATATTGAGTATCGACAGGATCAGGTCCTTCGTGGACAGTCGATACCTCTGGTTCACATTCGCTGGCAGCAAGGGAACCTCCAGAAGAGCACATGGGAGCGGGAGGCTCAGATGCGTGCTCAGTACCCCCACTTGTTTACCTAGCTTGAGTTGTGGCTTATGGGGAAGTAGAGCCCTAAGGTGGGGAGAATGTAAAGACTCGGAATTTCAATTTAATTTTTTTAAATATATGGGAATTTTACGAGTCGGTGAAAATTAACAGCGCGTGATTCCGAGGCCTGGAGTGCTCGGAATGAATTTCTGAACTTTTATTCGAGTAAGTTCAGTAAACTTATGAGCATGTTTTTCCAACATTTGAACCAGTGCTCAAAATTGAAATCTGATGGAACCATTGAACTCGCAGCACTGTTATTCCCTTAAGGAGACTTTTTCCTCGATGACAGATGGTCGGGGGTGAAAGTTAGTTTTTGGGTTTTTCGTGAAAGAATAAAATAAAAATAAAAGTGTGTGTCATTTTTATTTTTATTTGCAACACCCATGTGGGTGTTGGGAGGTGGGGTCCAGTGGAACTAAACCTCTATGTGGAAGTTGATAAGTGGGTACCACCATACCTTAACCTCCCATGAAAGGTTATGGTTGTGGGGACCACCCGAACCTAACCAACCAAGAAAGGTTACGGTGGTGGGGACCACCTGAGTCCAAAACCTCTCAACCCCCCTCATTAATGTGGAGGAGGCTCTTGACTTCCTCCACATTAATTTTTCCAACACACAAACCTTTAATTATGCCACCCACCTTAATTAATTAAACTTTTTGAATTCTTTACAACAAAATAATAGATGGCTTAATCAATTATTTAGGTGGAATTTGGGGAGAGAAGGACTTAGGGAGAAAGCTCTCCAATGAAGAACACTCCTCCAAAAGAAGAACATCGGTGAGGAACGTCTTCAACTTCTTCCTCAGAAGAACCTTGCAGAGGCAACCGACGCGGGACGTCTTCGACCGACCGACCTTCCCTCCTCATCATTGACAATGAACAATACCAGGTAGAGATGGTTATTAAATTATTGAATCTTCTTGATTAATATCCTCGTTCTTGATTCATGATTAAAGTTTTCCACTTGCTACCACTCTAAACGTAGAGGGTATAGTCCAAACAAACATGGCCCAACCCATCTATCGTTCTTCTTTGGTGTGTACTTCGAAATGGAGGAAGGAGACGAAGGTAATGGCACCGCACCGGCGGCCTCTGTGACCCGTGTCGCCCCGTGGCGCTCCGCCCATCTTGACGAGCCACCCGCGACTAGACCAAGCCGTCGTGCCGCCCCGGGCCGAACCCCCTTCACTGCGCTACTTCCATTCTGAGTTTTCGTGTTGAGCCGATGCACCACAGTCGTACCGAGCCGTTGCGCCGCCCTGGGCCGAACCCCCTAGCTTCACTGCCGGTGTGCTGAGCAGTCACGCTGCCGTCGCCCACTGAGTCGTGCCACCGTCAGCCAAGTTGCGCCGTTGTCTGGGTCGTACCGAGCCGACCCCGCACCCTACGCCCAAATGAACCACCCTCTCCGCGGTCCTCCAAGCCGCCCGGGTCGCACTATCTGTAGCCTCTCACAAGACGCCAGCCCACAACCTGACCACCACCCCACGACCAGTCCACCACCCTTGAAGCCGGTCCGCCGCTCCACGGCCGGTTCGCCACCCCGCCGCCGGTCCGCCACCCCGCAGCCGGTCCGCCGCCCACGCGGTCGTTCCGCCACCCTTGGAGCTGGTCCTCCACCCTCATGGTCGGTCTGTGCCCTTGCGGCTGGTTCGCCGCCCTCGCGGCCGGCCCGCGCCCTCGCAGTACCCACAGTCGGTCCGCTCTCTCACAGTACCCTACGGGCCGGGTCGACTTGAATCAGGGCGACCTGGGATGGGTCGGACTAGACCCGGGTCGGACCGAACCTGGGCCCACTACAACCCCTTTTACGCTCTTTTGGAAATTACTTTGGCACTAGACGTCTGTTTGATAAACCGTCAGCAGCGTTGGGAACCTTGGAGCGAGTCAATCCCTTTGAGTGATACCCAACTGTGTTTTAGATTAAGTTAGGGAATAGTCAAGTTAGATCAAGCATGAATCCAACTGAGCCCCCAGGACTAAAAGGATAAAAACTCACAGATCAAGTGTATGATTGATGTGTCATTTGTTACATTGAGACCTCTTTGACATGGAAGAACTTTGAGATACTTATTTATGGGACTTCATGGCAGTTAAAGTATCGACTAGTAGCTCATGGAGTGGATCCTCCTGGAGACGAGTGAGCTTAGTGCGGGAACCCAACGGCTGGCTGAGACTTGATGACTGCTGACTGTTTTGACTCGAAGTGACTCGACTGGCCCAGTGGAGAGCACCATGGTGACATGGTAGACCCACAGTGGGGATCACCTTGGTGACGTGGAAGACCCATGGTACTCGACAGGAGGAGTACCTCAGCATGCTACAAGGGGGGCACCTTGGTGACGCAGAAGACCCACGGTGGGGAGTGCCTTGGTGACGCGGCAGACCCACGCTACTCGACAGGAGGAGTACCTCAACAGTTCAAGGTTAGTAGGAAGCACCTTTGTGTGACACGGAAGGTCCACTGTACTCGATAGAGGAGGAGTTATCCAGTAGCCAATGGTTTCGGAATTGTTACATTTTACTACCCCTTTAATAAATCCGGGTGTGAGCTGAGTCAGTATCTCTGTGTTTACCTCATGATTGAGATGGATTACTAGATAACTTAGGTATATGTATGGGAATATACCTAAGTATGGTTATCTATTGATTTCATACGTTGTGGTTTATCCATGATGGATTTTTGTGAGACCATGAGGTTCTAGGGGTCCCTACTGAGTATTGTTATACTCACCCCTGCACGGGCTATGCCCGCACCTTGTTGTGTTGGATGCAGATAACAGACAGCACTGACTGAGGCTGAGAGTACCCGGACTGGATGGTGCCTGGAGGTGGACCATATGGCTTGTCGATACGCGGAGGATACGGACGGATGTGGAGTGCTGAGGAGGCGATCTGTACCTACACTTCAGGTAGGTTCCTCAGAGGATGACCCAGAAGCTGACTTTCCCTTTTCTTCAGTTGTTTTGTATCAAAGTTGTACTTGTACTTTCCAGTTGGGCTTGTATTCTGGCCCCTATTACTTACTGCACTCACTCTGTTTACAGTTTAGTTTACTTGTTTTCCTATCTTGTTGTGTGCTTGGTTACGTGTGCTTATAGGTTATAAAGTAAATTCCTTCACAGTTTTAGGGAATGTGCCTTTGGTGATAGTCACCAGCCCCTGGCCTATAGAAGGCGTGCTTGGGGTACTCATGGAACGAGCCCTTGGGGACGGTTCATGACAATTATTGTCAAGGATAATCGATTCAAAAGGGAACTATTTCTTAATTGGAAGTTTTAATGTATAAAAAGATATATCCATAGCTCTGAGTTTCTAATGGAGGTTGATTCAAGTCCAATGAAAGTGAGACATATCATTTGTTTCCATCATCTATACTAACTACTCCATTTGATATAGGTTCCTCCGACACATTTATATCTACCTATCATGTTGATATATTGAAACATAAAAAATATTTCATGACCTTTTTCAGGGTGTAAAAATCTACTATTAGGAGTAAATATCAAAGATTTTGATGTACATCGTGTTCTTTATTGATACTTGGTGCAACGTTAGTATGGGATTTCCTAATTATTGTTTTGGAATTAATAAATTTCATCACTAGGATGGATATAATTTTCTCTCATCATGATGATATTTATTTCTAAAATTAGTGTGTCTCATTCTCTACTGTTGATGGGAGATCTAGGCTATTTCAAGGAGAATGGGATATGAGTTCTAGTTGTCCAGGACCTTTCCTCTCAGAGATCAATTTTTTTTTATGTTACAGCTGATCCTAATGATTTTTATCATATTTTAAATCTTTTATTATTTGTTATAGACTTCCATTATGTTTTCCTAGTTGACTTATTTGGTCTTCCCCTAAAAGGAATGTAGAGATATTGATAAATCTGGTGCCTCGTATACATGGGATCATGATACAATATTATAAAATTGAAATAGTGGATCCAAAAGGGATAAAGATATAGTTAGATTATCTAATGGAAAAGGTTTTTTCCCCCTAGTGTTTCACCATGGGGAACTTTAGTGCTCCTTTCCAAGAAGGTTGATGGTTCACATTGATTGTGCATGGAAAATTAGAAGTTGAACCGAGTAAAATTTAAGAATAAGTACCCTTTAAATCTTACGGATGATATTTTTTGATGATATAAAGGGGGAATTGGTTTCCAAGGATCAATATTATCTCATGTTATCATCTTCTAAATGTTTTAGAGTCTGGTATTCTGAAGATGGTGTTCAAGGGTAGTTATGGAAATTATGAATAACTTGTGAGGACATTTGGTTTGAAAAACAATCCTATAGTTTTTATGGATATGATGAACCATATATTTTATGTATATTTCTAAACCATGTTAGTAGTGTTCATGGATGATATTGTGTTTTATTTGAGTTCTGAGGATGTGAACCAGCACCAACCAAGTTCTGTTTTAGAAATCCTTAGGATTGAACATTGGTAGAGAAATATTTTAAATTTCAATTTCGGGATCCAAGAAATAATATTTTTAGAATATGTGATTTATGATATTTTATCATTAGTTCATCCTGAGAAGGTAAAGTCATTCTTATCATTGGAGAATCATTAAACTGCCTTTGAGAAATAAAGAATCCTTAGTCTTTTGAATACTATTGGTGGTTCATCATGGATTTTTCTAAATTGGAATCTCTTTTACATTATTAATTAGGTAATTTGAGAAATTCATATGGGATTCAATGTTTCAGACTTTATTCAATGATTTGAAATAGATTCTATCATTAGTGCCATTTCTGATCTTACCTAATCCTGATAAGGGGTATATGGTGCATTGTGATTCTTATAATGATGGTTTAGGTTTCATGATTATATAGGAGGACTATGTTATGCCCTATGGTTATCCTACACTTTACAAGTATGAGAAAAATTACTCATCTTATGATTTGTAGATTTTTAAGTTTATTCATGAAATGATGTGTTGGTGAAACTCTTATTTTTTAGGATAAGTTAATAGTATTTTTAGACAATAAGATTTTTATTTATATATTTTATTAATATTCATGTATATTAGTCATGGTAGGTTGGTGGAATACCTTAATATTTTTTACTTATATATCACCTACACCCATGGGAAATGGAATAAATTTACTAATGATTATAACAGGAAAGTTTACTTGTAGGAAATCCTGAAATCAAATGAAGTGTTAAACCTGATGTTAATATTTTTTGATTTTCATCTTGATTCCCAGTAAGATGTATCATTTATGTTTATGACTGTTGTTATGTTATCATTATCTCTCCTTGGGTTTTTTCAGCAGATTCAGGAACAAGATGATGAGTTTATAAGAATCAGGGAAAATATATATTGTGGGGAGACTATTTCTTGTTGTTCTCTCTCTTATGATGGTGTTTTATACTTCAAGAACTCATTTCCCATCCAAATTTTTTTGAGGATTTATATTTTTTATTTCTATAAAAGTTTTTCATGGGTCATTAAATTGAGAACTATGAAGATGTATTACAAAATGAGATAGTGATATTGGTGGCTGGGTATGAATCATGGAATTACCTATAATATATCCCACTGTAACACCTATGAACTGATAAAAGTAAGGAATTTTAAACCTTTTGGTTTTCACCAGCCTCATCTGGTGCTAGATAAAAAATGGGATAAAGTGTCTATGTAATGTTTTTTGTATTACCATAGAATCTCTAAGGGAAGAAATCTATATAGTTAGTGGATGGTTATTTGATGAAATCAAGAAATGTTATTTTTATCAGAGGCACCACAAAAGTTGAATATCATGTTAAGATGAATGTGTAGAATATTGTGAGGTTATAATGGGTTACTTCTACCATTTATTCAAACATGTATCCTATGATTACATATTAATTCAAAATGATCTATTAAGAGGTGATTGGGAATCAAGTCAGGTTTTGTACAGCTTATCATCCACAGATGGATGGTCAGTCAGTGTGTGCTATTTAGATCCTAGAGAATATGATTCATGATTTCATGTTATATTTCAACGGATCATGGGATATTCATTTAGGATAGTTTGAGTTTTCTTATAATAATAGTTATTATTATTCAATTAGAATGTATCACTTATAGGTTTTATATAGTCCTCAATACATATCAACACTTTATTGGGAAATGGTGGGGGGCCTCTCTTATGGGGCCATGTCTCATTTAAAATACATTATTGGAGATTTATGACATAAAATGAAATATGGTTAAATAGTAGAGTCAGGAGAAATCATATGTGGAATGTGGATGTCTCCCTTTTGATTTATCCATTGGTTATCATGTTTTTTTAATGCTTGTGCATTATTGGTTCACTATCAACATGATAAAAGGCTTAAGTTCATTTAGAGATATATTTGGAATTTTTAGGTCACTAATAAGATTGGGTAGGATATATTTCATTCTTCATTACCAGATCAATTAACAGGTGTTCAAAATTATCACAAATATTTCATCTCCGGATATACCATCATGATCCCTCTCATGTTCTGAGTAGGGAAAAAATTGAGTTGGGTCCATACATTTTAGTTGTGTATAAACCAATAGAGATCTCTTATTATTAGGTAAAATTAATATATAAGAATTAAATTCTATTATTCATAGTTTTATGGTGATAGGGATCAGATTCTCATGATCAAATGGAGCATGAATCTTCAGTGAGGGTATATTAGAGTCACATATTTCTTGATAACCATTCTTCTACATGACTTCCCGTGGATAAATTTTTTTATTATAGGGGTAATTTAAAATCCTAGATAAATTTATGATTCCTTTAATTCTAGGAGGTTATTTTTAGGTTTTTTGGACTTTGAGGAGTTTTGGGAGTTCTCTAGAGAACAAGGGTTGGGAATTTCCATTAAGGAACATTTACATCATGAATTTTATTCATTCCATGAATATGTAACTTAGATTTTAAAAAATTTAATTCATATTATGAAAATTATTTAGGCCATGAAACATGTTCACATCATAAAATTGTCGATCAAGTTTTTTATACCGAAGTGATAACTTTTTAAATGTATATGCCACTAAAAGGATTCACACTGTGAATCTTGAATTCATGATGTGAATTTTTCATGACATATTGGTTTTTATCATGCTAAAATCTGGAATCCTAATTCATACTCTTCTTATCTTCCCTTCCACGAACACTAGTATCTTCTAGGAGACTATGGGTATCACTAATACTTCCATATATCTCTTCTCACTGTATGGTCTCAATTATTGTTTCACTATATCTATATTGGTATTAAACCTCTCTAATTCTTCACTTATATTGGTTACAACAATAGTGTTGCAATTAATTTTTGATTCATCAAATTTATAGTGACTTTTATTTTATCCTTTCTAGATTCATTATGTGATCTTATTCTAGAGGATAACTCACATGTTGGTTATAGTGTGATGTGTGTATTCCTTGAGGTATGAATTTATCTAACCTCTCTAATGAACATATATTTTATCAATTTTGATTATCCGTTTTGGGAATAGATTCTAGAACCTCTTTTATTTTCCTTTCATTCTATTCAGTTTTGGTGGATCCATTTGTGGGTAGTGTTCGACCCGATTTAAAGTTTTTGGATCTATCTCTAACCATTGTTGAATGAACTATGATTACTCTTGTTTTTTAAATTTATTAACAAATTATTTTTCATATTGATTTGTGTGTGTAAAAGGTTTATTATAAAATATTTTTTCCCCTTGGTTTTGGGTAAAAGAAAATGGTGTATTAAAATCATTGAGAAATGGTTTAAGAATATTTTTTCAAATAATATTTTATAAAATAAAAGGTTTTATTGAAATTTATTGTTAAAAAAATATTTGAAATGATTTAGTAACTACCGCACATGGTATGTCTTGGGTACATGGGTGGAAGGTGTGTCTTCGGGACATTATCAATTTTACTATTGGGGGGTTCAATCATGGGGTGTTACTCTAGTCATTAGGCATATAATTTTAGGGACATGAGTGAGTACTAGTCATTGGTTATAGTATGAGTAGTGTACTAGCCATAACTATTATAATCCTTGTCCTATTTACCATTTTTCTTTGTATTTTTATTTTTCTATCTTAGATATAACTTTTTGATGTGGGTAAATGTTTATGGAAATTCCTGTTTGTAATTATTTTTCGAAAATTATTTTGGAACTATGACAAAAGGGAAATATTTACCATGAATTTGATATAAATTTCATTATCATTTATCATTCAGTGATTTCTAATGAAATAGAATATTGATATTTTTTATATAGAAGAGTTATATAGAATACCTGATTGTGATCTAAAAATAATATTTAGCTCCCACCCATCAAACTCATCTGACATTTTGTTGACCTATTTATGTATTTTGATGTAGGAGTAGGCAAGGTTAAATAATAATGGGTGTGGTTTTCATTAGTTGGTTATGGGTGGACGGTGCTTAGATAATGAGACATTTCTGATATTATCACATAGAGAAGTCATATTTGTTTTATTTTCCCTTTACTATTGAAGTTATACATTTTTTTCGTTACTAATTCTTTGAGCTATATCTCTTATACTATCTTCAATCCCATATGGAATATATTTATCCTATATATTCTTTAAATTTTTTCTTATACATTGTATATATATTCCATGTCATCTACTTCAGGTTGGGTGGGATCATTCCCTCTTGATGTAGTTAATTATCAAGTGTTATTCACCAACCCATGGGGATCAGGAATGGCCTTTAGGTATGTGGTGGAGCAGGTAGGGTACCAGTTTGTGAGGGTATTTGTGGTTGGTTCAAAATAGTCTTTGAGTTGTGTGTGATAAATAATTTTTTTTTTCATATTATCATGTGTCCAATGTTATTTCAAAGATAAATATAAAATTAATATAATTCACTGATTCTCCCCTATTCTTAATGATTTTCCACTCTTCATATTTTCCATATTTCATGTCATAATTTAAAAATTGAGGTTCCCTTAGAGTATAATCTAAAATTTTGAGTTTTAAATGAAAATAGTTCATACATGATTGAAGTTTCTGACAATGAATTTAAATAAAACTAATTTACTATTAATTTTAGTGTATAATAATGGGATTCCAACTTTTTATGTGAAAATTTATTATATATGTAATTATTATATGTTTTCAAATCTTCTATATATTATTTTTTATATTTTGGGGGATCCTATATATGGTTTTACACCTCATTTTGAAGGTTATATAAGGATGGTAAAGGGTAGATTTTTTTAAAAATGATGTCCATTTAGGGAAAGAAATATTTATATATCTTTTTATGAAATAGTTTCTCAATGGTAAAAGAATATTGAAAAAATAATAATTATGTATGAATTGGAAATATATCGGAAGGTGAAAAGAAAGTAATGAAATAAAAAAAATAATATTTTAGATATTAAATAAAAAATATCTCAAGATAAAATATGATGAAATGATGAATGAATTATCCACAAATGTTAAGGAATTTTTTAGTACCATCAGAGGTCTTGGTGGTATGTAGAAAGACTATATGGATATCAATAAAATTATATATATCTTACTCAAGAGATTTTATGAAATGATTTTAGAATTTAAATATAATGATAAATGTATAATTCTATTGGAAAAATTTAATATAATTTTTTATAATTGTTTAATGAGGAAAGAGTGTTATTCCAAGAATAATGTCAAGGGTGGTAGGGAAAAATATATTAGACCCTTTAAATAACATAAAAAAATACATAAATTTTCTATAATACAATATAAATATGATAATGAATTAGATTTTGAAATATGATATTACAAACACTTGTCAATCATTTCAAGAAGTGTGAGATGAGGAAAAGTAAATTATCGAGGAATTCTACCACTAACGTGATATAATTAGGGTCTATAAAATATTTATAAAAAATATAAAAAAAATTAAAATAATAAAATGATTGTGATGATGAGGATGATAATACAAGAATTTCCAAAAATATGTAATATTCTATACACAACATGTAAAATAATTCATCAAAGGAGAAAGGTTCGAGTGATTCCAAAATGAAAATGTGATATTTAATATTTATATATGAAGAAGATGATCGAAGTGTGGGTGAAGAGGATTTTGAGACTTCTAGTAAACTTGGTGAATGTTTTTTAATTAAAATTGTGAAAACTAAAAATATTTACAGTGATTAGATAATAAATTATTTGATTGAGGAGGAATCTCAAATGTATTTGATGATAATGTGGGTTTTCAATGTATGTGTTTTTAATATTTATTAAGTAGATAAGATGAATAATAGTCTAGATAAATAAAATTATAAATTGATAGAAAATTATTAATTACATGTGAAAAGGATTAAAATTTGGTGAATGAGATAGATAGATGTAAAAAATTACTTACTAAGGAAAATAATATGAATGATGGCATAAAAGAGAAGGCTAAGAAAAAGGAGAATTATATTGAATTTTTTCAAGGAAAATTGAAAGATTTTAAGAGATAAATAAACAAGTAAAATTTTATAACTAATAATTCTATTAAAGAAGATTGATAAATCTCAAAAAAGAATAACATTCAAATGGTTGATGTAAAACATGGGTGGAATACATTGAGTTTGTGGCAATGAAAAAATATTTGAAAAAATATGAAAATTTTGGGAACATAGAATTTGATGAGAAATATACCACATATGATGGATAAAAAATCATAGGATATAGAATTTAATGAACAATAATTTTTTATTAGAATAAAATAGTTTTATTTTATATATTTTAATGATGATTTGTGATCAAATGGTAGAATATAGGATTTTTTTTTTTACTTCTAAATTTCATGAAGTGTTTAAATATATGTTATTATTTTATGAGATCGACTAGTATTATATAGGATTTGGGAATTATAAAATCTGATTTTTTATTAATTTTAAACTTTTATATGATCCTAGAGTATGTTTTAGTCTATTTTTATGAGGACTCAACCCACTAAAGGATAAAATGTTAGATAATATATGAATATTTTTGAGTGATGGTTGAAGAAAATTTTTCATCACTAAAATAATTTAGTGTAATATATAACCATCCCGGTCACATGGATGAATAATTTATAAATATTATAATAGAAAAATTGAAAATGAATCATAATATTCGATATTTCATAATGAATAAGGAAAAACGTAAACATATAGAATTAGTTTTTGATATTACACTAAATGAATACCAAAACGAAAGTATGAAAATGTTGGACAATGGATTCTCTTGATATATAATAAAATATTGGAATATTTTGATAGATATTGAAAATATTAAGTTTGTATTAGTGTGCATTATAAATCATGCCCCACTTAAAATAAAAGGATTTGGTTAAGTGGTCAATTTTGAAGGCAAGTTGAAGATTAATAATACTCTATAAGTTTATAGGTTTAACCAAAACATATTTAGTGTGTCTTAGGTATAAAATGAAAGAAAAAAATATAATTTTTCTATGAATATTAGTTTTTCGAGGCAAATTTTAAATATGGATGTGTATTTTTTTAAATGAAAATGATAATTGGGAAACATATTTCAGGTTAATGATGATAGAAATTGATGTTACATAACATTAAAAGAAGAAAATAGTTATTTCATCAATGAAATTACCACATTTTTTTGAGGAATTTTGGAAATATTATTGAAGAAAAAAATTTATTGACATGAAAATGTGGAATATAGAGATAAATTTAATGATTTCTACATGATAGAAGTGTAAGATTGTTATCTATTCAAAGAAGAAAGTTTATATTCAAAAATATAATCCATCAGTGCTAATACACACTAAAATTTTGAGCCAATGTAGAAGAAACATACTAATATAGGTATGAATTTTATTTAATATATTTAATAAGAAACTCATATTACATTCATTATGTTCCTAAATAGTAAGTGGAAGTCCTTAAAAATATTTAAGAGTTTTAATTGAAGAGAAAAAAAATGAATGGGATTTTTTCTTGAAGAAATTTTTAACTTATAATGGTGTGGAATAAAATAATTAAAATTTCAATGAATATCGTAGAATTCATATTATTCATCTTGAATTAAATACACTTTACACCCTAACAAAAATGTTATTTCTAAAAGGATTAATAAGGGTTAGTGTAAATTCTTCAAACCATTTTGTTGATGCATGATACTTCAAATCTTTTCTATAAAAAATAAATTAATAATGTGTATCATATTCAAAAAAAAATTATTCTAATTGAATTCAAATTTTATTCCATATTATATGTATTAAAAGAATATCCATATATTTAAATACAATATGACATTTCTCTACCCTAGTATTATTATAGTAAATTACAAAAAACATATATAAATTCAATTAAAGATGATTTGTAGGTATTTTCCTTGGTTATCCTTTAAATTCGAGAAGATATTATTACTAAATGAAAAATAGTGAATATTTTTAATAGTGAAAATGTGATGGATTTTGAACACTAATGGAATGATCGTACACATAATTAATAATTTTAAAAAATTAAAAATAATAAAGAAAATTTTATTGAGAAGTGGTATGAAGATTCTTAAAATGATTATAATTCCAAATAATCGCATGTTTATTAGTATGATTAAACTATATTTAATAATGATTAATATAATTTTTCAACACGTCCAATATTGAGAAACTGGGTGGAGTTCTAAATTATTATTATAGAATAATAACAATCAATTCAAACTAGGAGAATTTTGAGGGAAGCATCTCATGCCTCATTGTTTTCATACATTGAACCTTGATAAGGGAAATAATATTTGGAGAATGAATAGTATATCAGTATTATGAATGATAATCTAAAACAAATCATGTAATATGACATATAGGAGTTGATACCCATTCTTTAGAACATGAATATTTTTGGAATAATGTAGGTATTATTTAGCAATATGAATGAAAATGGAGATATTATGAAAATAAAATAACGATATGGGTTAAAATGTTACCCACATATGTAAGGAATTGATTTCAATCAGACCTTCACACCAGTTTTTTGGAATAAAAGTTTCAAAAATATTATATTTATTACATGAAAAATGTGGTACAAAATCATTTTAATGGATGTCTATTCATCCTTCATCGATTGAGAATTTTTAGTGTAAGGGTATATTGAGAAACATGATGGATTCATTCTTGGAGATGATGAATGATTTTTTTGAAATTTAATGAATTATATATATGGGATAAAATAATCCCAATATCATGGTATTTTATGTTAGACACTACCTAGAATTCATTTAATTTAGGGAAGAGGGTAGTGGAAAAATACCATTACATTAATGAATATAAAGTTTCATAATTAATTTTTATCATCTATGTAGATGTTTTTATATTTAATGAAACTAAATAAGTTTCATGTAAATAATTTTCATTGGAGATGAAGAAAATGTTTGATATGTACATGAATGAAGAGATAAAATATTTCTTAGATTTTAAAATTTATCAAGATAAGGATCACATTTTCCATTCTCTTAAGACGTATACTTAATAAATATTATATAAATGTGTGATTGAGAATTTGAAGTATATATCTATAATAATTTTAGTAAGAACTATGATATCAATGGTTTACTATATAATGTAATATTATTTAGGAATCATTAGTAATCTTATTGGGTTTTTATCGTACTTAAAATCTTTTTGACTATATAATTTTTATATTATTACATTTTGTATAATATTTTAGAGTTACCTGGAGGATTATTATCTTATTATTTCAAATTGTATTATTAGATAAATTATTTTCAAGGCAAACTATGGTTTGAAATATTATAATCAAATAATGATCGATCTCTTTATATATATGTATATATATATATATATATATGTATATATATGTGTATGTATGTATGTATTGAAATGTTCTAGATATAATATCCACATCTGATGGAGTTTTCTCTCTTGGAGAGAGGAAAGTGGAATGATAAATGATGAAATATTTACTATTACCTTGAGTCCTACTGAGTAAGATTATGTTTTTTCATCTAAAGAAAAATTCATATTCATTTGTATGAAGACTCAATGGGAGGATCACAAGGTGGATTTGAAGTTTCCACTACTCATGGATTGCAATAATTAAAGTGTTATAAATCCTTTGGGAAATCTTGTTCAAATTAATGATAAAAGAAAATAAATATAAAATATCACATCATTAAGGAGTTATTGGTGAAAAAAAAATTGAATATTGAGTTTAAATAGAATATGTGTTCAGAAAATAATTTTCAAATTATATATTTATGAAAATGTGGTTGATGATGGTAGTTCATCCTTAATTAATTCAATGTTAACGATTAGTTATTCCATCACACAAATTATTTTTTTTGTATTTTCATTTTTAATAGGGTGGTATAAAAATATAAATTCAAAAAATATATTTTCCCTTAAGGGTGAGAATATTTTGATGGGGGGTTTTCATATCTGGATGGGGGTAATGTTTTGGGTTACTAGAGCAGTACTATTGTAGTTACTATTTGGTATTGTAGCAGCGGACATTATTCATCCAATTTGGGCCTTCGGGACACCGGTTTTGGCCTATGGGTATCATGGCCTTTGGGACACCAAATTACTTCAGGTAACATGGGATTTGGGTTGTAAGCCCTTCAGACCACCAATGGAATTCAGGCCATAGGGATTTCGGGCTACAAAAAAGACCAAGAAGTTCATGTGGACCCCACAGAAGTAGGCTCAGGTGATGATTTAATGAAAAAAAATAGCAATCAATAGAGTAGATCTAACTGGATTGGAATAATTAGAGTGTATGGAAACATCCATCAGGACCAGGCACCATGCAGGTCTGTATGGAGAAATGCTAGCTGACCAGTCATGCAAGGTGAGGAGCTAGGCTCCTTCAAGATGTAGATGCAAATGAGGGGCTGTTTCAAGTGTGTCAGATCTTGGGACTTTATGTTCATGTATTATGTTATGTATGGGCCTTGTTAATTTGGTCTTCCAGTCATG
The DNA here is from genome assembly GCA_963277665.1 of Viscum album. Classification (NCBI taxonomy): domain Eukaryota; kingdom Viridiplantae; phylum Streptophyta; class Magnoliopsida; order Santalales; family Viscaceae; genus Viscum; species Viscum album. The sequence continues at coordinate 1,482,861,266 of OY728164.1, read as the reverse complement.
TAATGGTTACCCTTCGACCCTTAAAAGGGGGATTATCTAATAAATAAATAAATAAGGCCTTTGAGCTATTAGGGGGGATTTCATTGTGGAAATTGAAGAGTTTAGTGTGTGTGTGTTTATTTGAAGTCTGTAAATTGTTATATTTTTTTGTTTGATCATTCATACTTGGTATTTTTATATTTTTAATATTTAGGAATAGTTTTTGAGATCAAATGAAATATAACAATAAGTATAAGAGTTTATGAAATGGATATGAGTGGACCTAGTAGAATAATTTTTTATTATTATTCATAGTTCTTGTTTTGTCATTAGAGTTCACTCGCATGTTCTTCATATAGTTAAATAATGATTAAGTTCAAAAATTAAATGGTAATATATTCTCAACAGTCAAAAAAATATGTGTAAAGGTTAGTTTATTATTAATTGTTGAAAAAAATTAATTTTCTATATGGTTGGGTGAAAGAAAAATCTAAACGTATAGATTTTTTAGACCAAGAAAAAAGATATTATTGGAACAAGAGCATTAGTGTAGTTTATTAGTGTTTATGGGGATAAATCAATAAATATTTAATTAGTGTATATAAAAGGTGGAGCTTATTAGAGTTATGGTGAAGCAAATATTGTTCTTGAATCATGAGTTTATTTTTTTTAATTAGTAAACAAGTTGGTATATGAATCCTATTCGATAACATGTGATTCATAATGTCTTAGTTTAGGTATATTATTTTTTGGAACATAAAATAAAAATTGTGGTGTTTTTATTTAAAAATATTTTGTTTTAAATATGTGAGGGTTCTCCAAATGTAATCAGGAAATAGTATTGAGGTTCATGCTATAATTCATGTTATATAATATTAAAATCAACAGAATTAATATTATATCATGTCATAACCAAATGGTTCATACAAGGGTTGGAGAACAAATCAGATGATGTTTTTGAATTTATCATCATATCTATAAAATTTCATAACAATGATAAGACCATGATATATTGGTTAGCTTATAGAATATTGGTTCTAGGGATTCATATTATAGATAAGTAGATCATCCTATAATTAATCTAAATGACGAGTTAAATTTAAATATATATAAGTATTTATAGTTTTAAAGGAGTTTTACATGCCACAAATATTCATTCCTATGTTTAAATATAGATTACAAAATAATAACATAGAGTGATAGGAAAATATTGTGCCTTGAATGATGATATTACTCCATAAGTGGTGTTATGTTGGAGTAAAACTCTCTTTATGTAATTTTATATTTTTAAGAATCACACGTCAATGATTAAGACATAAGTATATGAATAATATTTATAAATGATGTAAATATTAATCAGAGTATAGTGAATATTGTCATGACACGGTGGAAGGTGTAGTTTTTGGGTAGTATGAGGAAAATGATACCTTTATTACATGAAACCGTTTTTTGATTTTAAAAATTATTTTCAATTTATAAAGGGTATTTCCTTATAAAATATCCTTGTAATCTCATTAACATAGTTTCATCTATGTCAACATCCTTTTTTGAATCATATGTTCATGATGTACTCTAACAATACCATTAATTATATTTCATTACATGGTTTATGATCAGATTCACAAGGGATGTATTATTTTTATACCATTCTCCATATTATTCTTAATGGTTTAGGTTTGTGTTTTTTGATTAATTAAATTATTAAAATTTCATACAGTATTTTCAATATGAATGTTTATATTGATTATGTTTCACCCCTTTCATATCTGTAATTCATAGGACTTAGTATGTGATGGGTGGGGACCTATATAGCCTCTCTACGTATTGATTGTTCTAATGAGACAATCTACATTGTGTTTTCTCCCAATACTTAACAATTTATATAAATTTCATGGAATAAGGCCTTTTTTGTAGTATATTTCTTGACACAAAGCCTCGAAAGTATTTTTTAGATGTCTAGGATTACAAATTCCATTATTATGAAATTATTTAATGACATCCATGTGATTATTTAATTAGTTAGAATATCCATGGTTATGTTTAATTTTCATGTGATTATATATATATATATATCATTATTTGATCATAAAGTTTTATTGCTATATTATTATCATGTTATTGATATAATGTAATGTGTTTTAGTTATTTTTCTATCTATAGTAACTATTCATTTTTTATAATAGCTTATGTTTTATGGTAACACTTATTGAGAATCTAATCTCACCCATTTATTATGTTTTATTTTTCCTATGATATAAGGAACTATTTTCTGATTGATAGGCATGGATACACTAAGAGGAATAATGGAATTCTCATGCAAAAATAATTTTATGTTTTATGTTTTAAAATTTAATGTGATATTCAAGTATGTATATAGATTTCCAAGACTACTAAGATATTTCGTCCTTTAATATGTAATTCCTTATAACATTTTCCAATTTTAAAAATTAACCATGGGCCTTGGGATACTAGATTTGGGGTATTTATAGTTTATATCATAGGTTGGTTTAATAGAAACCATGGGCACTATATTTAGGAAAACATTTATTATGAAATATAACACTATTAATTAATTTTACTATAAGTCTAAGTATAAGATAACATCAAAAACTTTAGTAAGGTATGAATTATGTGGTTTCCCACTATGATCATTATTTCTCATATTATTCCCTTTCATTTTAGTCAGTGGAGAGAACCCAAATAAATTAGGTTAACAATAAATGTGATAGAGAATACATTGATAAGAAAAAAAATTGGATAATTACTAGAGTAAATTATATTTTGATTATTCTTAATAAAATATAATGATATATGAATTAAAAATTGAACAATAATAAACTCTTGGACTCACAAAATAATATAAGGACACTATTCGTTGGGAGCTCATGTGGTAGATACCATGGAGGAATGAATATTCATTTTCCTATATGTTGTGATTGTTAGAATATCTACTCAAGTGAATTTATTAGAGGAATAATAAGATGTTTTATGTGTGGAAAATAATGACATAAAAAAATTAACTATTAAGTAATAATGAAAATTTTAGTTAATTTAGTATATAATAATAATGATATCTCTATGGTAACATCGAAGAATTAATGTTTAAATATAGAAATTTTGAGACCTATAAAAATTGATGTACTAGGGTGAAAACTCAAGAAAATAATCAGTAAGGTTTTATGAGTAATTTTTATACTAATAAGGATGATGAGACTATAAATAACATATTAAATGATGGAGGTAATAAAAAATAAGATTATAAATCCTACTAAATGGTTTAATAATTAAGTTTAATGATTAATGTTCTTGTATTGAATCAAAGAATTATTTTATAGGAGTATTTTTTTAATGATATTCTGGTTATAATAATTATGAAATGTATGTGGATTGTATTGTAGTACTTTTCACTATGGATTTGAGATCATATGTTAACAGGTACGGATGATATGGAAAAGTGATTCGGTTACAGGATGATCTTTATGTAAAAAACATGATTGAGGGAATATAAACCTTAATATATGCTCAATGGTGAGAAAATAATGATAAATATATGTTTTTTGGATAATATTGTTGACAATGAAATAGTTTAGTGATTTTATGTTTTATGTTATATTTTTTGGAGTTTACTACATGTATGGAATATGAAATTATTAACGGCTTTAGGTTGTATAGGGATAAATTTTTTATCAAATTTTTTAAATTTGAATATGTTCAGTAATATCATAGAATATTATTCAAGATATCTAATTATGTAATAGATTAATATTTGATTTATATATTATTTTTTAAGTTAAAAGCATGATTTCCTATATTGGGAGACATGTGACAACCATTTTTTTCATTAAATATTTAGAGGCTAACGTAATGACTTATGGAACTTATGATCCAATTAATGTTCTTCTAGAATGAAAAATTCATCACAAGTCCCATTTGATGGCATAAGATAAAATTTGGAAGTATACCAAATTAATAGAAAAGGGTGATATTGTGATTATGACATTGAAATAAATAATGACTATTTTATAGAGTACTTTAACTTGATAGTAAATGAATTCCCTGAATTTTGGAAAAGGTCCATTAAATATAAACAATATTTTCTTACTTTTCTTACAAAGAAATCAATGACCTCTTAACCCATCAAATATTTATAGTTGTGTGATGGAAAACATTCTAATGAACATGTCTTATATCAAACATGAATAATACTTAAACATTTTTCTCTTCCATATCCATGTTTTCACTTCCCACTAATGTTCCTCTATATAGAGACCTAGTTTTTTTGTGACCATCGCATTTCCCTTTATCACAATTTAAGATGAATTTTTATTAATTATTTTTATTATGTGGGATTTAAAATTTCAAATACTTGATTACCTAATATAAGTTCAAATTTCAAGAATTCAATTTATTGAAGTAGGAAATAATGTAACACACTAAGGTTTTAGAAGATGATTACGTTTGATAGTGTACATGTTATATAACACCAAACTAAATCAAATAATGAAATATTATTATGTGATCATTATAACATTTCCATTAAATTTGTGGTAATTAATATTAGTAACCACATTATGAAATATATAATTTCCAAGCTCATTTTTATTTAATTAATTAATTCTTTTCAAATAATAACTTAATTTTTAGTAAACATATTTTATTCTTCATAAATATGTTTTCTTCAAAAAACAATTTCATATCTTTTTATGAGTGAATATTATAATAAATTTACTAATATTATATAAATTTTATTCTATAAAAATAATATAACTTTTGAAATAATCATGTTAAAATTATATTAGAGTGTCACTTTGATATTTTTCTATAAAGATTGATTTTCTAATGTATAGTGAAAAATACCGATATTTGAAAAAGTGTCAACTAATTTATATTAAAAAGTACCCTTAGGATTTGAATTCAATATATAAAATAAGTACCCTTTAGTTGGATATAATATATTTAATTATATTATAATCATAATTATTTAAAAAAATTGTAGGAGTACATTTTCTGGATTCAAACACTTTTTTCAAAAAAAATTGTTTTTCATTTCACTTTGTAGGTTTATTTTTAAATTAAAATCTGAATCTTATGTATTACTAATTTTTAAAAAAATTATATCATATTTTGATTTAGGTTCTCCAAATTTATTAAATACACCCCTTTCATTTTTTGGCAATATTAATAGTAAACTTAGTAATCATTCTTTCTATGGTAAAGGGTAAAGCATGTAATATTTGTTAAAAATATAATGAAAAGAACAATTAAATCACCCAAACACTTGAATAAGTATTATTATATGATTATATATAGACCATAATCTTTCTAGGTTCTATTTTATGACATTTTGGTTCCACTTGGATGAGATTATGACTATTATATTTTTTTTATTAAATAAATGTCAAACATGTCACACTTTTGTTTTTAATATGGGTATTGTTTTTAATATGGTGTTATCTAGAGTATTTTTTAGACAATAAATGATATTTTATATTTTTATAGACTTATCTTCATCAATGTAATTTATTTATAATTTTTGGAGAAGAAATAATTTCCATAATTTCATACACATTGTTTATATAGTAACTATTCAGTTAATGAAAAAAAATCCAATAATGATATTGAAAATATTAAAAGTAATATAATATGAATTAATTAATTTTATCCAAAAATATCTTATAAAAATATGAGATATTAGGGATTTATTAAAATATTATTTTAAATGTTATTATTTTTTACTGGTATTTTTAATTTCGATGTAATTAATTGTGTCAAAATTGAAAATAATGATATTTTATGAATATAATATTTTATTAAATTAAATAAATATATTGAAAATATAAAATAAGGATAAAGGGGATAATATATGGCTGGAAGTGTCACCCTCTATCCATTTATAGTCAATTTGGAAGTACATAGATCAATAATATTCTTATTATATTTTTATCTTTTGAGAAATTCAAAAGTGCCCCTCACCTCAATTATAAAAGGGAACTTCCTCCCTCAATTATTCACACCACATTGAGCCTTATAGATCGACCAATTCTATCCCAATAATCTTCCCAACTTATTTATCTAATTTTTTTAGGTTCTGGTCTCCTTAAATGAACACCCTTTCTTCCAGTAAGAATATATCTAATGATGGTATCCCAAAGAATAGGATGTTAAATAATGTTTAACTAAAGGGAAGAACGATGTAAGGGTTTCTCATATCACTTTTTTATCCATTAAAAATATGTCATATTCGACACATATTTATTTTTTGTGGTTTCTATACTTCACCTTTGATTTATTATATCATGAATCTCTTTGTCTTCCTAATATTTAATATTCCATTTGAATTTATTTCTTTCATTAGGATTATGATTTGAAAGTTTCTAAAGTGATAAGAGTTTATTTCACAATATCATCATTATTCAGTATTTTTTATTCTTAAATATCTATTGGGGGAACATTTATATACCATTTACATGTTTTCTAAAAAAATATATATTTTTTAAAAAATCTACAATGATTGTTTAAAGTAATTTTTGACCTTGTTTTACTTTTTACAAAATGTTTTAAAATTAATATTCCCTTAAATTCCCAAAAATTGAATGTTTTAATTTTTCATAAAATTGTGTGGAAGGAATGTTTTATTATATTGCAGATCATGAACATATTTTAACACCTTCATGAAGTCTCAACGATTTGAATCTAAATTTATATTTTTAGAAGGTTATTTTCAATGAAAATTATTTCTTTATCACATATTTTATTTTAATATTTTAAATATTTTTCATTGTAAAAGTGTATTTTTTTCAATTAAATATATTGTAATATATTTAATGTGTTTTAAACTATTTTTACTTCCATTATTGAATCTTATGTTAAATACGTACTCTAATAATACCATTAACCATATTTCTTTGGATGGTTTAGAATCATTTTGAATGGTGATGTTCTATTTTGATTTAATTTATCATATTACCTTAGATGGTTTATGATTGTGTTTATTGATTGGAGAAATTAGAAACATTTTGGATAGTACTTTGAATAAAAATGTTTGTGCCAATTATGTTTCTCCCCTTTTATATGAGGAATTCATCATACTTATCATGTGATGGGTGAGTCCCACTATAACCTCTCGATGCATCGGTAGATATAATGAGACAAATTTGATTGGGTATTGGTTGAGGACTTAACCATTTATATAAATGTCATTGTTCTAGGCCTTGATGGTATTAGATGTCTTGGAACAAAGCCTAGATGGTATTTACATTACATAATCAGTCATTATGAAATTATTTTTTGAAGTCCATGTGATTATACGATTATTTAGAATATCCATACTTATGTTTCATGATCATTTTCTTATTTATATTTAATTATTTGATCATAATTTAAACCTTCTATGTTATGATCATGATATTGATTAAATTTCGTGTTTCATTTATTTACCATGCCATATTTATTCATATCTTCCATTATATGCTTACACTTACAGTGCATCTCATCTCACCCATTTATTTTTGTATTATTTTTCCCTAAATGTGAGTAAGTGTTTTTTGATTGATATAAAGGGATAAAATAAGGTGAATAATAAATTTCTCAAATATAATACTGTGTGTGATTTTTTAAAATTTCATATGAATTTTAATTATTCATATAGTTTACCAATACTACTAAAATTTTCAGTTTTTTTGGATGAAATTCCTTGAAACTTATTCCAATGTAATAATGTATCCATTGACTCTTTACAATTGTAGTTGGGATCATTAAAGTTATGGAGTTTTCCCCACATAATTTTTTGAGTTATACACTATTATCATATGGGGTCATAGTTTGAAATTTCCAGATGGGGTTCACATGTGATCGAACCTCTAGATTCATGTTAGTTGTGTAAAAAATGATTTGTATAGAGATTCTCAAACATCCTGAAATACATTGTGGGATATGGGTGATTATTTCCATAGATAAGGAATCCTAGATGGAATTGGGGCTGTAGCATGCATGTGGAATGCATGATGGACCACCCTAGGTGATCTGGTATGATTTTAGACCAACTAAGATCCAAAATTAATGTCCAGATGAAGGACCCACAAGTGTTGGGTGGAAAGTAGAGGGAATCATTGAAGAGTAAATATATCTAAAATTCATATGAAAGATATAAGTTTTTGTGAAAAAAAATCCCTACTACAAGTCATGTACTGAAATGAACACACACCATGTAGTCACCCAACTATAGTTGCTAGGATTTTATGGAAAAGATAAATATAGCACATCATGTGGTTGGGCCACACACTATGTGTGCTTCCCCATGTAGTAAGGTCTTGTAACAGCTGAACACTCCCAAGACCCAGTGTGATAGGCACATGTTTTACTCTAGGAGTACAAGGGAATATGCTGATACCCAGGAAAGGCCAAGTACACGGCATTTCATAATAGAAACATGCATGACCCAGAGCATGCTAGTAGGTCATGGGTGGTTGAGACACACTGTGTAGGCCCTGTACACACTCTTTATGGTGACATGACCACTGATATGTGTCCATATGAGAACAAAAATAGGAATCGGAGTGTGACTACATGACTTGTGGACCCCATACAACCATTTACCCCCTTTTGAGAATCTCTTACATCTCATATATCATTTATTTGGACATAGTTCGTTATCCCATTAGAATCATATCATAATTATTTTCCTATGTAGAACATGATGGTGTAATTCATAGTGGATTTTGAGATACAATTATAGACATTCAGAGCATGAAGCTTCTTAAGGTGACACTCAATGATGGAGGATATCGAACATGGTCATAAAAGAGATTATAGATAGATATAATACTCATCTATTGAGGGAAAGATCCCTTATCCATGAATATGTAATCTCTTGTCACACCAAGGCATGGGTTCTTCATATAAGTTCTTCAGGTAGAGAAAGTAATCACCTATTCAAGGTGTAGGTCCCCTATATAGGGAGATTTCACTAAACTATCATATATGGGCATGAGTCATCGATAATAATTTTTTAGATAGATAATGTCCTCACCTATTAATTTAGAGGGTCCACTATCAATGGTGATGGTACTCCCTTATCACAATGGGCCACAGGTCATCCATACTCATTGTTCAGATAGAGATGGCACTCCCCTCTTCATGGAACAGTTTTGTTATCCATGGAGGTGGTACTCACATGTCACATCAGATCGTGGGTCCTTCATACTCTTTATTAAAAATATATTGATGGTACTCCCATACATGTGAAAGGTTCCTCTATCTACAGGCTCAGTACTCTCCTTGTACTACGTGGGAGTAGGTCCCCCATATTCTATGCATAGATATAATGATGATACACCCCTACATGGGAATGATACCAATATCTAATGAGTGGAATCACCCAATTGTATCAGGATGTGGGTCCTATGGATTTTAGATATTTTCATCCCATGGGATGTGGAGTAGTTGAGAGATGAAGGCCCTCCTCATGGCTTATTCACAAAAAAATGAGATGTTGGGCATTGATGATATACCTTTGTAGTTGTATCCAGACTCATCTTCCTTGGATGAACTATAATATGGAGTTCCCCTATCGTTCTCATCTAGGATTCTTATATAATATGTGTGTGATAGAGAGAGAGAGGTTTAGTTTTTATTCCCTCTCCCCTTAGTTTGAGTTGACTACTTCTTATCATGACTTCTTATATCTCCCTCTTAAATTTTAGAGGCATCCTATATGGTATGTACATACTTACCCATACAAGTGCTTCTCCCTCATGTTTCAAGAATTGTGATGATTATAGATAGATTTATAGTGATTTTAGAGGAACATAAGGATACTCAAGTTTAAAGACTGCATGTGGTTGTTGGTTCATGGAGATCAAGAGTCGTTCTCTCTTAGATTTTTTCTATTCAATTTTTTGTTAGGTTGGGAAATCATTTATTGATGGGTTTATATTTTTCTTTTTAAATTTTGGATTAAACTATCATAAAAATTCATATTCCCTAGAGGATGTCACATTCTTGTTTTTTTTCATGATGCTACTGTATTATAATTTTATTCCTATTCGCATCAGTATATTGATGGTTGTGTGCATGCATAAATGTAATTTAATAAAATTCCTTCAATTTTATTTATTCCTTCTCTAAGAATGTCTCTATCCCTTAGTGTATGCCAGAGTGCATGGGGTTGTAGTGAACCATTCATCCAATGGGCATGAGAGCATTGGTTGGTTGGGTTCTTGCAGAGTGGTATTTGTGGTATGATCTTTTTTAATTATAATCTTTCATCATTACTAGTATACATATGTACGATTCATTCCTTCATATCCATACTCCTAGTGCTAGTATTGAATCTCCCAATTGATACTTTAACCCAGTATTTTTGGCTTGAGGTTTATAGAGGTAACACTTCATTGAGATCACTTATCTCTTGGTATTGTGACCTAATAAAAGGTGGAGAGAGGTTCTCATGGGACCTCATGGTCATCACAGTGAGAACTTATGATGGCATATTTAGTATATAAAAGTTTTCACTATTCCAATCCCATATTGACCATCAATGTAGTCGATTGAGATTCCTTCAGGAAGGTGGGATGTGATTATTTATTATGGGAGATAGATATCTAGTGGAATAGAAAGTGGGTTTTGAGAGTAGGAAGCGGAAACTCATCACCCATTAGTTGGATATATTAGTTCCTAGTAAAGGAATCTCTCTAGGAGTCTGGTTCCATTCATTCTTAGAGTATTATATGAATGTATTTCATGGGGATGTTATATGACTACCTATGAGGTTGGATGTGGAGTATTTTATCTACTTTTTTCCTAGGATAGCTCTGATATCATCTTTGGAATATCAAATAGCCCCTTCCATTCACTATGAGTTTGGGTATAGTTAGAGGACTTTCGAGACAATGGTTTTAACAGACCCAATGTGTACCCCTATGAATCACCAAATCTATTAATAAAAAATTTGGCTGGAGTGTATAGACTTGTGTTGATCATAGTTTCTAGAACCATACCATGATAAAGAACATGTAAACCTTGAAAATGATGATGACCTCTTTGATCGGTTATATGGTGAAAAATTGTTCTTGATGATCAATATCAGTACCAACCACCACTAATTGAGGGTTCACAAGGCTGATATTATAAATTATTCATTCTAATATTTATACAGACACAATGAGTTCATCGTTATTCCTTTTAGTTTCATGAATCCCATCCACTATGTATTTTCTATACATTCTTCATGAGAATCTTCTTTATGGTAGGATATCAAATGTTCAGTTCTTGATCGACAAGGTTCAATTTCTGGGGCTTTTTATATCTATGAATCGACTCCCTTTGACCTGGTGAAGATTAATGAAGTTATTTCCAGGGATACACCCAACAATGTGTTATAGATAAATGGTTTTATTGGGTTTTCAAGGTACTACAAGAGGTTTATAGTTAAATATTCTTGGACAGTATCCCCCTAGACCATTGTAACATGGAATGGTTAGAATTTTATTAGGACTGAGTAGTGTCATAAATCCATTGAGGATCTAAGGCATAGGGTGGAAATTTCTCCTTTTATGAGACTATTAGAGGAGGTCATAGAGTGTGTATTGAATTATTATTCCTCTAGAACTAGTCTTAGGTGCATGTTGATGAAATTTTATACAATGATACCATGAAGGTCAAGGTACGTGAGATCCCTCGATCAGAACTACAAAACTCATTACATGGTGTTGGAAGTAATAGTCTTTTCTCTTAGGATACTAAAGAAATATAATTTGGGAGAGTCCATTATTGTTTAATAAAACCATTAGAGTCTCATATATGTCTTAGTATAGAGATATCTAAACCTAGGAATGATGTTCTGATTTCAGTTTGAATAGGATTATGACTTTGAGATAGTATAAACTCTTGGGTAGAGAAACATGGTAGAATATACCCTTAATAGGATTCCACATTCCCATCTAGTAGTTTAGGAATTTAAGAAATTAGATTCTTTTCAGCTAACCCTAGAGGAGGATAAGAGTGATGTTTATCAACAATCGATAGATTTGACTCCTCAACACTAGTGTGTGAGGGAGGTACAGATAGGGGAAATCAACTGTGATGTCTCACATGACCAAATGTCCACAAGAGATTCATGTGATGTATTCTTTGTAGGAGGGAATCATGTCATCCTTTTCTAGTTAATGATGGTGGTTCTAATCATGTTTTTAGTGGAGGTGATTAGGGAGTTTCACACTTCCCCTTTGGATATATATCCCAGTGTAGGAAAGATGTTAAAATAACGAAAACAACGGTTATTTTGGTCTATCATTAGATGGAGTTTTGTTGATTTCATCTCTTAGTGTCTCAAATGTCTACAATTCAAGGATGAGAATCATTTTCTAACTAGGTTTTTGAAGCCTATTTAGATCCTGAAATGTAAATGTGGTGGAATATTCATAGACTTTGTTATAGTTATTCCATGGACACCGAGATTCCATGACATCAACCGAGTGATAGTTTACCGGGTTACTATGTCTGTTCAATTCATTTTTATTAGGTTTAAGATTTTGTGGGAGTGTTTGAGGAACTTTTACATTTTAGATTTCACCCACCTTTATGGTGTTCCCTTGATGATTTTCTATGAACATGATGTGTGGTTCACGCCATTGTTGTGTATAGGAATGTTAGAGCATTCTAGACTTAGTTGAGGATGAGTACAACATTTCACCCCCACATGGATGGATAAACAAAGAACACTATCTAGGTGTTATAGGATATGATGAGGGGTTTCCTATTAGACATTGGTCTGAGATGAGAGGATCACTTACCATTGTTATAGTTTTCTTATAAAAAAATATATCTCTTTACTATCTATTTGTCACCTTTGAGGCCATGTATGGGAGGCCCTTCAGGTCACATTTATGCGAGACTAAGATTGGTGAGGCAACACTTTTTGGAATATTTATGGGGTGGTCAAAGAGAGAGAAGGTCCTTGTGATTTTTTAGTGGAGGAGGAAATTACAGACCAAACTAATATTTTATGTAAATTGATATCATATGCCCTTAGAGTTTTTGTAGGGAGACCACATTTACTTGAGAGTCACCCCACGATGGGGGTTACCAATATTATTCTAGGGATATAAGAAATCCCTGAGGTTTATTAGACCATTCAAGATCATGTAGAGGGTTGGAGACGTTACCTACCCAATCACCATAACCCTATAGTTAGAGAGGGTACATGACATCATCCATGTGTCACAACTGAGGAGATAAGTGAATGATTCTATGTATAACATTTATGGGGGATAACTAGACATAATTACTAGATCCACCTTTATTAAGTACTCAGTTATGATTGAGGATCGACAAGATATGGTCCTATGAGGATGGACCATTCCTTTGGTTTTTGTGTTTATGTGGCATGAGAGCATACATGAGAGCTTCTAGGAGTGGGAGACCATGATGCAATCTTAGTATCTCCACTTTTTGATTAGTTTGTGCTTTTAGAGGGTGAAAATAATTGAAGATGTGTATAATTTAGAGACTCTTTTTTCCCTTGTAAATCATCTAAATATATTAAGAAATTTTTTCAAATCTAGGAGATGATACAAAAAGAGATTCTAAGTCCTGGTGATCTTGGAATTAATTTTATATCACACACATGCAATTTTTATGAAATAAAGAAATAGCTCGTGAATATAGTATCAAATAGAAAATCTGATAAAACAGTTCAATTCGATGAATGGGGGTTTACCTAAGAGTTACCTAAGTTTGTTTTACACTGGATGTCCAGTTGAGGATACTATTGGAGTATGCATTTAATTAAAATAATAATTTTTTTATTAAATAAACTAATAAAATCCTCTATAAAAACCTTCATATGTATATTTTCAAGTGTTTTCCACATAACCCTTTCTATATCTGAGAGTAGGAGGATAGAATTCTTCATTGGTGGATCAACATCGAAAGATGAATGATGATCAAGTCGAGGTGGATTGACATGTAGTCAATACATCGAGTCTTTTATCATCAATGGAAAACACATTCTTCACCAATGATTGATCCATAATTGAGGTTGGGCTCAAAAATTCTGGGTTTTCACTAGATTAAATGTTTGATCATGGATATTTGACTATATTTTTTTATTATTTATATTCGTTCCCTTCACATGAGTATGTTGTGGGATTAAATTATTTTATTCGTTAATTATTTTATAACATGATCTCACCTTAGATCCCCTAAAATAGAAATAATTGGTTAATAATTATTGGAAAATTATTCTTATTTCCATTTTCTGGTCTTTTTCCCACATTTATATTCAACTTATTTACATTTGTCCTTTGGGTAGTTGTTTTAATTTTTAGGGGTGGGTTCAAGCAAGATTAAACCTCCAGATTCATAGAGGTTTTTCAAACATCTATTAGGATGGTGAATTCATATTGGATTGAGACTATTTTATATATATGGGTTATGAAGTATATATTTCTGAGATCCATGAAGACAGATGGGATATGGTTGGTGTGTGTGATGCATGATGAACTATCGTGGGTGATTGGGATCTAATTAATGGCCACCAAATTGTTGAAATTGATGGCCAGAGTGAAACTATTTCAATTTTTGGTGGTTAGATAGTTGGAATCATGGTAGTGTCATGGATTCAGAATCAATGTGAAATGTTTTACTTTCTTAAGAAAAAATCACAACTACATGACATGTAATGGGATGAACACACTTAATTTAGTCACCCATCTATAGTGGAATGGGTTTCGGGAAAATGATATGGATCCCACAACATACGACAGGGCCACATACCGTGTGACCTTAAAAAGGTGTCTAGGCTATAAGAAAACTACACAAATATAAGACCCCATGTGGGAAGACACACTATGTTCTTTGGTAGTATATGGGAATGTGTTTTTACCTCAGCATAACCAAGTACGCTGCTAGGTACCCAACAATGCCTAACAAACACAGGCATGACCAAGAGCACACAAGAAGGACCTAGGTGGTTGAGATATGTCGTGTAGGACTCATACATGTCATGTACAATGACATGGATAATGAAATGTCTCCATAGTAGACCATGTCTAGGAATAAGAGTGGAACCACATTCCATGTATCCTCGAAACACACAGTATACCCCCCCTTTTGGAGAAACATCTACATCTCATATATCCTTTGTTTTGATTCATATTTTTCCCATGATTAGCCTATCCTGGGTGATTTTTTAAATAGAACAAGGTGGTGGAATTTGTAGTGGAATTTTTTATATGATGAGAGTTGTTCCTAGTGAGACTCATCTTTAGGTGATGCTCAATGATAGTAGTTATATAACAGGATCATCAGATAGATTCCAAGTAGACATGGTACTCCCCTATTTTTGGTCCCCTATCCATGGATGATGGTACTTCTCGGATGCACTAGGGAGTGGGTCTTACATACTCCTAGTTCATATCTAGATAGTAATCCCATATTTAGGTTTTGGGTCCTCTATTCATGGACATGTTACTCCCCTTTCGCACTAGGGTGTGGGTCCTCCATACTCGTTGTTGAGATAGAGATAGTACACCCCTATTTAGTGCGTGTTTCCACTATCCATGGAGATGGTACTCTCCTATAACACAAAGGTGTGGGTCCTCCATTATCAATGATTGGATAGATATGGTACTCCAATATTCCTGGCATGGTTCCTATATCCATGGAGATGGTACTCCCTTATCACACCAGGATGAGGGTACTCTATACTTATTATTCCAAGTATAGATATGGTACTCTTATACATGGGTACATTCCCTATATATATTGGGAGGGTACTCACCTATCACAATAGGGAATGATTCCCACATATTCTATAAATAGATATAGAATTTACTCCCCAAAATGGGTAAAGACCTCAATATACTGAGTGAAATCCACCTATTGTAATGTGGAATGGGTCCTTTATCTTTTGAAGATTGCACTCCCTTAGTGGTGAAAACATGAAGTACCTCATCCTAAATTATTCAGACATACACCAGAGATATTGTGAATTGATGATAGACAATTGGAGCAACATGCGGACTCATCATTATGAGATGGAGATCCAAATTCTCTCTCATCTTGATTTCTTATATGAGAATTCATATATGATGTTGGGTTTCATTCCCTCTTTCCTTGGGTTGAGATAAATACTTTTATCATGTCTTTTATTTCTCCCACTTTAGTTTCTAGGGAATCCAACTGGGTTTGTATATACTCATTCCTACATGGTATTTTCCCACACGTGTCATGTCTTATGAAAATGACAGGAAAATTAGAGGTGAATTTAGATAATCAGAGGTATACTCGAGTGAATTGAACGTGTGTAGTGGATAATGATTGGAGATCCAGAGTTGATATCTTTCAGAAAATTTTCACTTCTTGAAGTTTTATGTTAGAACATATTTCTTAGTGGTAATGTATTTTCCCCCTTAAATTTGGATTACATGGTCTCACACTTTTATATTACCTATAGGTTATTAGATGAAAGGTTTTTAATCAATATGTTAATGAATTTTATTATTATTGTTATGCACCATTTCATAGATAATGTTGGGTGTGTGCATATGGGTACTTTAGTGAAAGGCCTTCGATTTTACTTAGGCCTTCTTGGCACTTTTTTTTAGTTTTTAGCCTATTGAGACATGATTGGGGTTGGGGCAGCCCGATCATCTTCCATCCAGGTAGGTCCATGTGGGTTGGATTATTACATAAATAATTAAAATAATACAATGAAAACATGTTTTAAATTGTAATACAATTTATCTTAAGTCTAAAAAATTAATAATTGGATTTATATAATTAAAATAATATTTTTATGTCATAACTATACACAAATATATATATTTTATCAATTAAAATATTTTACAACATTTTTATCATTTATCATATGATAATAATGTCATAAAATTCAATATCATAGAAAAATTGTATTTTTTACTATTCACATAAAAATAAAAAAAATAAAAAAATATCAAAAATACAACCTAAACTAATTATGCTATGAGGAATTAAATTTTTTATTTTACATTATCAAAATAAAATTTTAAAATTTTAAATTTATCTATTTAAAATAATATATATAATTTATAGAAATATTTTTTTTGAAAATCAACTTTTCAATAATAAACTGTATCAATTATTTACATCGTAAAGTTATTAACTCAAAATTGATTACCATATTAGTGTTTGTTATAGATTTATTAATAATGTATTTAAATATGTTATTATTTATTTATGTAGGGTGTAGAATTATGAACAAGTGATAGAATATAGTATGTATTTTAAAGGATCCTAAATCTCTGGTCATTACATTCAACCCAACTTGAAGATATTTTTTCTTCAAATTTTTAATTATTACACACTAATAAAAGTAGGAGAGGTTATTCTTAACATATTAATTTTTCTAGGTACAAAATTAAAGAGTAAATCTACCTAAATAACAATAGATTGATAAAAATACTTATCTTTACTCAAACAATAGTGACTATTTATACCCTTACCATTTATTCTATAGAGTATACTTTCCCCAAAACTACCTAAATATCCATATCATAAAACCATAGTTTAATCACATATTATTTCAAACAATATATCTATCTTTAATCCTAAAATATTATTAGAAGCTATTTCATCAAATTTAATAGTAGACAATATATACCATAAGCCCAAAAAATGATAAACTTCACCCAAAATGTCATGAATTTTCATCATTTCCATAGATATTGGTACTATATAAGTAACATTTTCCAAATCACCCAACCTGTTATTATCTCGATACCAGACATGTAATAAACCTAAATCTTATCAATCCCTTAAACATGTGTTCTTTAATAGTTATATCCAAAAATAAACCCATTCCATAAATTGATTTCTCAAAGTTATTGAATCCATTTAATATATAATTTCAAACCATTAAAGGAAAAAATTATAAATAATTATCCTTATATGTTTACGTATCCCTCAATACCTTTTATAATATATCAAAATATCATTTATTCATACCACTTTACTAATTAAATCATATAAGAGCATCTATATTTAAATTCTATTAGGATATAAAGCTCATTACCGATGGCAATACATGAAAAATAAATCTTTCATTATAATAATCATATACCAATATTAATATATTTATGTATGATACATTATTTTGTTATTAGATATAGTGGTTTTGTATGAATACCATTCAGAGATTCGTCCTTATAGTCATGTTTCAACCAAATATTAAAAAAATTGTTATGGTAATATCCAAAATTATTAATGTATATGAATATTTAATCTCAATCCGATGATATATTCACCTATGACGCACCCATTTAAACATAATATTCATTCATTAATATAATTTCATACATATTCAGTATAATAAATCTCTTGATTGTGTCTAGGATAATTTATATCGTGTTCTCACATAATTATCAACCTAATAACTTAATATAATTTGGAAATAAAACCTTAATATTTGTTTGAAATGAATTTGAAATCAATCAACGTATATCCCCTAGGACTGTCAAACTAGGTATATAGTTTTTTCTCTTTCTTACACAATGTGATAATTTAGTTAACAAAAAAATCACTTGTTTTCATGCTTATTACCCCTAGGTAAAACTATTCTAGATCCTACTTTCACTTGTAGTATCTTGGTAGGTGTGTTGTTTCAAAGAAACCCACACAATCTCTACTTTACCAATACATCAAGATGTTATATCATACATAGAATTATCCCTTTGACTTATGCCTTGGGGTTTCACTAAAGTTGTCTTGTTCTAATTTCCAAATTATTAAATATTCAATCAACTAAATTAAATGGTTATATATAACTTTTAATTTAGGGCAGTACTTAACTTTTTAAACATTTATGAAATTTTAAACACCCAAATTATCCTCAACTAATGGAATCATAATCTGTAAAGTAATCTAAACCCCATTTTGATACCAACTATGATACCTTAGGAACAACCATCAATTAAATACTTGATTTAAATAAAATATATAGTTATTATAAATTCCCAAGACCTATTATGTTTAGAGTTTCATGGAAGTAGCAGAAATCATTTACTAAAAACCCATGTATTTTTTCAATAAATGGACATTTTTACTTTTAAAAATGATATAGACTACATAATACCAAATAAGTCTTCAAAATATCCCCTAAATTAATATCATAGGATATCTTTCTTGATATATAATACGTATTATTTTCATCATATCATAGGTAAATGGAAACATAATAATGATGTGATCTCAGATGATCAGTAACAGTAAACATAAACAATAAAAATCAATAATCATAAGAGATCCTAAGAAGTGTACATAGGTATACTATAGATACATATGATAATCATAAAACAAAAAAACATAGGCCATAAACATTTTTCTATAAGAATAATTTATAGAAAAATATCATCAAATGATCAATCATTTACCATGGAATTAGAAAATAAAATATTATGCATAAATAGTGAGGCATGGGTCATGAGAAATAAAGTGGCACAATCGTAAAATTATGAATTCTAATATTTGTGAACCTGAATTACAGCCAACTAGTTCACTAGTTAAATTTTTATTAAAGATAAAAACCAACACAATCATGCTTTTTAAACCCAGAGACTTGGAAACTCATTCATATAACATTTCTATCTCATGATATAAAATACTTTACCAAATTCATTAAAGTGAGACATAGGTCTCACCCATAACATAATATATATATATATTTCCACTTGAAAAAAAAATAGTCACAAAAAAAAGTAACCCATAAGAAAAAAATACTTTTCATTAAATTCTGAAATAATCACATAATGAACCCATTTAAATAAAATGCCTTTCATAAAACATCCAAATTAAAATCATTATCTTTTTATATAAAGTAATTATAAATAAAATGGATTTCATAAAATATCCCCATAACAATATTAATAAATGTTTTGGTACCTAAAACATGGTCAACCATGATAGACACAAAATTAATAAAAACATATTTCATAAAACAAGAAACATAGCTCTGATTGTGGTAGATCAAATTAAAGAAAATTAAAACCAAATCCTAAAAATATATTTTTGAAAACAAATTCACATCATTGTAAAATTTATATTTACATATATCTGTTAAAAAACTATCTATTGGTTTTAATAAAAAGGAAAATAAATACTTTATTGAAAATTAAATTCATTTAAAAACCAGTTATTCTTATAAGTAGTAAACATAAAATCATTTAAATAGGAATGTATTAAAAAAAATCTCAAATAAGAACTTGTATAACTCAAAGAATGGAGTATAATTTTCCAATGCCCTTAACATTTCTCTTGATTTACATGGATGTGATTAAAACTCCTTTATCATAAATATATACATCATAATTACTATTTTTATAAACATAATCATACACCTTTCCATTTATAAACATCATTAAAAACAATTCCCTTCAGGTATTAAATTTTTATAATATTTTTTCAATGTAAATGGTTAATAATATTAACCTTTTTTAAATACATTCATAAAAGAGGTGTCAATTTACCTTTTTCTAAAAAATATAATAATCTAAAAATAAATAATATTAACATAATTGATTTTTTATAATGATTTTTAATGTTATAATACCATTATATATGAGGTTTTGTCACATTTTTTAAAATGAATGGGATAATTGGTTAGTTTAGGGTTATTTACCAATATTAATGGATTAACTTATAAAAACCATTAAATTTTGTGTTATACTAAAAATATTCATAATAAAGATATATATTTGATATATATATCATATATACTCACCAACTATAAACTAAAACTATCCATGTTTGGATGTTAAAGAAAACAAAATATGTTTTCTCAAGGAGGTAATTGTTTTCACAATTCACTATTAGTGTTTTCATTGCTCAATGAATGAGAGTAGTGATAATGGATAGAAATTTATAAATTATGAATAATATAAAATATTATATAAATAATTTTTTAAGCTAATAAAATAATTATGATCATCTGTGAGGGGTGGAGATAAAAATTCAAAATCATCGGTTAACGATGATTATTATTATTCTTAGTATATTGAAGTGTATAAATAATGGTTGTATGATTATTATATTAACATATAAAAACCTAATAGTGATTGTTTTAATAATATACTAGGGTTATAGTTGGTTTATCATGGAGTTAATTAAAAAGAAATTATACGAATGATTTGATACCTACATTGATAACTTGAGCATCCACATAGTGAGGGCATTTATTTGAGGGTCATAGGATAATGTTTGGTTACTATGAGAATTATAGTGTGTAAAAGACTTCATCGAGATGAAATATGTACGGTGGTTTAAAAAAATTAAATTTGAGTTTAGTATTAAAAGGGATAAAGTCATCCCCCTTTTATAATTGTTGAGGAAGAGAATTTTTAGGGATATAAGTGTTACATAAGGGATATGATTGTAATGGCATGAATGATAGGTGTGTTAGGTGATGGGAGATTGGTAAGAAATTTTGGTAATACTTTAAAGCCAATTCTATAAATTCAAATGGTCATGTTAATTTAGTAAAAATCAATCCACCTTATATTAATCATATAAACACATATAACTGTTAGTTAAATGTTAACCACGTTAGATATTTTATTACAAATATATATATATATATCCTCTTTAAAAAATTCCAACAATATGATTTTGAAATTTTCCTCCAATTAAACTAATTATTTTCATAATTATAAAAATATGGGACGTTAAATTTAACACATATAACACATAAACAATTTTTTAAAATAAAATATTAAAAATTAATCTTATGTATAAAATAAATTTATGATGGATACTTATTTTCATGATAGTAATTTATTTGATAAAAAATATTGGGTGGATTTAAAATCAATCCAAAATTGTATTTCACCATGAATAGTATTAGATAAGAGAAAAAAACAAAAAAAATCTAAATTTAAATAAAATATTTCTTAAGTACCAAAATATTAAAAAAAATTAATTTATAAGTGTAAAATATTATTTTTGATTTCATAATTATTCCCTTAAAATATAAATTTGATCAATAAATCTATTTTATAAACTTTTTGAACATGAACATATACTAATAATGTGACTGAAGTCATTATTTTGGAAAAAACTTATTTTTTCACTTTTCAACTAACAATCCATTATTTTTTTTAAAAAATATCAAAAATATATCCTAAAACAAGTTTTTTGTAAGGAAATAAAATCTTTATTTTACTTTATAAAATTAATATTCTAAAATCTATAGATTTATATTTTTAAAATAAATATATAATATAATATCAAATAATTTTATTAAAATAATTTTCAAAATTTACTCATTTTATTTATTTACCATCTAATGGTAAAAAAATCTCATATTTTATCATCATATTGATTAATATAGCTTTATTAGGAATTCCTTATAATTTTTTTGTGGTTTTTTTACATTGGGTTCAGTATGGGACATAAGTTATAAAATATGGTATGTATTTTAAAGGATCTAAAATATAGGGAAATTATAATCCTTAAGGTAAAGAGGCTTGGATTGTGATTATGACTTTATCTAGCTATTACTATTGACTTAAAGAGTTTTAGAGATAAATATATTTTGAAATTGTCAAAAAAAATGAAAATGGTGGTATATTAAAAAAAATCCCCTATAAATGGTTATTGGGTTATTTTTTGATACAAAAGTGTATGGAATCCTCACTAGATCATATATACATGTGTGAAGTTTATATCATGGCTGATTAAAGAGTATTGGAAGTGTTCAAGATGTTTTATAGAAAATTATTTTTTAAGAATCAGTTCAAATATTGTTATATTATGTTCTCTATAGAAGTTATCTAGTTGTGTATGAATGAATATTGATTATCGATATTTCATTAAGGACTATTTATGAGTCACTGAGGGTTCCATATGAGTAATTATGTGATATTTATCAGTAAAAAATGTACGAGTGTTTTCATATGATTGGGTCAATGAATGTGAGTTTTTTATCTAATTTGAGTAATCTGGTCAACTACTATATGCCATCAAGGATTGAGTATGAGTCATCTGGTACACATCATAGAAATAATTAGAAGACCCATTCTTGAGTAGTATGAGAAGTATTTTTTACATTAAATAAATATAATTTTCTCTATGATTTAATAAGAATGGTATAAATTTAACAAATATTTAGGGGACACTCAAGGATTGTTATGTTGATGAATTAAATTCATATTTAAATATTATATTTATGGGATTTAAGATTGATATATTATAAGTATATTTAAATTTGAATGATGTTTCATGGATAAGTGTGATAGGGGAGTGATATGTATTTTTAAATACACCGTGAGACTCAATTTTAAAGAGGTGGATCAATTGAAATTTATGAAGCTTACATTCATTAAAAATGGAAATAATTTCTATCATTGAAACTTGAGAAATATCTACAAAAGGATAATATAATGAAATAAATATATAAAAATTCCCAATGAAATTCATCACTTTCACACCAAGTTAGAGGAAAATAATTTGTCTTATATTAATGAAGGATAGAAAGATGGGAGATATAGATTTGGTGTTCGATTATTGAACTAAAATAGAAAGATTAAAAAATCACACTGGAAAGTAAATGAAGAATAATAGTTCTTCGATAATTCTCACTGGAATATTTTTTTGGAGGACTTTAGACTAATGAATATAGATAAAATAGATACACTAACCCTACTTCAGAAACATTCTTATATCATGAAGGTTGGAGAAAACACACTTGGTGGAGCAATACATTTCGTAAGTATTGGAAAACAATGATCATTCCTTTGATATGGTTTAAAAAGTGTAGGATCATTAGGGATAATCAAATACATGTATTTAGAATTGGTGAGATTTGGTATTTTAAGTATGTAAGTTCATTTCTATGCATAGTTTGTGAATTATCCCATTTTTCTAAGCCACAAAAAACATCATTTTCTCCCATTTTTACTGCTTTCATTAATACTATGAGGAGGAGAGTGGTGTTCCCAATAATTATAGAATGTGATAATTTTGAAAGGATAATTTCAAATTGGGATACATTTATCCATCCCACCATCTTAGGGTATCTTATTTTTTTGGTATCAATATATGTCATTCTAACTAAAGTAGGATACTCTCTCTGACTATCAAATCAGATAAAACATTGGATAACATAAATAGTCAAATATCTCTAAAATAAGGCTTTTTCATCAAGGTAGGAAAAATGGAGTAAATCCCCATATGTTCAATCAAATATTTCCTTTATAATAGACCATACACCAATAAAACCCCCTATAAGCATTGTTTTGACAGCTACTTCTGAAATGCATTAGAATATCAGTGATCATTAATGTTATGAAATATTTTAATGATAATATATGTGGTGACTATCAAATAATAAATAATATTCCATGAATAATTATTATACTCAGGAAATTCTTACATTCAATGGTGCATGATTCCAAAAAAAATTAAAAATAGATTTCATGTATTCTAGGTTCTTGATAACCTCATTCAATATGTAACATCCCAAAATCCAAAATACCATATTGGGTGCTATAAATATAATAATTACATTTCAATATTTGATACCAAAAAATAGGACCTAATTTTAAGAATCCAAAACATTCAACATCAAATGTAAATGTTCAATCACATACATACAAAAATACATTAGAGGCATAGAGTTTTAGATAATTAGGATAAAATCTTACATAATAAACCCATATCTTTAGGTGATTGTTTTTTCTACTATACCAAGCCTTTCCTATTTCAAAATAATTGTTGAATATATCCCAAAGAGTTAATTGGAAGATATTCATTTCTTAACTCAATTTAAATAACATCATTAATTATAACCAAGGAAAACAAAAAACATTATAAGGGTGATCTCAAATGCTTTGTAAGGTAAAATATAATCATTAACAATTAAATTTCATCTGTGAGAATTCGAGTATGGGGAAATAATAAAATATAATTATCATAAAATAATATAATTAATACGAATAAAAACATGTATCATAAATCATGTGATATATATAAATGATTTAGATAAAATTCAATAGTTGTATAAGTCAGTAATCATGAGCCACGGGAAAATAATCTTAAAGAAAAGTATCTATTAGAACTCATTTAAAGAACTAAAAAAAAATTAGGTTTCTTGGAACCTCAAAGATTCATTATGGAATCACCTATATAGATAATTCTAATATCTTTTTAGAGTAACTAATAACTGATAAACTCCATAATATATTAGGATTAACTTATAATCAGTTAACTCCATCATCTCTTAAGGGTGACATAAATTCCCCATCACTTATGAGTCACTTCAATCTAGTTAACTTCATTTAATTACCCAATGTATTGGAGGGCTATAATAGATTCATCCATCACATATCTCAAAAATTCACTTACTGATTTGAGTTCACTCTCCAATCCCTATTTTATCAACAATATCCAAGAACCATATCACAAATGAAAACTCAAATATGCTTTCATTTCATAAAAACTATCATATATTGATTTACCAGTGAAAATAAATAGGTTTCCTAACATACTATTTAAATTTTCATTATAAACCATTCATAGAATTGATATTATTAGTATTGTAATATCATATCCCCTTAAAATAAAAGGAATCATTAATCAAGATTAATATAAATAAAATGTATCTTTAAGTGATCATTCAATCATTTTATTCAAAAATAAAAGAAAATATACATTTATTTTGAAAGACCTATAACTAAAAATTCCCATAATATTGAGAAAATATATTTCATTAAAAAGAAACTTGGAAAATTGGAAATTAATCTTCAATGTAATGAATTTTCAGGATTATGTGAAAATATTGTCAAGTATTATACATGAATTGAAAACATTCTTTTTACACATTTTTCAAAAGTCAAAAAAACATGTTCAGAATGATTTTACAATGTTCCATTTTAAAAAATATATAAATAATGTTAAATTTCGAAACAAATTCCTTATTAAAATATTTCATATATATGTAATAACATTTATAAAACAATTATTAAGATTATGGATGAAATATTCCAAAAAAAATTGGATATAAGGTTTAATATTCATTAACACGTTGTATCGATCATTTTAAGTACTACAGATAAAAAATATATAAATAATACTTGATAATTACACGAATAACCTATGTAGAATAAAATATATTGTGATCCAAGGATATTATCCATAAAATATCCCTTAATGTAGGTTTAGTAAAATAAATTATGAATGGAAATCATATTGTAACATAAATCCATACATCTTTCATAACTTTTTTTCACAATCCCATGGATGGAATAACATCCAATGAAACATTAAATACCATGATCATAAGGACATTCATGATAAAACATATAAATTTGGTACTGTTTACACCTCTTAAAAGAAGGTATACATAGAACATAACATATTTCTCAAGGAAGATAGTTTTAGTCGATAAACCCTTCCCACTTAAATTTCCTGAAAATTACAATTGGATGAAATAATTTGATTTATAACATTAAATACTATAAATTAACAATATCCGGTAATATAAAACTGAAAATGGGTGGTATATAGAAATCATGAACAAAAATATGTGCATATCATTAAACATGTCTCCAACACATAACATTTATATGAATAGTCCTTACAATGATCATCTCGTTGAAGTTATAATTAATTATATAAGTGATTTTTTTGTAAAAATTGTAAACCAAAAAATAACAAGTTAAAATACAATTTGATATCATAATAGTTCATTTATCCAATTTTCATTTCATAATATATTCAATGAAAAATAATTCTAACCCAATGAATGGAAAATTAAATAAGAAACCACTAACCTCGGGTATTTTGAGGATGTTAGGTTTATAATTTAAAAATGACTTTAGTTGGTTGATCATGGTTAAATGGGAAATTGGTATATCATCTCTAGCATAATGGCAAGGAGATAATTATCTTATTTACTAATCAGATACAATTTTAGGATCACCCTTGAAATTTGGATGTGAAAAATTAATCACATAACTTATTGGTGATGGTATTCCATGCATATACACGAGTGGAGTTATCATTTTTTAAACAGGTGGAAGGGTAAGAATTTAATTAATATCTTATATTTCAATAATAATAATTTTTTCATTAATATCATATATATTTATTAAATTCATAAAAATAACCTATCTTATGAGGTGGTGATGAAAAATGAAACGTATTGCTTCATAGAGGTGGTAGTCCACATGTACAAATGAACGATCTTTTCATTCCCCATAGGATGGAATAGAGATGAATAATGTTACATCATTGACATAATAATATATATTAATATTATAAAAACTTATTATATAATGTTTAAATGCTTTGGATATAATTTATGGATGTAAATGAAAATGTATGTTGAAAGCACTATATTGATATGATTACCTATACATTAATGAATATCCTCTAAATATCTCTTTATGGATGCTAGGTATAGTATTTTAAGAATTAAAAACCTATATGTTGTTTTTATGGATTTTGGAAGGAGGTTTTATAGTGTTTTTTATGAGATAAGCGGCTCATGAAGCATGATGAAAAGGAAAGAGGTGGTGTCCTCATATGAGAGAGTATAGGGTAACCCTTTGAATTACATAAAGTAGTAAATTAATATGAATTAATTTTAATCATCATGAGGATAAAAATTATATATTTTTAATATATTATTTATATATTTCTAAATTCTCTCATCCAATAAAATTTAAACAAGTTATGTTATGTTTTAACCCTTATCTCATTTTTTTAATCCTTCGCTAACCCTTTTAATGATTATTAAAATATCAAAGTTTTTTATTTATTTTTTGTCAAGAAAGTAATATATAAAGACAAGTGACACATACATGTAAAAAGGATTAAATTCTAAAACATATCACATTACCATGTCCAAGGATAATATTTTTATTAATTATAAATCATTTAATAAAATATTTTTAACATAAAATTTCATTAGAGTAATTTTCAGAACTATTCATATAATTTGACATTAAGAAATATAAAAATTATACTTTTTTATAATATAATAATGTCACACATTAATAATATATTCAATCTGTCTAAAAAAATCAGTGAACACCTTATATCACTAAATATATATTACATTATTACTTTTTAAATTCTTTTATAATATTTTTTACTTCTTGCAGATATGTAAAAGATTAAGGTAGTTATTTCAACACTAATAGTTTTAAATACATTTTAATAATAAAAAATATTTATTCATATTTAAATGATCCATTTATAATTGAAAATAAACTTCTATATCCCTTTGGTAAAATATTAGAGTTATTAAAACAAATAGAGTGACTCTTTTTATTTTTTATTAGTTAAAATAATATTAAGGTAATTAACAAAAAAATAGAGCCAAGTTGAAATATTTTCAAATATTTTTTGAATATTGATGAACTAAACTCATACATTATAAATAATAAAGATGTATATATGTGTAAGATCCATACCTTTTTTGGAGATGTCTTGGGATCGTTTACAGGTACTATTTTTAATTATTTTGAGTAATTTTTATTTGGGTTTTACCTTGGGTGAGTTTGGGTGATAATTTGAGAAAATTAGAATGAAGAGGGGTTGTACATGGATGGTATGAGGTTTTCCTAAACAGTGCACCCAACCAAGAAAATTGTGTGAACCCAAATAAAGGGGATTCACATTGCTCGTGCATGGTTTTTCAAATATTGTGCCATCTCATGAGTAATTGTGCAACCCCACCCCTCATAAGAGGCACATAGTTAAGGGGAAAAATTTAGAAAATATTCTTCCCTTTCCCAAGAAACCATTCATATGGCTTTAATTTGTCACGACCCGCCCCCCGGGGCCCGTGTCGTAACTACCCCAAGCCCACCTTCCATAGGCCAGGGGCTGGCGACTAGCACCCAAGGCGTAAATCCCTATAACTGGGAAGGCGTTGTCTTTATAATCGTAAACAAAAACACTACCAGAGTACAAGCGGAAGAAATCACTAAGTACAGCAGTAACAAAATTGCTGAAAGTACAAAGGGGCCGGAAATACAATCCCAACAGATAGGTACAACTACAACTGAAAGTAAAGTACAACAGAAAAGACAAGCAGCTGGAAGATGACACGCAGCTCGTGGATCGTCCACCACGGATCCTACCTGAAGGGTAGGTACAGATGTCCTCCTCAGCACTCCACGTCTGATTTTCTGTCCGTCTGTCTCCTCTGGGTACCGGCTCGTCGTGAGATCCTCCTCCGGGTACCGTCCAGTCCTCGAACGCTCGGCCTCTGTCAGCTTTGTCCATCATATGCATCCAACACAATGAGGTGTGAGCATAGCCCGTGTAGGGGTGAGTATAATAATACTCAATAGGGACTCCAAGACCCTCAAGGTCTCTCTAAATCCAACAAGGATAACAACAAAGCAGAAACTCAACAGATAACCCTTACTTAGGTATAAGCCCATACTTATACCTAAGTTATCAAGTAACCCATCTCAATCATGAGGAAACACAGAGGTTATGGAATCAACGGATAACCACTACTAAGATATATGCCCATACATATACCTAAGTTATCAAGTGACCCATCTCAATAATGAGGAAAACACAAAGGTCATAGACTCATCTTAAACCAGGACTTTCATTATCGAAACCGTAACTGCTAAAGAGCTCCATCTCTAACGAGTACAGTGATCCTGTCACGACTCTGGGGTACTGCTCACTAACCTTAGACTGCTGAGGTACTCCTCCTGTCGAGTACCATGGGTCTGCTGCCAACTACCGGGCGCTTCGTCCGCCGAGGGTCTGCCGCCAAATACGGGGTGCTCTCCCTAATAGCCTACAGAGGTACTCCTCCTGTCGAGTACTGCGGGTCTGCGGCCAACTACCGGGCGCTCCGTCTGTCGTGTGTCTGTCGCCAAATACCAGGTGCTCCGTCCACTAGGCTAGTCGACTCACTCCAAGTCGAGTCGGTCAAGCAGTCGTCAGGTCTCAGCAGGCTACACGGTCTCCGTTCTCCGTACAATCGTCTCCGGGAGGTCCGCTCCACGAGCTATAGGTCGATACTCCAAGTATCACAAAGTTCCATGAAGAAGTATCTCAAAGGACCGCCTCATCATAGGGGTCTCAACGCAACAGACGGCGCGTCAATCGGACGCCCGGTCTGTGAGTTATTAGCCCTTTCGTCTCAGGGGCCCAGTTGGTTTCGTGTGCAAACCAACCCAGCCGCATCTCAACTGTACCCCGAACTCTCATAGGGTATACTCATAGGGACCGTTTCTCAATGTGATCACCAACTCCCCTGACGGTTCGTCAAACTGACATCCGGTCTGAAAGTTATCAGCTTTTCCGTTCTAGGGGCGCGGTTGGATTTCGGGTTCAACACAACCCAGACACTATCCAACAGCGTCCAAACCTCAGGAGAAGTATGCCAAAAGTTCTGTCTCATCAAGAGGAATCCAACAAGGTTGACGACACGTCAATCGGACATCTGGAGCTCAAGTTATAGGCGTTTCCGCTCCGAGGGCCCGGTTGGTTTTGTGTTCGAACCAGCCCGGCCATACCCCAAGTTATCTGAAACCTTAAATGTAATATACCGAAACGACCGTCTCGATCCAAGTATCGCATCGCAACTGACAGTGCATCGATCGGAGGTCCGTAGCCCAAGTTATGCGCTTTTAAGCGATCATGTCCAGTTTTAGGGGGTTTTGGGCCCGAACCGACCCGGCCCAAGACCCCCTGGGTCAGCCCGAACCGGGTCGACCCGAACCGGTTTGGGGTTTGTCCAAAAAGGCCACGACCCGGCCCAGGTGGCGCGGCCCAGCCCGGCGTGGGCGGTCCAGGCCGGCACGGGCGCGGTGCGCGCCGCGTGAGCACGGAAGGGGGGGTGAACCACCATCCCATTCGACAGAACGGCGGACCCCCATGGGTCCGCCCTGCTGGAGTTGACCGGGGGTCCAACCCTCGGTTTTCCAGAATCTGGCCAGCCGTAATGGTCGCCCAGCACCTCATGTGGGAGCAGTTGGTCCCGCCCTTCAGCGAACCGGCTGCCGGCGGCTCCGGCCGCCCTCCTTTGCTCCGCCGCGGCCAATGGTCGCGGTATTGGTCTGATTGGCGTGGCGTGATGGCGTTGTGCCCCTCTGCTGCGGCCCCGCTCCTGCCGCGGTGTCTTTGTGGTTCTCCGGCGTGGCGCGACAGCTCCGCGCATCTTCGCCACATTTCTCCATGTATCCGCGCGGTGCCAGTGCATCGCGCCACCTTCTTTCGAACCGCAACAAACACAATCATCAAAGGGGGAGGAGGGTCGGTTGTGTTCGTGCGGTCCGACCCCCTCCCGTTATTACGATAATAGGTGGCCCAAATAGAAGTCGATGAATGGCAAAGGAATAATTCACTGGCAAAAATAATTAACCCCTACCTCAAAGAAGGCGTTTGTCGGTGTCGCGTTAGACGGCGTCGCGGTACACAGTGTCGCGGTAGACGGGCGTCGTTCCATCAACGTCGGGAAGGATTAAGCCGAGGGTGGCGTCGGTGTTCTTCGTTCTTCATTGAAGGAAGTGGAAAACTCTCCAAGTGTTGGGTGTCGTGCTTCGCTGCTAGCGTTCCGCTTCTTGAAGAAGTCGTCCATAACTCCTCCCCCTGACCTCCTTTAAATAGGAGTGGTGGGTTCGTCATTGGCACGCAAGTCATAATTGGGGATTTATGACATAGGGCCCCACTCAATTAATCCGCTGAGGTGGATCATTAAAAAGGGAGGAAGGATCCTCATTAATTAAACACGTTGGCATTTAAATTATGGAGAGGGAGGGAAGGTTCCTCACACCACAACCAACCCAAAATAAAATAAGATTCATCCTTATTTTATTATGCCATGAATTCCAAAGAATTCAAAATTTAACTCTTAATTAAATTCATTGAATAACTTAATCAAATAATTTAATGAGAGATTTGACTTGCAATTAAATAGGGAGAGAGGATGAGTTACACATTAAAGTTAGAGGGGGTGTTTAATGGGGTGTTGGGAATTTTAAGGAGGTGGGGGCTTGTGGGGGCCCCACCCCAACTTCCTCACATCTCCCTTTCCCATACACTTAACCCAACAGTAAAGAAATAAAAATAAATTTGTAGAACAATTTTATTTTTATTCCTCACATTTTTAACAACTCCTCCCGAGCAAACTCAACTCCCTAAAGGGTCTTCTTAAACAAAAATCGGCACTATGAGTTCAACGGTGCCCTCGGAATTCGATTCTGAGCACTGGTTCAAAAGTTATAAAATGCCGCTTGTACGTTTACTGAACGTACCCGAAAAAAAGTTTGGAAAAATAATATCAGTCACCCTCGACCCACTGCAGTCAAGGTTAGGCTCTGCCAAGGAGAAAAACTCCCCAACGAACTCAATGGTACTCTTGGATTTTTAATTCAAGTTACCGTTTAGAAGTTATGAATTTTACAATAAAATAATTGTCACTTAATTATTTTATTTACGGCCAAAAACTAACTTTCTCAGGTGGCTTGCATTGGACAAAGTTAGTATCTTCTTAAAGGAAGCATACCCTCATGAGTTCAGCGGTAGTCTCAGATTTTTAATAATAGTTACATTTTGTGAGTTATAAGCATTTGAAAAATAAAATAACTTTATTTAATTATTTTATTTACGGTTATGCCATTTTTAGGTTTTCTCACAGGAGGTCTGTGCCGACTAAACTTAAGTCACACCTAGGGTAAACCCTCCATCCTGAGCACAATGGTGTCCTCGAATTTCTGATCCGAGTAACCAATTAATAGTTATTCCACTTTCTCAGAAAAACTACTTACGCGTGTTAATTTAAGCTTAACAAAACTTTAGAAAAAAATTATTCCGGGCACACCGTGCCTCAGAATCAGGTGCCGTCAGAAACTATGGACTCGTAAAATTCAAAATAAATTAATAAAAAAAATCCCTGAAATTTCTGGGTCTTTACATTACTCCCACCTCAGGGCTTTACGTCCCCGTAAAGCTATAACCCAAACTAGGGAAACAAAAGTGGTACTGAGCACGCATCTGAGCCTTCTGCTCCCATGTGCTCACCTAGAGGTTCACGTGCTGTCAACGAAAGCGCAAAAGAGGAATCGACCATCCTCATAGGACCCACTCCTGTCGATCCTCAACCTCTACTGGAACCCCACAAAAGTCACCCCATCACTAATGTCTAACCCCCCATGGTCGATGACATGCGTTAGGTCGTGCTCGTATCTCCTCAGCTGAGATATGTGGAAGACGGCGTGCACCCAGTGCAAGTGAGGTGGATGGGTCAAGCGGTAAACCACCTCGTCGACCCTATTGAGGACCTAGAAGGGTCCAATGAAGCGCGGAGACAACTTGTCACCCCGGCAAAAACTCCGTAACTCACGTCGAGGTGAGACCCGTAGGAAAACGTGGTCGCCATCCTCGAACTCTAGTGGTCTCCAACTCCTATTAGCATAAGTATTTTGTTGGATCTGAGCTGTCATCATCCACTCCTGGGTGACTTGGACCTTTTCTGGTCCTACAAGAGCTGCTAAGATTTCTTCTTTGCTGATATGATAAATTTGGTCTCATCCCCTGGATGAACCATGTTCTTTGCCTAATACAGTCAATCCTGACATGGATGATACTAATCCATACCAAGGATGATGTCATAAGGCCTCGATGCTACTACCAAGAGATCCAACCTTTACTCTCACCTCCAAGGGTTGAGTCACACTGTTGGCATCAGTGTGTGGTAACTGGGTCTCCTCCAGTAGGTATCTCAAAAGTGAGGGTCAAGTCAATGGTTTTTTTAAACCGGAACCTCTTAGTAACAACAAAAAGAGAGGACAAGAAAGTAAATGCCACAAAGAAAGGTGTCTTTTATTACTACAGATCAAAGTACAAAGACACAAAGCATCTACAAACAACATCAAAAAAGCTAGAAGCAACATGAACAAAAGTCTCCATGTTTGGAGCTAGTCCCTCTCCTTTCCATCTGCTTTCGGAGCTCTGTAGTCATATGCTTCTGCTGCCTAAAGCTGAGCTCTCCCATGTCCACCTATTCCCTATGGTCAGGGTGGACCTCCTGGTGGGGGTGGTGGCAACACCTCGAAGCGTCGTCCACCTCCAGTTGCACAGCCAGCTCCCCTGCCATGGTCACCTACTCCTTGCGGTCCGCCCTGATCGAACCTCTACCTCTGTCTAAGGGGTTATTTATCTATCTTCTGATCATCTGTATGGAGGGTTAGACAGTCATGTTCCATGTGACCAAGCCCGTCATAGGAGAAACACTTCCCACTCTTGGCATGACTGGCTCTGACTCCGCCCCGGTTTCCCCGCACAACTGAACCTGAGTCGTGCAGTCGGGCACCGGTAGGTCTGTTCCTCTTGGACCTCTGTGTCATCTGTATATTGCCCACTGCAGAAGACTTTGTCGCATGCCGGCTAGTGGTGGGTCCTGCTGCTGGAGACTACTCAACAAGGAAACTCTCCACTAATAGGGCTCGCTCCAACACCCATGTCTGTGTCTGGATGCTGTGAGAAACAACAGAAGCTCTAATCTCTCGCCTGAGCACCTGATCGAAGGTTTGGGCCCTGAAGAACGGGTCATATACCATGTCTGTAGAGTAGCGCGAGAGGTCTATGAACCTCGCTGAGTACTGAGCTACACTCATGTTTCCCTACTACAGATGAAGTAGCTCCTGGATCTGCACCGCTCAAAGGGTGGCTGGTACAAACTCTACCCGGAACAGGCTCTCGAAGTCTGCCCTTAGAAGTGATGCGTCATCATGCGTCTGGAGAATCAGGCTCCACCATCTGCCTGCTACTGCCTGAAGGAGGTTGGCAGCAAGGATCACCATGAATTTTGCTGGCGTCCCCACTAGCCTGAAGACTCTCATCATCGCCTCCAGCCAATCCTTAGTCACCTGCGTGGCTGTCTCTCCCCTGAACCTGGGTGGCCTCTGGCGCTGGAACTCGTGCAGTGCGCTCAAGCGACGTGCACTCTCCGCTGCTAGGGCTGGTGGCATCGGTGGCCCAACGGGTGGTAGTACCACTGGTGCCTCAACTGAGATAAGGCCATGTACTAAGGCCTCGTCGCTTGACGGGCTATCAGTACGTGCCACTTTCGGGGCTCTAGCTGGTCGTCCATGGGGAGGAATCTTGAAAGAAACAAACATGACACAGTCAAACGATTTATACCTGGTGAGCTGACCTGGTTCGAGATGACTTTTAAAACTTTTAGAAACACACATGCAATCAGTGTTTTCGTGTACAAAGTCGGAAATCAGTTGTCAGGGTCCTGGTGTATGGATATGTCGGCTGCCCGCACCAACACTGGACTCCTGGAACTGAAAACCACATTCGGTACCCTTAACACTATTTCTTCACAGAAAGAAAATATCATAGTCCTAAGTTCTTCCGTAGAACCGACTCCTCTGATACCAATTTGTCACGACCCGTCCCCCGGAGCCCGTGTCGTAACTACCCCAAGCCCGCCTTCCATAGGCCAGGGGCTGGCGACTAGAACCCAAGGCGTAAATCTCTATAACTGGGAAGGTGTTGCCTTTATAAACGTAAACAAAAACACAACCAGAGTACAAGCGGAAGAAATCACTAAGTACAACAGTAAAAAAAGTTCTGAAAGTACAAAGGGGTCGGAAATACAAGCCCAACAAATAGGTACAACTACAACTGAAAGTAAAGTACAACAGAAAAGACAAGCAGCTGGAAGATGACACGCAGCTCCTGGATCGTCCACCACGGATCCTACCTGAAGGGTAGGTACAGATATCTTCCTCAGCACTCCACGTCTGATTGTCCGTCCGTCTGTCTCTTCCGTGTACCAGCTCGTCGTGAGATCCTCCTTCGGGTACCGTTCAGTCCTCGAACGCTCGGCCTTTGTCATAATTTTCCATCGTTTTCATCCGACACAACAAGGTACAGGCATAGCCCGTGTAGGGGTGAGTATAACAATACTCAGTAGGGACCCCGAGACCCTCAAGGTCTCTCTAAATCCAACAAGGATAACCACAAAGCAGAAACTCAACAGATAACCCTTACTTAGGTATAAGCCCATACTTATACCTAAGTTATCAAGTAACCCATCTCAATCACGAGGAAACACAGAGGTTATGGAATCAACGGATAACCACTACTTAGATATATGCCCATACATATACCTAATTTATCAAGCGACCCATCTCAATAATGAGGAAAACACAAAGGTCATAGACTCAGCTCAAAACAAGATTTTCATTATCGAAATCGTAACTGCTGAAGAGCTCCGTCTCTGACAAGTACAGTGATCATGTCACGACTCCGGGGTACTGCTCACTAACCTTAGACTGCTGAGGTACTCCTCCTGTCGAGAACCGCGGGTCTGCTACCAACTACTGAGTGCTCCGTCCGCTGAGGGTCTGCCACCAAATACAGGGCGCTCTCCCTAATAGCCTACAGAGGTACTCCTCCTGTCGAGTATCGTGGGTCTATGGCCAACTATCAGGTGCTCCGTCCATCGTGGGTCTGTCTCCAAATATCGGCCGCTCCATCCACTAGGCTAGTCGACTCACTCCAAGTCGAGTCGGTCAAGCAGTCCTCAGGTCTCAGCCAGCTACACGGTCTCCGTTCTCCGTACGCTCGTCTCGGGGAGGTCCGCTCCACGAGCTACAGGTTGATACTCCATGTATCACAAAGTTCCACAAATAAGTATCTCAAGGGACCGCCTCATCATAGGGGTCTCAACGCAACAGACGGTGCATCAAACGGACGCCTGGTCAGTGAGTTATTAGCCTTTTCGTCCCAGGGGCCCGGTTGGTTTCATGTGAGAACCAACCCGGACGTATCTCAAATATACCCCGAACTCTCGTAGGGTATATTCATAGGGACCGTGTCTCAATGTGATCACCAACGCCGCTGACAGTTCGTCAAACGGACGTCCGGACTGAAAGTTATCAGCTTTTCTGTTCCAGGGGCGTGGTTGGATTTTGGGTTCAACCCAACCTGGCCACTATCCAACTGCGTCCAAACATCAGGTGAAGTATTACAAAAGTTCCGTCTCATCAAGAAGAATCCAACAAGGTCGACGGCACGTCAATCAGACGTCTGGAGATCAAGTTATAGGCGTTTCCACTCCGAGGGCCCGGTTTGTTTCGTGTTCGAACCAGCCCGGCCGTACCCCAAGTTCTCCGAAACCTTGAGTGTAATATACCGAAATGACCGACTCGATCCAAGGATCGCATTTCAACTGACAATGAGTCGATCGGAGGTCTGTAGCCCAAGTTATGGGCTTTTAAGCGAACTTGTCCGGTTTTAGGGGGTTTTGGGCCCAGACCGACCCGGCCCAAGACCCCCTGGGTCAGCCCGAACCGGGTCGACCCGACCCAGATCGGGGTCCGGACCAAAAGGGCGCGGCCCGGCCCGGCCGGCGCGACGCAGCCCGGCCCGGCCGGCACGGGTGCCGCGCGCGCCGCGTGAGCGCAGAAGGGGGGGAACTGCCACCCCCTTCGACGGAACAGGGGACCCCCGCGGGTCCGCCCTGCTGGAGTTGACCGGGGGTCCAACCCCCGGTTTTCCAGAATCTGGCCGGCCGTAATGGCCGACCAGCGCCTCATGCGAGACCAGTTGGTCCCTCCCTTCAGTGAACTGCCGGTCGGCGGCTCCGGCTGCCCTCTTTCGCTCCGCCGCGGCCAATGGCCGTGGCCTTGGTCCGATCGGCACGGCGCGACGGCGCCACGCCCCTCCACCACGGCCCCGCTCCGGCCGCGGTGTCTTCGTGGTTCTCCGGCGCGGCGCGACGGCGTCGCGCCCCTTCGTTGCGGCCCGACTTCGGCCGTGGGTTTGTTCGGCCTTAACGGCGCGACGCGACAGCGCCGCACATCTTCGCCGTATTTCTCCATGTATCCGCTCGGTGTCGTTGCATCGCGCCACCTTTTTTCGAACCGCAAAAAACACTATCATCAAAGGGGGAGGAGGTTTGGCCGTGTTCGTGCGGTCCGACCTCCTCCCGTTATTATGATAACAGGCGGCCCAAATATAATTTGATGAACGGCAAAGGAATAATTCACGGGGAAAAACAATTAACCCCTACCTCGAAGAAGGTGTTCGTCGGTGTCGCGTTAGACGGCGTCGTGTTAGACGACGTCATGGTAGACGGGCGTTGTTCCTTCAACGTCGGGAAGGATGAAGCTGAGGGTGGCGTCAGCGTTCTTCGTTCTTTGTTGGAGGAAGTGGAAAACTCTCCAAGTACTGGGCGTCGTGCTTCGCTGCTAGCATTCCGCCACTTGAAGAAGCCATCCGGAACTCCTCCCCTTGTCCTCCTTTAAATAGGAGTGGTGGGTTCGTCTTTGGCACGCAAGTCATAATTGGGGGATTTATGACATAGTGCCCCACTCAATTAATCCGCTGAGGTGGATCATTAAAAAGGGAGGAAGCGTCCTCATTAATTAAACATGTAAGCATTTAAATTAAGGAGAGGGAGGGAAGGTTTCTCACACCACAACCAACCCAAAATAAAATAAGATTCATCCTTATTTTATTATGCCATGAAATCCAAAGAATTCAAAATTTAACTCTTAATTAAATTCATTGAATAACTTAATCAAATAATTTAATGGGAGAGTCGACTTGAAATTAAAGAGGGAGAGAGGATGAGTTACACATTAATGCTAGAGGGGGTGTTTAATGGGGTGTTGGGAAATTTAAGAAGGTGGGGGCTCGGGAGGCCCCACCCCAACTTCCTCACATCTCCCTTTCCCATACACTTAACCCAATAGTAAAGAAATAAAAATAAATTTTTAGAACAATTTTATTTTTATTCCTCACATTTTTAACAACTCCTCCCGAGAAAACGCAACTCCCGAAAGGGTCTTCTTAAACAAAAATCAGCACTGCGAGTTCAACGGTGCCCTCAGAATTTGATTTCAAGCACTGGTTCAAAAGTTATAAAATGTCGCTCGTACGTTTACTGAACGTACCCAAAAAAAAGTTCGGAAAAATATTATCAGTCACTCTCGACCCACTACGGTCAAGGTTAGGCTCTGCCTAGGAGAAAAACGCCCCAACGAACACAATGGTACTCTCAGATTTTCAATTCAAGTTACTGTTTAGAAGTTATGAATTTTACAATAAAATAATTGTCACTTAATTATTTTATTTACGGCCAAAAAGTAACTTTCTCAGGTGGCTCACACCGGCCAAAGTTAGTATCTTATTAAAGAAATTATACCCTCATGAGTTCAGTGGTGGTCTCGGATTTTTAATCTGAGTTACCGTTTGTGAGTTATAAGCATTTGAAAAATAAAATAACTTTATTTAATTATTTTATTTACGGTTATGCCATTTTCAGGTTTTCTCACAGAAGGTCTGTGCCGACTAAACTTAAGTCAGGCCTAGGGTAAACCTGCCATCTTGAGTACAATGGTGTCCTCGAATTTCTGATCTGAGTAACCGTTTAAGAGTTATTCCACTTTCTTAGGAAAACTGCTTACGCGCGTTAATTTAAGCTTAACAAAACTTCAGAAAAAAATTATTCTGGGCACACCGGGGATCAGAATCAGGTGCTGTCAGAAACTGTGGACTCGTAAAATTACAAGAAAATTAAGAAAAAAATTTCCCTGAAATTTCTAGGTCTTTACATAATTAATCACATAATTAGTTCTTCAAATCTCCACCCCTCGGACTTAACCCGATTTCAAACCATCTTAGTCCGAAACAAGTTATCTCATTTTTTGAGGCTCCTGGATGGATTCTTAGG
Organism: Viscum album; assembly: GCA_963277665.1. Taxonomy (NCBI): domain Eukaryota; kingdom Viridiplantae; phylum Streptophyta; class Magnoliopsida; order Santalales; family Viscaceae; genus Viscum; species Viscum album. The sequence goes on along the minus strand of OY728164.1, from coordinate 1,482,821,584 downwards.
GATCCTAAACTATATTATCACTGAATTAAAGGTTTTATTATCAGGTCTTCACCTCTCTGGGTATTTGTTTTATTCCTGATTAAGTTTCTCATCCGTTCGTCACTCTTTCTGGACAAAAAAGGGTTTGTTTTCTTGTAACGCCTCGACCCCAATTACACAGAGTCGGTGCATTATTACATGACATTGTCATGATAACAAAAGATCAAGTCTCGAAATACCGATGAGTTTAGTAGCCTTGGAATCACTAGATACATTCATAAAGTTTACATTACATCATAAAAAGAAAACTACAACAACATAGTCTCCATAGTCCACACTCATATCTCCCCATACTATCCCTACCGATCATTCATAAAATACTTCTTCACATCCTGGGAAAAATAAAACATAGAAAAAGGTGATCTCAAATGCCCAGTAAGGATAACAATATAGTGGAAACTTTCATAAATAAGAATAAAATTTTAAGGCAATGTATAACTAAAAAAATCCTTTTAAACTTGAACATCAGCGTAATATGGCAGAAATAAAATTAAATAATATCATTTACTTATTCACATGGATATTCTACTAGTCTAATAATCACATGCAATATCAATAAACACTTTCATAATGATGGAATGCATAATGTCAGACTATCATAACCACATAGTCAAGGCCTTGTGCCAAGACTACAAATAAGATTTTTTCAAGGCCTTGTTCCAAGACACTAGTTTGTCTCATGGGACATACCAATGCATCGAGGAGCTATATCGGGCTCCACCCGTCACTTATTAAGTCTAATTCATTCCTCATATGAATAGGTTTAAACGTAACATAAACATTCGTATTAAAACTAGCATACGAAATGTCAATACTTTATCCATAAACTTTGAATGGTATAAAAATAACACATCCACAGTCAAATATATCACAAAACCTTCAATACAATATGGAAGTTTTTTATCATAATAAATCACATTCAAATAGTCTTAAAATCCATCAAATGATGTTGACATAAATGAAATCAAAACTATTTGAGAGAAATATCTTTTTTTTGAAATAATTTAAAAGGCACGTAATTATAAAAGAAAACATTTAATTTGAAAATATACTTATAATCTTGTAAGGGAAGCTTTGAAAATTTTATAACAACATAAAATATTCTCACCCGTCGTATAAGTTAAAAAAACATTCTTACATTAATTCTGTCGAAAAGGTTAAAAATGACCTTGTTTGGAAAATGACGGAAAGATTCCATTATAAACATCTTATAAAAAGTAAACAAGGGTATAAATGACTTTAAACCATAGTCTATAAAATATTAAGAATGATTTAAAATAAATTTTTAAGAAACATGGATGTGGATGATAAAAAGGTCCCAGTAGATAATTACGTATAAACAACCTCGGATAATGAAGAGATCGTGAAATAAACCCTTACCTTGTAATTTTCTTTTATATGTTTTGTTACATAAGCCGTGTTTGATATGGATAGGTTGTATATTATTCATATACATATTGATATCAAGTCCTTAATAATTATTTTTAATCATTAAATGATAATTATTCTTGAATGGATACGATGGGGAATGAATCTCATTGCGTTCGTGGAGATGGTAGTTCGTACGTACGCACGAGCGACAATATCATTCTTTTGATATTAAAATAATATATAATTGGATGTTATATCATATATACAGAATCATTATCATGTTATATTTATTATATACATTAATTACACATCATTATTATAACCATCCAAATAATAATTTATTGAATAACAATTACACGACGACGTGGAGACGGTAAGTCGTACGTACGCACGTATGGTGACATGTCATTCAAAGGATGGATAGAATACTGAATATGGTTGTACCATATTTACAATAACATCAAATTATATAGGAGATACTGGATTTATTATTTTAGAATGGGAATAACAAAGAAAGAAGAAGTTGAAGAAGAAAGGAACTTGAAAGAGGGTGGTGAAAACATTACCTCTTCTTCGGGTTCTTCCTTTTGATTTGATCAAAAGGGATCCTTAGGTTGTCTTTCTGAATAAATTAAGGCCTCTAGGATTAAAGGAGGATATTTGATTGGGTATTTGGGCAGAGTTTGTCCGATCCCAAAGGCTTTGATGTTATGAATTTGAGAGAAGGGTGAGTTCTCTTTTATAAGAGGGGTGAGGGGCACCTTAGGAAAATCTAGAAATATTATTTTATAATAAATTAATATTCAATTTCTAATGGCTCCAAATTGAATTATTTAAATTTTAAGGTGGATATAGGTCGAAAACCATTCAACCAATAGGTTTTAGACTGGTTTGGGTCACTATATTAACCTTATCTTTTAGTTTTAACTCTAAGTTAATTAGCTTGACATTTACCATGTCTCTTTGTATTTTTATATTATATAGTTAATAAACTTACTATATACTTCCAAGAGACCCCCAAGTGGTACATTAATGATACACCTATCATAATATAAGTCCTTTTTCTAAACCTTATATTTTTAGGAAAAGAATATCAATTAATAATATAATATTTTTTTTTAAAACTCTTTTATGTCAATTTTGACACTATTCAATAATTGATTTTTGTTAAAGTCATAAAAACTTTATTAATTCGAACAAAATTCATTTAATACATCCTAAAATTTCATATTAACCAATTAAATTAGTTTATGTCATCAAAACATTCAAATTATATTTATTTTAACATTTATAATACCAATTGTTTTATTCTTTCATTAATAAGGTAAATACTGCATCATTATTGTGACATATATAAATTTAAATATTCAATGTCTAAAAATTATAAATAAAATACCATTATGTAATAAATATTTTTATCTTTATAATGAATATTTATAGTTTAAAAGATAACATATATAACTCTATGTAAAAATTGATTTTCTAAAAGATATATGCTTATGTCATTTTTGTATTTACTTTAACTTAATTAATATAAAGTGTCCTTATCACCTACAAGTGGCTCCATGGGGTCCCAAAATCGACCCAAATATGCCCATGGTCAGAAATGTATCAACCAATATGTTTAGGACACATTTTAGGGTAAATTAATATTATTATAATATTATTTTTTACCCTTATTTACTGGATTTACCCATTAACCATGGTAAATAAAATATTTACTAAAGTAATTTTTCAAAATGTCTAAAAATAAAAGTTACCTATTTACAAAATTTGGACCTCCTGATTCCAAATATTAAATCCATATTTCTAAATTCACAACACATAAGTGGCAGAAATTAATTTAAAATTAATTCTCGTTGTTAAAACAAAAAACGTGTTTTTAAGAAATAATAACTATCAAAAGATTGACAGTTGTTTATGTCCGGTTTAAATGTGAAATTATGTCCAATGAGTAAAATTTTATTAAATGGTAAAAATATATTCTAAATATACTTTAAAACAACTAAAATTCATAATTTATCACAATTAATTATTTTGATTAAAAATTTTGTTTTTAATTAAAATTTAGTAATTTTCACTACTCATCAAAATATAAAAGTTATCCGAAAAGTACCAAAATTTTACCCTAGGATAATTTCTATATTCAAAATCCAAAAATGAAGTCCATTTTTAGAGATTAAATTTATACAATTTCAAAACGTTGGTATTACTATTCATAACGGCTACTTTGATTGGTCGCGGTGTGTTAGAATCTCGAAGTTTTGTACAATGAAAGATATTGCATTATTCAAAGGGAAAAGTATTGTGGAAGCTTGGGGTGTTACATTCTCTCCTACTTAAATAAATTGTTTCCTCGCAATTTGAAAATTTTCTTCGAAAATAAAAGGTTGAAAATAGAAAATACCTTTGTGGAAAACCCATATCGAAAATAGGGTTAACAAAAATATAACTTTAAAAGAAAGAAAGAGAAGTACAAAGGTCACCCAAGATATCCCATACTAGGATTCTATGAAAACATGGATATAGAGGAGAAACAAACCATCAAGGTCTGATGGAGAGTTGTAGAAAACAAGATTTGGAGAAAGTTAACTACAAGAAAATCACAAACTTGTGATTGGTTAAACAGTCTTTGATTCCCCAGTAGAAAAATTTAACCGACAACGTTTTTGTTTTATGTTACCTTACATTAAGTTGAGGAATTTATTTATGATATTTACTAATAATGTAAGGAAATATACTTACTTGTCATGTAGACTTTCATTCTTTAATAAATTTTTACCATGAACCCATCTTTCACTCCAAAAGGTAATAGAACTTAAAAATAATCTATTTATCCTAACCGTATCTGGTTCCAAAAATAAATTTATAATTCATCTATCAGAACTTTTAAAAAAAGAAAAATACATTATACACTCCAGGGACTTCACGTAGTCTAGTGGTGGGTGATAAATCCCAATTGCACTATGTTTGTGGGTTCAATTCCCGCAGTTTTGTCCGACGCGACTGGTTGTCACACGGTCTGCATGTTGTCCTTTTTATAAATATCCCAAAATAACATTATCAATAGTATCAAATGTAAAATATAATCCATTCTAACCTTTATACTTATCCAAAATACTTCTGTAAACCCTCAGTCCAAAATTTATATGAAAGGTAAACATAATGTAGATCCTTTTTACCCCATAATAACATGTGAATACCTTCATCATGTATTCTTTTAAAAAACTAAAACATCCTGAATTACCATAAAACCTTACTTATTACATTCATGCTCCCTCATTCCTTATAGAATACTGGATATAATTTATCCATCCAAAAATTTTGTAAACTCCAACAATAATGGAATATACAAATCTTAAATCAGTTCCAAGTTAGTCAATAATATCCAATATAATTTACCCAAATCAACCATATCTTATTCCAAAATCAGTACCTTAATATTAGGACCACATTAAGGTTTATCTTTCCTTTAACCATGTAATTTCCAAAAAGTTTAACTTTCTATAGAGTCACTTTTCTTAGTACCATAAAATTTTAAACCCTCAATGAAATAGTACTACAGTACAATCCTTATTTATTTCCAGAACATCATTGATACAACACTTCAATAAAATAATTCCAAAATAACAACAAAAGAACACTAGTCATTCCACTTCATCTATGGTAGTATCATAACTTGATTATTATCTAATAGTATCATTTGCGGCATAGTCTGATGACTGGGACATTGGTTCGTGTAGTGTCCAAACTCCTTGCAGATGAAGCATTGTACATTTGAAAACATTTTCTTACCCTTGCAGTCAAGTACTTGATGTCCTTTTTCTCTACACTTATAACATACTTCCATTACCTTCAGGCATTTTCCAAGGTGATTCTTTCCACAGTTATCACATATGGGAAAATCCTTCTTTACCTTCTTCCCTTTATATGTCATTCTCTCTACCATCCTTTCCTTCTCTGGCTTCCCTTCAAAGCCATAGGACTCCAAGAATTCTTTACTTATCTTATCAACACATGATACTATTTCTTCATATGATGATAATACGTGGGAGACTATTTCCCTTCTAAATTATGGCTTAATACCATGAAAGATATGATCCTTCTTACTTTTTGGATCATGCGTATTGTTGGAGTTCTCATTCCTTCTACTGGGTTCCATTTCTAAACAATGGCATACACAATATTAGTTTATGAATAGAAATACCTAATCCCAAACTTGTAAAACACTTAAAATAAATTAAACAGATTATGGATATAATCCATAATCATAAATATGTCTTCTTTGAGGAAGAATATACTCATAAACCCTTCATAATGATTTGTAATGAAAATGAGAATTATCCTAAGAATATCCTCCGGGAGTGTCGTAACCAAGAGTGAAGCAAGGCCTGTTGTTGTGCACCAATTCCAGTTTGAGTCTAGCTCAATGTGGTGTTTTCATGTTTTACCCCCAGGTACATCTGTGCTAGAGTCGCCTCTACCTGCTCGTATCCATACAGAAATGTATTTCTTGGAAAACTCACAAAATCTCTACAATACCAAAATTTTAGGAAGTTCTTCTATACTAATCCTCAAAGTCTATCTTAGGGCTATGTGATCTAATCAGAGTTTATCTAAATCTAGCTTCCAAGGTTTGTACTAAACTTCCTCTGATACCAACTGTAACTCCCCAACCCCAGTTACCCATATTCGGTGCATTATTACATGACATTGGCATGATCACAAAAGATCAAGTCTCGAAAGACCGATTAGTTTAGTAGCCTTGGAATCACTAGATAAATTCATAAAGTTTACATTACATCATAAAATGAAAACTAAAACAACATAGTATCTATAGTCCATACTCATATTCCCTCATACTATCCCTGCAGGTCATTCATAAAATACTTCTTCACATCCTGGGGAAAATAAAACATGGAAAGGGGTGAGTTCAAATGCTCAGTAAGGATAACAATATAGCAGAAACTTTCATAAATAAGCAAAACATTTAAGGCAACGTATAACTAAAAAAAGCCTTTTAAACTTTAACTTCAACATAATATGGAAGAAATAAAATTAAATAATTATATTTACTTATTCACATGGATATTCTACTAGTTCAATAATCACATGAAATATCAATAACCACTTTCATAATGATGGAATGCATAATGCCAGACTATCATAACCACATAGTCAAGGCCTTGTGCCAACACTACAAATAATATTTTTCAAGGCCTTGTTCCAAGACAATAGTTTGTCTCATTAGACCTACCGATGCATCGAGGAACTATAGCGGGCTCCACCCATCACTTATTAAGTCCAATGCATTCCTCATATGAATAGGTTTAAACATAACATAAACATTCGTATTAAAACTAGCATAAAAAATGTCAATACTATATCCATAAACCATGAATAGTATAAAAATAACACATCCACAGTCAAACATATCACAAAACCTTCAATACAATATGGAAGTTTTGTATCATAATAAATCACATTCAAATAAGCTTAAAATCCCTCAAAGGATGTTGACATAAATGAAATCAAAACTATTTGAGAGAAATGTCTCTTTTTTTTTGAAATCATTTAAAAGTAACATAATTAAAAAAGAAAACATTTACTTTGAAAATATTCTTATAAGCTTTTAAGGTAAGCTTTGAAGATTTTATAACTGTAGAAAATAGTTGCACCCTCTGTATAAGTTAAAAAAACATTCTTACCTTAATTCTATCGAAAAAGCTAAAAAGGACCTTGTTTAGAAAACGACAGAAGGATTCCTTTATAAACTTCTTATAAATAGCTAAAAAGGGTATAAATGAATTTAACCCATAGTCTGTAAAATAGTAAGAATGATTTGAAATAAATTTTTAAGAAACATGGATGTGGATGATAAAAAGGTCCTAGTAGATAATTACGTATAAACAACCTCGGATAATGAAGAGATTGTGAAATAAACCCTTACCTTGTACTTTTCCTTGATTGGGGGTAGGTTAACCTCCTATATAATGGTAAAATAATTGTTATTAGATTATACAATAATCATTTAAATTAATATTATATCATATATGATCTTCTAACATTGCTTTGTTAATAATATCTTAGTATTATTGTTGATTCGGGTGTTAACTTACTCATTTTCGTTTATATGTTTTGTTACTTAAGGCATGTTTTTTATGGATAGTTTTTATCTTATTAATATCCATAATGATATAAAGTCCTTAAAAATTATTTTTAATCATTAAATGAGAATTATTTTTGAATGGATACGATGGGGAATGAATCTCATCGCGTTCGTGGAGATGGTAGTCCGTACGTACGCACGAGCAACAATATCATTATTTTTATATTAAAAGAATATATAATTGGATGGTATATCATATATATAGAATTATTATCTTGATATATTTATTATATACATTAATTACACATCATTATTATACCCATCCAAATAATAATTTATTGAATAACAATTACACCACGACGTGGAGACGGTAAGTCGTATGTACGCACATATGGTGACATGTCATTCAAAGGATGGATAGAATACTGGATATGGTTGTACCATATTTATAATAACATAATAGTATATAGTAGATACCGGAGTTATTATTTTATAATGGTAATAACAAAAAAAGAAGAATTTGAAGAAGAAAGGAACATGAAAGAGGGTGGTGAAAACATTACCTCTTCTTCGGGTTCTTCCTTTTGATTTGATCAAAAAGTATCCTTAGGTTGGATTTATGACAAAATTAAGGCCTCTAGGATAAAGGTAGGATATTTCAGAGGGTATTTGGTCTGATTTTGGCCTATCCCAAAGTCTTTTAAGGTATGAATTTGAGAGACGGAGGAGTGCCCTTTTATAAGAGGGGTGAGGGGAAACTTAGGAAAAGCTAGAAATATTATTTTATAATAAATTCATATTCAGTTTATAATGACTCAAAAGTAGATTATTTAAATTTTAAGGTGGTTATATGTCTAAAAACATTCAACCAATAGGTTTTAGATAGGTTTGGGTCACCATACTAACCTTATCTTTTAGTTTTAACTCTTAGTCAATTAGTTTGACATTTACCATGTCTCTTTGTATTTTTATATTATATAGTTAATAAACATACTATATACTTCCAAGAGACCCCCAAGTGGTCCATTAATTATAAAAATATCATTATATAAGTCCTTTTGCCAAACCGTAGATTTTTAGTAATATAATATCAATTAATAATATAATATTTGTTTTAAAAACTCTTTTATGTCAATTTTGACACTCTTCAATAATTGATTTTTGTTAAAGTCATAAATACTTTATTAATTCGAAAAAAAATCATTTAATCAATCCTAACATGTCATATTAACCAATAAAATTAGTTTATGTTATCAAAACTTTCAAATTATATTTATTTTAACATTTATAATACCAATTGTTTGATTCTTTCATTAATAAGGAAAATATTGCATCATTATTGTGCCATAAATAAATTGAATTATTCATTGTCTAAAAATTATAAATAAAATACCATTATTTAGGAAATATTTTTATCTTTCTAATTAATATTTATAGTTGAAAAGATAACATATATAACCCTATGTAAAAAAAATTCAAAAAGATATATGCTTACGTCATTTTTGTATTTACTTTAACTTAATTAATATAAAGTGTCACTATCACCTAAAAGTGACTCCATGGGGTCCCAAAATCAATCCAAATATGACCATGGTCGGACATGTATCAACCAATAGTGTTAGGACACGTTTTAGGGTAAATTAATATTATTATAATATTATTTTTTACCCTTATTTACCTGATTTACCCTTTAACCATGGTAAATAAATATTTACCGAAGTAATTATTCAAAATGTATAAAAATAAAAGTTAACTATTTACACAATTTGGAACTCCTGATTCCAAATATGGAATCCATATTTCTAAATTCAAAACAAAGAAGTGGCAGAAATTAATTTAAAATTAATTCCCGTTGTTAAAACAAAAAACGTGTTTTTAAGAGATAATAACTATCAAATGATTGACAGTTGTTTATGTCCGGTTTAAATGTGAAATTATGTCCAATGACCAAAATTGTATTAAATGGTAAAAATATATTCTAAATATACTTTAAAACCACTCAAATTTATAATTTATCACTATTAATTATTTTGATTAAAAAATTTGTTTTTAATTAAAATTTAGTAATTTTCACTATTCATAAAAATATAAAACATATCTGAAAAGTGCCAAAATTTTACCCTAGGATAATTTCGATATTCCGAATCCAAAAATGAATTCCATTTTGAGAGATAAAATTTATAATATTTCAAAAAGTGGGTATTACTATTCATAACGGCTACTTTGATTGGTCGTGGTGTGTTAGAATCTCGAAGTTGCGTACAATGCAAGCTATTGCATTATTCAAATGGAAACGTACCATGGACACTTGGGGTGTTAAATTTCTCATGTGTATGGTGTATTTAGATCTTAGTATGTTGATCCTTATTTTTTTGATATTGGATCTAGGATTTGTATCAAGATCATATTCTTCGACATGTTCTTGATAATTTCTCATCGATTTGAGTATTTCTATTGGGAAATCACTCATCAATGACTTGAGGTAGGTGGTATAAATTATAACCCCTAAGTATTGATTTAATGAAATGTATTTAATTGTAATAATTGAAATTTCCATTATTGGAAAATTTCATTTATTGTTGAATTGTTTTTTTTTAATTTCCATGTGGTAATGATTTATGTTATTTGAGGAAATTGAATGGTGCAATTGGATAAATTAATTATTTAATTAATTAATTGATTATTGTGAATGTGGAATTGGATTGATTAATTTTTGAATTCATTTATTTATTTTTATGAATGTGTAATTTAATTAATTTATTGTTGAGTTAATTAATGGATTATTGTGAATGTGGAATTGGATTAATCAATTGTTTAATTAATTAATTGATTTCTGTAAATGTGGAATTGAATTAATTAATTGTTTACTTAATTAATGGATTTTTGTGATTGTGTAATTGAATTAATTAATTTTTTAATTAATGAATGAATTGGTTGATTGGTTAATTAATGTGTTTAAGAATTAATTGATAGTTGAAATTATGATATGGTTGGTCAAACCTTGATGTTATGAAAATTTTATAAGATGGTTAATATTGATTAATATTTATTTATGTGATATATGTGATATTGGTATAAATTTAATATTGTTATTTTTTTGATATATGTGTGTGGAACATGGTCTGTTACATCAATATCCCATAATGATGAATTTATTAATAAAAAAGTGTGATATATGGTCATCTGCATGAATAACTGTAACACCCCGAGATTATATATAAAATATTCTTTTAATTTCAAAATGGACTTCATTTTTGGATTCGGAATATCGAAATTAGCTTTGGGTGAAATTTTGGTAATTTTTGGATAACCTTCATATTTTGATGAACAATGAAAATTACTAAATTTTAATTAAAAACAAATTTTTCAATCGAAATAATTAATAGTGATAAATTATTAATTTGAGTGGTTTTAAAGTATATTTAGAATATATTTTTACAATTTAATACAATGTTGGTCATTGGATATAATTTCACATTTAAACCAGACATAAATAAGTGTCAATCTTTTGATAGTTATTATCTCTTAAGAACACGCTATTTGTTTTGACGACGGGAATTAATTTTTAAATTAATTAATGCAACTGATATGTTTTGAATTTGGTAAAATAGAAATCATTTTTGAGTTTATAATATCAAATATATCTTAGGCCTAATTTTTGGTATTTTTCTGAAAACATTCAATTTTTTGTGAATAGTGAAACCACTAAGTGGTAGTTAAAAAAAACTGAATTTTTCATAAAACATAATTTTACCGCTTCTGTGAGTGGAATTTCAAAAATACGAGAGACACGGTTGATGTCAGTAAGTAAAATGTGGTTCAATGAGATGAAAATAATTTTTGGTGAATAGTAACTTTTTACTTTTATTTACCACGGTTAAAAGTAAATAGGGTAATTAAGGGTAGAAATGATATTATTATTACCCAAACACATGTCCTAATTCTATTGGACAAGTGTAATTCGACCAAAAACAAACTTAGGAATAAAATATGACCATTTAGGCCCACTTGGATTAGATTAGGACATTTATTATTAATTTATTTAAAGAAGGGTTAAAAGAGTTAAAATCAAAGTTTATTTACTAAAACATTTTTAATATAGGATTATACATAAGATAAATTCTATTTTAAATATTAATTAGAAATCTAAAAATATTTCCTACATAATGGTAATTTATTTGTAATTTTTAGACATCAAATAATTTAATTTATTTCTGACACAAAGATGATGCAGTAATTATCTTATGAATGAAATATTGACATAATTGATGTTATAAATACCCAAATAAATATAATTTGAGACTTTTTATGAATTACACTAATTTTCTAGGTTAATATGACATGTTGGTATTGATTTAATTAACTTTTTTCTAACTTATCATTCTGTTATGATTTTCACAAAAATCAATTACTAAATAGTGTCAAAATTGACATAAAATAGTTTTTAAAACAAATATTATATTATTAATTGTTATTTTATTTATAAAAATCTAAGGTTCAGCCAAATGACTTAGATAAGGTTATATATATTAATAATAAACAACTTGGTGTTCTTTTGGCTTCTTATAGTAAGTTTATTAACCTTATAGTGTAAGAACACAAGAAGACATAGTAAAAGTAAAATTATTTAACTTAATGTTAAATCTAAATGATAAGGTTAAAATAGGAACCTAAACTTGTCTAAATTCTATTGGATGATAGGATTTCGACCCCTCCCCACCTTAACCCCGAAATAAATCAATTTGGAGCTATTTAAAACCGAACTTGACTTTATAATAAAATAATATTTTTAGTTATTCCAAAGGTGCCCCTCTCCTCCCTTATAAAAGGGCACCTCCTCCCTCTCTTCCTCACACAACTTTGAGCCTTCAAGCTTGGCCAAACCCTGCCAAATTCTCTTATACACTTCCCTAGAAACATCCTAGAGGTTCTGGTCATCCTCAAAGACCAATTTTAGTTCCCTAAAAGGAGATCTCAAAGAGGCGCTTCAAAGAAGAGGTAATTTCCGTTACCGATTCTTTCAAATTTATTTCTTCTTCCAATTCTTCTTCATAGGTTGTTTCATTATGAAGTAATAACATCAGTATCACTCATATACTGATATTTTATTATAAGTATGAACCAACCCTATTTCACCATCTATCCATCCTACGGAAAATGAAATCACCGTGTGTGCGTACGTACGGAATACCGTCTCCACGTCGTGGTGTAATCTGTTTTTCCACCAACACCTTACATGGATGGGTATTATGGTGTAAATATTAACTATACATAGTTATTATAAAATCATAATGATTCTGATATATTTTATCATCCACTCCAATTCAATTCAATAATTATGGAAATGATATCATCGCTCGTGCGTACGTACGGACTACCGTCTCCACGATGCGATGAGATTCATTCTCCATGTTAACCATTTAAGAATGATTATAAAGTATATATAAGAAATAATAATGAAATATATGACATTATAAAGCTACTGGATTTATGTTTGTATATATTTATGTTGTCTACATAATTCCATTCAACTCAATAAGGAAACGAAAACAGCGTTCATGCGTACGTACGGCCTACCGTCTCCATGAACGGTGTATTTCTTTCCATTTACTAATTTATTATATATATGTATATTCTGAATATATATATATATATATATATATATATATATATAAATCATGTTTTATATTCTGGAATTAAGTAATCATGATCTAAGTAATCATATGAATAATTACAAGTCAAAACACGGACGACAAATGAAACAATTTTACCCAAAATGCTCTTTAACATGGAATTTACAAAAGAATGGGTAATATAAAGTCATAAGTGAACCATATATGATATAATAACAATTAATATGATTCTGTAATAAGTCAATGACATTATTTAAATCATTATACAGGAGGTCCGGACACTTATGAATCAAATCGGACCTAAGGTAAGGGAAAATATCACAATCTCATTTTTATCCGAGATTGTTTATACTTTGGTATTTACTGGGGTGTATTTTATCATCCACATCCATGTTCCCTCAATATGTAATATTTTTTCCATCCACTTACAATAGTTTAAATCCAATTTTACCCTTCGGTGAGTTTTTATTAAAAGATATAAAAGGAATCTTTTTTCGTTTTTCGTACGTGGTGCTTTTTGACTTTTCCGAAAAAAGTACGAAGAATGTTTTTTTAACTTATACAGCAAGAATGGATTTTTAAAACATTATTTCCAAGAAGCTTCCTTTACATGTTTTCAGGTTTATTTTTAATCAACTTCTTTTAGTTTAAAATTGTATGACATTTTAATAAAGGAAAAAAAAATTGAAGTAGAAAGGATATTTTCCTCAAGAATGGAGTTCAAGAGTTTTATCAAAATTATTTTCCATCTAAGATAATAAAGGGTTCTGTTTTTATCCCTATTATTACATTGATTTGATTATGTTGTGATGGAATTATTTTTACGAATTCCTTTATCTTATATGAATTGTTTTATGATGTCATGATGTTTAATATTCCCATTTTTATTACATGGGTTATGTAATGATGTATGATTTATGATTTTGTGGCACACATAAGAATGGTATCATTATGAGATGGGTGAGACCTATATCTACCTCCAATGCATTGGGTAAATATTTTATATCTCATGAGATAGACATGGCTGGAATGGTAGGTTATACCGGTTCAGTGAAACAGGACTGGAACGAGGGTGACTCGGTTCAGAAAGGGACTTTGTCCACTAAGATAGTCTTGGAAATGAGTCTTGACTAATAAGAAATGATTCTCTATGATTATGTGTGTATGCCACAAAGTTCAATGTTTTATGTTATGATTATTGTGATTACATTTCACTGCCATGAGTTATCCCAGGTTATGAAATTATGATCTCTTTTACAGGTTAAGATTTCCAAAAGTTATGTGCTTATGTATATGATGTGATTGATGTTTCTTTTGTTTACCCTTACTGAGCATTTGAGCTCACCCTTTTATGTTTTCTTTTCCATAGGATATAAAGAAAAGGTTTTAGGTATAATAAAAAGGAAGATCTTTGTGGGAGATGTTGAAGATCTTTCACCAGGATTAGAGGATTATATTCCGAGTTTCCAAAGACACTAAACTATTACGGTCCATATGTGTGTGTTTTTGTTATGTACTAAGTATTCCGCAAATGTAATGTAATGTCAATGTACGTCAAGCTTCGGGTCTCTACAGTTGGTATCCGAGGAAAGGTTTAGTCAACCTTTGGAAACTAGGATGCAAAAACGTTAGTGAGATCCCTAGAGATATTTCTAAGGTATGTCTAGGGATGTCCCTAAGGTTAAGTATACGTATAGGTTATAGTACTAGAATTACGCTAACGATCATAGAATTTAACCTAAGAAGTTAGATATTGAGGATAATCCCCCTTTATAATGTTGTTTTCCCTAGCATGATTTTTGTCTCTCACACTATTCTTTTTGGGTTTTAGACGATGGCTGGAACCCGAAGGAACCGTGTTGATCAATGCAATGGACAATGCAATGATTTCCCTCCTGAACAAACAAATGTTATGGGATATGGAGTGCAAAATCTTATTGTTATACTTACACAAGCTATGAATCATTCTGGACTTCCAAATGAGCAGAGAAGGGAACAATATTCTATTGAGTCCTTCATGAGGCAATGTCCACCTTCTTTCAGTGGGACTTCTGATCCACTTGTTGCTGAACAATGGATCAGTACCACTGAAAATATATTTTCAGTTCTTCAATGTGCTGAACATGATAAAGTCATCTTAGAAGTATATCGTTTGGAAGGTGAAGCTGATCAATGGTGGAATCTTATCAAGAATACGAGGCCAAGAGATGAAATTGAGTCCATGGAATGGGACGAGTTCAAAAACTTATTTTTCAATAAGTACTTCCCTCGTATTCTTTGAACAAATATGGAGAAGGAGTTTCTTGAACTAAAGCAAAAGGATGATGAATCTATTGGTATATACGAAGCGAATTTTACAAGGCTTGCAAGGTATGCATCTGTATTTATCATGCAACCTGAAAGTAAAGTTGATCGATTCTTCAGTGTCTTAAAACAAAATCTTCGAAGGGCATTAGATATAAGAGACTTCAGTAGCTATGAAGAAATTGTGTGTTGTTCTATCAAGGTAGAAATGGAATTTGGTGTTACATATCCATCTCATGGTTTTGACAAGAAACGAAAGATGGAGTTCAAGGAGAAATCTCAGAATAATGGTGAAAAGAATATGAATGTTTCCTTATGCTCAAAGTGTGGAAAGAAGCATGGTGAAGATTGTATTAAAGGGACTAGAAAATTTTTTAAGTGTGGAAAAGAAGGTCATCGAGCATTTGAGTGTCGAAGTAATGGAAAAGGGGTTTCTAATGATGTGAATAAAGCAAAGACTGCAGAGAACGCACCACAAACACTTCAATGCTTCAAGTGCAAGGAAATGGGGCATTATGCTAATAAATGCCCTAATCCAAGGGTTAGTGATGATCAACATGAGCAACCACTTATGGAAAAGGACAAAGGGAAGTCACATGCGATCACTATTGGCGATGTTGAATATGACAACGATGTGGTGGAATGATTAAGTTTTTATGTAATGGGATTCCAATATAGTGTTGTATATAGTATCGTGGAATATTGGAATATTTATGTATTGGACTATTGTGGTTTTCAACAATTTTATGGTACCAGTAACCATGGAAAGTGATTGAGATATTTTTGGAAAAAGAATGATATGCGCATAATGAAGGGAAAACAAGAAAATGAAATATTTGATAGTATTCATGACCTCATGATTGATATAAGGACTAAGTGATATCATGGTTTGAGTATATAGAATTTTTAGGATTTTGGTATGTGGAAAGTGTTAACTTTTAACTGCATTCATGTTTTCACTATGGTTCAATGGGTATTCATTTTTCAAGAGAATACATGATTAAGGTATTCACATGATTGGAATGTGACCAACAAGATATATGGGGGATAAATGATGGTATTCACATGCTTGGTTGACGACATTTCAAGTAATCGTTTTCTTTATACTATGAGTTTGGGCCGAAGTATTTTAAGCCTAATGATTGGAATGGATTATGTTAACCATAAGTTAGTATTATTTAAGGATAGAACTTTTTTTTATGTGATGTTATAGCAATGCAGTTTTAGAAAAAGGACAACCTATAGGACGGGCGACAGCCCATCGCGTCGGACAAGGATGTGGGAATCGAACCCACAACCGAAGTGCGATTGGCCTTTATCGCCTACCACTGGCCTACAAGAAGTCCCTGTTTAGTAGAAACTAGTTTTATTATATTAAGCAGTATGATATATGAAGTATAAGTCCATTTTAGGAACCATATATGATTAATCTCACTATAGAATGACTTATATTTAATAACTTTTTCTAACCTTTTGTTTGAGACAGATGGAATGACCCGTCATTCTATCACATGATCTGCTAACACTTCACGAATAACAAATTCAACTTCATTTATTTAAGAGATGAAGTGGAAATTGTTCAAGGCACGAACAACAGTGAGATTATACCAAAATAAAGTAAGTATTTATTCTAATTCAAATTCTTAAACTTTAGGGAAACGATCTTGAAAACCAAAAATGTTGTCCTAGTGATCTTATATCTGATTAATCAGATGGTACCTTAGATCGTCACAAATTTATGGATTTGTGATTGTTGGCTTTTCCATAGCCATGTTCTCTACCACTCTCCATCAGAACATGATGATTAGATTTCTCTTCCATATCCATATTTTCACCTATGTGGAAACCCAATGATTAGTTTATTTGGGTAACTGTTACGTTTCATACTTTTGTTTTTAAAGATTGGTTTTGTTATTCCTTTTTACGATATGGGTTTCTATTAAAGAAACTTTTTAATAGTAAACCATTTATAACCCCGATGAATTTCGAGGGAGAAATTCATTTTAAGGGGGGTAGAATGTAACACCCCGAGATTATATGTAAAATATTCTTTTAATTTCATTAATGTCTTGTGTTGTACGCTACACCAAAAGGAGCTTGCACAACACGCATCCTTGACTTGCCTTGTATTACACGAAATTGCGACCTTCCTCGATAGCGTGTGTAGTACGCAATAACGAGTTTCACTAAACAACAATATGCTATTAAAATATTATTAAAACTAGCCGTTATGAATATTAATAACCACTTTTTGAAATTTTTTAAATTTTATTTTTCAAAATGGACTTCATTTTTGGATTCGGAATATCGAAATTAACTTTAGGTGAAATTTTGGTAATTTTTGGATAACTTTCATATTTTGATGAACAATGAAAATTACTAAATTTTAATTAAAAACAAATTTTTCAATAAAAATAATTAATAGTGATAAATTATTAATTTGAGTGGTTTTAAATTATATTTAGAATATATTTTTACAATTTAATACAATGTTGGTCATTGGATATTATTTCACATTTAAACCAGACATAAACAAGTGTCAATCTTTTGATAGTTATTATCTCTTAAGAACACGCTATTTGTTTTGACGACGGGAATTAATTTTTAAATTAATTAATGCAACTGATATGTTTTGAATTTGGTAAAATAGAAATCATTTCTGAGTTCATAATATCAAATATAGCTTAGGCCTAATTTTTGGTATTTTTCTGAAAACATTCAATTTTTGGTGAATAGTGAAACCACTAAGTGGTAGTTAAAAAAAACTGAATTTTTCATAAAACATAATTTTACCGCTTCTGTGAGTGGAACTTCAAAAATACGAGAGACACGGTTGATGTCAGTAAGTAAAATCTGGTTCAATGAGATGAAAATAGTTTTTGGTGAATAGTAACTTTTTACTTTTATTTACCACGGTTAAAAGTAGATAGGGTAATTAAGGGTAGAAATGATATTATTATTACCCAAACACATGTCCTAATTATATTGGACAAGTGTAATTCGACCAAAACAATCTTAGGAATAAAATATGACCATTTAGGCCCAGTTGGATTAGATTAGGACATTTATTATTAATTTATTTAAAGAAGGGTTAAAAGAGTTAAAATCAAAGTTTATTTACTAAAACATTTTTAATATAGGCTTATACATAATATAAATTCTATTTTAAATATTCATTAGAAATCTAAAACGAGTTCCTACATAATGGTATTTTATTTGTAATTTTTAGACATCAAATAATTTAATTTATTTATCACACAAAGATGATGCAGTAATTATCTTATGAATAAAATATTGACATAATTGATGTTATAAATACACAAATAAATATAATTTGAGACTTTTTATGAATTACACTAATTTTCTAGGTTAATATGACATTTTATAATTGATTTAATTAACTTTTTTCGAACTTATCATTCTGTTATGATTTTTACAAAAATCAATTACTAAATTGTGTCAAAATTGACATAAAATAGTTTTTAAAACAAATATTATATTATTAATTGTTATTTTATTCATAAAAATCTAAGGTTCGGCCAAATGACTTATATAAGGTTATATATATTAATAATAAACAACTTGGGGTTCTTTTGGCTTCTTATAGTAAGTTTATTAACCTTATAGTGTAAGAACACAAGAAGACACGGTAAAAGTAAAATTATTTAACTTAATGTTAAATCTAAATGATAAGGTTAAAATAGGAACCTAAACTTGTCTAAATTCTATTGGATGAGATTATTTCGACCCATACCCACCTTATCCTAGAAATAAATCAATTTGGATCTATTTAAAACCGAACTTCACTTTATAATAAAATAATATTTTTAGTTATTCCAAAGGTGCCCCTCTCCTCCCTTATAAAAGGGCACCTCCTCCCTCTCTTCCTCACACAACTTTGAGCCTTCAAGCTCGACCAACCCCTGCCAAATTCTCTTCTCCACTTCCCTAAAAACATCCTAGAGGTTCTGGTCTTCCTCAAAGACCAATTTTAGTGCCCTAAAAGGAGATCTCAAAGAGGCGCTTCAAAGAAGAGGTAATTTCCGTTACCGATTCTTTCAACTTTATTTCTTCTTCCACTTCTTCTTCATAGTTTGTTTCATTATGAAGTAATAACATCAGTATCACTAATATACTGATATGTTATTATAAGTATGAACCAACTCTATTTCATCATCTATCCATCCTACGGAAAACGAAATCACCGCGCATGCGTACGTACGGAATACCGTCTCCACGCCGTGGTGTAATCTGTTTTTCCACCAACACCTTACATGGATGGGTATTATGGTGTAAAGAATAACTATACATAGTTATTATAACATCATAATGATTCTTATATATTGTATCATCCACTCCAATTCAATTCAATAGTTATGGAAATGATATCATCGCTCGTGCGTACGTACGGACTACCGTCTCCACGACGCGATGAGATTCATTCTCCATGTTAACCATTTAAGAATGATTATAAAGTATATATAAGCAATAATAATGAAATATAAGACATTATAAATCTACTTTATTTATGTGTGTATATATTTATGTCATCTACTTAATTCCATTCAACTCAATAAGGAAACGAAAACAGCGCTCATGTGTACGTACGGCCTACCGTCTCCATGAACAGTGTATTTATTTCCATTTACTAATTTATTATATATATGTATATTCTGAATATATATATATATATATAAATAATGTTTTATATTCTGTAATTATGTAATCATGATCTAATTAATCATATTAATAATTACAAGTCAAAACACGGACGACAAATGAAACAATTTTACCCAAAACGCTCTTTAACATGGAATTTACAAAAGAACGGGTAATATAAAGTCATAAGTGAACCATATATGATATCATAACAATGAATATGATTCTGTAATAAGTCAATGACATTATTTAAATCATTATACATGAGGTTCGGACACTTACGAAGCAAATCGGACCTAAGGTAATGGAAAATATCACAATCTCATTTTTATCCGAGATTGTTTATACTTTGGTATTTACTAGGGTGTATTTTATCATCCACATCCATGTTCCCTCAATATTTAATATTGTTTCCATCCACTTAAAATAGTTTAAATCCAATTTTACCCTTCGGTGAGTTTTTATTAAAAGATATGAAAGGAATCTTTTGTCGTTTTTCGTACGAGGTACTTTTTGACTTTTCCGACAAAAGTACGAAGAATTTTTTTTTTAACTTATACGGCATGAATGGATTTTTAAAACATTATTTCCAAGAATCTTCCTTTACATGTTTTCAAGTTTATTTTTAATCAACTTATTTTAGTTTAAAATTGTATGAAATTTTAATAAAGGAAAAATGTTTTTGAAGTAGAAAGGATATTTTCCTCAAGAATGGAGTTCAAGAGTTTTATCAAAATTATTTTCCATCTAAGATAATAAAGGGTTCTGTTTTTATCCCTATTATTACATTGATTTGATTATGTTGTGATGGAATTATTTTTACGAATTCCTTTATCTTATATGAATTGTTTTATGATGTCATGATGTTTAAGATTCCCATTTTTATTACATGGGTTATGTAATGATGTATGATTTATGATTTTGTGGCACACATAAGAATGGTATCATTATGAGATGGGTGGGACCTATATCTCCCTCCAATGTATTGGGTAAAGATTTTATATCTCATGAGATAGACATGGCTGGAATGGTAGGTTATACCGGTTCAGTGAAACAGGACTGGAACGAGGGTGACTCGGTTCAGAAAGGGACTTTGTCCACTAAGATAGTCTTGGAAATGAGTCTTGACTAATAAGAAATGATTCTCTATGATTATGTGTGTATGCCACAAAGTTCAATGTTTTAAGTTATGATTATTGTGATTACATTTCACTGCCATGAGTTATCCCAGGTTATGAAATTTTGATCTCTTTTACAGGTTAAGATTTCCAAAAGTTATGTGATTATGTATATGATGTGATTGATATTTCTTTTGTTTACCCTTACTATGTATTTGAGCTCACCCTTTTATGTTTTCTTTTCCCCAGGATATAAAGAAAGGTTTTAGGTATAATAAAAAGGAAGATCTTTATGGGAGATGTTGAAGATCTTTCACCAAGATTAGAGGATTATATTCCGAGTTTCCAAAGACACTAAACTATTACGGTCCTTGTGTGTGTGTTTTTGTTATGTACTAAGTATTCCGCAAATGTAATGTAATCTCAATGTACTTCAAGCTTCGGGTCTCTACAATAACCCTTAGTGATGAATTGAATGATGAATGTAGCATGGGATAGGGATTGATGATACAAATAACAATATGAGATACAAGTATCAGACATGGATTGAGGTTCTAAATACTCACAGGGTGTTAGACAATACATTATATACCAGTGAGTTGGTATTGTAATATGGTTCCAATCGGTGGTGAAATGATATGATATTAAATAATAAATGATAACTTTGGTTATATGATATAGTTCAAACACTGGAATGGGATGATGTAGGTATTGAGATTCAAGTTTCCTCAGGAACCCAGTGGTTTATGTGGTTATGTAAAGAATAATTGAGATTTGATAACTATTTACTTTTTCATTTTACTTTTTATTTATACAATTGCATACACAATTATTGACTAGATATTGTTTTAGACGCTATTAGTGGTAGCCTACTGAGTTGTACTCATGACCTACTCAGGCTACATGATTGGTACCTGAATAGACTAATTGTTTGAAGGATAGGATAAGGGAAAAGGCCATGTGTTAGATGGCTGAGTTGGGATGGAGCATGGATGAGGGAACCAGACAAGATTTGGGACCCTCTTGGGAGTTTTTAGTGTCTTGATTTATTTAGGGGTTTTTATATTGACACTAGACACATATTTGGCATAACATTTCTATATTTTTTTGGGGTATTGTATTTTTAGTTTCCTCATCATGTGATACTAGTTTGGTTTCATTATTGGTTATATCAATTTTTTATTATTTTTTATTTCCACTATTTTTTAAATTTTATAAAGAGGTTATAGTCTCCCAATTATTGATATTATACCCCCACTACTTATTATTAGCCTCTAGTGTATGAGGAGGCATTATTGAGTTCATTTCACTAATCTTATCGGGCATCAGTGTGTGGAACCTAGGTCAGGATGTTACAAAAAAGTATCAAAGGCCTTTATTTTATTTTATTTTTTCTTAATATTTTGGAAAGTTATACATGATAATGGTATGGTTTGTTCCTTGGTTAATAGCTCATTCATGGCAGTAGTTAACCTATGTATGGCGGTTAAGGTTATGTACCCATGGCTCGGGGAACCAGTGTGTGGCACCCAGGTCGGGACGTTATAAAGTGGTATTAAATCCAGGTTTCAATCATGGGACATATGAGATATGGTATGGTTAGTATCATGATGATACAACAAATATTTTTACCCCATCAGAGTGATTTTTAATTCTCATAAGGGTGGAAATTATATTCATCGTCGATAGTGGGATATCAAGGAAGGTCGTGAAGGTCAAGTTCATCAGCAACTAGGAGAGTTTACCACCCAGGTTGAAAGTCTTTTTTCTGGATGATGGAGGTGTCAAGAATTATTTCATTCCCCCTATAGTGGATAGGTTTCATGATGTGTTTCATGAAGACTTATATTATATTCCACATGAGATAGATGTGGAATTTAGGATTGAGATCATGCCTAGGGATGATCCAAAGTCTCTATTTGACCATACAGAATGTCACCGATAGAGCTTCAAGAGATCAAGATCAAACTAAGGGATTTGGATAATAAGGTATTTATGTGACAGAGTATGTTGTCTTAGGGTTATCTAGTTTTGATTGCAAAGAAGGCTGATGGGACTCTATACTTGTGTGTTGACTACTGGAAGTTGAACCGGATGACTATGACAAATCGGTAACCTCTTCCATGTATTGATGGTCTATTTGACCAATTGAGAGGAGATTGTGTTTTCTACATGATCAACTTGAGACTAGGGTATATTAATTATAGAGTTTATCATTTTGATATACCGATGACTACATTTAGAATCAGGTATGGCCAATATGAGTTCATCATAATGTTGTTTGGGTTGACGAACACATCAACCATGATTATGGACTTGAGGAATAGAATCATCCATTCGTACTTATATCAATTTATAGTAGTTTTGTGGATTAAATCTCAGTGTACTCAAAATCATATGATGATCATTCCCAACATCTTCACATCATCATAATTTTACTGAGAGTGCATTGACTATATGGAAAGATATATAAGTGTTAGTTTTGTATTTCTCTAGTACACTTCTTGGGTCACATCATATCATGATAAGGTGTTTTAGTATACCTAGAGAAGGTCCACATAGATTTTTCTTGGGATAATTTCAATAATGGTTTTCATATCTGTAGATTTTTGGGATGGAGTAGATATTATCATAGATTCATTTGACACTTTTCCTGATTGTAAGAACTAATTTCGGGCTTATCTCAGAAGGGTATGAAGTTTGAAAGGATAGAAGCATGTGATAATGACATTCATGAGCTAAAGAAGCACTTGAAACAGTCATTAATATTGATCCTACATAAGCTAGTTGAGGAGTATATAGTGTTTTGTAACTCTTCTAGGATTGGACATGGAGTCGGGTTAATGTTGGGAGATCAATTTGTTGAATATGGGTCTCAACAGTTGAGGACACATGAATGGAACTACCCTATTCATGAACTCAACATATAGTGATTTATTCCTTGATGTGTTGGTGACATTATCTTTTGGGAAAGAAGTTTACTGTGTATACTGGTCATAAGAGCTTGAAGTATATCTTTTCATAGTGATATTTGAATCTCCAACGAGGGAGATGGGTTGAGTATATGAAGTAATTTAACATTAATCTAGAATATAATATCTGGAAGGGAAATTGTTTTTCTGACTCTCTAATCATGAAAACTCATACGCAAGCAGTTCAGGATTCTATTGTAGATAAGAAGATGACGAATTTACTATATAAGATGCATGTTTTGGTTCAAGATATTCAGTAACACATGACTTTCATATCATTTTTAGTTGAGTCTACACTTTTGAGATAGATCAAAGAAATGTAGTATCAAGATTGAGAATTATTTTACTTTATAAAAATCCTCAAAGGTGGGTTTTCACCCTTATATTAGACCATAGATGAGGATGAGATCATTTATTTCAAGAGTCGGGTTGTTGTCTCGATGAGTATGTGGGGGAGATAATGTGATAATTTCATTCCTCGAAGTGGGAGGTGAACCCAAGTGTGACCAAAATGTACTGTGACCTATGAAGATATTTTTTCTATCCGAACATGAATAGATTGATATCAGGGTTCATGAAATGATGATACACTAATAAACATGTTATAAATGAGAATAAAAAACCTACTGGTTTACTACAGTTGTTCCCATTATAAAATGGAAGTGATATGATGTTAATATGGACTTTTTGGTGGGTCTCATGAGGATACCTTTAAAAAATGATGATTTATTAGTAATTTTGGATCGACTTATTAAAGTAGAACATTTTTTTACTATATGGTAGATATTCCCAATAGAATAGTTGAAAGAATTTTATTTTTGGGAAATATTATGTCTGCATACAGTTCCATGGGCTATAGTTTCATATTATGAATCGAGTTATTCTTCTCTATCCTAGTAGGTATTTCAGAAGTCACTTAGAACATAGGTTTTACTAATTATGTATTTCCTCCCACATATAGATGGGAATTCGAAGAATGAGATATAGTTTCTTGAAGATATGTTGAGGGTGTGTATCCTATATTACTTTGGGACTTGGGAGAAGCACCAAAATTTGGTAGGTTTTTCCTACAAATACAGTTATTAATAAACTATATAGGTACCACCATATGAGGCTCTTTATGGTAGGACATGCAGATAACCTCTATGATGGATGGTGGTGGGTTAGTTAGAGTTGTTGGGACTGAGTCTCATGAAGGAGACGTCAAAGTAGGTACAATTGATTCTAAAACATATGGCAATGACTCAGAGTAGATAGAAGTCATATGTTGATATAATTAGATGACCTAGAGAGTTTGTAGAGGGTGATCATGTGTTCCTTCAGGTTTTTCCTAGATTGGGTAACCATATGATACAAAGATAGGGAATGTTTGCACCCAGGTTCTTTGGACCATTTGAGGTTATTGAGAGAATTGGGTCGATGGAATATTGATTATCTCTTCCTTATAAGTACAGTATTATGCATGATGTTTTTATTATGTCATAACTTCAGCAATATCACCCTGAACCTTCTCATGTGATCGATGTGGATGGTGTTGAGATTGGGATAGATATTTATTTTTAGGAGCATCTGATACGTTTGTTGGATCAAAAAAAGAATGTGTTTCATGGAAAGACCATGCTGATAGTTCATGTATTATGGAAACATGGATGTGTTCTGAAGGACACCTGGGAGAGTGAAGTAGATTTTTGGGCTCAATTTCCCAATATTATTTACTTAGTATCTTAGAATTTCTTAGGAGTAAATCCCAAGTATGAATTGTTATAAGGTGGGAATATTTTAAGATCCTAACCTTTTTGTAGATGTCTTGGCCTTGTTTATAGGTACTCTTTTTCCTTGTTTTGAGTAATTTTTTATTGGGTTTAACCTTGGGTGTGTTTGGCTGAAAATTGGTGAAAATTGGAAAAAATTGGAAGGAATAGGGGTTGTGCATGGTTAATGCACAGTTATCCCAAATTGTGCACCACCCAAAACAAACCATGTGAACACATACTTAGGGAGTTGACATGGATGGAACATTGTTTTTTAAACTATTCTCCCTATTAGGAGTAACCATTCACCCCCTCTTCTAAAGAGGTTCATGGTTTGGAAAATCTTGTGCCCTTTCACATGAAACTGTGCATTTGGTTTTAATTAATATGAAAATTTGTTTTTAAAATTTTGAACCCCCCATACATCACCATATTTAGACCCGACTTGGCCCTAAAAAAATCTCTCATTTATTGAGGCACACAAATGGATTTTTATGGCTCCCAACCTCTGTTCTTGGAAAATCAAAGTTCATATGGTTAGATCTGCACATCTATGGGTATCTGTATTCCTCTTGATTAGGTTTGTCTTCCTCCCATATCTATTTCCAAACAACTGTGTTAGTTTTCTCTTATTTATGGTGTCTTTAGATCTAGGTTTTTTTAACCTTGTTTCATTTTATCTTTCATCTAGGATTCAGATATAGATCATGTTCTTCGATGAGTTCTTGCTTATTCCGATTAAATTTGAGGATTTCAGTAGAGCAACTGCTTCTCAATGATTTGAGGTAGGTGGTATAAATTCCAATCTCATAGTCTTTATTTAATCACATGTTTTTAATTGTGATAATTACAATTCCCATGATTAGGGAATTTCATTGATAATTTAATTGATTTCTTTTAATTTTCATGTATTAACATTTTAGGTTAATTAGGGAAATTGAATGGTGGAATTGAATTAAGTAATTGTTAAATTATTTAATGGGATATTAGAATTTTGAAATTGGATTGAATTGGGTTAATTAATTTATGAATTAGTTAATAGATTGCTGCGAATGTGGAATTGGATTCATTAATTGTTGAATTAATTAATAAACTGGTGTGAATGTGGGATTGAATTAAATAATTTTTGTATTAATTAATAGATTTTTGTGAATGAGGAATTAGATTAATTAATTTTTCAATTAATTAATTTATTATTTTAATTGTGAAATTTAATTAATTAATCATTGTATTATTTAATTTAGTTTGGTGATTGTGTAATTGATTGAATAAATTGGATAACTAATTAATGAATTGGTTAATTGGTCTATTAATGTGTTTAATAATTAATTAACAATTATAATTATGATATGGTTGCCCATGCCTTGATATTATGAAATTTTGATAAGAGGGTTAATGTTTATTAACCATGATTGGTGTCATATAGGTGATATTGGTATAAATGTGATATTGTGATATTTGTGATATACATGTGTGGGACATGGTTTGCTGCATCAAAATACTATAGTTATGAATTGATAGATAAATGATTGTGGGACATGGTTGGTTCCATCAGAATCCCATAGTGATGAATTGATTGATGAACGAGGTGTGGTATAGAGAATAATGATTCAAATACCCATATAAGATATGATTATGGGACCAAGAATGAGGCTCCAAATACCCATGTGACACTAAGGTGTGGGATGGGGACTGAGGATACAAATACCCACATTGTCTTATACATGACTTTTTACACCCATTATTTGGCATTTAACTATGGATTCAATAGTTGATATGAAAAGATAACTGATAACATTGGTTATCGGATATGGTTCAAACTCCAGTATGGGCAGAAGCAGATATTGTGATTCGAGTGTCCTTGGGAACCCGGTGGTTTATGTAGTTAATTAAATAATAATTGATATGTTATAACTATTTAGTTATCCATTGTACTTTATTATTTTCACAACTATATACACTGTTATTGACTGGATATTGTTTTATATGGTGGTGGTTTGTTGAGTTTCACTCAAACCCTACTTGGGGTATAACAACCCTTCTTTTTATTAAACACTTAAACATAATTTATTACATAAAATTTTCACTAGATACAACATATAAGATCGAGATATCTAGTGTCTTTAGGGATTAGGAACATTACATAATGACTTAAAACATGAAACACAACATCGTTATTGAAAACATCCCTTTCATGACCACTATATTCCCTCATACTTAGCATTGCATGGGATAACCCGAGGACATGCATAAGAAAAGGGTGATCTATAAATCCCAGTAAGAGAGTAAATAATTAATAACATGAGGAATATGATACATGTTAGGAAATATTAATATCAAAGGATCATAAGAGAAACATGAACATAAAGGCATGATATATCATGATTAATATAACAAGGAAATGTGGGAAACAACACTTAACATGGTATTATCATGAACCAAGTCTTATTTCACATGGAGCATGAGTAAAGCATCATTTAACATGAATTAGAATCAGTAAACCCTAATTTCACTTGACATATCATGATACTAATCTTTGCCCAATGCATTGGAGCGCTATCAGGGTGTACCCTTCTTAATCATTTCATTTCATGCATAAGTGTGCCACATGGATCATATAACATAAAATCATTCAACACCATAATTTATTCCATGATAAAGAATGTGGAATAAATACATGAAACTAAATAATAAATAATTAAATGTGCATAAAAATGAATACCCTTGTTAGAGAAATAGGCATGGTGTTCACTACAGAATGACTTTGGCTTGGAAAGTCGCGGTGCAATTTCGACAGCATAACGGTGTGACATAAGAATTCATAAAAATGGTTGATGAGAGAGAAAGAGATATCTCGTAATATTTACATGAAATGGAAATTAATGGGGTCATATAGATACATGTCTCAACAAATGTAATGGAATTAAGATTCATAATACAATAGAATTTCTTGAATGTAAATGAGAAGAGAGAAATTTCTTACGGAATTTCGGCATGGAAACGGGTGTACATTGGAAACATTAATGAGATAAAAAGAGGTATATCATCATTCAAAAATAAATTAGGCAGTATGGGGGAGGTTCAAAACCATACCACAACATTTAAAATTGAAAATAAAAGGGCATAACAATATTAAGAAACTTGGATAAAATGAGAAAGGAAGGAATCCCTTACTTGGAAGTGTTCTCCCAAAGGATTGGGAGGGGATTGAGGGAGGCTTCATGAGATCTTGGGGCACCTTGGGAGGATTCTAGAGATAATAGGGTAGGGGTTTGTTGAGCTCCAAAAGATTTTAGGGAAGAGGAAGTGGGAGCTTGGGTGGGTTTATATAGGAAAGGATATGGAATTCTTTATTATTTAGGTTTTGGACACCACAAATTAAACTAATAAAAACCACAAACCAGCCCATGGTTTTTTCAAAAGGGGAGTGTAAAAAAATATTTTATAATCCCAATGTCCAAAATTCTTAAAATATTAATCTTTTTTATGTGGAGGTGAGTCATACTCTTAAGGAAACCAATTAAAAGAGATAAAATGTTTTATAAGTCTTAGAGGGTCTACTAAAGCTTTCTAAAATAAATAAAACATATCTAAAATATCATTATTTTAATGGTAAAACATATATTGGCCGAACATAATATTTATAGTATTTTATTACAACACTATTGGGTCATTATGATGTCATAAAACACATTATATATTTAAACGGTGTTTAATTTTTACTCAAAAATTCAACTATCTCAGAAAATTATGAAAAATTCATTTTTGGATAATTTTAAAGTCCTGATTCCAAAAATAATATTCATTTTATCCAATTAATTTCCTAAATATGTGAGTTTTTACTTTTAAAACAAAAACTGACATTTATCGAAAATTCATGGTTTTTGATAAAAACGACTTTCAGAACTTAATAAAAATCACTATTGTATTCATAAAAATTATACCATAATTTATATTTAATAAAAAATAATTTAGTAATAATATTTTATTAAAATATTATTTAATTCAAAAAATCCATTAATTCATCAAAATAGATTTCTTAATTGAATATTAACTAAAAATGCTATTTTTTCTTTAAAAACTATTTACAAAGTAACAATAATGAAATGAATTTATATTCTATATAAAAATAATGTAAATAATCATAGTGATAGAGTCTTGTTACACAACCCATTATAACAACCACATAAGACTGAAGGGTATGGTGTGTGATAATGATAGACTCTTGGGGTAGCTCAGATAACATTACTCGGGTGGTAATCTCTATCAACTTCCACTTCTCTCATAGGCAGTTCTGCTTGAGCTTAAAATCTTGAAGCTTAGATTGGGCTTGGTCAAGAGCGAATCCCAATGACACCACCTCCTTTCCAATCTTATACAAATGGGCTTCGTACAGGGAAATTATACTAGATGAGGTCATCACTTCCTTTGTTTGAGTAAATTAGATTTGTTGAAGCCCAATATTTATACTAATCATGTGATCTTTAATTAATGACTATATTATAAAAGGTCATATTTATTAATAGTATTTTGAAATCGAAAAACATAAAACTAAGGAAGTGCATAAGTTTTATATATCCGTAATAAGACTTTTAATTAGATCAGGAGGAATTTTCATTAATGAAAGTTTGGTTCATTACAATCTTCCCCCCTTAAGATTTCCTTTTCCAACCCTAAAACAGATGTGGATAACTTTGCTTCAGCACTTCCTCAAATTCCCATGTTTCTTCTTCAGACTTCTGGTTTTTTCACAACACCTTGACAAAGGGAATTGTCTTATTTTGTAGAATTTTTTCCCTATGATCTAAGATCTTCACCGGCTTCTCTTCATAGGATGGATCATTCTCCAATGGTACCACCTCTGGATTGAGTACATGTGATGGTTTGGGTATGTACTTTCTTAAGAGTGATACAAGGAATACATCATGTACTTGAGATAGGTTTGGTGGGAGTGTTAGTCAATAGGTCACTGCTCCAATGTGATCAAGGATCTCAAAAGGGCTGATGTACCTTGGACTAAGCTTTCCCTTCTTACCAAATCTCATAACTCTCTTCCATGGTGATATGTAGAGGAATACCATGTCTCCGACATCAAAATCTAGGTCTCATCGACAATTATCATCATAGCTCTTTTGTCGACTCTAAACAGCTTTAATGTGTTGCTGTATGGTCTTAAACTTCTCCACAATTTCTTCAACCATTTCCAAACCTAGGAGTTTTCTCTCCCTAACTTCATCCCAACATGCCGGTGTCATGTACCTCTTCCCATAAAGGGCTTCATAAGGATCCATTTGGATGATTAAGTGGAAACTATTTTTGTAAGAGAACTCAACTAAAGGAAGATGTTGATCCCACCCTCCTTTAAAGTCCATTGAGAATTCTCTCCACATTTCCTCAAGTGTTTGGATAGTCTGCTCCGATTGGCCATCAGTTTGAGGATGATAGGCCATACTGAAGTTCAGCTTAGTATTCAGAGCATGTTAAATATTCTTCCAAAAGTTAGAGGTGAATCTTGGATCTTGATCAGATACAATAGATAGTGGCACTCTATGCATCCTTACCATGTCTCTAATGTATATATATTCCAGTTTATCAAGTGAGAAATCCTCCTTAAGTTCAATGAAGTGTACATTCTTTATATGATGATCCACAACAACCCAGATAGCATTGTTTCCTTTGGATGTATTTGGAAGTATGGTGATAAATTACACAGTGTTGTTCTCCCATTTCCATGATGGTATGGATAATGGTTTCACCATACCCTAAGACCTCTGCCTCTCAACCTTCACTTTCTGACATACCAGGCACTTTGATGTATACTCATCGATCTCCTTCTTCATGTTATCCCACCAATAATTCCCTTGGATATCTCAATACATCTTTGTGTTTCATGGGTGAATAGAGAAATTTGAACTGTGTGCATCATCTAAAAGTTTTTTATTTAACTCTAGATTCGATGGAACACATAGTCTTGACCCAAATCTCACAATTCCTTATTCATGGACATTGAACTCTGAGGATTTCCCTTTTCTAATAGTTTCCACCTTCTTCTGAATTCACACATCATCCTTTTGATCATCCTTTAACCTTTCCAAAAGAGATGATTGTGAAATCATTTGTGAAAGGATTGATGATGTTCCCTTATTTATGATTCCCATGTCTATCTTTATCAAATCTAAGAATATTGGATCCTTTTCAATTCTCATCGATGATAGAATCATTGGGTCCTTTCTAATTAGAGAATCTTCCACCTTGTTCTCTTTCCCGAGGTCGTAATGGATTGAGCAGTCATAGTCTTTGATCAGATCTAACCATCTTCCTTGGTGCATGTTCAAATATTTATATGTGAATATATACATGAGGCTTTTATGGTCCGTGTATATTTCACACTTCTCCCCAAAGAGGTAAGGCCACCAAATTTTCAAATAGAATATCCCTACAGCAAACTCCAGGTCATGTGTTGTATATTTTTTCTCAGGAACTTTCAATTGCCTTGAATCATATGCAATGACTTTGTCATTTTTCATCAACACACCACCCATGACCTTCTTCTAAGAATCACTGAATACCACAAAAAGTTCTCCACTTATGGGTAGTGTGAGAACATGCGTAGTGATAAGCCTCCTTTTCATCTCCTTGAATCTTTCTTCGCATTCATCACTCCAAGAAAACTTTACTCCCTTTAGAGATAGCTTGGTAAGAGGGTTGGAAAATCCTAAGAAATTTCTCACAAGTCGGCGATAATATCCAGCTAGCCCAAGGAAGCTACAGATATCCATTACCGATGTTGGTCTCGAAAATCCCTCAATTGCAGCTGTCTTGGAGGGATCCATAGATATTCTATTGCTTGTGATGATATGACCTAATAATGAGAACTCCTTCAACCAAAACTCACACTTTTTGTACTTTGAATAAATATTCTCCTTTCACAAGGTCTCTAGTACAGTGCTTAGATGCTTCTCATGATCCTCCTTGGTTTTGGATTATATTAGAATATCGTCCATAAATACTACCAAAAAATTTTCAATGTATTCTCTAAAGACTCTATTGATCAAGTACATAAAGATTTTTGGATCATTAGTGAGTATGAAAGGCATTACTGTGAATTCATAGTGCTCGTTCCTTGTACAAAAAGCAGTCTTGGGGATATCCTCCTTATTCACCCTTAATTGGTAATATCCCAACTGCAAATTCACCTTGGAGAAGTATTTTTCTCCACATAACTGATCGAACAAGTCCTAAATTCAGGGAAGAGGATACTTGTTCTTTATCATGATTTTTTTGACCTCACGATAATAAATGCAAAGGCGCATTGACCCATCCTTCTTTATGACGAAGATGACTAGGTCATCCCTGGTAAAGCACTTGGGTGTATAAACCCTTTATCCAGATTCTCCATTAGTTGTTTCTTAAGCTCCTTATGTTCCAAAAAAACCATTCTATATGGAGTATTGGATATTGTAAATTCCCCAGGTATAAGATCAATTGAGAATTCAACATCTCTTCTAGGAGGAAGACCAGGAAATTCCTCAGAAAACACTTTAGTTATTTCCCTCACAATAGGCATGTCTTTAAAGATGGTTGATTCCTTAGACTCAGTCATCTGATCTAGATATGCGTGATCATATGGCAGTAATATCCACACTTGAGATGATGATTCTAAATAATATTCATCTTCCTCCTTGCACTTTTATAGAACCGTGGGTCGATTCTCAATATGGAGAGTGATTTCCCTATCACAGAAATTTATGTTGGCTCTATATAAGGAAAGACAACTCATGCCGACAATTGCATCAAATTACACCAAAGGGAGTATTGAGAGTTTCTCCGAGAAGTTAAATGCACAAATTATGACAGGGGAGGAGTTATATTCATGGGATGAAATGATTTACTCATTTTTCGTACTCACCGACATCTTTAATTCCATGATTTGTGGTGGTTTTGGGATTGTTCTTCTAAAATTTTGGGATATAAAAGAATGCATAGAACAAGAATCAAAAAGTATGTTTTCTATTATAGAATGAATAACTAGTGTACCTGTCACCACTTCATTGTCGGGGTTCACTTCAGTGGTAGTGATGTAAAAAGCTCACCCTTACTTCCTTGGAGGTTGCTGGTTGCCTCTGAAAACTCTTAGCTTAGGGAACTAATTTGTAAGGTGCTCTGGTTTATTGTGGTTGAAGAAATTAATAATGCGTTGAGATTATAATAGAGTTTTCCTCTCCTCTGTCATAGCCGCGGGTTTTTCTTTTCAGTAGTTAATGGCTAGGTTCCCTTCTCTTCCACACCTAAAGCATTTCCTCTTCCCCTTCAGGCAATTTCTGGGGTGCTTCTTTCCACACATTTGGCAAGTGGGGTGCTGGATTTTCTTAGCACCATTGGATTTATCCATTGGACCACCATAATTGAATTCCACCTTACACTTATTATCCCCATGATACCCCTGATATTTTCTAATCTCCATTTCAACCTTGAGGGAACATCAGACAATTTCCTCATAGCTATCGAAGTCATGGATCTCCAGGGATTTCCATAGGCTAGGTTTCAGCCCACAAAAGAATTGGTCAACCTTGCATTTAGGGGTAATGAAAAAGCCAGAGGCATACCATGCAAGCCTTGTTATGTCTTCCTCATACGCTAAGATGGATTTTTCATCTTTTTTCTTGATGGAAAGAAAGTACCTTTCTATATTAAGTTAGAGTGTGCGAGGAAAATATTTATCGAATAACAATTTATAGAAATCATTCCATTCCAATGCCTTAATATCCTCCTCGGGCTTCTCATTTTTTATCAATGCCTACCACTGATCGGCTTCACATTCCATACGATAAGAAACTAGGATAACCTTATCTTGTTAGGAAAATTGAAGGATGGAGAAGATCTTTTCAAGGGATTTGATCCATTTTTTGGAAATTAAGGGATCATATGATCCATTAAAATTAGGAGTCCTTTGTCCCATGAAGCTCTCGATTGTGACTTGTTCTTTCTTAGGGGGGTTGAACGTTCCTCTTGACCCATGTTTCTATTCAAATCTTGAGTTAACTAAGAGATTATCATGAAAAAGTTTGTGATTCTGAATCCTATTGGATTGGGAATCTCATTAGAACAGTCATTGCATTGATCTTTGCATCGGTTGTTAGCTTGAGTCTTCATATTACCGGCCATTATCTAGAATAAAAGGAAAGTTAGGGGTAACACATAAAGGGTAATCCAAGGAAAAAATGGATGACTTATAAATAACTTTTTTCCTTAACTTATGAATCTATATGCTTTAATCTATGATATCCATGATCTACTTCCCAACATTTACTCTTATGGTCATTTTTTTATTCCCTTAAGAATGGTTCATACAAAACTTATGTATTAATCAAAGCATATCCCTCGGGAGTGTCATAACCAAGAGTTCATCAAGGCTCATTGTCGTGTACTAGGATACCCTGAGTCAAGCCCGAAAATCCTTAACGGAGTTTTCACTCCTAGGTACATCTGTTCCAAAGCTGCCTCTACCTACTCATATCCATACAGGGATGTATTTTCTTGATAAACCACTTACTCAATACTCACCAAAACATAGGGATGTTTTTATTATACTTAGTCTTATCCCTAAGGCTTTCACTAGGGTTTTCTAATACTAATCCCAAAAATAACTAAACCTATCCTCTAAAACCCACTATAAAAATCCTAATTTTTATTACACACCTAAACATATTTTATTACATAAAATATTCACCTGATACAACATAGAATATTGAGAGGTCTAGTGTCTTTGGGGCTTAGGAATATTACATAACTACTTAAAACATGAAACAAAACATCTTTATTGAAAACTTCCTTTACATTACCACTACATTCCCTCGTACTTAGCATTTCATGGGATAACCTGAGGACATGTATAAGAAAATGGTGAGCTATAAAGACCAGTAAGGTAGTAAAAAAGGCATAACATGAAGAATACAATACATGTTAGGAAATAGGTATATCAAATGAACATAAGAGAAACATGAACTTAAAGGCATGATATAGCATGATTAACATAACATGAAAATGTGGCAACAACACTTAACATGGTATTAGCATGAGTCATGGCTTGTTTCACATGTAGCATGAGTAAACCCTCGTTGCACTTGAATTAGCTTGAGTAAGCCCTCATTTCACTTGACTTATCATGATACTAATCTTTACCCAATGCATTAGAGCGCTATTAATGTGTGGTGTCTAAAACCTAAATAATAAATAATTCCCTATCCTTTCCTATATAAACCCACCCAAGAGTAATTTAGTAATAATATTTTGTAAAAATATTATTTAATTCAAAAAAATCCATTAATTCATCAAAACATATTTCTTAATTGAATATTAACTAAAAATGATATTTTTTCTTTAAAAACTATTTAAAAACTAACAATAATAAAATGAATTTATATTATATATAAAAATAATGTACATAATCATAGTTCTAGGGTATTGTTACATAACCCTTTATAACACCTGCATAAGACCGAAGGGTAAGGTGTGTGATGGTAACAAACTCTTGGGGTGGCTCAGATAACATTGCTCAGGTGGTAATCTCTATCAACTTCCACTTCTCCTATGGGAGGTTCCTCTTGAGCTTAACATCTTTAATCTCAGTTTGGGCTTGGTCAAGAGCGAAGCCCAATGATGCCACCTCTTTTCCAAGCTCTGAAAAATGGGCTTCGTACGGGGAAAGTCTAATGGATGAGGCCATCACTTCCTTTGTTTGAGTAAATAGGATTTTTTAAAGCCCTATATTTATACTAATAATTTTATCATTGTTGAATATCTATATTATAAAAGGTCACAATTATTAATGGTATTTTGAAATCCAAAAACATAAAACCAAGGAAGTGCATAAGTTTTATATATCCGCTATAAGACATATAATAATATCGAGAGAAATTTTCATTAATGAAATTTTGGGTCGTTACATAGTGTGCCTGATCGATACCCGAATAAACATCATGTTTTTAGGATAGGATGATGAAAAGGGTCTTTTTTAGATGCATGATTTGGGATAGTGCATGGATGAGGCAACCATATGTGATTTGGGACCCACTCTAGAGTTGTTAGTGTCTTTACTTATTTTGGGTTTTTTATATTGACACTGGATACTTATTTGACATGACATATCGATAGTTTTGTTATGGGTACTCTATATCTAGTTTGTTCATCATGTGATACTAGTTTGGTTTGGTTATTGGTTATATCATTTGGTTGTTCTTATTTATTTTCATTATTGTGCTACTTTTATAAAGATGGTATAGTCTCCCCGTGATCAATATTAGACCCTCGCTACTAGTCAAAAGCCTCTGACATATAGGGATGTTCACTTGAGGTCATGTGACCAACTAGCTCCAGGAATCAATATGTGTCACCCAGTTCAGGATGTTACAATATGTTTTTAAAGCATTTAAATGTTATTTTTTCACCATAATTATATTATTTACCCTTACTGGGGTAACAAATATTTATCCTGGATACTATTCATAATGATTGAAAATAAATAGAAAATATATAATAATTTTGGAAATTATAATCCCAAATATGAAATCCATTTTATCAAAATAATTCCCTATAAGTTAGAGAAGTTATTTATAAAATAAAAAAAATGTGACCAAAAATAAATTTCTATAAATTGCATTTTTATGTATAAAAATGTTTTTGTACCGAAATTAAGAACAATTTAAATTACAATAAATGTAATTAGAATATTTTTAATAAAAAAATAATTAATTGAATTTCAAAATAATTTTATATCCAAATAGGACTTTGTCAATACATGAATGGAAAATATAGTTTGATATAAAATAGGAATTTTATTCACTATTCACAAAAAAAATTACTATTTTTAGAAAATTATCAAAATATCAAACTTAGAAAATTTTGATATGATGATTCCCAAAATTATATCATTTTTATCAAATAAATTTTTAAAAGTAGAATAAATTAGTTATAATATTCGCTCAAAAAAAGGTATAAACACAATTTTTGAAGGAAACATAATTTTGAAGAATAACGTGACTTTACTAACAATTATGTGATTATTTCCAAAGAATAAATCATGAAATTTTTATTTAGTTTGAAAATTTTATTTATATTTCATAATTCGGTTACACCTACTTATATCCAACAATTCAATGGATATTATAGAATAGTTATATTTAAATAATAATTTTTCTATTTTATATAACAGTTCACATAATAATTGGTCTTATGTGTTAATCAAGTTATCGAGTATAATATTATTTGAAAATAAATTCTTTAGGTTAGACACAATAACCCAAAAAGATATTATAAAAATAATTTAAACCTTGTAATCTTACATATGTGTAATAATGATCATTGATTGATACCCTTAGAAGACTTTTTGGTAGTTCAAATTCGTCATTACATCCTCTAACTTCATTTCAATATTGTACAAAGCTATGAGATTAAAATAATTTTGGGAAAATCATTGATATTTTTTTAAGTTCAATGTCATTAATATATTTACTATTCTATATACTATACTTATGGATAATTCAAATAATGTTTATGTGTATGAGTTGATGAGGTTGTATTAAAAATAATATATTAAATAGAACCACTCATTTCGTTATCACATGGATTCTAATGGAAAATTAAAGGCTTGTACCATTTCATTGTAAAGTATCCCATATAAGATGGTGTATAAGGTAATGTATAATTGAACTAACAAGATTCTTTATATAATATGGATCTATTTCAAAACCATACACGCCCCATCCTAGAACTCAATATATTCCTTAGTCACAGGTTTTTAGAGTAAAATCTAGAACATCATGTACTAGAAGTTATATCACCAGAACTAAAAAGGTTGAAATAGGTTTCGATAAAACCTCTATATACATTAGTATAACGAAACTGGGAAGGAATGACTCATCGAAATTTACTCATTAAGAACATCATACACTAACCTGATCACTCATAACTTATACAAAAATTTAAAGAAAACATGAAATAAAATGAAATAAGTATTGGCATAAATCTTTTTCATGGTTCTGAATTTCATTCATTATTCATGGGAAAATCATTATAATCATTTATTTCATTATATTTATTAGGGTTTAGAATTACTATATAATTTCATCCATTTATATCATTAAACTCAATGATCAAATGAAACCGCAACATATGGTCCCACCCATCATTATAAAGTTGGTACCAGGAAGTCAACTCATTACACAAACAACCAAATTATATGGGGATTCATCCATTACACTGGAAAAGTTTCAATTAACTATAGTATTCCTTGGTCTTACCACCAAACACCAATTAATTATTAGCTCTCCAACACCTCAATACTTATTTATAAAACCTTTATTTTTCAAGACACTTATTTATAAAACCTAATAGTGGTGATTCAAACATATTAGTATATGTCTTCTATGGAATAGACTAAACCATGGATTAACATCTAGTTAATAGAACACCATGAAAAAACATCCTTTATAAATTTTCATTTACTAAAAACATCACGGCCAACCACTGAAGACTGATTTTAATGTCCTTCATAAGACCAATGAATATACTAGATAATTTCCTTTAAGTAAACTGAAACCATCACTTGAATAGGATTCAAATATCTTAAGAATATCTCACTTGATTAATAGTTTAAGGACATTAATTAAATCCCCCAATAATTTGGAAAAACCTAACATTCTACTTCTACAACATGCAATGATTCACTATTTCTTCTATTGACGAAATTCAAAAAAAAACAGCATGGTGTTTCTATATACTCTTCCAGACTAAACTATTGGTGAACATATTTGTTGGATTTTTTCCTTCTATAAATACTTCACAACCCTAGTTCTCTATTTTACAATATCTCCCAAATAAATTATAAATTTATGTAAAAAAACAATTTACTCATATAGAATATTGATCTTTTATCCAACTGGATTGTACATTAATTGTTGCAGAAGTGAAGTCCACATTTATGGTTATATCTAAGCTATTGGATCAGATACATCAATTATATCATATCCTTTCATTGTTTTATTTATTTTATATAGTCTACTTTAATTTTGTAGAGTGAAATCCTTTGTATCAACATTGAAATTCAACTAGTTTTTCTTCCATAATATGTGAAAACATATATAGTATTTCTCTTCTATGATTATAAGTCACCCACAAAGTAAGCATCAATAAAAACCTACAATGGATCATCTTCTATAAATTAATGATGCATATTTTCCATTAAATTTAGGTTTAATATAGTATAGTTCATATAATTCTGATGATATTTCATTAAATTAACCATAAATCATCTAAACACACCCACTATGTGAGTTATGTCTAGACAAGTACACACCTTGTAATACATGAGAATTTTTACCATTAACTCATATGGTACTCATACTATTTTCTTCAAATATTTCTCAAAAAGTTGATCATTTATATTTTTAATGTTTATAGTGATTGTCAATAGGAGTTAAAAATGAAATACATCTACTCATACCATACCTTTCAAAAATCATCCTTATGTAGTCATTCTATGATAGATACAAACTTTTAGCCTATCTATAATGTTCAATACTTATTCTTAAGATCTTCTTAGTTTCACCATGATAATTAAATTCAATACTTTTATAAATGACCTTCTATAGCTTGTAAATTCTATGAATTATTGGAACCACTTGTAATATTTCATCAGTTTATAGTAAGAGCTTGATAATTTCCCCAATACTATAGTCCTAATAATAACAATGGTATGAGTTTATCCTCATGAATGCATCATCGTTAATGGATGAGTCTAACTTATAGTTAAAATTATTTGGTGTATTCTTCAAAACATATATAATCTTTTTATGTTTTCACATTAATCCATAATTCCACTAATCCATGAAACCAATAAGTTTTGTCATATATATTTCATTCTCCAGATACTTATAAAGAAAAGGCATCTTCACCTCCATTTTTTATATACGTATATTAAAAAAAGTAATCAAATGTGGAATATTTCTATAAATAATATGTTATAATACCAAATATAATATATCAGAGTAGTTTATTCCAAGATTCTATTGAAACTCATTAACTACCAACCTATGGTTATACTTCTCAATCAATCAACTTCTTATTCTAACTAAAAAACACACTTTTTTCATAATCTGTCTTTTTGTGTAGTAGTTATACCTTCTACCATGTGTTTTTCACATGAAGTAAATATAAATAATTATTTATATCCAACTACCACATGTTGGAATCACTAAGTTTATTTAATTATTCTAAGATTCTCAATTATCTTATATCCATTAAATGTAATCTAGGTCCCTAACTATGTATTTCCAATCTGAATTTGGTTGACCTCCAAAACATTAATCATGACTCAACTCTCTATAGAAATAAAACATCAAAAACTCAATAGAAATCCTCAATATCTCATGATAATTCAGGTATATCTTCCATTGGTTGGATATTTAAACTCTTTTTTCTTCCCTTTAAACATTTTTTCATAATGTTCAAACTTCATGACGAATTTGATCCATATAAATTTTCTGAAACATATACTCCTCCAGAACCTCTTCCTGAATTAACATTGATTGATGTTGATTATCTGTTTACAACTACCATTGATTCTACTTTTTGGTCTTTCTATAGGAGCTTCTCATTAAATATAACATTTTTACATCTGATGACTTGTATCTAATACTATCCAAAATATGAATAATTGTATTCTCATCTCCATAAAACACTAATAAACATATATGAGACTAGATATAAGATTATCACTCTCTTTTTCATCCACATCTGTGTTGGAAAAACTTCTAAAGTCAATAACCTCAGCTAAATTTTTTGTTTTACATGTCCATAGAGCTTCAGCTATCTCCTACCCCATTTTTTAAGAGATCTTATTGAGTAGATAAAATTATGTGTTTACCACTTCTACTCAAAATTACTTTTTCATTTTAAAATGAAGTAACATGATCCATTGATTTTACATAATTGTTTGATTTATCCTTTCAGCTATTAAATTTAATTTAGTAAACCCAAAGTTAGTCTTTTCAAACATGATACCCTAGTACATAAAGATATTTTTGAAACTTCATCTCTTAAAGTCACCACTATTTTTTTACCTCAAGATCATCAATTTACATATTTTTTCCATTTAAATCATTACTTTCTAGTAAATATACACACTAAACACTTATGATATATTTTCATGAATTTTACCAATAAATAACTTAGGTATTCCTAATGAATGACAAAAAATATTGAGTTCCTATACGAGAGTTGATAGGGGACGTTTTGAAGACATTTATTTGTACATGATCTAGATTCTGACTTTTTATTGTATTCTTCTCAAATTGAAAGAGACCTTAAATTTATTACTTTGTATGAAACTATGATCACTTCTGAATTGTAAATATTACATTATCAATATTCCTTTCTCCAATGACTCCTTCATAATATTCCCACCAAGGCGCCTAAGGTAGAAATTCTACAATTGTAAAATTAATGGAAGTAGCACCCCCTTTGTTAATTTAGTCAGAAAAATTTTATCATCCATTAAACCTAGAGATAATTAAAATGAACCCAAGGTGATTTTATATACTATAATTTAAAATATAGTTTTGTAGTATGTTTCATCCAACTATCTACATAATATCTAATTCTTTTGATGACCTGGAATATATCTTGTAGGCTTCTTCTTAGGGAAACATCCATTAATCATTCATGCTTTTGTATCCCCATTTTAGAAAATTTTAAGAGCTTTGATAGGGTCATAGGTCACCAAGACCTTAAAAATATCATATATAAGACAACACTAGTATACCAGTGAAGGGTTGAACCCAAGGGAAGGATGGTGAATGTTCTAGGGCTTTATCTTACCTCTAAACTATTGAAAACAACACTAAATCGGTTAATGTTTGAAAGTGATAGGTACTAATTTTATGGATGAGAGTAATGTGTTAATGGTGTCATACAATGGTGTTAATTTGTTGGAAAAATAGATAACATTTTTGACTAGGGGAAATTATACATACTAGTTTAAATGGGTTCCTCTATCATAGTAATGAAATTGAAATTACACTCTCAAAGAAGGGATTGATTAATCTCCCTCACTGATAGATTGAACATGAATAAATATGGTTCTTAAATCTTGGTACTTATTATAATCATCTGATAGTGAAGTACATTGAATGAAAAAATCAACAGAAACAATTTCTCTAATTAAAGCTTAAGTTTTTGAAATAAAAGTGTCAAGGGAAAAAACTAATGAAATTAGAATTGATATCACCAATTGATTTTGATTTCTTAGAAAGATAATGCAAAGAAGATGAAATAATAAACCATAATAATATAAATAACCCAAGTGAATATTACTAAAACTTCATGTTCAAGAAAAAAATACAAAACAAAACCACACAAAACATCTTCAAAGAACAAAATCATAGGAAGTAATAAGAAGAAGATGAGGAAAAGAACTCCCCTTTGAAGAGTATCTCAAACCCCTATGGTCTTCCTCGCACTCCCAATCGAGGTTTGGAGCTCCTAGGTTAGTAATTGTGTGTTGAAAAAGTTAGGTATTTCTTTCTCTCTCCCCATCCAAGAATTGTGAATGTTGGAATGTCCCAGTTTCCTATGTTTCAATTTTTTAAATCCTCCTTCGTACTCTGTTTATCACCCACAGCGTGCACCGACTCAGGTTGGTCTTTACTTATTCACGCTACATGTGTCATTGGCCTGAAATTAACATCACATACAAGTCTTCCTTGCATATACCTCCTAACTGCCTTGATGAGCAAGTAGTTGAGAATGAATAAGGTTGGATATAAAGCTCAGTTCTACATAATGAAAATAATGAAAAGATAATTAATAATTATAATTTATCTTAATGAAATTATAAGGTTAATAAGAAAAATAATACTATAATTATTTTAAATATTAATAAATATAATTATAAATAAACTTATTATTATGATTATAAATATGAAAAGAATTATAATTTTATAAACAAAAATATTTTATTATTAATATTATTATATTTATATTCATATATGTATATAATATTATTAAGTTTAAATTATAATTCTTATTTAATCGATTTTATTATTAAAAATATTATTTTTAGTTATAACTTTTATTTGTTATTATTATGAATTAAATTATTTATTTTACATTATTAATATTTATATTTATATCTTTATAAATAGATAATCATTATTATTATTATTACTTTTATATTATTAAACATTATTTTTTAAAATTAATTAATTTATATTTAATTATTTATTACATTTTATTATTATTATTTTAGTTTTAATTATTTGTTTTTTATTAATTCTTTTTTTATTCTTTACTCTCTGTTTATCCACAGATGTGTAGGGGGGTTGCCTTCATCCCCAGATCCCAGTAGCTTCTCCCTATGGATAAGGGTGTAAATTTGGCCCAACTTTGTGCGAACCAGGTCTGGTCGGG
The DNA here is from genome assembly GCA_963277665.1 of Viscum album. Taxonomy (NCBI): domain Eukaryota; kingdom Viridiplantae; phylum Streptophyta; class Magnoliopsida; order Santalales; family Viscaceae; genus Viscum; species Viscum album. Next base: position 1,482,777,163 of record OY728164.1, on the reverse strand, counting down.
TCGGGGAAACCCTCCAAAAAACCGTTTGCCAACCACTATTGAAGTCGGGCCAGGCCAGCCCGAACAACTCCCTAAGGCGGCCCGATATTTTCAAGTCAGGCAACAGGCCGGCCTTTGTGGGCATTTTTCTTTTCAAAATAAACTATATAATGAATTTAAAACTTTTCTATGATTTTTTTTCTAAATGTTAATTTTTAAAATTTTATTTTAAAATGTATTTTATTGATTTTTTAAAACTCTTTTTTAAAAGAATTTTATTTAAAATGTTTTTTAAGATATTTTTTAACAACTTTTTTTTAAAACTTATTTTTAACATATTTTTTTAAAAATAGTATTTTTTAATTTCATTTAAAAGATTTTTTAAAATGTTTTTTAGCATTTTTTAGTTTTTTTAAATGTTTAACATTTTTTTCAATTATTTATTTTCTTCTTTATCAACAGTTACATTTTACAACTGAAATGTTGTTAAATAGATTTAGCAAGGGGTTGGGGGTGCACAACATTGGGTGTGTGTGTTTTTTTTTCTAAATAGATTTATGTTTTTGTAAATGTTTTTTTAAATCATTTTTTTTCTAAACATTAATTTTCAAAATTTTATATAAAAAGTTTATTTCAAATTATTTTAAATTTTTTTTAATGTTTTAATTTTTTAAAATAGATTTATATATGTTAATATACATATATATATATAATATGTTCAAGTTATAAAAAAATTAATGAAGGGTTGAGGGTGCGCAAAAGTGAGTGGGTGTGTTAATTTTTTTTCTAAATAGATTGATGTTTTTGTAAAAAAAATTAAAGCATTTTTTTAACATTTATTTTTTAAAAGTTTATATGAAATGTTTATTTTAAAATGATTTTTTAACTTTTTGAAAACTTTTTTTTATGTTTTAATTTTGTAAAATAGATTTATATATGATAATATATATATATATGTGCAAGTTATAAAAAAATTAATGAGGGGTTGGGGGTGTGCAATAGTGGGTGGATGTATTAATTTTTTTCTAAATAGATTTATACATGTGAATATATATATAATATTTGAAAGTTGTGAAAAAAAATTAATGTTGGGTGTGCAGGAGTGGGTGAGTTAATTTTTTTCTAAATTTATTTATATATTTATATATAATATATATAAATTATATGCAAGTTGTAACATATATAAAAAATAATAATGTAGTAGGGGAATGTGCAACCATTAGTAGGTGAGTTTTTTAATATATAATGAGTTATTTTGTATATATATATATATTATGTTATATTGTTTATTTTAACACATTTTTTAAATGTTTTAATTTTTTTAAAAGATTTATATATATAATATGTGCAAGTTGTAAAAATATGAATGAGGGTTGCGCAATAGTGATTGAGTGTGTTAATTTTTTGTTCTAAATAGCTTTATACATGTGAATATATATATATAACAAGTGCAAGTTGTAAAATAAAATTTTTGAGGGGTGCGTAGAAGTGGTCAAGTTAATTTTTTTATAAATAGATATATATATATATATATATATATATGTATATAGATATATATGTATATATATATGTATATATATATGTATATATATATATATATGTGTATATATATATATATATGTATATATATATATATATGTATATATATATGTATATATATATAATATGAAAGTTGCAATATAATTAAGAAAATAAGGTGGGAGAGGGGCATGCATGAACATTAGTGGGTGAGTGTTTTTTGTTAATATATATATATATATAATGTTAAATAATTGTTATATAGTTATATGTAAATATATATATTATTAATATATATATATATATATATTCTTGTAATTTTAAAACAGTAGTGGGTGGATGTGTTAAAAAAATTCCAAATTGATTGATGTTTTTGTAAATGTTTTTTTAAATCATTTTTTTATAAACATTAATTTTTAAAAGTTTATATTAAAAGTTTATTTTAAAATGTTTTTTAACTTTTTTTAAAACATTTGTTTAGTATTTTAATTTTTCTAAATAGATTTATATATGTTAATATAAATATATATATATATATAAGATGTTCAAGTTATAAAATAATTTATGAGGGATTGGGGGTGCGTAGCAGTGGGTGGGTGTGTTAATTGTTTTTTTCTAAATAGATTTATACACATGAATATATATATATATATAATATGTTCAAGTTGTAAAAAATTTAATGAGGGGTATAGAGGAGTGAGTGAGTTATTTTTTTCTAAATTGACTAATATATGTATATATAATATATGAAAGTTGCAACATACATAAAAAAATAATGCCAGGGGGTGTGAAAACATCAGTGGGTAAGAGTGTTTTTTATTAACATATAATGAGTTATTATATATATATATATATCATGTTACAATGTTTATTTTAAATGTTTTAAATTTTCAAAAAAAATATTTATATATATAATATGTGCAAGTTGTAAAAAATATGAATGGGGGTGTGTGTGCAGCAATGAGTGAGTATATTAATTTTTTTTATAAATAGATTTATATATGTATATATAATATATATAATATATGCAAGTTGCAACGTAATTAAAAAAGGTGTGAGGGGCGTGCGCGAACATTAGTGGGTGAGTGTTTTTTTGTTAATATATTATGATTTTATATATATAATGTTAAATAATTGATATATAATTATATATATAGTCTGGTAAATTTAAACCAATCATAGCCTTGGAAAATTGTGGTAGGGGGTTTGTGTCTCTCTATCGATAGTTTCCCTTTATTTTATTAAAGCGGGTGGGCTTGTATGAGAAGATCTTCATACGAGTCTGTGGGCTGAGCTTTTTCATATTGGCCCAGCCCGACCCGTGGTCCTACTTGAAAAAGCACAGGCCCATCCTAACGAAACATTGGCCCAAGCCCATCCCGACTCAGGCTTTTCCGAGACAAGCCGCTCGGGATTTCAGGTTAGGCCAGTTGGGATTTTGGGCCGTCGTGTTATAATTACACCCTTACCTATGGATCCTAGCTCCCAATGGAAGTAGTGTTCATTAGGATACGTCGAATCCTCGGATGGAACACCCTTCGGGTAGCGGAGACCAGTGTCAGCTCGATATTCATCAGTAAGTAGATGGCGTTGTAGATTTTTTCAGCTAGTCCTAGATCTGATGGGGTTGCTTTGATTCTATAGTAAATGTTCATTTATACAGGCTAGAAGAGTGTCATCTTCGACATGGCGGTGTGCGGCATGCTATTCTTCGAGTATCCAGTATCCATGGTGAGGTAGGAGGCTTGTTTGGTACCGATGAAGGATTTAAACAGAAGGAATTGGCGAACACGGATCTCCCTCGGCGGCATCATCCCAGATTTGGTGTTGGTGTTTCTATTTTGATTGATTTTGGAAGTAGATTAGTTTTGTAGCGGTGTGTTATCAATTGTAGAAATTGTGTGGTGGTACCTTTAGTTGATTGTGGTGTTGATGGTGACTTATTAACTTACCATTGGGGATAAAAAGCAATGGTAGGGGCGGATTCTCTATTGCGGCAAGTCAATTCCGACGAAAGGTCGATAATGGTGGAAGCAGGGGACCTTCCCAGTAGAAGGTTGATATTATTTTCCAAAGGGAATAAATAGGCGGTGGGTAATGGGAAATTGAAAAAGAGATGGAGTGACCAACCTTTGAAAACATGCCAATGGTGGGTGATTTTAGGATTTTTCCATTTTGAATGCTAATTATGGGCTGTGATGGTTTGGTAAATGGAGAAAGGAAGGTGATCGGTGGAATTTTCCATTGGAGTGACTTAGCTCGCACCTATGCTAATATAAAATAAAAATAAAAAATTAATAAATATAAATAAAATTAAAACTATTAAAAAAATATAAAATATAATTCATTTAATTAATTAAATGAAATTCAAATGAAAGTTTGAATTAATAAATGTTTAAAACAATTGAACAATTAATGAATTCATAAAAATAATACAAAAAATAAAAAATCAAACATAAATTAAAATAAAAAAAATAAAAAGAATAAAAATTAAATATTTCAACACTCAAATATTAATTTAAAAAAAATTAAATTTAAAATATTTAAATTAATTGTTGAAATAAAATTAAATAATTTAACTGTAAATTAATGTTAAATTATATTAATTATAGAAAAACAAAATATTAAAAAACCTAAATATTAAGTTAAAATAATAAATACAAATAATAACTACTTAATTAATAAACAAAATAAAATTAATATTTCAAGCATAAATAAAACATAAAAATAAAATAGAAAAATAAAATATAAATAAACAACTATAGAGAAAAAATAATAATTTTAAAATATAAAAATAAAAAATTATATATAAAAATAATTAATTAATGTGTTAAACTATGAAATCATTAATTATAAATTAATTAACAAGAAAAGAAAAATTAATAAATTAAATGCTTAAATTTAATAAAAAGATATGGAAGACATGTCACTTAATGGCCACATCAAGCTTCGTCATCTTCTAGTTGCACTCTTCTAATGATTCCAAATAGCTAATTTTTCATGCATACCTTTTCAATAGTGTAATGAAAATATTCTTTAGAATCTATAATCTTGAATTCTATCAGAATAGTAAAACTAAAGTTTATATTAGAAATACTCTCAAAATTTTAGTTCATGGAAATAAATATATTGAATGTTGTTCATTTAAGATTATCATTGTGTTCATGGAAATCATTCATGAGATAACATATTTTACCACAATACCAACAATTTTTCCTAGGTTTGTAGATTTACATATACTCCATTGTTTTAACATAATCTTATGATCAACCTCAACATCGTTGTTGAGGTGAACTCATTCTTCCCACTACATTCAATTCATTTCAATAGGGTTCTTGAATATCACTCCTCTTGAGCTCTTCATAAATAATAAAGTTTCATACTTTCTCGAATATCAAGACATTTTTTATAGGGGTTTCTCACTATTTTCACCATCTCATCCAAATATTTTTTTAAATATGATTACAAATTAATGTCTCAAATATCATCAATTAATTCAAATTTATAAACTCAAGATGAATGATGATAAATTTTACTTCATTCACATGATAAACTATAGATATTTTTTATGATAGCCTCTTATTAAATAATCATCATATTAAAAAAAAATTATTAGGTGTAGTAGGTTTCCTGCATAAATATGATATTGCTTCCATAATATCTATTGTAGTCTTCTTCTCCCATATTTTTTTAGCCACATAAAGGCCTAATGATGTCCTCTACAAACCCAATACTTTCTTTTATAGTGTTTCCCATTCTCATTTCAATATTACCTCTAATTTAACTCAATTGAATAGTCCTTCCAAGTCCATCTTGATGAGATAATCCTCTTACCACATCTTCTATAAGACAAAATATATTCCATCAAATTTTTTTATCAGGACCATGTTATCTTCCAATTTAACCAATCTAATTATATTAAATCCCATAAAAATTGTAAAATATATTAGTAAAAGAGAATGTTACATGAGTTGATGTTGAGTGAACTATTGATCCTCTAATGAAATAAACATTTCTCTAATAGAAAATTTTGTAAATACAATTCTGAACATCAAACATTGGATGTTCAGTCACCAAAACTACAGCTGAAGATACATGTACCTACGTGAACACTCCAAATATATTATAATGAATCATGGAATAAACAACTCATTGAAATCATCAAAATCTACTAAACATACTTGAGTATATTCACTCATAACTCAAAAAATAATTAAATAAAAAACATAAAAGAAAATGAAACAATGATAGACAGAAAGTTTTTACATTTTTTATACTTTTATACAACATCCATAGGGGATTAACTGAAATATTTCATTTAATAGGATATATAAATCTATATAATCACAGTGACTTGGAAAAAATATTGATCAATAAAATAAAATCATGCCTCAACATGTGCTCCCTACCACCTTTATATTTGGGATACCAGCTAGTAAACTAGTTTAATTGACCACTAACATGAATGGGTATACATTTATTACATTGGAACACTTTAAATTCCATATTGTATTCATTATTCTGTCTGATAAACACTTATAGTAGAAAATTACTCCAATGAAATATAACTTTAATGCACTATATACATGATGTGATTAAAATGTACATAATGAATTAGTTACACTAATACAATGCATCTAGTGAACTGACCATTATACACTTGCACCCAGTGGAAATTCATAACATCTCACCATATCACTTCCAATCATTGAAGACCTTCTGCTGCTTCCTTCAAAATTAATAGCAGTCTATTAGTGTTTCTTCTTCTAGTAATATAAATATAGAACATGAAATGTCTTAAAAATCCTTGAAATATGATAAAATTAGTGTTAAAAAGTTTAGTTTTTTACCCTTTATATTAATTTTTTTCTATAACCAGCTGGATATAGAAGAATAGTGACATATTGTGCTCAACGATTTAAAAAAACCTCATGATAAAATGTTTCATGAATTTAATAGCATCTAGAGTAATCAAAACATGGTGACTTAATCATTTAATAGAAATTTTAGCCTTAGATTATTTTTTCAAAGTGATGTAGTGTTAGTCGTGAAAATATAGGTGACCTCAGGAAAGAAACCTCTAGAATTAGATCCCAAATTCAGGGACCTCACATTATACATATGTCTTACACTGTTAAATCATACCCATTGGAAAACTAGTATGTAAAGCACATTTTGTCCTATTAATTAGAGTGTTTTATGAAATATTATGAATTTTGAATCATGTTGACACCAATTCTGTGTTATATTTCCTTACACTATATAAAATTTATTCCTACTATGCAATGAGAAATAGTATAGAGTGGTCTTTATGAAATAAACATAAAATTTGACACATGAAATCTCTCATAAATTAAGTTAAACATTATAAATAGTTCTCCATAAAATAACAATAAGCTATGTGGTTCATTTGTCTTTTCATATGCATCTACATGATCCATGTTGATACCTTTTCAAAAAAAATAGGCTCCTCCATGTGGTACATACCATCTATTCACTTCTAGACATGAATTTCATTATTCAAGGAAAAAACTATATGAAAATTCATCAATATTCACATTATCCTATTCTATGAAAAGATAAAAGTTTTCTTAGGTTCACGTAGTGATTACCTCATTCATTATTCATCTAATGGTTTATATAACCTATGAAAAAATATCAATTTCAAATATATGTGCGGTTTAATTATTATCCAAACAAGATAATTAGTAATTACTAATATTATCACTTTTGGTTAAAACACATATCCAATCTCATTACACTCTTCATTATATTCTAGTATTAAACCCTTGATTATTCATGTTGGGTTTACCTAATTTGTTACATGATACATTATCTTTCCACCTCTAACATTACATGATGACTCACCTATCATGACAATGATCCACCTTCTAAAATTATGTCTGGTGTGATTATTATTATTTTGAATGATACATAGTGACACACAAACTATAGATTATGGGATAAACCAGGTCCTTTCATTACATCCCATCCCCCATTACATTCTAATATTTAAATAGTCATTTATATCTAGTTGGGTTTAATAAAATATATTTTTCATCTTATGTAATTCATTCTCCTTCTCTATCTTCATTCTAATCCACCATGGTAATTGATTACCATTAAATTCTTGTTGAGTTCAAATCATTACTTATTTTCAAATGTAATCATTGTATAGAACTATATTACACATGGTTTCTATTTCAAAAACATGATATCTATTGATGTGTAATTCTTTAATGTAGTGTCTCTCTATACCCACTTTTCAAAAAAAATTACCAATTTTATCTTTATGTCTAATTTTTCATCAATTCATGTCAGTCTACTTCATCCCTTCCACACTAGGGTTTCCATTATTCCATTTCATATCTATATTATCTATAGAACTATTTGTATCTTGATTATTTTTTATTTTATAGGATATATAGTGATTCCTAATCATTTAATTTAAAATATATACATACAATTTATTTCATCCAATTTTGTTAATTTATTTAGTTTATTTTTTGTTTCCACCCATGCACATGTTTTTTTAAATTTTCATATAAGAATACATTTTTTATTTAAACATGTTCTCTTTTATATATAAAAAATATATGGTTTAGTATTATGAGTTCACATGATACATAGTGGACCCCAAATTTTGTCCCATGAATATAATTCTATTTACTTATTAGAGTTGAGATAAGCTGGAGGATATTGTTGAAACCAACATGTTTGTGTAATTTTTTAGATCTGTGATAGATGAATCCATAATCATTAATGATTTTCATAATATGGGGAGGTTGATATAGTGACGGTGAAGTGAATAGTTTTCATGAATAATGATACAGAATTTTTTTAAATGAATTCATAATTATATTAATTATATTAAATCCCAATTGATTAATTAAGTTTTAGTTGAGTGTAATGTGTTTTGGAAGCTTGTAAGTGAATGAAGTTGTTTGGATTTTGAATTATGGGGTTTCAGAGAAGTCTTAGTGTCACAATTTTAATAACCCCACAATATACATGGTCACTCTATAATACAATTTTCATAATATTATAATTTTATGGAGTAATATTAAATAACTCTTTAACCAAATGGTTGAAATTGTTATTTGGTAATAAATGTGATGATGTTTTCTAAATTATATCTTCATCATGGAAATTATATCACAATGAGGATACCATGAGAAATTAGTGGTCCTCTATATGGAAGGTTTCTGGTAGTCACACCACATATGTATAGCTCACCCTATGATATAGATGTAATAGGAGTTAGAGTAGAATATATTGAATAATTATTCATTATAAATAATTTTATTACATTATAACTAGTAATATGTAAGATTATATTTTGAGTACATTAAAATATTATAAATTTTTAGATATATATTTCATTATGATTGAAGATATCACATCATGGGTGGTCTTGTATAGGAGTAAAATTGAATCTATATAAGAGTAACCACTTAATAATCACATTATAGTGATTAACCAATGATAATTAGGTAGATAACTATAATTTAAGGATTAATTTATAACACTATATTTTATATTTTCACACAATAATGGAAGAGGTGGTTTTGGAGTGGTTAGAGAAAAATTGGATTGTCATGCTATAGTGGCATGTGTCATGATAAAAAACAAAAAGTATAATATATGACCTATATATATGTCCCACTTAGGTCTTCAAGGAATAATTTAACTCATATAATTATGGACCTCAATCATATATAATATTTAACAAAAAAACATGTATATATCCAATGGTTGCAAAAGATGTGGGAATGGTTGAAGTGTAAGTTTTCACTTAAAATTATTGTAGTAATTCCATTTAGAATATTTGAGAGATGAATATTATAGTTTTATTCATGAAATGGGAGAATTTGAAGAAGAAAAATTAGTTATCCATTAGATTTCATAGAAAATAGATTGCAATAATATGAATAGAATGAAGATGAGGGGATAGGAAAAATGATAACTAAATAGAGTTCTAAATTTTTTGAATTCTCTATTATTATTATAATTTTAGATTATAAAACATTTTATATATCGTATAAAATTACAAATGTTATAACACACATCAGGTATCAAGAGTTCTAGGACAATCCCTATTAATTTGTATTCTATATGGTAATTTTAGTGGAATTTGTTAAAATGGGTTTAACTAGATCTAACTAGGATGTAGCTATCCATTTTGAGTGGAGAATCATGTAAAAATATAATGTGTCTATTGTGTGTGTTCCCTAGAGTATGTGAAATATCATAGATAAAGTAATATTTAATTTAATTTTTAGGAGGCTTTTTTCGATTTTTTAGGACATCAAAGTGTTCTAGGAGTTCTCTACAGAACCTGGACTAGTAACTGCATACATCCCACATTCATGCAATAAAAGTTAATCAAGATGTTAATTTTTGATAGATAGATGACATGAAATCCATTTAGAGAATGAAAATTGATTAGGTAGAGAAACATTTTCACATTATTAAATGGTCGATCGGGTTTTTTCAGTTGAGGAAATTCCAATTATGATGTACATAAAACTCTAAGGATTCATGTAATGAGTCTTGAATTCATGATGTGAAAATTTCATGACCTACAGGTTTTTTCATGATTAAATCATGAATATAATTCAATCTATCTTGATCTTCACTACATCGAACCCAAGGAACATTTAAATAATTTTTGGTATCACTTATCCTTCTAAAATGCTTTGTTATGTGCTTGATCTCTATGGTGGTTGCGTTGCAAATCTTTCAGTAATATACATTTCTACTTCCTCATTTACATTGGTAATGGAAATATCCTTGCAATGATTTTTTTAATTCATCATCCATGTGGTGTCATATGATTAATACATTCAAGATCCTTCATGAAATATTTTTACATAGGATAACTCTAATGTTTTCTGTGGTACAGAGGGTGTATTACTTAAGATATGCATTGATCTAACAACTCCACTGACCATTTCATTTATGTAATTTGATTCTATGTTGTGGTAATAAATTTAAGGACCTATGTTGTAGTATTTTTATTCCTTCCATTATAGTTGTATTCCATTATAGTTAGTTTTCAACACAAGGTAATATGGGTGATACAATCTTTAGACATTGTTGATTAAACTATGATTGCACCTATTTTATAATTTTATTTATACATAAATTGGCATGATTGATTTATGCGCGCAATTGGTTTTATTATAAAATATAGTTTTTACCTTGATTTTTTAATGTAAAATTTTTATTTCAAATAATTGATTAATTTGTTGAGAAGTTGATATTCAATACATGGATGATAGAAGAAAATGATTGTTTAAAATTGATTATAAAAATCCATTTTGAAATGACTTGGGAAATACAGCACATGAGACCCTTATGTACTTTGGTGGGTGATGTATCTTAGGAAAATCATCCATTTTTCTATCACATGGTTAACTAATGAGGTGTTACTCTACTCCATAGTTATATTATTCAAGTTAATTGATATTGGCATCGTTGTGGGGGGGGTTCAATCATGGGGTGTCCTTATTCTCCCTAGGACAGTTATTCTAGGGGATTGATTGCATGATATTCATTGATTATTGTATAATTAGTATTCTAGATTGACCTATTGTGATCTATTCATTGATTACCATTATGTTTTGGATTTTTATCACTGTATAATTTATATTCATTATTTTACATTGATAAATGTTTATGGAAATTATTCTTTGAAAATGTTTTGTCTGGATTGTTTTGAACTGTGGAAAAAATGAAATATTTACCATGCTTCTGATATTAACTACTTATTCATTAATCATGACATGATTTCTTTTAAAATGATCACATTGATAATATTTATATATATAATATATATATATAACACTAAGGTTAGATCCTACTAGTACTATTTAGATCACACTATGCACACCCAACCACTGGTATGTTGACCATGTTATGTCTTTCGATATAAGTATAGGAAAGGTATTATAGTGAGATAGTGAGGTTCAAATTTTCTGGGTATGCATGCCTAGTGGTGATATGGTGGGATGTTTCATACATTATTATATGGAAGAGCCTTCTTTATTTTAGTTTCTATTTGTTTTTGGACTTGTACTTGGGAGGTTTTATTCTCACTTCTTAGAGTTGTATCACTTCTGATGTCTTATTTCACAAACAAAAAAACTTTTCATTAGAAAAGTAAGAAGAGGGAGAATTTCCTACAAAACAACTTATGAAGGCCTGAAGAAATGGAGGCCTAGAGAATATGATTTAACAAAAATAGACCCCTCTGGGGGAAATATCCAAGGCTAGAAAATAAACAAAAGCGACCAATGTGAGTAGATTTGGAGGCTTAGAAGTTCGTAACCGCATTTCCTTCGCACCATGTATGGAGAATAAAAGACTAGTAATTCAACATCTCCTTACATCTTCTGATGGTGTACTCAATAAACCAAGGGGTTATCACTCTTCTAGGGACCAAATCAATAATTTATGTATATATATTTCATTTCTCCTGCTTTAGGTTTGAGTAATTAATTCCCTATGGATTTTTTTAATGCCAATGTGTTAATTTCTAGCCCCTGGGGATTGAGTAATCCCTTGGGTATATGTAATATTTAATTAGGTACCATTATTTTAGGGTATTCTTAACTGGTTCATGAAAAAATGGAATAAAATTTTAGTTAGTCCTCATGATTCCACATCTTGGGATGTCTAGTATACAAGATATAGGATAGTTGGGACATGGGAGGTAGGTTTCAGTGAGTGATAGGCTAGATATTTCAATAAATAAAATCAAGTTTTCATCAAGTGTTTTGATTTGTTAATATTGTGTTGAGATCTTGATCATAATACCATCATTTTTTATGGATTTATAGTTTCTATTGAGATTATCTTTCTTTTGTTTTCAGTGTGTAGTGATATTCCTCATATACATCTCCCATAAGATCAACATGAGGGTATATCATATTCTCAAAAAATTAATCCTACTCTAGTTAAAAATCTTATTGAGGCTATTATGTAGGTGGTTCATGCCATATATTAAAGTATACTGAAATTTTAGAACTCGAATATTGAGGAATAACTAAGAGTTGGAGGAGATAGGGATCGACCTAGAGAGTTCTTATGTGAAAACCCCCAAATTTTAATGGCATGGACAAGTGTCAAGAGGTAGAGGACTGACTATAAAATATCAATCAAATATTATAATTCCTATATACACCTTTTACCATTGATCTGAAGTGAAATGTGTTTAGGCTCCAGAGTCCTAGCAAGGGATAGTGGGTTTCCATGATACAGGAGGATTAGAGTGTGGGATTAGATAGGAAGGGTTTTAAGACCCTCATCATACAATAGTTCTATGAAGAGTCTCTACTAATGGACAAGCCTCCATTGTTCCTCTCTTTATAGTAGGAAGAGTGTATGATATCAGATTATAGATTTTGGTTCATGAATCTAGATTTTTGTTCTCCATTGGTAGTGAAGAATGGTTAGATAAAAGCTCATAATTATATACAAGGTTTGTGATTAGATATTATATTGTACATATTTATGTTGAGGCTTTCCCCCTATTCAGAGATGGTAGATATGAATATGATGGAATATATATATATATATAAGGTAAGGAATATGGGCCATACTAACCCTTCTCTTCCACCCAGTTAGAACATAAGTCACACATAGGAAAAGAAGAGGTAGTAGAATGAGAATCAAAGTAGTAGTGGATATTGTTAAAAAAATTCAACTACTAAACTATTAGTTATATCTAGTTGTGTTCCTATGACATGATATCAGTGTGGATAGGTTTGGGACATCTGAAATTATTGTTCTGCTCCAGCGAAAATGTTCAATGGTTTTGGCCACTATGCCAATTTACATGGATTCTATCAGGATATGTTTATGCCTCATTATGGTCATGTATAATTATTTCCAAAGGCCACTATGGAATAACTATATGTTATAATGTCTAAACGGATATATCCATATCCCTCACTTTCCAATGGATGTTCATGTGGGTCTAATGAAAGTTAGAGGTACAATTTTTTCCCATCATTTATAGTGAATGATCTATTTGATATAGGTTCCTCCCACACATTTATATCTACCCATAATTTTGATATGTTGATAGGTAAAAATAGATAATTTAATTTTTCATGGATTTAGATACAACTTCTGGAAGGATGAAAGATCAATGTTTTTTATGTATCTTGTGTTCTTTATCAATAGTAGATGTAGAGTGAGTATGGGATTTCATAATTATTGTTCTAGATTTAGTTGATGTAATTATTAGAATGGATTGAATTTTCTATCATCATGATTATAATTATTTATACAATTAATATTTCCCATTATCTACTATATATGGTAGATCTAGGCAATTTCAAGGATAGTGGGATATGAGGTCTAGTTCTGTAGGACCTTTCCTCCTAGATCCCAATATTTTTTTAAATGTTATAGATGAGGATGATGATGTTTATCTAATTGGTGATCTTCCTTTATTTGTTATAGAACTCCTTTATGTTTTCCTAGTTGACTTATTTCATCTTCCTTTAAGAGAGTGGTAGAGATATCGATAAATCTAGTGCCAGGTATGCATCAGACCCTGATGTCATCTTACCACATTGAACTAGAAAAGAATAAAGAGATAAAGATATAGTTATACGAAAGGTTGGAAAAGGTTTTTATTCTCCCTATTTTTTTACCATATTACACCTTCAGGTGACTTTCCAAGAAAGATAATGTTTCCCATTGATTGTGCATGGAAATTAGAAGTTGAATCGGGTAAAAATTAAGAATAGGTATCCTTTAACTCATGTAGATGATTTTTTTTACTAGTTAAAGGGAAAAAATTGGTTTTAAAAGATTGATATTTTCTCATGTTATCAACTTATCTGGGTTTCAAAATATAATATTCGGAGGATTTTATTCCAAGGATGGTATAAAAATTATAAAAATCTTGTGAGGAAATTTGGTTTTACTAACAATCCTGCATTTTTTATGGCTCAAATGAACCAAATATTACATCTATATATCTAAACCATGGTTTTACTATTAATGGATGATATTTTAATTTATTTGAGGTATATGAATGAGAAGGAGTTACATATATGTTCTATTCTATAAATCTTGAAGATTGAACATTCATGTGGAAATATTTTCAATTTCAATATCTAGATCCAAGAAGTAATGTTAATAGGATATGTGATTTCTAATATTGGATTATCTATTGATCCTGAGAATCTAAAGTCTGTCATAACATGATAGAATTCTTAAAATTCCTTTTAGATGCATATAATCCATGGAATTTTGGATACTATTGGTGGTTCATCATGGATTTTAAGAAGTTGTCATCACCTTTAATTTTAGTCATTAGGGAATTTTTGAAATTCATATGGGATGAAAAGTTACAGAATTCATTGGATGATTTGAAATGGATTCTAACATTAGTGTTAATTATGATGTTATCTGATCCTGGTTAGGGGTATATGGTGCACTATGATTCTCCTGGTGATGGTTTGAGTTTCATGATTATATAGAAGTATTAAGTTATGTTCTAGTTTCTCATTATCTTCAACAGTATGGGAAAATTTACTCCTCTCATGATTTGGATATTTTCATGATTATTAATGTTCTTAAGTGTTGGAGACAATGTTTTTTTTGCTGATAGTTTCATAGTATTTTAATACTAATAAGAGTTTGATTTATATCTTTTATAAAAATCATTAATCTTATACAAAGTAGGTTTGAGGAATACCATCATATGTTTGACTTTGATATCACCTACACCCATGAGAAGGGTAATTTCATTACAAATTCTATTAGAATAAATGATTCCTCATATGCTATCTTGTAATCAAATAAAGTGTAAAACCTGATGTGAATATTTGTTGAGATGCATCTAGATGCTCAATATGATGTTTCATGTATGGTTATGACAGTTGTTATGTTATCATCATCTCCCCTTGAGTTTATTCTATAGAGTCAGGTGAAAGATTATGAGTTCAGAGAAATCAAAGAACCCCATTATTTTGGGGAGATCATTTCTAGTTATTCTCTCCCTTATGATAGTTTTCTCCACTTCAAAAATTGTTTTCTCATCCAAAAATTTTTGAGGAGTTATTTTTTGTATAACTATCACAGTTACTCATGGGTAAATCAATTTAGATCTTTGAATATGTATTACAAAATCAGAAAGTGATTTTGGTGGCTGGGTATGAAGCATGAAATTGAATATTATATGTACTCCTCTAAAACCTACCACCAGTTGAAGGTAAAGTATCTGAAAACTTTTGGTTTTAAGTATCCTCATTTGATGCCAGATCCTAAATAGGATGATATTTACATGGAATTTTTTGTTGGATTACCCTGGACTCCCTGAGGGAAGAACAATATATAGTTATTGGTTGATCATTTAATGAAATAAGAACATTTTATTTCAATTTAAGACACTATAAATGTTAAAGATCATGTAAAGATGTATGTGTTAGGTGTTTTGAGGTTATAAGGGGTTACCTATAATATTTATTCAAACATGGATCCTATGATTACATATATATTATAGAAGATTCACTAAGGGGTGATTGGGAATTAGGTCGGGTTGAGTACACCATATCATCCACAGACGGATGGTCAAGTAATATATGATACTCAAATCCTAGAGATTATGCTTCATGCTTACATGTTAAATTTTGGAAGATCATGGGATAAACATATAGGATTGTTTGAGTCTTCTTATAATAATAGATATTAGTCTTCAGTTATGGTGGCTCATGTTATCCCAACTAGGTTAATTACCCTAATAGGGGGGTTAATCAGGTTATGAAATATTAAAACAACTGTCCCTATGCATCTTATTTTAGTGTTAAAAAACACATTTTCATCCTTCTATCATAGAAATGTATGAACAGAAATGAAATCATGCATGAGACAAAATGATTTTACTTGGTTAACCCTCACTGGGCTATGTTCACTGAGCATACAATGACGATGTGCTGATGTACCAAATCCACTAAGGTTCACTTCCAAAATACATGGTTTAGTCTAGATCACTTCTATGCTCAGGATAACTACCTATACAAGGTTTAGGGTCAAATCATGGCTTTCCCTTGGGTCACTCCTTGAGTCTATTTCTCTGGATCACTGCTTGTGGAAAGGATCACCTTCTTCCTCTTCTATTTCTTACTTATCTAGAGAGGTTTCACCTATAGTTTATGTACTTGTAGGTCCCTTAATTATCATTAATGATTACATATTCAGTTATAGATATATGATTTGTTTAAGTTCCACTTTCATCCAATTGATGAATACCACATTACCATAGATTTATCAGGAAATCATTTTTTGAATACTTTCACGATGCTCACTGCCTTAATGAAACACACCTCTTACACAAAGCTCAAATAGCCTTTGTGAAGTAACCTCCTTTCATGAATCTCACTTAGCCTTTGTGAATCTCCACAATTTTGGTCATCTTTTTATAGCATTCGTGAACTCCCTTACCTTCACAATGCTCATAATTTTCTACTGGAATTTATACCCACTTTATCAACAATCACAATCAACCCAAAAACACTACAATGTTTCCTTGAGGGATTTTCCCCAAAAATCTCCCCCTTTTGAATTGTTGACAATTCTTCACATTTTGATCATGTCAAAGATTATTCTTTCTTCTACTACTATTCACTTAAGTTGATTTAGGTAGAAATCAATGATTTAATCAACACACACTCTAATACCACTTAATCTATGCTCGGTATGAGAAACAAGAGTATAATCCAAAATTCGTTAATGAATCACTTCATTCAAAAACCAATCAACTTCATTCGTCATTAACTTCATCTATCATGATATATAAAATTTTATCGGACACTTTTACCATCACCATATTTAAAACTCCCCCAATTAGATTCCCCCCATGGCTTGATTAAAATATTTTCTCCCCTTCTATAGCCACAATTTCCCCCCTTAATCAATGAACCCAAAGGTAACTTCGTTGTTGTCTGCAACAGGGTAAAGAACATAGATCAAAAAATTGTGGAAAAACAACCCATACATCAGGGAGAGGGGGTCCCACATCCACACTTTTTCAAGTATGGGGATTCCACTAAACTCTCAAATCCAGTCGATGTTGTTCAAACACTTCCTTGGGTAAGGCCTTCATCATAATGATCACAACCTATAATTATATAGGCACATAATCGAACATCACATGACCATACTCCACCTTCTCCTGGATAAAGTGATACTTGATTTCAATGTTCTTTTTCCATGAGTGATGGACTGTATTTTTTCTATGATTTATATAACTTTAATTATCACAATTAATTTTTATTGGAGACTTCACTTAAACTCTCATATCATCAAGTTGTTACTCCATCCACAAAAATTGTGTAAATTATTGAGTAGCCTCAATATATTAAGCATATTAATTTCTCAATGAAATTCAATATTTTTTCTTGCTTAATCCAGAAATACACAACTCAGCTAGATATAATGCACCACATGATGTTGATTTTATATTATCTCTTGATTCGGCCCAATCTACATCTGTATATCCCAATTACTCTTGTTGAGACATTTCATTGTACAACAAAATGACATCCACCATTCCCTTGATATATTGAATTATGTTTTACAGAAATAAAGTGTATTTACTTGGGATTTATTTTATACTGTGATTCTTGGCATGTGGTGAAACAATATTAGTTCCTGTTTATGTCAAGTATAATATACTGCCAATGATTTTCTTATATTCTTTTATATTAATTACATTTCTTTCATCATCCAATGATAGTTTCTTCCTGGTAGACACCGGAGTCTTCATCTCCTTGGAATATTTGTATTTGAGAAATAAATGTTCCACTTCTTCCTTATGTCACCTGTAAACCAAGGAAAAACATCAGTTCACAAAAAATTGACATTTCAAATTCACTTTTCATGATTTATATGAATTGAGTGAACTCTACTTCATCTGATCCCTCAAATATTATTTCATCGACATATACCAATACCATCATCCTTTGATAACTATCGTTATTGACATAGATATTTTAATCCACTCCATCATGATAAAAATGAATATTTTTCAAAATTGGATCCAACTTTGAATACCATTCTCTTGGTTCTTGGTTCAGCCCATATAGCACCTTATTTAGCTGAAAAACTATGTTCTTGTCTTCATGGAAAATAAAACCATCTAACTGTAGAATATAAACATATTAATCCAGAACCCAATTAAGAAATTTGTAATTGAAATCCATTAGGAAAACTTTGAACTTTATTTATACTATTATGGTCAAGAATCATATGATTGTCTATATCTTTGCAATAGGAGAAAATGTTTCGTCAAAATCAATACCCTCTATCTGTGGGTACCCTTTTCATACTATTCATGCTTTATTTAGAATCACTATGAAATATTCATTCGTCTTGTTCTAGAAGACCCATTTAGTTCCCATGAAATTCTTATCTGTTGGCCTCAAAAAAATATCCCATGTTTGATTCTGCTCAATTTGGTCAAACTCTTCATTCATATATTAGACCCAGTTGTCATATCTAGTTGCTTCCTCAAAACATTTAGACTCTACATATGATAAGAATGATTCTTGATGTAGAGTCTTCATCCTCATTTTATGTACTAGTGTTGTCTGATCATTTATTATGTTCTATCTATCAATTTTTCCTCTTCTTATTAATATTTTTTTAGATAGTGGATTGTTCCCATACTTTTAATTATCTGAATATTCTTCTGAATCAACCTTTGTAACTGGAACATCCCCTAATCTACTTATCTCTTCATCACTATCCTCCATAGACTAATCATGTATTTGATAAATATTCTACTCATTATCTACTATATTTACATTATTTCTTTTAATGACCATTCCCATCCACTTATTGAAGAATTTATATTCTTTTATTTTCTTTGAGTAGCCAAGAATTATCCCTTAAGATCCACAAGATTCAAACTTCCTTTATTTCTACTTATTAAGAATGAAACACTTCCTTTTGAAGACTCAAAATTACTTCAACATTGGATTGTTTTCATACCATATATCATATGTAGTCTTCTCTCCTTTCAGACATAATAATACTCTATTTGATGTGTAGACTGGTTTCATCACTACTTATTTCAAAAACTTCTCTATAAGGTCTTTATCAATGAGAATTATTCTAGCAATGTTGCTGATAATTTGATTTCTTCTCTCAGTCACACCATTTTTCTATGGAGTTATTATTGCTGAAACATAGTGCCTTATCCCATGTTTCTCAACGTAATCCTCCTCTTGGATATTTTTTAACTCTATTACATTAACTATTCAGATATTTTAGAATATTTGACCCAACATATTTTCAACTTCCCTTCTATAAGTTGTTATGAAACTGAACATCTCATATTTGTGGGTGATGATTGAAACCTATGCCATTATACTAAAATCGTCAATAAAAATAACATAGTATCTCCTACCTTAAATATCACTTGGTGAAATAGGTTCTCACACATATATATTCACTAGTTCAAGAAACTTTTTGACCTTTTCTCTTTTTCATTATATTTCTTTCAAATGATCTTCCCTTATTGACAAGCATCACACTTATGGGTGTAATCACATGATAACCTAGGGAGGTCTCGAGGAGAATTATATTTCACTAGATCTTTCAATGGTGTTTGGATAAAATTACTAATTAGTTTATTCAATAACTTGTTTTATTCTTCCTTAGACAAAAATCACATGTCTTCTTATCCACTTACAAGGTAGAGATTCCCTTTTGTACGCTTTACCTACAGAACAACTACACCATCCTCTTCTATGATGACACATAGTTTCTTTGAAAAGCTATGGAATTTATTGAGACACATAATTGACTGACACTAAGCATGTTGTGACTAAGACCAAACACAACTAATATATCAGCATATCTCATGTATCTTCTTCCAAACTTGTCTTTTCTTAAGCCAACAATATTTAAGCCTTCATCATTACCAAATCTTATAATACCTTCCATATTTTACCTAATTCCGATCACCCGATCCTTATTTACTATCATATGGGAGGTGCATCCTATATGGATAATCCATATTCTAGTGGGATTTGGTGCTTTAAAATCAATTTCTGCAACTACTGCATATTCATCTCTCTTGTTTTTTATCCATGTTCTTGACATAATACTTAGGAAATATCTATAATATCGATCATCATCGAAGTATAATGGACCATATTCATTTTGAAACACTGAAAATCGATTTTTCATTTTGATCTTATTTAATGATACATTGAATTACTGCTTATAGACACATTAAATCTACTTTGGAACATTTCTCTATATTGTCGATGAGTATTATCTTTCCATGTGATTGAATCCTCCACACCTGAAACAGTGATCATAAAATGATGTTTTGGTATATTGAGTTTTGTGTGACTGCCCTTATTGTTCTTGTTCCCTTTGGTACCTCTTGGATATGGAATAAGAATTTTGTGAGTGTCCCATATTTGCACAACAATAACATCTCATGCGGGGTGAATTCCAGTGTAGAAATATTGTATTAATAATTCTCCCTTGGGTTCTTTGAATCTTATGGTTTTAATCCACACCCAAATAAATATCTATTCTTGGAGAAGGTGCTTGTGGTATGACTTCAACCATGACTACTTTGGGTTTTTGATCAAGCCTCATACCATAATTATCATTTGGATTTGACAGTTTATTTTGTTCTATTATACCTCTTTGCACCACATGCATCTTTTATATTGCCTGAATGATCTTCTTTCTCGATTTTATACCAATATCCAAGAGTTTTTTATGATAATTAAAAAAAATTCTTAGGCCAATTACTAACTCTTCAAGTTGTTCGATACACTTGATTTTACATTTTCTAGTGTTATCAAACTATAAAATTTTTTTTCAATTATTTGATTTTGATTTTGTACTCAACAACATTTTCTGAGATCTCTATTATTGAAGACTCCAATTTTTCAATTTCTTCATTCATCTCAAACTTATCTTCTTCCTTTTGATTCATATAATAATTTTCATCATAAACCACTTTGTTTTCTTTCTTCGTTTGGGCTCTCCAATCATCTATTTCCTCAAGAGAAGCTTCCAGTTAGACCAAGATGTCAACTCTTCCTTAACCTTATTGTCAATCAATATATTTTTCTTCCCTTGTTTTTGAATTTCTAACAACTTCCACCATAGAATATGCTTCATGATCCTTGCAATCCTCCAACTCTTCAAACTTAGATTATTCTAAAGTTTCATATTCTTTTGAAAGAAGATTCTTCTTTTTGAAGAAATTTCTTTTGAACATTTTCATACCTTTCATATAGGAAAAATATTTCTTCATGGTAATTTCAACTTCATCATCCTCATATTCTTGAAACTTTTGGGGAACATTACTACAATATGCCCAACATTTTCACATCAAAATCATACAAGTTATAGTTTCCCTTTTAAGTTTAATTTTACTCTTTAGAGATTTGAGGAAAGGAATGAAATTACCTCATCGATATCTTATTCTTCCTGGAAATCATAAATGATGAAATTATTCGATAACTTGAATTCCACTTCATTGGAAATTCCTTTTTACACAAACTCATTATCATCATTTCTCATCTCGTATGCAACAAGTGTACTGTGAAAGCTATGCAATGTCATCTCCTCCATATATTTATCTTCCAATAAAGAAACTTTTTCATTGAACTGAGGTGGAAGTTTTCTCAATATTCACTTAATAATATTTATATCATTCATAATTTCTATGATACTATGCATGTCCTCCACAAAAACATTTACCCGGTCAAATAATGTATCAATAGAATCATTTGGGTGCATTCTGAGATCCTCATATTTGTTCCAAAGAATCTGAAACTTTTCTTCTATGACTTTTGAGTCATAATCATAAATATTTTTCAATATTTACGACATATCACATGATTACTTACATGATACCACCTTCGTATATATTTCATTGGATATGAATCACCTAAAGCATTGATTCTATTTGTGTCGTCATCCAATTATCTTCATCCAACTTATGATAATGCCCCAATATTGATATTGGATGATATTCCATGAATAGATGCTTTAAATACATCCATTACTAATGATCATAAGTAGTGATCCATTTTATTCTTCCATAATTGAAAATTGTTTCCATCAAAGATCAGAATCCCTTTGTGATTGAAAACCTCTATTTCTTCTACTCGAATAGAACCACAAATTATCAACCTTTATCTCTTATACCAATTGTTATCCCAACTAAGTTAAATTACCATATAGGGGGGTGAATTAGAGTATGAAAAATTAAAAAAATTCCCCCTTCGGATCTTGTTTTTTGTAAAAAAACACTCTTCTCTCCTTATCCCGTAGAAATGTATGAACAAAAATGAAATCATGCACGAGACACAATAATTTTACTTGGTTCACCCTCATTGGGCTATGTACAAGGAGAATACAACAATTATGTGTTGATGTAACAAATCCAATAAGGCTCATATCTAAAATACAAGGTTTGGCCTACATCTCTTCTATACCTAGACTCACTATCTTTATGAGGTTTAGGGTCAGCTCACTATTTTCTCAAGGGTCACTCCTTGAGTATCTTTATCTAGATAACTATTCATTTAAAGGATCACCTTATTCCTCTTCCTTTGATCACTTATATATAGAGAATTCACCCACATTTTATGTACATGTAGGTCCCTTCATTATCACTAATGAATATATCCTCAGTTGTAGATAGATTCTCTATTGAAGTTTCACTTTTATCAAATTTATGAATACCACTTTACAACATATTTACTGGGAAATATATTTCTGAATAATTTCACGATTCTCACTACCTTCACAAATCACACATTTTTATGGAATCTCAAATAATCTTTGTGAAGTAACCTTTTTTCGTGAAACTCACTTAGCCTTCATAAAACTCTACAATTTTAGTCTGATTCTTATAGCCTTCGCAAACTCCCTTACTTTTTCAATGCTCAAACTTTCTATTTCGAATTTATAGAATTTACAAACGTCCTTTATTCTCAAACATTTTTGAAATAATGACCTTCACGAACTGCCTTCATGAATCTGTAGCCCTATAATCTTCGTTATGTCTCACTCCTTTTTTAAAGGGGGTGAATGCCTAGTTATAGGAATTTACACCAATTTCAGAAGCTTTAATTCATGTCATAATAATTTCATGATTATCTCCCATTTCATTCATTATTCTCCCTATCTTAAAAACGTACCATGGTAATTTCCATTTTTCAAAGATTCTGGTAGTCTCGGAGATTGTCGTCAATTCTCTGCGCATTTGCGATGCTCCACACCTTAATAAAATCCCTACCTTCACGAACTCAAAATCATTTTCAAATATACTTACATTTAAAAAACACATATCTTCATGAAACTCATTCCTTTTCCATATTTTTATAAGGCCATCAATGAAATCCAACTTTTGTGATAATATCCAACCTCCAAATTTTAGACCCCAAATATTTGGGAAACACTGGGAAATGGTATCACCTTGTGTAGAAAATTTTATGTACCACTTCTAAATCATCCGTTATTTTTTCAAGTAACTTTTTCAACATATCATCTCAAAAATATCACTATGACTCCAAAACATACATTGTAAACCTTCTTTTTGAACAAAAACAATTAACCCACAAACACTGTAATTTTAACTTGAGGGATTTTTCCCAACAACTCCATTAGAGGGATTTTATAGTCTTCAGTGTAGATCAAAACATTATTGGGAAATGGTGGGAAGGACCCTTTTCTATTAAAATGTCTCATTTAGGTGAAATTGTTGATTATTCATGCCATATGATGAAATATGGTTACTTAATAGTGTCGGGAGAAATCATATGTAGATTTTATATGTATCCCTTTAGAGTTTTCCATTGGTGACCAGGTTTTCTTTTATGTTTATGATTGTTTGGGTTACTTTCATCTTAAGAAATATGTTATATAAGGTCTGAGATATATTGAGTCTTTTTATGTCACTTATTTTCTTGGGTAGGTCATATATTGATCATTATTACCAGCACAATTGATAGGTATTCAAAAAAATTACACATATATCATATCAAGATGTACCATCATGATTCATATCATGTTATATTTTGGGAAGTATTGAGTTAGAACCATACATTTTAGTTATAGAGAAATCGATGGAGATATTTGATTCTCAGGTAAAATTCATATATAAGATTAATATCATATTGATTTGATTGTTATGGAGATAGGGATCATATTCTCATGATCCATTTGAGTGCGAATATTTAGTGAGGTTGCAATGGCCTCACCTATTTCCAAAGAACCCTTATTATTCATGACTTCCCAAGGATATAAATTCTTATGCTAGGTAGAATTTGAAATCCTAAATAAAGTTATGATTCCTTTAATTTTTAGGAGGCTATTTTCAGGTTTTGAGCACTTTGAGGAGTTTTGGGAGTTCTATACAGAACTTGGGTAGGGAACTACCACCAAGGGACTTTCACATTTTAAAAGTTACTCATTTCATGAATATGGAACTTAGATTATTCCACAAATTTCATTCATATCATGAATATGGTTTAGGCCACAAAACATGTTCGCATCATGAAATTGTCAATTAAGTTGTTTTAATACCTAAGTGATTTATTTTTCAATGTACATGAAACTAAAGGATTCACACAATGAATCTGGGATTCACAATGTGAATTGTTCATGATATATAAGATTTTATCATGAAACAATCATGAAGCCTACTTCATACTCTATTTATCTCCCCTTACTCAAAACCTATTCTCTTCTAGAAGACTGTGGGTATCTACAATACTTCTATGTCTTTTTGTTCATTGTAAGATCTTCATGGTTGTTTCACTATATCGCTATCAGTAGGTGAAATTTCTACTTCATCATTTCCATTGGTTACAAAAATATCATTTTGATTATTTTTTTTGATTCATCAACTTTATGGTGAATTTTTTTATCCTTTCTAGATCCATTATGCAATATTATTCTATAGGAAAACTCATGTGTTGGTTGAAGTTTTATGGGTATATTCTTTGTGGAATGCATCGATCTAACCTCTCTATTGACCACTTATTTTCTGTAATTTTATTCTATGATGTTGGAATATATTCTAAGACCTCTACTCTTTTACTTTTATTCTATCTAGTTTTGGTGGATCACTTTTTGAGTAGTGTTCGACCTGAGTTGAGTTAGGTGGATCCATCTTTTACCACTGTTGAATGAAATGTAATTACTCATATTATGTAAATTTATTTATAAATAAATTTTTATATTGATTTTTGTTTTTAAATTTATTTATTATAAAATATTATTTTTCCATTTTTTGGGGTAAATGAAAATTCTTTTTTAAAAACATTGAAAAATGGGTTTTGAAGATTGTTTTTAAAGATTGTTTATAAAGATTGTTTTATAAAATATAAGGGTTGTTTAAAATTTATTATAGAAATAAAATTTGATTTGATTTGGATAATTATGCACATGGGAAGCATTGAGTATATAGGTTGAAGTTATAGCTTATATTCATAATCAATTTTACTATTTGGGGGTTCAATCATGGGGTGTTACTCTATTCCTTAGGCATATTATTCTAGGGATATGAGTGCACACTAGTCACTGGTTGTAGTTTGATTAGTCTCATTTCCTTAAATATTGTGATCCTTGTCTTATTTACTATTTCTATTTGGATTTATATTTTTCTAACATTGATATAACATTTTGATGTTGATAAATGTTTATGGAAATTATTATTTGAAACTATTTTTCCTAGCTTATTTTGCAACTCTGAAAAAATGTAAATATTTACCATGATTTTGATATAAATTTCTTCATCTTTTATCATGTAATTTTTTCTATAGAAATAGAATATTGAGGTTTTTTATATAGATACTTCATAAGTAACACCTGGGTAATCCAATTAATCCTATTTTTCTCACACCCATTAAACTCCTCTGATAGTATGTTGACATGGTTATGTCTTTTGATAAATGAAAAGGAAAGGTGTTGTAGTGAGGCGATGATGTTTACGATAGCTACGTACAGGTTGGTGGTGCTGATATGGTGGGACATTGACCTTATTATTAGATGGATAATTCGTCTTTATGTTAGTTCCCCTTCCATGTTGTAGTAATACATTAGGATTCTTTTTTTACTTCTTTGAGATATATCACTTATCCTATCTTTGGTACCATATGGCATATATTTCTTATATATATTCTTTAACTTTTTTCTTCGGTAATTTATACATATTCCTTATCATCTAATTTAGGTTGGGTGAAATAATTACCTCTTAATTTTGTTATTTCCTAGGTTCTATTCACTAACCCTTGAGGATTGGGAATGGATTTCAGGTATGTGGCATAGTATTTTTGGTACTAGCTTGTGAGGGTATTCCTGGTTGGTTCATGATAGTATGTGTGTTGTGTGTGATGAAATTTATTTTTTTCATCTTTTAATGTGTCCAAGGTTATTCAAGGATAAATAAAAAAGTAATTTAATTCACTAATTCTCCCATATTCTCAATGATTTTTCACTATTCATGTGACACCTATTTCATATTGTAATTTATCATTAATGGTCCCCTTAAAAGAGAATATGAAAGTTGGTGTTTGTGATGAAAATTGTTCCTATGTGATTGAAGTTTCTTATATTTAATTTAAATAGTACTACTATATTATTTAATTTACTATATAATGATAGGATTCCAACTTTTTATGTAAACAATTATTATATATGGAGTTATTAGTTTTTTTAATGTCTTATATCTATTATTTTTTATTTTTTGGAGGATCATACATATGGTTTTACAACTCATGATAAAGGTTATATAAGGATGTTGGTGGGTATATAAATTTTTTAGAATGATGTCCCTTTTGAGAAAGATATATTTTTATATATTTTTGAAAAATAATTTCTCAATGATAGAGGAATAATAAAATAAAAAATAATTATGGATAAATTATAAACATTTATGAATGTGAAAAAACAATTAAATAAAGAAAAACTTGAAGTTTAGATATTAAATAATAAAGTTCTCAAGATAGAATATGATGAAATAATGAACGAATTCTTCAATGATGTTAATGACTTTTTGAGTTGCATTGAAGGTTTTGCTGAGAAGCTAGAATACTCTATGGATTTCAATAAGATTATATATATCTTACCTCATAGATTTAGTGTAATGGTTTTATAATTTTAATACCATGATCAATGTACACTTCCATTAGATGAATTTAATATAATTTTGTATAATTGTGAAATGAGGAAATGGTGTAATTTAAAGATGATTATCGTGGGTGGTAGAGAAACATATATCAAAACCTTGAAATAAGAGAAGATAATACAAGAATTTATTATAATAGGAGACACTTCTAAGTGAGATGTGTATTTTGAACTAAGATATTACAAACACTTTTCATTAATTTCATGAAGTGTGAGATGAGGAAAAGTAAAGTATCAATGAATTCAACCAATGAAGTGATATAATAAGGGTATATTAAAGATCATATACAAAATAGTCTCAAATTAAAATATGATAATTATTGTGATGATGAGGATGATAATACAATAATTTCAATAAATATGAAATATTGTACATACAACATGTCCAATAATTCATCAAATGAAGAAGTTCAGAGTGATTCCAAACTCAAAATGATAGATTTATTATTTAAAAATAAGATGATAGTAGTGTGGGTGAAGAGGAAGTTTAGATGTATAGTAAAATTGTTGAATAATGTTTAATTAAACTAATGAAAAATAAAAATATTTTTAGTGAGAAGATAACAAATTATCAGAGTGAGTAGGAACCTCAAATGACATTTATGATAAAGTGGTTATTCAAGAAATGATTTTCAAATATTTATTAACTAGATAAGGATAATAATAGTATAATGCAATAACATGAATAATTGATAGAAAATGATTACTTACACACTAAAAGGATTAAAATTTGGTGAATGAGATAGATATATGGAATACATTACTCATTTAAGTAACTAAGTTGAATTATGGAATAAAAGATAAGGCTAAGGAAAAGGAGAATGATCTTGAATTTTTTTTCAATGAAAATTGATAGATTTGGATATGTAATTTGACAAGACGATTTTTGGAATTCATCGTAATATTAAATAATATAGATAACATTTAAAAAACAATATTATTTAAATGGTTGATGTAAATACATGGGTGTAATACATTGAGTTTTTGGTAATGAAAAATAGTTCTAAAAATATGGAAATTCTAGGAACATAGAATTTCAAGAGAAATATACCACAAATGTTGATTAAAAAATATATGGATGAAGAATTGAATGATGAATAAAGTGTTATGAGCCTCAAATAGTTTTATTTTGGAGATTTTTGTGATGATATGTGAGAAATTTTTTTAATAAATGTGTTTGTCTACTTCTAGATTACATTAAGTGTTTAAATATAAGTTCTTATATTATTGATTCAACTAGTATTATGGTGGATTTGGGAATATAAAAATGATATTTTGGTTTAATTATCCAAATTTATATGATACTTAAATATATTTTAGGCCATTTATTAGTGTGACTCAACCCACTAAAGGATAAAATGTTTAAAGAAAATATTAATATTTTTTAGTAATGATTATAGAAAAGTTTTAGTCACTGAAAGAATTTTGTGTAACATATAACCAAAAAAGTCACATGGTTGAATAATTTATCACTATTATAATATAAAAATTGAATATAATTTATAATACCCAAAATTTCCTAATTAATAAGGACAATGTAAAGGGTATTGAATTAGTTTTTGATATTACACTAAAAGAATATCAAAATGAAAGTCCAAAATTTTTGGGCAGTAGATTATCTTAATATATAATAGAATATTTGAATATATTGATATATATTGAAAAGATTAAGTATTTATTAGTGGAAATATAAAATCATTTCCCCATAATATAAAATTATTTGGTTAATTGGTCAATTTATAAGGAAAGATAATGTTAAATAACACTTTATAAGTGTATGGGTTGAAACAAAACATATTATGTGTGTCTCATATATACAATGAAAAAAATGGTTTTTCTATAAATATTTGTTCTTTGAAACAAATTTTAAATATATATGTGTATTTATTAAATTAAAATGATTATTCGGAAACATATTTTAGGTTAATGATGCTTGAAATTATTGTTGCATAAGATTGAAGGAAGAAAAGCAGTTTTGTCATTAATAAAATGGCCACATTTTCAAAGTAATTTCAGTAAGATTACCCAATAAAAAAAATTATTGATGTGATAATGTGCAAGAGAGATATAATTTGAATGATATTTTCATGATATAAGTGTAAAATTGTTAATTATTTAAAGAATAAATTGTATATTCAAAAATATCATCCATTAGAGGTCATTCACTCTGAAATTTTTTTTCCAATGTAGAAGAAATAAACTAATATATGCATGAATTTTATTTAATATATTTAAGTAGAAGATAAAATTACATTCATTATGTTCCTGAATCATAATTCAAAGGCATTTAAAATGTTTAAGATTTTTAAATGATGTGAAAAAAGTGAATGTGATTTTTTCTTAAAGAAGTGTTAAACTAATAATGGTGTGGAATAAAATAGTAAAACTTTTACTTAATATAATTTAATTAATATTATTAATCATGAATTCAATGAACTATATACCCCATGAAAAAATGGTACTTTTAAAATTCTGAATAGGGGTTAGTGGAAATTTCTCGCACCATGTTGGTGATGCATGATACTTCTAATGTTTTCTAGAAAAAAAATTAATAATGTGGTTTATATTCAAAAATGGGGTTTATTCTAATTGAATTCAAATAGTATTATATATAATATGTATTAGAAGAATATTCTAATATTTAAATATAATATGGTATTTGGCTACCCTTTTATTATTATAATGAACTGTGAAAACAAGGGGAAACTCAATTAAAGATGATTTGAAGATATTTTCTTTATATTTTATTCAAATGAAAGAGGATATTTTTACTACATGAAAAAATAGAGAATATTTTTAATAGTGATAATGTGAATGTTCTTGAACACTAATTGAAATATCATAATGATAAAGAATAATGATTTGTAAATAATGATAATAATGAATAAATTATTGAGAAGTATGATGATGTTTCTAAAAATGATTATAATTCCAAAGAATAATATGTTGATGATTATGAATCACTTAAATTTAATAAAAATTAATATTATTGTTAAAAACATCAAATTATGAGAAATTCTGTACTGATATAAAGTATTATTATAGATAAATAAGATTCAATTCAAACTAGGAGAACATTGAGGGAAGCATCACATACCTTATTATTTTTCTATGTTGAACCATGAGATGAAAAATAATCTTTAGAAAATGAAGATTTGATAAATATAAGAATGTTGATTTAGGAAAAATCCAATAATATGACACATAGAAGTTGATACCCATTCTTAAGAACATGAATATTTTTTGAATAATTTGGGTATTCTTTAATAAAATAAAAAAGGATAGATTACGAGAATCAAATAAAGACATGTGTTAAAATACTACTAACATGTAGAGGGAATTGATTTCAATGAAACCTTCACACACGTTTTTAGGCTTGAAATTTTCAAAAATATTACAGTTATTACAAGAAAAATGTTATACTTGATCATTAAAATGGATGTTCAGTCATCCTTCCTCAATTGAGAATTGTTGGTGTAAGAGAATATTGATCCACATGATGGATTCATACTTGGAGAAGATGAAAGATTTTTTTGAAATTCAATGAATGCTATATATGGGTTAAAATAATCCCAAGATCATGGTATTTTATGTTAGACACTTCCTAAAAGTCATTGAATTTTTAGAAGAGGATAGTGGAAAAAAACCTTTACATCAATGAAGATAAAGTTTTATCATTAATTATTATAATATATGTAATTTTTGTTATATTTAATGAAAATATATAATTTTATTTAAATAGTTTTCATTATAGATGAAGAAAATATTTGAGATGTATATAAATAAAGATATGAAATATTTCTTAGTTTTTCAAATTTCATAAGAGAATGATCATATTTTTCTTTCTTCAAAGATGTATACTCAATAAATTTAAAATAATTATGGGATGGAGAATTAAAAGTAGGTTTCTACCTAAATTTTCGTAATAACCATGATTTAAATGGTTTAATATATATAAAGTAATTGTTTAGGAATGTTTGGTAATCTTATTGGGAGTTCACTATACTTAACTGCTTCGTGACTAGATGATTTTTATATTTTTTATTTTTTATTTTATTTTAGTTTACCTTGGAGGATTATTATCTTATTATTGAAAAGTTTTTTCATAGATACATTAATTTCATGGTGAAATATGGTTTGAAATATTATAATAAAGGAATTATCGATCTATTTTGACATATAGATATATATTTGGATTGAAATGTTCCAAATATTAGATCCACATTTAATGGAGTTTTCTATAATTGTGAGAGGAATGCGGAATGATAAATAAATAAATATTTACTATTACCTTTAGTAATACTGAGTAATAATATATTATTTAATTTAATAAAAATTTATATTAATTTGTATGAAGACTTAATGGGAGGATCACAAAGTGGGTATGAATTTACCATAACTCATGGGTTATGATAGTTAAAGTGATATAAATACTTATAAAAATCTTTTTCAACATTAACGATCAATTAAAATAGAAATAAAATATCACCTCATTAAGTATTTAGTGGTGAAACACAATTTGAATATTAAGTTTAAATAGAATATGTGTTAAGGAAAACAATGTCAAGTTATTTATTTATGAAAATGTGGTTGATGATGGGAGTTCATCCTTAATTAATTCTATGATAATTAATGGTTATTCCATCACATAAATTATTTTATTTTTATTTTCATTTTCAATGGATTAGTGGAAAAAAAATTCGCCAAATATATTTTCCCTTTAAAGGTATGAATATTTTGATGGGGGTTTCAATATTGAAATTGGAAAGTTTAGTGTGTGTCTCTCTATTTAAAGTGTATGAATTGTTCTAATGTTTTTTGGATGATAATACATACATCGGATGTTTATATTAGTAATATTTAGGAATATTATTTGAGATTAAATTTAAGAGATAAAGTAGTGGGAGACTTTATTAAATGGATTTGAGGGGCTCGAATAGACAACACTGGTATTATTATTCATAGTTCTTATTTCACCACCTGAGTTCAATCACATATTATTAGTATGGTAAAATGATTATTCATTTCTAAGTTTAAATTAAAATAATTTCTCAATGGTAAAAAATTATATGTTGAAAAGGGTATTCTATTTTTTATTTTTTGAAGAAATATTTTTTTAATGTTATATATGGTTAGATGAAAGAGAAATATAAAGGTAGAGGTTGTTGAGACCAATAAAAAGGATATTATTGATACCAGATTGTTGGTGGAGTTTATTAGTGTTGAGGAAGATAAATCCCTAAATATTTAAGTATTTTATCTTAAAGTTGGAGTTTATTAGAGTGAAGGTTAAGTGAATAAGGTTCTTGGATAATGAGTTGCATTTTTTTCAATACACTAGTAATTATTTGAATCATATTTGATAACATGTAAATCATGATGTTTTAGTTTAGATATAAGAATTTTGGAACATGGATGATAAATTAAGGTACATTTATTTACAAATATGATGTTTTAGATATGTTAGGGTGTTTCAAATGTAATAATTTTTCATAATACAGAGGGTCGTGTTGTAATTCATGTTACATAAGATTAAATTATAAAGAAGTAAGATTATATCATGTTGTAGAAAAATGGTTCACACAAGGATTGGAGAACAAATATTATGATATTTTTTAATTATCAATTATGTATAAAAAATCACATAACTATGAGAAGTCTATTATAGGTTGGTTGTCTTATGGATTAGAGGTTCCATTGAGTAACACTATAGATGTGTAGCTCATCCTATAATACATATGAATAGGGAGTTCATATAGAATATGTAGAAGGATGTAGAGTGTTGAAGGAAGTTTCCATGCCCCAAATATTCATTCCAATGTTTATATTTGGAGTAACGATGAATAATCTAGAGTGATAGTTAATGATTGTACCTTGAAGGATGATATCCCTCCATAAGTGGTGTTCTGAAGAAGTAAAACTCTAGTTATGTATGTGTATCTTCTAAAGAACCAGACTTCAGTGATTAAACCATAATTATATGGATAATATCTATAAATAAACAAAATATTTATCACACTATAGTAGAGATTTTCATGCCACAGTGGAAGATGTAGTTTTTGTATAGTTGGAGGAAAATTGGTTTATTTCACCACAATGATAAGTGCTACACCATTAATATAGAAAATAAATATTTCATTTTGTATTGATATAGAATAATAAGTTAATCAATGTATAATACAACATGATTAATTAGGATAATTAATCAAATCCTATGGTGGATATAAGGACCATATACATTTTGAGGGAAACAATAAGCGAGAATAGTTCAAATGGATATTTTCACCAATATTGGTGTTCAAAATTATAGTTTGAATATATAATAAGGGATTTCAACTCTAAAAGAAAAAAGTGAAATATGAGAAGAAAATTTAGTGTGTATACAGTTTTTTTAAGATAATAGAGTGGATAGAGGATAAATATAAGATGATTAGTAATGAATTAAAATTATTACATTATAGATCTCTAAATTTTGTGAATACTCACTTATTGTTGTAATTTTAGATTCTAAATATTTATTTTTATGAGAGAAAATTACACAAGTTGTGATCCACATTTTTTATCATATCTTCAGGGATAATTTCTTCTTATTTTTATTCCACATAGTGATTTATGAGGAATATGTGATCAAGAGATTTAGTTGGTCATTTTAAGAATAAAGTTTCTCATTTTGAGTAGTTAGCATTGTAAAAATATGTTTTTATTATTGTGTTTGTGTAATATATTTTTTTATGAGTTCAATGATATTTTCGTTCATTATAAAATACTTATAAGTTTATATGAAATAGAGAAATAAAGTCTTTGTAATTCTCTAATTCAACCCCTCCCCACATTAGATAATTCTTAATTTTCCTGTCGGATAATTTATAATCCTAACCTTTTTTGTCATTAACGCCAATATTGGATTCACTCCTAATTTATTTTATGCATACATAATTATAAACTCGGTTAATTATCCTCTAATCATGAAATTTTAATCTTTATAAGATCATAAATTACATAAAATTTTATTCTGAGAATTATGATCTTATATTTTTAAATATAATTTTAACTATGTGTTATATTACCATGAACTACTAAATTCTCTTTTAGTCTCGTATCTAAGACCATAACCAATAAGAAAATAATCTTGGTTTATTTTAGAAAATTTTAAAAAGTGAGACAACCTTTTTGACTAGTTATTTATAAGAATAATCTACATAAGACCCATTTAGATTGATTTTTTTTGAACCTAGACTATGATATTACCCTTTTCAATCAATAATTTTGATCTAAAACTAATAATATAGTTGTGGTAAAATCCAAAAGAACGTAAACTGTGAATAAAAAAATGCACAAAACAAGATAGTATAAAAAATACCATGGTAATACTAGTAAAAATTCAAGTACATACATGATAGGATTCCAATATACATTAGGATAATGTATGAGTGTAATAAAAATATATATTATGATTTTTGGGATGTACATGTAGCCTTAGAAATATTTATCTATTCTCACAAAACCAACTTGTCCTAGTAAAAAAATCAAAAATATGTTTCCACTATATTTATATGAATTTAAACTATGATAAGACTCTATATCTAACACACTTTTACACATTAGTGTCACTATATGATATCAGGTTTCTTTTCCCATGTTTTAATTTACATATTTGGGACACATCCTCGTGCTAAGAGGGGATCCATTATGGGTTGTGATTCACCATACTCTAGTTTTTTCCAACTCCCTTATTCATGATATATTTTCATTTTCACATATAATTTCATTTCATTCATATTCACCATGATAACATTCTCAATATATGAAAAGATAACATTAATATGTTCAAACCCTTCCCCAAAATAAATAGTTCTATAATTTCTACTTCATATCTATCAATACATGATCTATAAATAATTTTTTTCTCAAGTTATCTATGCTACCCTCAGTATGTATATAGTGTAATTGCATATGACTAGATAATAAAATATTGGTAAAATACCCTAGATGAAATTGCATAATATTCTAAATAGAATCCTCTTCGTATAGTGAAGAAATAAATACACATTTCTAACCAATAACCATACATGGTATATTTCATGGAGGAATAAAATATTATTATTTCTAAATTATATCCCATATGTATAGTGAATGTATAACTATGTATGATCACAAGTACTCATTTAGTGAATGCAAATTTATGGAAATAATGAATTCCTCTAAATAGACCCTTAGAGATAGTGATGGTGTAAGAACACATATCCAGCGAATAAAATACCTGAACACTCTTCTTAGAGTTATTTTTCTCATAATATCTCACATTGGATTTATAATTTTAATTTATGATTTATCTCTACTAAATTCCTCATATTGAAATGGGTTTTAGTACCCTGTATGATATTCTATCAATCATCATTCTTATTTTGAATTTACAATCATTTTTTCACTATCATTTTTTATTAATTTATATATGAGTTTCTGAATTATTTTGTTGAGATAAAAAATTAATTAATATTTTAATTTTATAATTAAATAAGAAAATTATAGAGACTATTTATCTTTCAGAGTATCTCCTTAGATAATATAATTAGTACAATGGCGGATGATAAAATAATTCATGATGATATAATATTGAAATAGTGAATAGATAATTAATGACTATATAAATAGAAATGGTTGATATGATCCATCAGATGCCTATTATAATTAATCTATAATGGATGTTTCAGAATATATATTTGTTATAGGTCATCCTCCCTTTCCAAATTTACATATCATATTTTATGAGTTTACTCATCATGCTCTTGATATCCCACATCCTAAGCCTTTACTATTATTAGTTTCTAGTGACATAAATTCTTGATTGATGTATACATGGAAGCTAGATCATGATTCATGGCCTCTGTAATCTCTAGTGATCATTTCATAAGAAAATAAATTCAATGGGTCTTGTAATGAAAGGACCAAATTCTTTTTTGGAAATAATTTCAGACCATAACTCCTCTCACTCTAATTAAGTTACAATGTAATTCAAGTTAGAGTGGATAATAAAGTATTCAAATATCCTAAACCTTTTCTACTAAATATAGAAAATTTATCATGAAATTAACTTAGGTGTTTTTGGTTATTTATATTTAAAATGAACATCCATACATTCAATAATATTTCCTAACTATGTGAGGTGTCATCCAGATCTAATGTTGTGTCATGGTATTGAACCTAAGTTTACTCAGTGAAAAAAACATCTGGAGAGGGTATATATTAAATCAAAGTATTTAGTTCCTATGGAACTATGATAACCAATAGTTATATAGGCGTTTCACTAGTTGTATCTAGTTTATGTTATTTTGGTGGTCCCCATCACCCATATTCTCAATTTTCAGAGATTATGCCACTATAGATGATGAAATAAATGAACATTTAAATAAGAGTAAACAATCAACTATTAAAAGACAGTATTGGTAATCAAATTCAATAGAAGAAATACATATTTACTTTGTTGATATTTCCCCTACAATATTATCTTATGGAATAATCTAAAAGAATAGTCCCCTCAGCTGGCTCTGAGGATAAGTTTGTGACAATTCTGAATATAATATTTGTTTCACAAACCAATTCTATAAAATTTTATCATTAGGGACACTAAATTATAATTATATAGAAAATGTGGTTCTTTAACTATATATTTCCTCGTGTTATTATAGACTATAATTTTGAATGGAAATTTGAATATTTTCTTTTAGATGCTTATAAATGGTAAAAATTATCTTTCCCCCTATATGATGATCTTAGATTCTTTTTGACCCCTATTTTTATCTCGGAACAGAGTGTTTACCCTAGGATTGGAGTTTTCTAGAAATCTGAGCCATTTAAATTTTAGATGAATAATTAATATTGAATATTTAATTAAATAATTATTAAGTTCTTCATGCAGTTTTATTTGGTGAAATATTTTGAATGGAGCATTGGATTGAGATTATGTCTCCTCTTTTGAGTTCAGAACAATGATTTTTTCCTTGGTGGTGCATAAAATCATGTTGAGCATCGAGGCCAGGTTGGGGCTCCTTTTCTTTCTCTTTTATTTTCTTTTTCTTTTCTTTCTTTTCCTCATTTCTTTTCTTCCTTCTAAACTTGTTACTCTCACATGGCCATGTGGTCTCTCCTTTACCCCAAACTAAGAGAAAAAGGCAGGGGAGAGAAAAATAGAGAGAGGGAAAGAAGGATGTATCTCTGTGAAGCTTAGGAAATACTGGATCGTTATGAGGTACCTGTGGACCATGGAAATGGAAAAATATTCATCTAATCCGATCGAAAGGTAGTATATTTTTCATTTTTCCACAAATCCCCATAGATTAATACTTTTTTTTGTTTTAATCCACCTTTATTCTATAACTCCCCAACCCAAGAATCTCGGATCCGGTGATTTATTTTAATACAATGGCATGATTTCAAGATATAAAATCTCATAGGACCGATCAGTTTAGCAGTCTTGGAAAATTGATTATATACATGAACCTTACATTACAATTAAAATCATAAAATACAATATAGATAATCCTTATACAACTCCATTACTGTCCTCGCTTAACCCTATATATCAAACATAAAACACTTCTTGGCATCCTTGGAAAATGAAACATAAGAAAGGGGTGATATCATATTCTTAGTAAGGGTAAAAAATATAGTATAAGCTATCATAAATATGAACAAAATTTTAATTCAAGGTATAAAACTAAAGCACAAGACTTTTAAACATAATCATCAGCAAAATATTGAAATAATAAATCAAATAATTC
This sequence comes from Viscum album, assembly GCA_963277665.1. NCBI lineage: Eukaryota > Viridiplantae > Streptophyta > Magnoliopsida > Santalales > Viscaceae > Viscum > Viscum album. Next base: position 1,482,738,689 of record OY728164.1, on the reverse strand, counting down.
CATTTAAAAATTCATAAAAATATTATACTAGTTGAATAATCACATGTAATATCAATAATTAACCTTAGAATAATGAAATTCATAATGTCCGACATCATAACTACACTATCAAGGCCTCGTACCCATACCATACATAAATGGGTAAAAACCCAAACTAGTTTGTCTTTTGAGACTTACTAATGCATCTAGGGGCTATAGTGGTCCCCACCCATCACATACTAAGTTCAATGCATTCCTTTTATGAAAGGGGTAAAACATAACCAACATAAAAAATCATATTAAAACTAGAATATAAAATGTTAATACTTTAACCATAAACCATGAATTGTATCAAAATAACACATCCATAGTCAAACATATCATAAACCATTCAATACAATGTTGTATATTTTATCATAAGAAATCAACCTCAATTAAACATAAAATCCAACAAAGTATGTTGATATTAATTAAAATAATTTAATAAAATCATTAAAAATATCTTGATAAAAATATCCTTTTTTCTTTGAAATCATTTATTCAAAAGTCACACACTTATAAAAGAAATTTAAAAATAGATTTTTTTAATAAAAGTTTCCCATAACACTTTGAAACTTTTGGAATGAATTAACATTTTAAAACATTCATGTTCATATAAATAAATCATTATAACCATTCAGGAAATCCTTATAACCATTTTAAAAATATGGACATTAATGAGAAAAATTTAGAAGAATAAATCATTAAAACATTTAAAATGATGTTTTAGTTAAAGATTACATTAAATAAAACCTTAAAAATTTATTTTTGAAAATATTTTTAAGAAACATGAAAATTTATTATAAATATGTCCCTATAACTACTTCCATATAAATAATCTTGTATAATAATGAGATTATAAAATTAACCCTTACCGTAGGTCTGATTCCCTTTGTATGTGTCTGAAATACCTATATAGTGGTTTCAAACATATTATTAACTTGTACCAGAATAGTAATAATATTTATGATATCATATATGATTCATTTATGACATTACATTACCCATTTATTAAAAATTCCATGTAAAATCATTTTTTTGGGTAATAATCATTTTGTTTATCATATGTGTTTTGACTTGTATTCTTGATATTATTACTTAGATCATGATTTACTAACTTATATAATATAAAACATGATTTATATATCATATATAATCAGTATATATATATATATATATCATAGATAAATACATGGAATGGAATACACCATTCATGGAGACGGTAGGCCATACATACACATGAACGTTGTTTTCATTTTCTTATCGTATTTAATAGTAGCAAGTAAATAAAATATATATATATATATATTATAGTAGAATTATTATGTAATATATTTCATAATTATTCATTATATATATATATATTTATTTATTTATAATCATTCTTGAATGCTTAATGTGGAGAATGAATCTCATCGCGTCGTCGAGACGGTAAGCCGTATGTACGTACAAGCGATAATATATTTTCCTTAATGGTAAAGGGGTAAGGAAATGGATGGTATGTTAAAGAATAAATATCATGTCATATTTATTATTTATATCAATTATATTCATCATTATATCCATTGAAATAAATTATAGGTGAAAAATAGTTTACACCATGGTGTAGAGATGGTAAGTCGTACGTACTCACACATGGTGATATTTGTTTCATAAGATGGGTAAAAGGAGGAATATGGTTGTCCCATAATCATAATAAAATCTCATAAAATAATTTATTCTGAATTTATTACTTTATTATGGAAAACAACATAGTAATAGTAAGTATAATAAGAAAATAAATTGAATCGAATTGGTAAAAAAATTACCTCTTCTTCGAGTATCTCCTTTTGATTTGCAAAAAAGGACCCTTTAGGTTGGCTTTCTACCAAAATTATGACATTTAGAATGAATTAAGAGAAGTTGGGAGAGGAAATGTGTAGGTTTTAGCCAAGACAAAGGGTTTTAGAGGTGTTAATAAAAGAGAAGTAGAGGTGCCCTTTTATAAGAGAGGGGAGGTGCACTTTAAGACTCTCAAAATATTAAAATATAATAAGACTATTCTAGATCCAAATACTTAAAAATGGCCCATAAATAAAAATTAGAATACATGTTCAACCATATAATTTCCCCTTGTTATTATTTAACATTTTTGTGATTTTTAAATAATTTAATAATTAATTAATTCAATAAGATATCATTATTTCCAAATTTAATACTATTCATTTAATTTGACATAAAATATAATAAGACAAAGTTGGAATTTGAATATATCACTTTCAAACATCTATAATATATCTTATAGATATATTAAATTCGTTATACACATTAAATAATCCAAAATATATCAAAATTAATATTATTAAAATCATTTATTCTATTTTTATGTTAATTAAATAAATATTTTTTTTGGATTAAAGAGACATTTAAGGTAATTATGTAACTTCTAAAAATTAAAAATAAATTTATATAATCGAAATAATTTTTTTATATTAAAATATACATGTATATCCATTCATATATTAATTTTGGACTTATTTGGACACATAAAAGATATTAAAATGCAAGATAGTGATATTTTGTAACTATCTTTGATTTAAATAATATATAATTTATTTTCAAGGAAAAGTATCCATTAAACAACTCAAAATAAATCATAATTTGGTAATTATTGAATATTCTTCATCCAATAATTTTTTGAAATGTTTTGGTTTTATTTTAAACCTTATAATTTTGATTTCCCCTTAATTAATTTATTTAATTTTAATTGTGGTAATAACATTTCAAATATTAAAAGGTTGTAAATTTAAACTTATATGGTTTCAATTGTCAATAAATGTACATTTTATAACATTTTAGACCATATAATTATCATTTTATATTTTTTAATTATTTTGTGATTTTTAAATAATATAATAAATTATTATTTTTATAAAATATCAATTGTGCCAATTTTGACACTATTCATTACATTGAATTTAAATAAAATATAAAACAAAACTCTGAAAAAAACCATTAATACACTCCTAACATGTCATATTCACCTATAAAATTCGTGGATTGCCTCAATTATTTCAAATTATATTTATTTTAATATTTTTAAAATCATTTAATTGATTTTTTTATTAATAAAATAATTATGTATTCAATATTGTGTCATTATTTATGGTAATTGTTTAGTCTCTTAAAATTATAAATAAATTACTATGATGTAGATAATTCTTTTATATTTCTATATACTATTCATGGTCAAATTTATCTCTAGGTTATCCCTATATTAAAATTATTGAACTTATAAGAAATGAGAGTGTGACACTATCACATTCTTTAATTTTAATAATATCTATGTCATTTCCATGAACAGGTTTCCATTAAATGATTCTAAAATAAATCATTAAGATATGATTAACATTATCCTAGTTATTTTTCTGAAATATAGATTTTTAATAATTTTATATCATTTAATAAAATATTATTTAATTTAAAATATCTAAATGTGAGTTTTGACACTATTCATTATTTTGTCTTATACAAAAATCAAATGAACAATATATATTCGAACAAAGACTTATAACACATTAATAATATGTCTAACTCATTAATAAAAACATGCATGACATTAACTCACTCAAATTATATTTATATTAATATTATGAATATAATTTATTTGATTATTCTTTTAATAAATCAATTACTATATCATCATTGTGTCACCTTTTAATTTAATAATTTATTTTAAAAATTTATAAATAAATTAAAATAGTGTATATAAACATTTTTTATTTATAATTACTATTTATATCCAACCATACCCCCTTTATAACTTCATATTAAAAATATTTTACTTGTTAAAAATAAATGTATAACAAAATTGGATTTTCTTTAAATATAATATTATAAATATATTAAAGTCATCCAAGTGTCTCCAAGTAGTCCCAAAATCTACCCAAGGATGATTTTGGTTGAAACACACTCATCCAATTAAATTAGGACATATTTTAGGGTAACTTTACAATAATATTGTATTATTTTTACATTTAATTACCCTATTTACCTTTAACTATGGTAAATAAAATTACTAAAGCTACTATTCACAAAAAATTATTTTGATCTTATTATACCACATTTTTAATACTGATTATAATGATGTATGTATTTTTTTCTAAGTTCAATTCATAGAATCGGTAAAATTATGTTTAATGATGATCCCGTAAATGTGGCTAGAAGGCGGGTATAGATGTTCAAAAATTCATTAAATTTTTATATCGAATTTTATTATAAAATAGTTCAAATGACCTACATTGGATTAATATATGTTTTATTTTGTATATTTATTATTTAATATCAATTTAAATTAAAATAATTATTTAAATGAAAAATTCAGTTGTTAACAATAATGCAGTATTATTTCACTATTCATCAAAAATTGAAACTTTTTAGAAAAATACCAAAAAATAAATCGAGGATAATTTTGATATTCCAAATTCAAAAATGAAGTCTATTTTGAAAAATAAAATATATAAATTTCATAATGTGGTTAATAATATTCACAACTTCTTTTTAAATGGGTAGTTTGGAATATCATAGTGCACTTAGACTCGGTGTTGTGTGCAACGTAAGCTATCAAGTTTCATTAAAAAGATAATGTACTATGAAATATTAAGGTGTTACATTCTCCCATCCTTCAATAAATTTCATCATCGTAATTTTTGAAATCGGGTTCGGTAACTAGGGTTTGAAAATTCAAAATTCCTTTATTGAAATATCACATCAGAACAGGGGTCGATAAAAGGTCTAATTTAAAATAAATAAAGGGAAGTGGGAAAGTTAACAAAGATAACACGTACAAGGGTTACATGTAGTTAAACATGGGCATGAAAGAAAAATCTAACCATCATGTTCTAATTGAGAGTTATGGAGAACATGATTAGGATAAAGATAACAATCACAAATCCCTAAATATGCAATGATCTAAGGGACCATTTGATTCATCAGAAAAAGTACTATGATAGAATTTTTTGCTTCATGATCCTTTACCTAGAGTTGAAGAATTATTTGACTATTCAGGTAAGCACTTAAATGATTTATTTCAATGTCATAAGCATAATCTCATCCTATGGTTATGTTTCGATCTATTTTCACTTCATCCCTTACTCCTAGAAACGATAGTTCAAAATAAATTTTTCACGCCTGAAGCACTTTTGATAAATCATAAGCCCCGTAAGTATTTCCTCCATCCTATAAATGTTTGCTAAAACCAATATGGTTATCCCAAAGTATCTAATAAATCATACTTTAATCTCAAACAATAATTTCCAATGTTCAACTTACTCCATTCCAACCTCAAGACTTGACCAAAATACTTCCATCCAAATTCACTATCCAAAAAGGTCTCTAAATTTGAAAAATAAATCCTAACATCTAATTCCCCCCAAAAAATCTAATGTAGCTATTATTGTCACATACCAAATATTTTATCACCCTTAAATCCATAATGAAAACTCTTATGCTTCCAAATCTTTAATGAAGATGTACTGCACTATAATCCTTATATATATCATGAATCTTATAACCCTAGAACCATTGGTGTAATAATTTTTGAATCAAAATACAAAATAACTTTAATCTTTCCACTTCACTCTTAAAATATTAACTATCCTTCAACATCTTATTCATTAATACCTCCTTCATTTTCTTTCTCTTTTTTAATCTCTTCATCATCTGCAGTATAGCCATTTCATGTATAACCTTTTTGATTTTAACCATTGACCAAAACTTGAATAATAATGTGAGAAACACTAATCAGTGTGATATAGTCATGAAAAATCATTTATAGGATATATAAATCATAGAATATTCTTCTCAATCCATAATTCCAAAGGATTAACCTAGGGTATCCATTACTAAATCTAAAGGATGATATCTTATACTTAGACTTATCCTCAAATTCATTCTAAGGGTTATGTTTTCTAATCTTTGATTTATAAATCCAGTTTCCAAGGTTGTTACTAAACTTACTTTAATACCAAATATAATTCCCTGACCCCAGAATCCCAAAGTCAGTCCATTATTTGAATACATTGGCATGATTACAAGGAATCAAATCCCAAAGGACTTATCAGTTTTTTAGTCTTGTAAAATAGATTACATATATGAACCTTATATTACAATTAAAAACATAAAATACAACATAGATAATCCTTTGGTAATTCCATTATTCTTCTAGATTAAACTTGTATATCAAACATAAAACAATTTTTAGAATCCTAGTAAAATAAAATCTAAGAAAGATGTGAACTCAGATGCTTCATAAAGGTAAACAATATAGAAGAAGATATCATAAATAAGAATATACTTTTAAGGGAAGGTATAAAACTAAAACACAAGCCTTTTAAACATAATATTTATGAAAATATGGAAAGAATAAATCAAATAATTCCATTTAAACATTCACATAGATATTCTAATAGTCGAATAATAACAATTAATATCAATAACTAATATCATAATAATGGAATTCATAATGTCAGACATCATAACTACATCATCAAGGCCTCTTTCCAAGACCATACATAAACGAATAAAAACTCAATCTAGTTTGTCTCATGATACCTAAAAATTCATTGAGGGGATATAGCAGGACATTCCCATCACTTATAAATTCTAATTCATTCCTCTTATGAAAGGGTAAAACATAATGAACATAAACATTCGTATTAAAACTAGTATACTAAATGTTAATACTTTAACCATAAACCATGAATGGTATCAAAATATCACATCCACAGTCAAACATATCATAAACCATTCATCACAATGTGGTAGATTTTATCATAATAAAACAAAATAAACTAAACATAAAATCCAACAAATAATGTTGACATTGACGACAATAATTTAATAAAATCATTAAAAATATCTTGAGACAAATATCCCTTTTTCTTTCAAATCATTTAATCAAAAGTCACGCACTTATAAAATACATTTAAAAAGAGATTTTTGAATCCAAGTTTCAAATACCACTTTGAAACTTTTTTAAGGAATTAAAATTTTAAAAAATTCATTTCCATATAAATAAATCCTTATAACCATTTTGAAAGAATGGACATTAATGAGAAAGATTTATAAGAATAAATCATTAAAACATTTAAAATGATGTTTTAGTTAGAATTTCCATTACCTAAAACCTTTAAAAAATTAATTTTAAAAATATTTTTAATAAACATGGATATGGATTATAAATATGTCCCAGAAACTACTTATATATAAACTATCTTGTATAATAATGAGATTACGAAATTAACCTTTACAGTAGGTTTGATTCCCTCTATATGTGTCTGAAACTCTTTTATAGTGGTTTTAAACATATTATTAACTTTTAACATAATCTCAATAATATTTATGATATCATATATGATTTATTTATGAATTTAAATTACCTGTTTATTAACAATTCCATGTTAAAGTAATGTTTCGGGTAATAGTTGCTTTGTTTATCATACGTGTTTTGGCTTGTTATTCTTGATCTTATTACATAGATCATGATTTACTTACTTATATAATGTAAAAAATGATTTATATATCATATATATTTAGTGTATATATAATATATAGATATATGGAATGGAATACAGTATTCATGGGGACGGTAGGCCATATGTACATATGAACATTGTTTCCTATTTCTTATCTTATTGAATGGAATAAAGTAAATGATATATATATGTGTGTATATATATATTATAATAGAATTATTATTTCATATATTTCATACTTATTCATTATATAAATATATTTATAATCATTCTTGAATTTTTAACATTGAGAATGAATCTCATCATGTCATCGAGATGGTAAGTCATACATACGCACGAGCGATGATATCATTTTATTAATGGTAAAGGGGTAAGGAAATGTACGGTATGTTAATAATAAAGAATAAATATAATGTCATATTTATTATTTATATCCAATATATTCAACATTATACCCATTTAAATAAATTATAGATGAAAAACAATTTACACCGCGACGTGGAGACGGTAAGTCGTACGTACGCACGCATGGTGATATTGTTTTTTATAGGATGAGTAAAAGCAGGAATATGGTTGTATCATAATCATAATAACATATTAAAATATATAATATACTGAAGTTATTAATTTATTATGGAAACTACAAAGGAATATGAAGTAAAATAAGAAAAGAAATTGAATTGAATTGGTAAAACAATTACCTCTTCTTTGAGTATCTCCTTTTGATTTGTGAAAAATGACTCCTTAGGTTGGCTTTCTACCAAAAATATGGAATCTATGATGGGGTTAGAGAAGTTTTGAGAGGAAATGGGTAGGTTATGTCTGAGCTAAAGGGTTTTATAGGTGTTAATATAAGCGAAGGAGAGGTTCCCTTTTATAAGAGAGGGGAGGGTCACTTTAGGAAACTCTCAAAATATTAAAATATAATAAGAGAGTTCTAGAACAAAATACTTAAAAATGAACCATAAATGAAAATTATAAAACATTTTGGACCATATAATATCCTCTTGTGATTTTTTTTAAATAATTTAATAATAAACTAATTCAATGAGATATCATTATTTCTAAATTTAATACTATTCATTTAATTTGACTTAAAATACAATAATACAAAGTTGGAATTTGAATATAATGATTTAAAATATCTATAATATATCTTATAGATCTTTTAAATTTGTTATAAAAATTAAATAATTCAACGTATATCAAAATTAATATTATTAAAATTATTTATTCTATTTTTATGTTAATTAAATAAATATTGTTTTGGAACTGAACCGACTTTTAAGGTAATTATACAACTTCTAAAAATTCAAAATAAATTTATATAATTAAACTAATTTCACTTATATCAAAATAGAAATTTATATTCTTTCATAATTTGATTTTTTCCCTATTTGGACACATAAAAGATATTAAAATGCAAGATAGTGATATTTTGTAACAATATTTGATTTAAGTAATATATAATTTATTTTTATGGAAAGGTGTCCATTAAAAAACTCAAAATATATAATAATGTGATAAGGACCTAATATTATTCATCTAATAATTTTTTTAAATGTTTTGGTTTTATTTTAAACATTATAATTTTGATTTACACTTAATTTATTTATTTAATTTTAATTGTGGTGATAATGTTCCAAATATTAAAAGGTTATAAATTTTTACTTATATGGTGTCAATTTTCCATAAATGGAAATTTTATGACATTTTAGACCATATAATTATAATTTTTTATTTTTTAATTGTTTGTATTATTTTTAAATAATTTAATAAATTGGTATTTTTATAAATTATTAAGTGTCAATTTTGACACTATTCATTACTTTGACTTTAAATAAAGTCCAAAAAAATTGACTTCTAAAAAACAATTTAATACACTCTTAACATGTACTAATAAGCTATAAAATTATTTTATCATCTCAATTATGTCAAATTATATTTATTTTAATATTTTTAAAATCATTTATTTGATATTTCTATTAATAAAATAATTACTTCTTCACCATTATGTCATTATTTATGGTAATTATTTAGTCTCTAAAAATTATAAATAAATAACTATGATTTATATAATTATTTTATATTTATAGATGCTACTAATGATCAAATTTATATCGAGGTTATCCCTATATAAAAATTATTGAGCATATAAGAAACGAGAGTCTGACACTTTGTCACATTCTTTAATTTTAATAATATCTATCTCATTTTCACAGACAAGTGTACATTAAATGATTCAAAATTGATCATTATAATATATTTAACATTATAATATTTATTTGGATGAAATATACATTTTTATTAATTTTATATCATTTAATAAAATATTATTTACTTTAAAATATCTTAAATGTCAATTTTGACACTTCAATATTTTGTCTTATACAAAAATCAAATCAACAATATATATTCAAACCAAAACTTATAAAACGTTACTAATATGTCCAATTAATCGATAAAAATTTTGGATGACCTTAAATTACTCAAATTATATTTATATTAATGTTATGAATATAATGTATTTGATTCTTCTTTTAATAAATCTATTACTACATCATCATTATGTCACCATTTAATTTAATTATTTATTTTATAAAATTATAAATAAATTATCATAGTGTAGATAAAAATTTTATCTTTATAATCACTATTTATAGTCGACTATAAAACTTATATAACCTCACATTAAAAATATTTTACTTGTTAAAAACAAAAGTATAACAAAATTGGATTTTCTTTAAATATAATATTATAAATATATTAAATTCATCAAAGTGGCTCCAAGTGGTCCCAAAATTGACCCAATGATGATTTTTATCTAAAAAAACTCATCCAATTAAATTATTACAAGTTTTAGAATAACTTTATAATAATATTATATTATTTTTACCTTTAATTACCATATTTACCTTTAACCATGGTAAATAAAATTACTAATGTTATTATTCACAAAAACATTATTTTTATCTTATTGGACAAAATTTTTCATAATTATTACAACCATGTATTTATATTTTTAGAAATCCAATTCACATAAATAGTAAAATTACATTTAATGTTAATCCTGTAAATGTGGCTAGAAGGTGGGTAATGAGACGTTCAAAAGCTCAATAAATTTTTATATCTAATTTTATTATAAAATAGTTCCAATGAACTAAATTGGATTAATATATGTATTATTTATATATTTTGACTTTAAAATCAATTTGAATTAAAATAATAATTTAAATGAAAAAGTCGGCTATTAACAACAATGCAGTATTTTTCACTATTCACCAAAAATTTAAACTTTTTAGAAAAATATAAAAAATTCACCCTAAGATAATTTTGATATTCCAAATTCAAAAATTAAGTCTATTTTGAAAAATAAATTATATAAATTTCATAATATGATTAATACTATTCATAACTGCTTTTTAAACAACTAGTTTGGTAGATCATGGTGCGCTCAAACTCGGTGTTGGGGACAACGTAAGCTATCAAATTTCTTTAAAAATATAACATACTGTGAAATATTGGGGTGTTACATATTCTTTATTAGGAACACTTGTGGATTGATCTATTGTTTTTGGGGTGAAACGTGGGTTTTGGGTAATTAAAGGGATTTCCCATTTGGAAATCTCTATCACAAGGCATGTGGTTCAAGAACACATGCATTATGTTCTTCTAGTTTTGGGGAAGATGAAATTTATAAATTACACATTGTGTGTGTGCTTTTCAATCAGTGTACTAGGACTCGAACATGTACCCTCAAGGCCCTGCATGGGCATGTACTCTAGCCGTACATAGAATGTAAAATCCCAAGTACATGGTATGTTTGTATTTTATTTGTAATTTACCCTAAATAGGGTACCTTATCATGTATATCACCTATTCGGGTAACTCTACACGGCATGCCACCCGCATGGGGTCTCGAACATGCAGCTAAGTACCCATCCAGACATCCATTTTATGGGAACATACCAGGTAAAGTACATGGCGAGACCCCATGTGGGTGGCATGCCGTGTAGAGTTACCCGACTAAGTGATATACATGGCTAGGACATGTGATATACCTAAGAAGGTACCCTATTTAGGGTAAATTATATTTAAAATACAAACATACCATGTACTTGGGATTTTACATTCTAAGTCTGGCTAGATTACAAGCCCATGCAGGGCCTTGAGGGTACACATCATTTTCTCTTCACTTGATACCCCTATTCGGTTTTTTCGTATTGTATGCCCTAAAGTCAAAATTGGACATAAGAGGATCTCATTATGAGTATCTTTACACATATATCATGATGTTAAAACCCTTATGTTTATTTGAGGACTCCTATGTGTTGTTTCATGCATTCTCTTAAACAAAGAAGTTTTCCCTTCGATAATTAAATTCAGTTGTCTCTTGAGAGTGAGACCTTGATATGAGATGGGTCATGAGGTATCTTACATGACCATTTCTTATACCATTCCATTTAGGAAATATTCCTTACGAGACATGACCTTCTGACCTAAGATATCTTGATATTAGTTGTTTCCAAGGATCCCCTATAGAATTCCTAAGCTTACGTTTTTACCTATAGGATCCCCAGTAGGATGCCTATATATTCTTCCTATTACCAGGGGTCCCCTATGGGATGCCTTTTCTTACATGTTGACCTAGATAATCCCCAGTAGGATCCATTTATCAATTTATTGTTCTAAGTATCCCATGTAGTATTCCTCTAGCTTTTAAGACTACTTAAGTTGTGTCATGTACGATACCCATTCCTATGTATCGTTCCAAGAACCCCTTATAGGATGCATCTGTTGACTTTTAATTCAAGGATACCATGTAGGATTCCTCCTTTTACCATTATAGTTAAGGATCCCAAGAAGGTTTTCTATTCTTATGTTTAGACCTTGAGGATCCCAAGTAGGATTTCTCTCAGTGTTTTACTTGAGGGGCCTAGTGGGTGCCCTGATGTTTTACCAACCCAAAGCTAGTAAGTCAGGTTTGGGTATCGATCATCACCTTAGAACCTATGAAAAACTTGTAAGACTATTACGGATGTGTTAGTAGTGGTGGGCTTAGGAATTTTTTCACCCTCACTCAGTCATATATATATATATATATTCATATGTTTACTAATGATTTAAAAATGATTACTAGAGGTGATTCCTTGCTGGTGTCTATTAGGATTGATGTAATGCATCTTTCATTCCATTTGGGATGCCCAATCATTCTTCCTATGATCTGTGTTATTCATTTATTGGTATTCTAAGATTTTATTTCCTAGTATCTGTATTCTGAGCCATGTTATTACTTATATTTATTTGGATACCCATAGATACTACCGGGGATATAGATGTTGATCCTATATAATTATATTTGACTATTATATTATTTGGATTTTTTATAGGTGCTTCCTGGAATCTAGTTATTGAGCCTATGATTATGATATACATGCATGGAATCCCTTATAATGAAAAAAATTGATGATTACACTCTCTTGAGTTATGATGATGCTTACACTCTCTTTTTTATGGAATAATATGAGGATGATTATGCTCTTCTAAATCTGATTATACTCATGCATGATTACCCTATACTAAGTGATAGGTATGAATACTCTCTCCCAAATCGGTTACTTAACCATGATTACTCTCTCCCTAATTAGATACCTCTCAATGTGGGCATGGCATCTCACTAGTTATCTCTCCTTACAGATAGCCTAAGGGTCAGACCCTTAAGGTTCATCTGAGTTTCAAATGTCATGACCACCTATGAATCTGGGACTTAGGGATCAGAAATTGGGATGGATTTACATTTAATGAGTAGTATGAAGTCTTCATCTAGGCTATTTATAGTATGTATGATGTAATTTCCTATAATCTTACTTTATAGTGATTAGAGGTGTGTATGGGTGAACCCAAGGTTAGGATGAAAATCCCTCTGTACTGATGTAGCTTGCTTAGAGATATTTTTAATGCTATCTGAAGTAGTTATATGTTTATGGGGATTACAAACCCATAGATCAAATTAAATTTTCATGGCTTTAGTGACATGACTTCCAACTCAATTTTCTTTCACAAGATGTCTAATAAATTGGGATTATGAACTTAAGGATTGACTACTGGTGGGTTTATGTCATTTCATTCACCTTATGCCTATATATTCATATTCATATATATATATATATGTGGGGGGGGGGGGATATACATATATATATATATATATATGTATATAAATACTAGTATCCATGATATAACATTACCCAATTGACTGGGATCATGGACCTAGGGATTGATTGTGGTTTCACGTTGATTTTTTTACTTATCTTATAGTTGTGTCTTATCTAGGGTGATCGTATTTCATGATCATGCATTTATAATTATATATTTATATGTTCATAATTAGGGTGGTATAATGAGATTGTGTTCCCACCCCCAGAACATGCACCTTAGTGTGTGTGAAGACCTTATGTCGACATTTCAGGTTGTTCCCTAATGCATGGAATATAGGGATGAGGCCTAGTATTGCATGATCAAGTCAATCTTCTCATGTGGTTTATTCTGTTCAGGCTAGAGTAACTCAATAGTTCTTGGATAATGGGCATGTGGTTCAGCTTGAAGTTAGTAGTAGATACTTATACTTTTATTTTAGTTACATTGGCACTTTTTTATGTATGGTAAGCCTAATGGGAAAACAGTGTTGTACGTATGTCATAGATGTTTGGGATTTTATAGAAATTTCATTTATTGCTGAAACATGTTCTATTTTAGTTCATTTAATTATTTTGAACTTTGTTTATTTAATGATGTGTATAATACTTAGTTTTTTTCACGATTTTATTAATTTTATATGAGGTAATAGTCTCCCTACTATTATACCCTAGGCCCTCACTACTAGTCAAAAACCTCTAGAATATGGGGAGGCACATTAAAGACCATGTAGTGAATTGGTTAAGAGCACCATATTAGTGGCATCTAGGTTGGTATATCACAAAGTTGTATTATAAGCTTTCTCTTCTTTGGATTTACTATTTGGGATATGGTATAAAGGATTATTAGAAATGTTTTAGAACATATGATGGATATTGGATTTCCATGTCGAGAAAACATGTTTCGGTAGGAAGTCCTAGTTTACAGGGGTATGGGTTTGTTGTTCCAATATATGATGTTATAGTTTTATTTTATTTTGTATTTGAGAGATGCACACACTACTGGAATTTGACGTATTTGGGACGAGATATTTGCGATGGGATCCCGTTACAGATGAGCTTTAGTGATGGGGTCCCATCGCAAATATCTCGTTGTAGAAAACAGTGTCGCAAATACTATTTTTCAGTGAGGCTCAGTCCCCCTCATCGGCGACGTTCCTCGGTGTGGTGTTGGTCCATTCAGTCCTAGGTGACAATGTCTTGACTGCATGTTCCTTGGTTCATCTTCTAGTGGCTTCTATGGTTACGGTGGCAGAGGGTATGGAGCATGGTGGGGTTCTTCTGGGAGCTACTCTTGATGGAGGATTATTGTGCAAGGTTGGTATGTGTTGGACTTGATTTCATGGAACATGACCCAAAGGAGGATTCAGAGTGGGTGTTTTATCTTTGGAGATCTTTTCAGATTTGGTAGTTTGAGAGGGTATGGTATTTTCCATCAGATCGTGCATGTGCTTTGACACAGGACACTTGCTTGCTGAACTGCCATGCAAAGGTGGAGGACTTTTTCATGATCAAATTCTAGGGTTGGGCATCTCCACGTTGTTAGTCTGGTTTTTTTCTCTTCGACCTTCAGGTCATATAATTTCCAATGTCCTTGAAGTCCGAGTTCCCCCCTTATTCCCTTAAAAGTGGTTTTATCATCTTTATAATAAAAAAATTTGAAGGCCTTCGGGCCATTGGATGGATAAAAAAATCACTGGGGGGTTGTCTTCTGGAGGAGGTAGAGGAGTTTCAGGAGATGGTGGGGGAAACTTCATCCCTAAACTATGAGTCAGACGGTGCATGTACTCCATATACTCGTGATGATATTGTTGTTGTTGTTGTTTCCATCAACGCATATCCTCCTCGTACTAATGCTGCTACTTCTAACTCATCTCTTCATGCTGCTTCTGCAAACTCTCTATAAGCTCAGTCTGAGTGTGCAACTACTCCTAATACTGTGAGGCAGAAGATGATGCCTCTCTATGAGCTCCTATCGAGCTGGATGCCGACATCGTAATAGTACCATAATAATTACCATGAGTCAAATGAGAGTCAATACCAACTACTTGGCCCTTCTCAAAGCCATACTGAGTTGCCTACATCCATGCCGCCTCATCGAAATGGTGGGAACTGGTCTGATCAGTCATCTTGTCCTGACTCTCATCCTGTGTCTGAGAGGTTTCATCCTCATATGACTCCTTCAATTCCAATTTGAAATTAAAATTGTGAAAATATTATATGCAGTTAATTGTAAAACTGAAAATAAAATACTAACCACAATATGACATTGGCGGTCACCTCTAATCTCTCCAGTGGATGGATCACTATACATCCTCTGATAAACGTCATACTCCATAATACTGGGATGCTCGACATCCTATAGAAATATAAAATAAACTATTTATATTTAAAGTTATATAAAATATTTGAAAAAGATACTTACCAGATGCTCTCTATGCATACTGAATGTACGACTACCAGCTCGATGCATCACCTCCTGTCTCCTCTGGTTCTGCCGACCCACTGAAGATCTCCTCTGAAATCCACCACCCAACCAGATTAAACATAATCCATCAAAAACGTGAGATGAAATGTACTCTGGTCGGTGATCTCTACACGACTCATCAAATTATGTCACTCCTACTTTATTAATGGTCATCCTTCTCAAATTGTGCAAAAACTGACGGAAACGGTCACGCATAGACACCTGACATGCCGGGTGGATAGCATCATTCATGCTATCATCGATGGGATACCATAAACCCTACAAATAATTTATAATATCAAGTTATTAATAAATTAAATTTAAAAATAAATATTATTTATTTACGTAATAGCCAATGATTGAACATGTCGATCCATACATCAATGGGAATCTATTCTCATGTGATCCATGGTTTATAAAAATAAATGTGCAAGATAGCACTCCCCTGTCCAACAGCTACATGCAAAAAACTATGAAAAAATAATAAAATATCAAATAATTAGTATATATATAAATAAATTAATGAAAGCAAACTAAAATATAGAGGTTACCATACCTCTGTGTGTGTGGATTGAAGCCAATACATAGATGTCACTCGGGGATATGGTCAGGAATCATCAGTCATGCAAGACCGCACCCCCTCCATGTACCCCATGAACCGCCAGTAGGCTGAGGATCAGATGATCCAAAATCCCCCTCATTCAAAGGTAGCTCAGCCTCCTCCAACTCACAAAATATATCAGGGTCAATCTAAAACACAAAATGATAGTTGTTAACAGATAGTTGAAAATAAATATTACATATAGATATATATTAGTTATGATTGTAATCAACATTTAACTGTGTCAATGTTCACCTTCATCGTCATCTTCATATTCCTCCTCGGCATAATTAATATCCATATAAGTTTTAGTTTCATCATCTCTTGTCATTTAAAATTCATTTGTAACATCATTAACATCTTCGTCCCCATCGATCCTTAATTGTGGGGTTTCATCATCGATATTCACATCTCTTTGTAAAAATGATGGATTTTGAGTAGTATCTTGAAAATTTTCAATTCCTTCCACATCAGTGGAACCAAATTCAATTTGAGTAAACTGATTTTCCCGAGATTTAATTTTTATTATTCTTCACCAATCACTCAAGTCTCTTGAAGTATCACAGTACTTTGTGTAATAAATTTGATGTGCATGTTGATCTAGTAAAAATGGTTCATTTACTGAAAGAAGACTTTTATATTTAATATCGACGATTCCATGAGCCAGATAAACATTCAATCCTCTCTCAGTATCCAACCACCGACATTTAAACATCGTTATGTAATTCTATCCTAAATAACACAGCTCAATAATTTCATCCAGAATGTCATAAAAGTCAACTTCAATTTCTCTATGATGTGATCCTCTCAATAAAACTCCATTGTTCATTGTTTTTTTGATTTCCCATATTCAAGTGTATCAAATCTAAAACCATTAACCACATATGAATTATAATATTTAACCATTTTAGATGGTGGGTTACTCAATATACACAGTCGCTTATCAATTTTATCAGTATGTTGAGACACCTAAATTTTTTTAAAACAATTATCAATATAATAAATAATAAAAAGAATTGATATTAATCCACCAATAATTTATTTTACCAGTTTTAGAAACCATTGAGAAAAACAAATTGTCTGCGTTCTTCAAGAGCAGCTGTTGTAATTTGTGGAAGTTGTTTCTCGATATGATTATTATATAACCTACAAGTAAAATAAGTTTACATACTATAACATAAATTATAGAATAAGTGATAGAAACAATCACAGCATAAATGATGTCATTTCATCATAGTTGATCAGAACATATGTATGATCTCTGTGATGTTCATCATCTGAAATCCGTCGTTCATGAACTCCACTGAAGCCAAGATTTAGATGATTAAAAAATGATAATTGATTGTCCATTTTGTGATTAACATTCTCCTCATTCCATCTCATGCAGTTGTGTTTTGAGGGATATTCATATTCAAAATAATGAGAGCATAAAAAAGCAATTTCCTCTTGTAAATAATCTTCAATAATTGATCCTTCAACTGATGCTTTGTTATGTACTTTTTTCTTCAATTTTTGCATGCATCTCTGAAATTGGTACATCGATCAAAACTATACTGGACCTCCACATTTAGCTTCATGTGGAAAATGTAATATTAGATGTTCCATTGAGTCAAAGAAAGCTGGTGGAAAGATTTTTTCCAGTTTACATATAATTACAGCAATATCTTCTTCCAGTTTTCTTAGCACATCGTAGTCTGTTATCGTTACACAAATGTCTCGAAAACAATATGATATTTCTGTTATCGAATCCAAAATCATAGAATTAAACAAACCTCTAAATCCAGTCTGCATAATAATTTACATTATAACATGACAATTAGGGATTTTTAATCCAGTAATATAACTATTCTTAACACATCCGCCCAAATTGGAAGCATAGCCATCTGAAAGTCTCAAATCTGCAATCCATTGACAAAATAATAAGTGACTCTCTTTGGACAGTGTATATGCTTCTTTTGGCTTCATTAACCTTTATCATCTGACATTTTTAAATAGTTCAAGTTTTGGTTTCCTGAAAATTTGGGAAAGGTCTAATCGTGCCTTTACAGTATCTTTGGTCTTACCTAGTGTATCCAAAACTGTATAAATAAATTATCAAAATATTTCTTCTCAATATGCATGACATCCAACATGTAGCGGACCAAAAAATCAGACCAATATGGAAGATCCCAAAAAATTCTTCATTTTATCCAATTATGTTCTTTCCCAAATCCATGAATTTTCTATTAGTTTACTGTTGGACCAAATGTGATGGGAGGTAATGAAAATACAACTGATTTTACCTATATACCTGAGATCATTTTTAGAGGTTCATCCCTTTTAATTGTGCCTTTTCTGAAATAAGATTTTTTTTTCCTCCGAAAAGGATGATCGGTTGGAAGAAATCTGCGATGACAGTCAAAATAGCAAGGTTTTTTCCATTGATGAGCATAAAGGCTTTGTTCTCTTTAATACAGTAAGAACATGATTTCATACCATGTGTTCTCCAGCCATATAACATGACATATGCCAGAAAGTCACTAATCACCCACATCAATGCTGATTTTAATATGAAATTTTGTTTCACAGCATCATCATATGTAATAACATAATTACTCTATAATGAATTTAACTCATCAATCAATTGTTTCAAATAAACATCAATATTCTTTTTTGGATGTCTTGGAATTATTAAGGTAAAAAAGATAAAGGGATCCTTCATCAACATCCATGGAGGTAAATTTTACGGAGTTATAAAGACAGGACAACATGAATACGAACTACCATAAGAACCAAACGGTCAGAAACCCTCAGTAAAATGACCCAATCGTATGTTTTGGGCTTCTAAAAAAAGATGGATGCAGACGGTATAAATGTTTCCATGAATCACTATCAGATGGATGATTCAAGCTTTTATCAGTTGAAATCTTGGTTTTGTGTCATGAAATCATTGACGATGTGTTATGAGACATAAATAAACGATGTAATCTGGGTGTAAGGGGGAAATATCTCAACTTTTTTACATGAATCAATCCATACTTCCCTAGTTGAGAATCTTTATACCTCGATTGTCCACATGTGGGACAACTATCAAACGACTCATTTTCACCAGAATATAAGATGTAATCATTTGGACATGCATGAATCTCCCGATAACTAAGGCCCAGATTACGGACCAGCCTCTTGCTCTCACAGTATTTTTCAGGCAACACATTTCCTTCAGGTAACAGTGTTTTAACCAAATAAAATATCTGATCAAAACAATTTTTTGACATTGCATTGTCCGATTTAATAGCCATAAATTTTTCAACCGCTTCTAATTTTCTTATCTAGCAACTAGGATATAATGTATCCTTAGCAGACCTCAACAACTCATAAAATTCAGATAGTGCCAACTCAGAAGTTAAATCAATATCATCTTGAGATTTATTTTGTTGAACAGATGGACCTGCAACATCGTGTACTAAATTTTGAAACCGTGATGGATCCAAAATCAAGTTATTAGTATCTTCTCTGAAACTACGTTCACCTTGTTGATACCAAAAACATAATCTGGTTGAAAACCAAACCGCAAGAGATGTCCCCCAACCTTGTCAAATGTGTCAAACGTTCTCAGATCACATTTTTTACAAGGAGACTTTATTGTGCCTTTTAAAACATATTCTGGTTTTGATGATGCAAATGATAATAAAGCTTCAACACCCTCAATATATACATGACTTAAACCAGAACTATTTGGATTTCTGTGCTGATTTATCCAAGCACGATCATCTAATAATGATTGTGGTCGACTTCCTTATTCTATATTTTTCTACAAAATATAAAATCATTCCTATTTTTGAATAATTTTAAATTATAAAAATACTATCTGAAAAAAGAAGATAAATAATTACAACTACTTCTTAATAATTACCATTATTTACAGGTGACACAATTTCTATTGGATTGATGGCTACTCTTTTTTCTGACGGCTCATTTACTTGCAACTTTATCACACTGAAATCACAACGAAGAATATTCTCATAGGTACGCATATTCATTCCCATGCATATGAGAATGTATAAGCGTACCTTATAGAAGATTGTTCATTGTGATTTTCGTGTGAGAAAGTTAAAAGTAAATGAGTCGTCGGATAAAAGAGCCCCTTTTCGTCGATGAATCATCTTCTTGCAACTATCACCACCTGAAAACATTATAAAAAATGTGGTCCTATGAATGGATATTCAAACTCGTGCATACGAGATTGGATATGCATACATAGAAGCATATCTTTCATAATTTTTTGAGTCAGTGAAAGTTGAAAGGAGAAGAGTCATCGAGCAAAAGGAGTGCCGCAAATCCACTAGAAATTGTGCCAAGTTATTAAGAGTTATTACAATTTATTAAAATTGATTTTATTCCTAATTATTCCTAAATATTCCTAATTATTCCCAATTATTCCTAATTATTCCTAATTATTATTATTTACTACTAATTATTACAAATTATTACCAATTATTACTAATTATTACTGATTATTACTAATTATTACTAATTATTACTAATTATTACTAATTATTACTAATTATAACTAATTATTACTAATTATTACTATATATTACTATTTATTACTATTTATTACTATTTATTACTATTTAATACTATTTATTACTTTTTATTACTAAATATTACTAATTATTCCTATTTATTACTAATTATTATTATTTATTACTATTTATTACTATTTATTACTATTTATTTCTACTTATTTCTATTTATTCCTATTTATTACAATTTATTTCTATTTATTACTATTTATTTCTATTTATTGCTATTTATTCCTATTTATTATTATTTATTGCTATTTATTGCTATTTATTTCTATTTATTGCTATTTATTGATATTTATTGCTACTTATTGCTACTTATTGCTACTTATTGTTATTTATTTATATTTATTGCTATTTATTGATATTTATTACTACTTATTGTTATTTATTACTATTTATTTCTATTTATTGCTATTTATTGATATTTATTCCTACTAATTGCTATTTGTTGCTACTTATTACTATTTATTGCTACTTATTGCTAATTATTGCTATTTATTGCTAATTATTGCTAATTATTTCTAATTATTGTTATTTATTGCTATTTATTGTCATTTATTGCTATTTATTGTTATTTATTACTATTTATTGCTATTTATTGCTATTTATTGCTATTTATTGCTATTTATTGCTATTTATTGCTATTTATTTCTATTTATTACTAATTACTACAATTTATTTCTATTTATTGCTATTTATTGCTATTTATTATTATTTATTGCTAATTATTAATTATTACTAATTATTGCTAATTATTACTAATTATTACTAATTATTCCTAATTATTACTAATTATTACTAATTATTACTAATTATTACTAATTATTACTAATTATTACTAATTATTACTATTTATTACTATTTATTACTATTTATTACTATTTATTACTATTTATTACTATTTATTACTATTTATTACTATTTACGACTAATTATTACTAATTATTACTAATTATTACTATTTATTACTATTTATTAATATTTATTACTATTTATTACTAATTATTCCTATTTATTACTATTTATTACTAATTATTAATAATTATTACTATTTATTACTATTTATTACTAATTATTACTATTTATTACTATTTATTGCTATTTATTACTATTTATTACTATTTATTCCTATTGATTGCTATTTATTGCTATTTATTGCTATTTATTTCTATGTATTGCTATTTATTGCTATTTGTTGCTATTTGTTGCTATTTGTTACTATTTGTTGCTATTTATTGCTATTTATTGCTATTTATTGCTATTTATTGCTATTTCTTGCTGTTTATTGCTATTTATTTCTATTTATTGCTTTTTATTGCTGTTTATTGTTAATTATTGCTAATTATTGTTAATTGTTGCTATTTATTTCTTTTTTTGCTATTTGTTGCTATTTATTGCTATTTATTACTATTTATTGCTATTTATTGCTATTTATTGTAATTTATTTCTATTTATTGCTAATTATTGCTATTTATTGCTATTTATTCCTATTTATTGCTATTTATTGCTATTTATTGCTATTTATTCCTAATTATTGCTATTTATTGTAATTTATTTCTATTTATTGCTAATTATTGCTAATTATTGCTATTTATTCCTATTTATTTCTATTTATTCCTAATTATTGCTATTTATTTCTATTTATTGCTAATTATTGCTTTTTATTGCTATTTATTCCTAATTATTTCTATTTATTGTTATTTATTGCTAATTATTAGTTATTACTAATTATTTCTAATTATTACTAATTATTACTAATTATTCCTAATTATTACTAATTATTACTAATTATTACTATTTATTAATATTTATTACTATTTATTACTATTTATTACTATTTATTACTATTTATTACTATTTATTACTATTTATTACTATTTATTACTATTTATTTCTATTTATGACTAATTATGACTAATTATTACTAATTATTACTATTTATTACTAATTATTCCTATTTATTACTATTTATTACTAATTATTAATAATTATTACTATTTATTACTAATTATTACTAATTATTACTATTTATTGCTATTTATTACTATTTATTACTATTTATTCCTATTTATTTTTATTTATTGCTATTTATTCCTATTTATTCCTATTTATTCCTATTTATTTCTATTTATTGCTATTTATTGCTATTTATTGCTATTGGTTGCTATTTGTTGCTATTTATTACTATTTGTTGCTATTTATTGCTATTTATTGTTATTTGTTGCTATTTGTTGCTATTTATTGCTATTTCTTGCTATTTATTGCTATTTATTGCTATTTATTGCTATTTATTGTTATTTATTGCTAATTATTGTGATTTATTGCTTTTTATTGCTGTTTATTGCTAATTATTGCTAATTATTGCTAATTATTGCTTTTTTTGCTATTTATTGCTATTTATTGCTATTTATTGCTATTTATTGCTAATTATTGCTAATTATTGCTATTTATTGGTATTTATTGCTATTTATTGTAATTTATTTCTATTTATTGCTAATTATTGCTTTTTATTCCTATTTATTGCTATTTATTCTTATTTATTGCTATTTATTGCTATTTTTTACTAATTATTACTATTTATTACTAATTATTACTATTTATTACTATTTATTACTATTTATTCCTAATTATTACCAATTATTAATATTTATTACTATTTATTCCTATTTATTTCTATTTATTCCTATTTATAACTATTTATTCATATTTATTACTATTTATTCCTATTTATTACTAATTATTACTATTTATTACTAATTATTATTATTTATTGCCAATTATAACTATTTACCGCTAATTATTACTAATTAGCCCTAATTATTACTATAATGATTACTAATTACCCCTAATTATTACTAATTACCCCTAATTATTACTAATTACCATTAATTATTACTAATTGGCATTAATTACTATTAATAACTACAATTTACAGCTACCAATTACTAATTACCGCAAATTATTTATATACAATACTAATTTTTTAATAATTTATTAATTATTACTAATTATTAAGAATTAGTACTAATAATTTCAATTTATTATTACAAATAAATACTGATAACAAAACAATTTAAATCTAATTTAATTACAACTAATCAATAATAATTAAAATTAAATAAAAAATGAAATGAATAGTAAATTAAATAAAATATAAATACCCTTAAACTTGATCTCTTATTGATGTAGACGATTTCACAACTTCTTCGTAAGAAAAACCAACTTAGAGAAATTTTCACTCTAAAAATAAAGTTTAGAGAGAGAGGAAGTGAGAATTGAGGGGAAGAGTATGAAAAATGGAAGGGGGTATATATAGGTTAGATTAGTTGCGACAGGACTATTTGCGACGGGTCCCGTCGCAAATACCTTTGCCCATATTAATTACTTTCAGTAGTTCAAAGGGTATTTGCGACAGGTCCTATCACAAATAGTTGACTGCCGACACCCTTTTTACGATGGGACAACATCCCGTCGTAAAAACCTATATACCTCTGTCGGTATTTGTGACGAGATCCATCGCAAATACCCTCCGACCGAAGCACTATTTGCGACGGGGGAATCCCCCCGTCGCAAATAACCTTCCAGCGGTTTGGCGCGCAGAACGCGCCAAACCACGCCTTACTTTTTGCGACTAGACCCCAAATCCCGTCACAAATAACCAATTATTTGCGACAGGTCGAACCCCCGTCGCAAATAACCTCTGGGAAGGACTATTTACAACGTGAATTAATCCCGTCACAAATAGTCGGTCGCAAAAATCTATTTTTCTCGTAGTGACATGTTGTGTGGGTGTTATGATTTATTATATATTTCTATAACTTTTCCTAATGGAAAGGGGCCATGGGTGGATTTTGAATCTTGGTTGGAAAAGTTAAGAGGTGTCTCATACATCATATTTGTCACATAGGATGCACATCATATAGGACTACGCATGTTGATTAATACTGACGACATAGGATAATTATATAGAGATTCAATAAAAACCTAAATAGTGTTTTCCCATATAAGTTTTTGGTGGAATTATAATCAATTAAGAAAACAAGCATATATATATTTCCTTCTGATGGTAGGTTATTTGGATCTACATTGTAGCATTTGGTGGTGAGGCTAATGACTCAATCCTCATGCACAGAAGGTGTAAAAAACCTTATAGGTCGATAGGGTACCTGACTCCCTTATGTTATACCCCTTATAGGGTATTTTTCTTACTATTGGTTATTTATAGAGTAAGTAACAATCTATATACTTCTTTCTTACATATATTGGAATGGAATTATGCATAACAGGCCCTCGTTTGTTGTTATCTAGTCAGATCATGGTGTACGATTGCGATAGGTACATTTTCATTTCCCATGAACAGGACCTCTAGGGGGTATTACTGTTTACAGATTCCTAGTATGTTTCAGTTAAATATCTCTTCTACATTGGTGTTATAACCTCTAGGAATCAGTTTCTTAAGAGGATTCTCGGTGAGGATCAGGACCTTGTAGGCCGTGTTTATAGTTTTGACCCTCTTATGTCGATGTAACCTTTATCTTATTTAGAGAGGTTTGATCTTTTGGGATATGTTGTTTGACCTTGTGAACTAGTTGTGAGACCTGATCTTTAGTTCAAGGTGGGATACCTAGAGTCCCTTATATTTGAATTGGACCCTTGTAGGTTGATGTTCATTTTGTTCGAGGGAAGTTTGTGTGAGAGTTTTACCCATGTTTTAACTGCCTTTTTGGAAGTGATCTTGGTTGTACACTCTTTTGTGATTGAGGTATGGTAGGTTCTCATGTTTTTAGATATATCATGTTAATGATTTCGACTTTTGACAAGAACATAGAGTGCTTTGGTATCAAGACTTTCTTCGACAGGAAGGAATGTTCGGGTTTTCGGTACAGTCAACTAGAGTTTCCGCTATTTCTATCATATTTAGAGTGTGGGTAGATGCTCATGAATGGAATGAAACTGGGTGAATGGAGGTCATTGAATAATTCTTGGAACCGTTATGGTGCCTGGTTTTGAAGATTAGTTTGAATAGTGATTCTGGTTTAACGAGACTAACATGCTATATGGAAAGGGCATCTTATCCTTGTAATGGATGACTTACTATAGTATGAGTCTGGTGGTAAATATATATTCCAATTGTTCATGATAGCATTTTAATTGTAAATTGTTGAGTGGCCATGTGTGAGTCAAGGATCGATGTTTTCAATAATTTATATGGGCTTGGTTTCCCAGGAGTTATGATAATGATGAATTTCTATCTATGGTAGAGGATGCATTGATGATAAATGGAGTACCTCAAGATGTTTGACCCGTGGATGGATCTGGACATGCATTTTCATCAGATGTTGTTTTAGGTGTTGGTTAAGAGAATGTGTAACCCTGTTGGATGTTATCGTGGATTAGAGAGTGAGATGCACATGCCTTTTTTGAAATCATCGTGTACTACCAGTTAGATACATTCATGATATATCTTGAAATCATCTTTGAGTATACCAAGTGAGAGTCGAACCAATGTCTATAATTATTTCTTTTTGAATGTCTTTATTATATTGATAAAGAAACCTCTTTAGATTATTCTCAAGGAGTAGTTTAAGGTAAGCCATATGGTGGGGAGTGCACCATTGGATATTTTTGGGAATTTACCCTAATTTTTTATAAATTCACTGTTTTTCTTGGGTTGTTGGGATCATATTTTTGTTTTTATATGATGATAAGGAAATTAATATGGTGGGAAGTACCAGACCGGTTGTAGTTAAATGTATTCCATGTAGAAGAAAGTTATTGACACTATGTGAGTGGTCATTGGACAGTCCAAAAAGATTTTTCTGCTTATTCTTTGGTAAGAGCATGGCTATTAGTCATATCACTAGGCTTATTAAGGATGATATGGTTTATGGTGTGGATATTGTAAGGTCCCTTCTATTTCCAGACTAGAATTTTGAGTAGAAATTTGATTTTTTTTCTTTTAGATTATTATAAAGGGTAAAAATCATGTTTTCTCCTAGTATATGATCTCGGATAATATTGGTCCTAAAATATTGTGTTTACCCTAGTACATAAGTTTGGTTGAAATCTAAGCTATCCAAATTTTGGCAAAATAATTAATATTTAATATTTAATTAGATGGATATTAAATTATTCGTGTAGGTTCATTCAATTATATCATTTTAATAGAGTGTCATATTGAGATTATGTCTCCACTTTTGAGTCCTAAATGGTGTGTTTTTCTTAGTCCAAGCATAAACTCATGTTGGGAATCGCAGCCGAGTGGGGCCCCTTTTCTTTTTCATTTATTTTCTTTTTTATTTTACTTCTTTTCAACTTTTCTTTTCTCCCTTCTCCCATGGAATCTCATGTACACCCATGTGGTTTTTCCTTATCCACTTCCTAAGATAGAAAGGCAGAGGGAGAGAGAAATAGAGATAGGGAGAGATGTATGTACCATCATGAAGCTCAGGACTTGTTAGATCATCATTCAGTAGTCTTGGATAATGGATATCGATAGAGCTTTGACAGATTCCACCCAAAGGTTGGAATTTTTTATGTTTTTTCAAAAATCCCCATAGATTAATTTTTTTAGGTTTTAATCCCCTTTTATTCTTATTAAGTACCCCTTGGGGATTGATCTATCTTTTCAGAAAACTGGGGTTTCAAGTGATTGGGGGGATTTCCCATTTGTAAATCCAGATCACATGGTGTATGGTTTAGGAATACATGTTGTGTGTTCTTCCTTTTCAGGGAGGATAAACCTTTCGAAGTAAATTCCATGTATAGGCTTTACACACCTTGTACTGGGACTTATCCATGTAGCCAAGTACCTGAGCAGATAGCCCATGTAGAGGTACATCCTGTGTAAAGTACATGGCCATACCCCGTGTGGGTGGAACACCATGTAGAGTTACATAGTCAAGAGATATACATAGACAAGCCATGTGAGGCACACAGGAAGGTACCCTATGTAGGAGACACACTATGTACGTGAACAAGAAGATTTTTAGTTGGGATTTTATATGTAATATATAGTTAGAGTACATGCCCAGGTGGTTCCTTTAGGGTAAACGCCTTGTACTAGGGTACACATGCCATGTACTCCTCCCTTGGTACCCTTGTTAGGGGTTTTCCTATTTTATTCCCCGATGTTGGAATTTGAAATAATAGGATCCCATTATGAGTAAATTTCCAAGTAGATCATGAAGGTGAAACCCTTTTATATATTTGTGTACTCTTATGTTTAATTTAAATGTTCTCTTAAATTGATAATTTCTTCCTTCGGTAATTGAATTCAATTGTCTTCTGAGAGAGAGACTTTGATCTAAGATGAGCCATGATCTATCATCCATGACCAATGATTATATCCTTCAATTGAGGATGTCTCCCTTGAAATATGTTCCCTTTTGTCCTAAGAGGCCGTAAGACTATTTTTTTGTGGATCCTAAGTAGGATTATGCTACTTACATTTTGACCTAGTTGATCCCGTATAGGATGATTCTAATTTCACTATGTTATCAGGGGTCCCCTGTGTGATGCATTATCTTACATGCTTATCTAGGGAATCCCTAGTAGGATCCCTCCACTTGTATAACATTATGTTGATCCCTTTTAGGATTCATATTCCTTTTTACACTTATTAATGGATTCCATATATGATTCCCCTTTCTATGTGTCTTTTTAAGGAACCCATGTAGGATGCCTCTATTGACTTGACATTCAAGGACCCCATTAAGGATTCCTCCTTTTAACTTTACAACTATGAATACAGAGTAGGATATATTCCCTTATGTGTAGACCTATAGGTTTCCATGTAGGATGCATCCAAATTTTTGACTTGATAGACCTAATGGGTTCCTCATTTTTTGACTGACCTTGAGCTAGTACGTCAAGTTATGGGAGAGATGGTAGAGAGTGTTGCCTTATAACCCAAGTCGAACATGTAAGATTATTAAGGATATGTCAGTAGTGGTGAGTTTAGGAGTTTTTCCACCCTCACTATTTTATTTATATATTAAAATATTTACTGCTAATGCAACAATTATTATCATATATGCTTCCTTGTTGGTGGGTTTTGAGCTCAATGTGATGCATTTTTCCTTCCCTTTTAGATGCCCGAACATTATTCTTGGGATCCTTCTTATTTATTTATTTGTATGCCCAGAAGTTATTTCTTAGGATTCGACTTCTAAGACATTTAATTTCTTATATTTATTTATATACCCATTGGTACTACATGGTATATGGCTGTTGATCCCAAATAATTATATTTGACTATTATATTATTTTGATTTCTAGAGGAGCTTCCTAGAATTTGGTTGTTGAGCCTAATATTATGATATACATGCATGACATTCCTAGTAATGAAACTAATGGATGATTACAGTCTCCTTTGTAATGAAGATAATTACACTCTTCTTTTGTTGACATGTGATAAGGATGATTACACACTCCTCAATCTCATTATACCTGTGGATGATTACGATATCCTGAGTGATAGGGATGAATACGCTCTCCCTAATTAGTTACATGACCATGATTTTAGACATCGTGTTTCACATCATTGGATACTAATTGATGATTATAATCTCCCTACTAATAGGGATGATTTCTCCATCCTTCATTAGAGACCTACAGGGATCAGATCTCCTTATAGATCACCTAAGTGTTAGACCCTTAGGGTTAATATGAGTTTCAAATGTCATGACTGCCTATAGACTGAGACCTATGGAATATAAATTGGATTGGATTTTTATGGAATAAGAAGCATGAATTCTACATCTAGAAAATTTATATGATATCCAGATATATTTCTCTAGAATCCTACTTTACAGTGATTGGAGGCAAGTACGGGTGAACCTAGGGGTAGGGTGAGTATCCTCTGGTAGTGAAATAGCTTGTTAAAAGACATTTCTATCACCAGTCAAAGTATCTATATGTCAATTGGGATTTTGGAACCTGAGATCTACTTAATGATAAACAGACTGAGTGGCATAAATTAAAGCTCAATTACCTTTCACAACATGTCCAAGTGATCAGGTTTACAGACCCTATGATCGACTGATAAGGGTTTTATGTTATTTCATTCACATTATAAATTCGTATTCATATTTATTTATATATGTATATGTGTGGGAATATAAATATAATCATATAAATATGGATATCCCAAACAGCACATCACCTATTTGACCAGGATCATAGACCCATGGATCAAATTTGGTTTCATGTTGATTTGTTTTACTTATATTTTAGTTGTATATCTTCAAGCATGAGAATATTTCATGAGTATGAATCTATGACCGAAGATTTATAGTTTCATCATTGCAGTGGACTATTGGTATTATATATTCACCCATGTATGTTCACTATAGTGTTCGTGAAAACCTTATATCTACTTTTTATGTTGCTCACATATGCAAGGATGATAGGGATGAGGCCCAATGTTTAATGATCGAGTAGAGCTACTCATGTGGGTACTTTTGTTTAGTCTAGTGTAGTTAGATAGTGTCTAGAGACTTGGTATTTGTTCTGGGTCAGAGTTAGTAGTAGGGCCCTATACATTTATTTCAGTTACTTTTTTACTTATGTGTGTATGGTTATCCCAGTGGGCGACCAAAGTTGTATGTATGAAAAAATTGTTCAGTATTTTATATATTTTTCAATTATTATTACAACATATTCTATTAGTTCATTTAATATTTACACACTCTTTTTATTTACTACTATGTATGATGATAAACTAATTATACTATTTACTTACTCTAATATGAGTTCATTTTCATGCCCTAAGC
Organism: Viscum album; assembly: GCA_963277665.1. Classification (NCBI taxonomy): domain Eukaryota; kingdom Viridiplantae; phylum Streptophyta; class Magnoliopsida; order Santalales; family Viscaceae; genus Viscum; species Viscum album. Next base: position 1,482,707,554 of record OY728164.1, on the reverse strand, counting down.
CATCACTACAAGTCGATAGACTCTGAAGTAGGGGGATTCACAGTTGATGCCTTACAGAGAACCAGCTTAGAGCACCAGATCAGTGGTAGTCAAGTTAGGAAATTACAACCCATGGTCCTCCTTTCATTGGTTTTCAAGGTAAAATATGAAAAAAATAATTCATTACATATGTAATAATGAATAAATGATCAGGTGACCTAAGAATTTTTTAAAATAACTCACATCATTTATATGAAACATTAGAGTTATACATCACTTATCAGAACAATGTGAGATAGTTATTATGGATATTAACACTCCCATAATCTAGTTCACCCATGATATTGTCTTAAGAATCTCATAAAATTTTGAAAAAGTATTGATAAAAAACATTTAGAAGTTTATAAGGTATGCATTACTATGTACCTATAAAACTTCCCTCCCACTTAAGGATCCCTTTTGTTACCATAACCATTGGAGTTCCCATTTTCCCAACATGAGATACCACTAAAGTTATTGATCCTTTATATAAGTTAATTGAGTTTCTCTGATGACCACATATGGGTTTTCCCAAGATAATTAAGCCTCCAAAACAACCTTGATAGACTCCACTTGAGTTGTTGAGGTATCAACTTTAATATATAATTTTTTTTCCTATTATATGATTCCATTATGGTTATTCCTAATTTTTCCCTAGAATCCTCCTTATTTGATAGCTTATCCAAAGAGCATGATACTATAATCAAATAAGTCTCCATGTTCACATATACTCTTAGATAGGAAATCAAGAATATGTTTTGGAATTGACACATTTTACCATTATAAGGCATATAAAAATCCTCCTAGTGTGACCTTATTGATAAATATATATTTTTAGAGTCACATAACATGGATCCTCTAATAGTTGAATAGAAAAGTTCCCTAAAAGATAAAATTTTCCACCTATTTTTTTCAGATACACATTAGTAACGGATCAACATGCTAGGGGATTCCCAATAATTCCTTATTGCAGATTGAGTGACCAACATCTATCTTTTATAAAGGGTTATTCAAGGTCACAATGACCAATATTCCCTTTGAAATCACTAAATTTAGATATATTATTCATGATTGTAGCTCAAAATTAAATATATAGATATTTTGAATTTATCACTGCAACATCAACATATGCTTCCCATGAGTCAAACCTCTCATTTTTATCCCATTTGGGATTAATTGTATAATTTCATTCCAAATTCATAGTTATGTGGTTAGCATAATCTCAAACAATGAATTTATAGTAATTTAGGTCCATGGGATTCAACACTCAACTGGTACAACTATTTTGTCAATTGAAATTTAATATTAAACTCTCAATTTATCCAACACTGTTATTGTTTATTAGATACATATAGTTTCAATCAATTATATACTATAGGGTTAATATTTATGGGATTGTAGTTCCTTGTATAGGGATGATCCAATGTATTTTGGAATTATCTTTGTTGTCTAGATAACATTTATAGAACTAATATTTTAAGAATATGGAATTTTGGGGGGGGGGTGATGGGGTACAATCAATCAATTCTATAAGAAGTGGTCAAATTATCAAATTAGAATCATTTTTTGGCTCTTCCACTCTATCCATCACAATTACCCATATCATCCACCAACTATTTTTTTTCAAAAAAAACTTATCTAGTTATAACTCTTTAATTTAAACTAAATGGGTGGATCATTCATTCATTCATCTATATTGATGTGGATCCTCTCTAGAGGATCAATCATTCTTCTACATACAGGACTCTAACTTTCCCTACCCTATAGCAGGATACAAATCAAATCAGATAAATGGTTCCATAAATATACTCTCAATGTATGACTATATCTATTAATTGGAATATTCCCAATTTTATCCATTCACGTAGTCCATTGATTAAATACTAATATGGAAATTTCTGTCCACCCATTCCAACATTCACTATAATTTCTTGTCCACCAATGGGTATTATCACACTCACTCTCTAATTAAATAAATTAATAAAAATATATAGATGATCTAGAGTTGAAAGGTGAAGTAATATGCGGTGTAAGAGTCATAGATTAGGTAACCATAAATATACATGACCAATACATTATCCCATATTGTTATCTTATAAGATCACTTTTCAAAACTCTTTAAATAATCATCCAATATTAGTTCAGTTAGAACTCTAGAATTTAGAGATATGTTGATTTGTGATTGAATTCTCAAGGATTTCAAATGAATTATTTTTTATTGATATCATAAAAAAAATTCTATGTCATTATCCATGAATATCTTGAATCATAATCAATATTGTAAACAAGTTAGAAATAACATGGACACTAAAGAGGGAAGCAATACACCCCCACAAGATCTAGAAGAACCCCTACATATAGAATAAGTCATATCCTTGGTAAAAATGTAGCTGAAATTATATATATTATTCAATAGTAGTAATTACAAACTTATGTCTCTTTCTGGTGAATGATATTCTCCGATTATAAAAGTATTTGACCTCATATTTATTTTTGAGTCATAGAACAGAAATAGATACCAACATAGAAATGTTAAAAATATTATATCAAATTATATTCTAGGGTCAACCTCATATATGATTTTCAGTACCTAATACTTTTACCAGACTTATTAGAAATGAGTATTTTAGAGTTTAGTGAAAATTATTTTTTATAGACCCAAGAACCCCTTTAAACACATAAATAATAGATCCCATCCATTTCCCTTAAGAAATAACATCATCCTTCTCACAAATATATTGTCAATTTTTAGTTAGGGATCCATAAATGTAGGACCTCTTACTTCATATAGTAGTTCCCACACTAATGATCTGGTCCAAATCACATCCTCCAAGGTGGTGACCATGGGAAAAAATTCAATGTATATATACCATATTATAGGTTCCATTAAAATCATGTATACATATTAAAAAAATTCAAAATCATCATGAAATAGTTGAAACAAGATAGTTTATGGGATCCACCTAATCAATATGTCATGGAAGAATTTTATCGAATTGTATATATAATTCAGTGAGATCAAAGATAAATTTTAAAAAAATCACCACCTTTAACTACTCCTTGATATCAATACATATCTTCATGACCCAATATGATTTTTACTAATGAATTTTTTAATCTAACATGGGGGTTTAGATCCTAGATCATACTCAATCCATTATTTTAGTCAATCGGGGATTGACATTATATTTAAAAGTAATTGTATTTCCTAGGTTCTAGTGCACATGGAAAATTATCCAAGTTTGTAGTCGAATGAGATATTATTTACACTACCTCAATTGGTTCTTATTTGATGTATGAATTAGTTATAAAAAAATTCTCCAACTCAATATCAGTTGTATTAATAATCTATAATTGAGGAAGGCTATCATTTGGTAGTGAATTGGGTGTTTCAGTTAACAATATAAATCCATACATCTATAATTTATCTGATAGTTTGATTTTTCTAAGATTTTATAGTCTTATAATTAATTGTTCATATTTCTTAGTCCTCAATGAGTATACTTGTAGGTAATCAAAACATATATCATCAACTCAAAATATGCAGTGTCTATGTCACATGTATATTGTTTTTCAATACAGGATGACAGTTTTATAAAAAATATATAAATCATTATTTTTGAGTCTACTAAAATGATCAGAAACAGTCCATTAATTCGAAAACATCGATGTATAAAAATTTGATTGAAAATTTAACAAAGAAAAATAATTATTCACTATATACCTCAGTAATGTTCATTTTATTTAGAGATTTTTTGAAACAATTATTTCCCTAACTCATAATAAAATTAATATGAATATTTTCTACATGATGGTCAGAATATAGTGAACACATAGAGATATATACCTGATTATTGGATGTGAATATTACCAACTACTAGTTGTCATACCTTTATTTTTTGGGATAAAAGTGACCATTAATTTAGAACCTTATTATAATTGAACAAAACATTATTTATTTCATTTGAAATTCCATCATATTTGATATTTTATTCTAGAAAACTTATTAATTTGGGGTAAATTTTCAAATACTGAAAAATAATTTTATTACAATAGTAAAAATCCTAATAAAATTATTAAATAGTTTCAAACATACAGATAATAGTGTTCTAAAGTCAAGGATCAATATGCACCCAACTCAACACTCAATGAGTGCTAAACACTATACTCAATTTTTTCTATGGATATTTCTTCAACAACTAAATCACTTCTATGATAAATATATCATTTTAAATACAATTCATGAAGAGGAATCAAAATATTCACAAAATAATTAATATAACACCTTAAGGTTGGTGAATTCAACCTTTTAAAAGACCTAAAAAAAGAATCTCTCTTCACCCTAGTGATTTTTGAATCAAATCCTATGGGCGATAGGATAAGACAAGTTATTTGAAATTTTCACCATCAAAATATTCATAATATAACACTATGTGTAGGTTAGAACATATACCCTGGTGAAGCTTTCCATCATAAGGAAATACAAAATCATTCATTACATAGTTCCCATACTTATAGAACTTCTAACCTTGGTGAATAATTTAATTCTTCTCCAATAAGAACACCTGAAAATAATTTTTTAGCCTTCCCCTTAAGGTTGAGAGTCAAAAATCTTTCAACCAAGGTGATAAAAATTTTCCATGTTTACAAATAAGTCCCAAGATTATGCTCTAATTTTAAATAGGCATATGTCTTTCCACCATAGAACTACACTTTCTTTTAATAATTAATAATTTTTTGGTGTATATAAATATTTATGGCTACATTTTCATAGTATCCAATCATATTATGTGCATATTTCTTCTATCCATAACCAAACATGTCACATCACATAGAAAATGGGTTCATTTTTGTTTTTTTAGAAAAAGTCCAAATTATATTCTATAAGATCCTCTTCCTTCCTCTTTTCATTTTCATCACACATCGTGGATTCCAGTTTACTATGGGATGATATTAAATAATCCCTACACTTGTTCATTTTAATTTGAATATAGAATACATGACATGATGTTCATCCCACATGACCTTAATATGCATGGAACAATGTTGGATATATGACTGAAAGAAATATGGTATGTTTCCTTATCACATTATCTTAAAAGTCAAGGTACATTTTCTTCCCCATATAATGTTAAAATAAATGGTACACACTCCTATAAGAATTTAAAATACTATATAAAATTTCATTATTGATCTTCATGAACTCGTCTCATTGATTTATTGTATATGGAATTCCACCTTTCTTGGACTAAAATTATATGTCTAATTTATCAAGGATTTTTCGTACACTTTCCAAAGGGATTTAAATTGTTACCTCTATTAATATGGGTATTGATACCATCAAATATAAAATTTATGAATCCTTATATAGGTCTAATCCAAACACTTTTGTGACCCCTCCACGATTCAAACCCTTTTTTATTTTCATTATGAAAATAGAGATAAATATTTCCTTTTAAACTTCTTGTATACAATAAAGATCCAACATAACCCTTTTATCTTCCTAGATGATAATAAATATATAATATCCTTTTCATATTCATGTAGGATATTACACTCTATAATGGGTTTTTCATCTTCTATGTCACCAATAAACATTAGAGTAACTCTTTTATCTTCTAGAATGACACTAAACGACCAAATATCTTTTTCTTATTGTTAAAATACATTAAACTATATTATATCATTTTCTAATTCATGGATATAACCTAACTATAGCAAAATATTTTCATCCTCATTTAGTATATTAATCTCTAGCATAACCATTTCACCTTCCATTATAGTAATAAATTTTTTTGAAGAAATATTCCTTCTTAAAAGACATTAACATTAGTGTAACATATTCATATTCTTGAAAAAACATTAATCTATAATTTAACATTATAACAATAATGGATGGAACTAAACTATTTCATAACCATTTCATATACAATTATAACATTAAATTTTATCATAACATTTTAAATGATATTAATCATCAGTGTAACCTTTTCATCTAAATGGATTCAATGAGAACCCAATACAACATTTCCATATTCCAAGAGTATAATAAATTAAAACATAACCTTTTAATCTTCTTAGATTAAATTGAATTCTATATTAACATTTTTATATTCTTAGATGATATTTCACTTTAACATAACCATTTTTTATTTTTTACAATAACTAAAATATAGAGTAAACTTATTATAGTCATAGATGATGTAAAACTATTATATAAATATTTTTGAATTACTTATTTAATAAAAACTTAATAGTTAATTCTTATATGGCTATAAATTGAAGCATAACCACGCCATAATTGAGAAAAATTGAGAGATACCCTACACCTTGAGTGTGGATTGATTTAATTTTGTATAGTATCCCATAATTTTTAACTATTAGTTAAAATCTTTCATAATATATCTCTGCACCAATGAGGCGGAAATTGATATAATTAAATTATTTATATAGTTATATAATGAATAGGGATATCAATAATACATGTTAATTATATATGTGAGTCTTATAATAGGTAATATGTTTATTTTTTGTATGATTTCGCCACCCATCCTCTAAATTTTGACATGTACATTACAATAAACATTAATTTCCTAACTAGAAATGAGAAAAAGTTAATGTGGTGGTTAAAATTATAGAAACTTGCGCAACTTGTTATAGTTAACACATAATCAAATGAAAGTTAATATACTCTATCTATAATTTTGAATGATGAAACTATGATCTTAGAATCTCAAAAAGAAAACAACATTTTTATACTCAACATGTGTTGGTTTTCATGTAAATCTAAAACCATCTTGTATTCCCGATATTTTTCACATTGGAAAGGAATTTAAATCATAAAAACATTCAAAATTTCTTCTCAAAATGGTATACCTCAATAAATAATTTATATTTTGATTAGGATATTTATTTAAAAAAATCTATTACAAAATAACATTATAATCCTGAAATGATTCCATTAAATAGAATTTAGAGAGTGGTTCACCATGTATACTAACCATTTTCATTGAAACAAATATTTTTGAAACAATAAAATAATTTTATAATTAAAATTATTCTATTGGACTATGAAAATATAACATTAAAATGGTCATTCAATACATGTTGATGGTAAATAACTCCATTATTCTTTCTATCCCACTATTAATATAGGGTTTTACTAGGGCCATTACACATAGTGATCTAGACTTATAATAGAAATATGACCATCCTAAATCACCTTTAGACCTTTCTTCCCTCATCCTATATCACATAGAATCATTAATACTGAGCATCTTTTTCACACATGATTTTTCATATGGGATTCAATTTCATTTATCTTTTTTATAGTTTTCTCTCAAGGTAGATCATGTTTTGGGATCATTCCATTATATTTTGTGTCTACTCATTATTTGGTTTTTCTCAGTGTCTCTTCAAGAACTTTAGTGTAAGGGATTCACATTCATTCTCCTTGAATTTTTTCTCTGTTTCATGAAAAATAATTTATCTTAGCTTTTATTTGTATTACTTCATAGATCTCTACCTATACTATTTAGTTTTGAATCATTAGTTGAAGACTTCCTTGTAACTTGGATTCATATATGTGGAATAAATCACTAGAAATTGAACATTATTATTTTTTAAAGGATTCTAACCATTATTAGTGATTTTAAGGAATTGGTTCTTTGGTAGTATAAGTTTTTTCTTTGAGTTGTTTTTTATGGTGGTAATTTTGTGTAGATGTGGAATGCTGATTTGTGGAATTGTTTATCATGGTACCTTAAGGGTAACATTAAATTTATTATTATTATACCTTTGAAATTTGTATCAATGTATAAGAATCTATTATGGATTCCACTCATGGAAACATATTTCACTTTGGAAATGTATTCCCTAGTGAACACTGAATATTGATTATTAGGGTTTTAGTAAGTTTTGGGCTTTCCCTAGTGGGAGTGTGATTTATGATTCACCTCTTTTTTTGTTTGGTATTAATAGTTTGGGTATGATTTGTATGTTTTACTAGATATATTACTTGAAAATGACCATTTATGTGTTAATATGTGTCAAATTTTAAGATTACTAAGACTATGAATTTCCACAATGATTATTATAAAATAAGGGGTATGTTAGTAATTTGGGTATGAGTTATTATGCATTATAAAAAATTATAATATTAGTCCTTGAGAGATAAGTAGAAATGAGGTCCTCATAATCCAAATGGCATATTAAGGATGATTTGAGATGGTTCTTAAGAATAAGAAACTTGAAGGTGGGGTTTTATAGTAATCATTGATTTTCAAATGTCATTATATAAATTTTTCAATTAAATTTAGGTTAAAATTTTATAATTTATGAAATAATATTATAATTTTAATTTATGAGATAACTATTGTTGTTTAATTAAGTTTGATATGTTTTAATGTAACTAACAAAATTATTTATTTCTCAATGTGAAATTTTTATTATGGTATAGGGTGGTTCTAAAATAATTAAATATTTAGGCTAATTATTTTATAATAATATAATTAAATAATTTTATGATAATTAATTTTATAATATTTTTATATGAGTTGATCATTAATTTAATGTGTTTTCATTATTTAGGATTTTTTTTTAAATTTGGAGAATAGTTTTTATTGTGATATATGAGTGGAGAAGAGAAGTAAATATTAGAATATAATATTTCATTCTTCTATATATAAATAATAATAATAATAATAATAATAATAATAATAATAATAATATGATTATATAACCCCCTTCTCGCACCAAATCCCCCGATGCAAACCACCTCTCTTAAACATGTATAGAAATAAAAACAATAGCAATAAGAACAATTATAAAAATAATACAAGCAATAATAATAATAATAAATAGTATGTATGATGGGTAAATAGACAACTGACTAAAACGCCTGAAGGCTTCAATTTTTATTAATTTTGGATAAGCCCCCTTTTAAGGACAAAGGGGGAAACCTTACATGAATTCAAGGATAAACAAACATCAACATTAAACGAATGTCAAATCCCAAAACAAAGCAACTAAGAAATACCCCTCCTCAACATCATCATCAGTATGGAACCTCCACCAGTGCGTGACAGTTCAGAAAGTTGTCACGTGCAGAGGTGCACGAGCCCGAAACCGATAGAAGAGCCATACCCTCTCAAACTACCAAATCTGAAAGGTCCAACACGATGAAAGCACCTGATCTAATCCTCATCTGGAGAAAATCCTAGTAGAAAGTCTAGGAGAATCATCCAAAATTCAAAAAAACTTATTGCTCATATCCCCTCACACTACAAATAGCACCAAAACATCGTATCCATGGAAACAACATCACTTCACATACTTCAGCTAAACAACACACAGCACCACCTTCACTGGTCAACACAAACTGTAAATCCAATCACTTGAACACCAGCAACTCAAACGAGAAGAACGAAATCTAGAATCAAAAGTGCAAAAAGACCAAAACCCAGCATCAATCTGCCACTAGTCGGTCCAAATTAGCAGCCAAAACAACCAGAAACTGAAGCGAAGCAAATATTGAAGATCATACATCCAACCAGCACCAAAACCTCAACCAGAACACGACTCAAAGCCGACACACAAATCAAGATGCACCCAAAACAAAATACAAAATCCATAAACAAAAAACGAAAGACATAACCAGCCTCCATAGACCTGCTGAAATACAAAGCCCATCGTCGCCATCCCAGTCACACGCGGACATCACGACGAACCAGACAACGTACCCGAGGAAAACAAGGCAACACCCTCAAGCCGCAAAAGCTGGACCTCGGCTATGAACCGACACCATGCCACCTTTGGAAACCCTATCTAGTGAAAAAATAGTTGGGCGAGGTGAGGCAAGTAGTGGTGTGAAATATTGAGACGGCCGAGTCCACAAAGTCGTCATCGTAAACGAGGATTCATCACCCCAAAACCCACTGCATACGAGGAAGGAGGCAATGAGAAAACCCTAGGGAGTATATTAATTGACTCCAATCAAAAAAATATGAGCTTATAGGAAAAAGAGCATACTTTTCTTTCAATTGCATCCACCAATGTTGAAGAGTCATACTCAATCCATAGTTTTATCTATTTAACATTATTTTCAAATATCAAATTAGTAAATATATCGTTAATATCAAATTCAATTATAATGAAATCATTGGATGATTCATAAAAATAGTTGATTCCTTTAGGCACTGAATTAGAAAACCCACCCATGATGCTTGAACCACCTTTGTTTGACTTGAAGGAACCATATGTGTTACATTTGATCAAGGATAAAATAGGAGGATTATATGTAAAAATAATTCCACCCTAATTCTATAAAAAATTATATGAAATACATAGTCAATTGAAGATTTATAGATCATGAAGCACATTAGAAGTATTACTAAAAAAGATTTTATTATCATATTTAGATGCAATCAATGTAATGACCCTAAATCCATGCTTCTAGATTTAGTGCTAAAAATACTATGTATATTTTTTAATAAAAGATAACTGAAACAATACACAATACATCTAACATTATAAAAACTTTTCTAGTATATGATTTGTAGAATTAGACTACACCGTATAGTTTTTCATAGGTGTACAAAAATAAAATAAAATAACTATTTTAATTTGTGTGTGCTAACTCCAAAAGAAAATAATTCTATCATGGAAATTCTAAAATACCTGTGAAAATATTATTAAAATATAGGATGTGCATAATATTTCCCCATAAAGGGGATTTACAACTCGTGAAAAAAACAATAATAAAAATATATTTTAAAAAAAAATTAAAAAATTTTATATAATATATATATATATATATTGTTTATATATAAAATAATTTTCAATCCTTTAAATAAGTACTTATAATTTTGAAATAACTTTAAAAAATATCTTTTATAAAATAATTTGGAATTCACGTTAAAAATATTTTGAAAATAATAATACCTTTATGGATTAAACTGATACTTGTAAGATCCTATAAAAACCATGTCGCCACAAACAATATCACATATAGGAAAACATCCTATGAGGTCATGGGTTCACACCCAATTCCTCATCCTCCCACCTAATACCCATGTACCAGATAACATTTTTAATAATACATTTTGAACATCCAACTTTCTCAATAACAATCCATTAAAAAAATTTCCAAAATATGTACTTAAATTATTTTTATAGAAGAAAATAATTTTAGAACATACAACCATTGATAAATCACCTTTTAACAAAACCTATGGGAGAAATAAAATTTTTTAAATGATTATACACATTTAAAACACATAAATGTTAACACATTAAAATTAAACAATTGAATTTATTAATATTCATCTAAGATCATGTGAAATTATCGAATATGACCATTTATTTTAATATTCATGGAATTCACATAAAACCGATATATTTTAAAAAAATACATCGAGAATTAATAAATTCAACTTCCTGAAATAAAACAATGGCTTTAAAATTAAATAATATCAATTACATAAAAAATAAATATTAACATAATAAAGGATTTTTTTAATATAATAAATTACCTTATTAATTTAAATAAAACATTATAATTATAGAACATATAAATATACATGATTCTGAAGAAATATAAACAAAATTTTAAAAATAAATTCCTTAAAATTATAAAATTTTAATGAAATAAATATTTGAAAATAAATATTTCCCATACCATAATATAATATAAAAGAAATAAGTAATTAAAGAATAATTATTTTACCTTACATAAATTCATAACTAAATTTAGAAAACATAATTTTTTTCAATATTTGAATTTAACACAATTTGAAAATATTAACAAAATTTATAAAATTTACATAATTATAATTTAAAAATTTATAATTTCCCCTTAAAAATAAATTTGAACATAAAAATAAAATAAGTTTTAAATAAATAAATAATCTCTTACATATTATTTGAAAACATCTTTGTCTACTTATTGAAATATGGATGGCTTTCACTCTAAACTCTCATTCATCTCAAACTAAAAAACATAGGTAAAAATGAAGAAAACAAAGGTTTCTCCCTTCCTCACTGAACCTATTTTCTGTCTCTTCACACATCAAATATATATAATAAATAAAAAACAAGTTTGTTCATACAAAGTCAAATTTATTGAACCGACCATAGAATAACGTGGAGCTATAAATGATTCTCTTCTAAAATCAGTGTATTGAAGAAGAATAACCACTAAAATAGTTTTATGTTAATGGCCTACATATCAAGTAGCTAACATGTCTTGATGAATATATATATATTTCTAAATCTTTTTTTATTCTATGAATTTTTCTTCAACTCGAAACAGGTCCCTCCATCAATTGTCAACAAACCGATGTAGTTCAAATTCAAAGAAATAATTTCTACTCATGAAATAGGAATGACTAAAAAATTAGAAGATACAATAAATATATCCAAAGATTCATTCCACATAAAAGAACATGATTTATAAAGATCAATATATTTATAACAATCTAAGGGAGAAAAATAAACTGATATGTTGACAAAAAATGGTTCAAACATTTAAAATATGTATTAAAAATAATAATAAAAATGTCAAAAAAAGATGGTGGGAGGAATTTGGAATTAATGAACCAAAAAAGATACACCTACCTACAATAGATCTTCAAATCAGAACAAAAAAGAGGCAACCATGTCCATCTTAGTTTGAATACCCTTCACGATCGAACCTCACTCTGATCTCGCATTCGATGCTTGCTGGTAGTTGATATCCTTCGATCGAGCTCATCTTCTCCTCTCTCAGCTTTCCAGATCTATTTGAGTCCATCGATCGATTCCCCATATTAGAAACCAAATTTTAATCTAGATTTTATAAAAATAAAAAAAATAGAAATATTTATATTTATATTTCATAATAATTCCATACTTATATATATATATATAATAAAATATATTTACTTAAAAATTCATACTTATGAATATTCAAATTTTATTTATTGTAATAAATTATAAAACCTTTAATATAAAAAAACATAATTTATAACATTGTATTTACATTTAAATTATTTATAAAACTAATTGTTATAGTTACCTTTAAAAATAATTTTATGTATCTATAACTGTAAATAAAATTTTAAAACTTTTAATTTATTTTCATAATGATAAATTAATATGAAAAACCATTTATATATATATATATAATAAATCGATAAAATTTAATTATTAAAAAAATTATTTAATAAATTATCAATTTTAGACTGTCATTATAATTTTATAATTTATTTATTTATTTTTCTTATGGATAAATTATTACTATTAGATTAAAATATATATGTGTGTTCAAGTTATAACATTTATAATATGATTAATTTTAACTTAATTTATAACTAATATTTATTATTTTCAATAAAAATAATCTCAAATATATTGTAAGTTTTTATCAATTATAAATTAATCAATTTAATAAGTTTTTATGAAAATAAAATAAGCTTATAATTTCTGGGATGATATAACCAAAATGTGTATAAGGTATTCATGTATTGAAACTAATGAACCACGATACTTTTTAAATTTTCAATGCTACCAAATAATACAAAACCAATCAATAAAAATATTTATGAACAATTTTAGGAAATGATATGAGAGAGGTCCTTCAAACATGTGTTCATAATATCTATGTGAAATAAAGAATTTGGCAGTGGATGTTCAAAAAATCAAAGATAACACCCCATAAATACTTAAAACATGGAAAGTGGATAAAAATGTAGTTAATATTGTCCTCCCCATTCATAGAAATAGAATATGTGAATTCCAATAAGAATATAATAGTATTTATTATCGATTCAGTTGAAAACACATCATTAGAAACTTCTCATAAAATAAAATATCTAATAGGAAGGATTTGGAATTTGAGAAGGGTTTTGATCCTACTAATAGAATATTAATTCCTTTAGTTTATAGTTTTATTTAATAGTTTGAGGCTCTTTAACTATGAATAATATGTTCCCACACAAGCATGTCAAATGAAACAAAATTACAATTATCAATAATTTGCATAATTAATATTTGAATCATAAAAAAGATCTTATGAGTATGTTTCAAATTCAGATATATGGATTTGAAATCAATTCGTAGTATAGTATAAAGTACAATATTCTTTATATATTCCAATTTTATTTATAGAATTTGACTTCAATGTCTCTCAAATATAACAACATAGAATAAAATATAATAATTGAAAAAAATATTTTATTATTCCAAATAGATGATCCAAGTAATGAAGGTGACTCGTTCTAATAGCTTATTTAAATCTTTCATTAGAAAAAATTGGACTGTAATTTATCCCTCAACATCCTCTTTAGGAAATATTCTTTAAGATTTCTATTGAATAACCTTATGTCCTTGATCTCATGGAAACCTATATGAATGTGTAAGATCCTGGTCTTTTCTAGAGTCATCTTGGGTGCGTTTTCAGGTACTTTCTGAAGTTTTTAAGTACCTTTGTTTTGGAGTAATTTCTTGGGGTATGTTTGGATGAACTTTTAAGGAAAACCAAAGGACAGTGGGTTGTGAACATTTTGCGCACATTTTGACAAACTGTGCGAATAAATCATGCCAAGCATGCAAAACTAGATAGAGAGGTCCGCACAGTTTGTGCATGGTTTGAAAAGCCGTTTGAATAAACTATGCCAACCATACAAACCTGGATAGAGACATCTGCATGGTTGGTGCACGAGTTTCTCTAACCATGCACCTATTTAAAGGAAAATGTGCGCATTGAATTAAATATCTGAATATATTTTTTAAAACCACCCTAACACCCCCTGAGACTCCCATACTTTGACCATGGATCAGGCTTGAAAAATTCTAGGTGATCCTAGAGCCTTCCAAAGGGATTACAAGGTGATATGAACATCGTACTTCAAGATTGAAAGCTCGGATTTAAGATCTACTCACTTCCTGGTAATTGGATTTCATCTCGTTGCTTCTCCCATTCTATCATCTATCTCTCCTTGATCTTTTAATGGAAGATCTCTACTGTTTCCATGGATCTAAACCTATGAATTGAGATCTAGATCTAATATTGTGGATCTAGATCTAGATTTGAAAGATCTTGATCCCTTTTATATTAATTTTCATTTTGGTATTTAGATCCAGATCTTGATCGACAATGTTGTGCCGCTCGGATTTTGGGGATTTCCATTGGGATGACATCCATCAATAAACTAAGGTAGGTGGTATAAATCAAACTCCCATAGTCTTGGTTTTGATATGTGAATGTGAGTTTATTAATTTCTATCTTTCCTTGATAATTTATTTCCTAAATTGGAGTAATTAGAAATGTGGAATTGACTAGTAATTTCCTTGGTGATTAATTGATAATTGAATCACGGAACAAACGAAGGGGGTAGACCGAATAGATACTTATTTTGGAGGTTGGCTATGGTTTGAGATATTATAATTGAGATATTGAATTTATTGTGTTGAGATAATTAATTGGGGGAATTTAATTATGAAATGATGTTTGGATATGTAAGATAATTAATTGTGAGAATTAATTATGTGAGATCATGTTGATAAAATATAATTAATTGTGATAATTAATTATGAAAATTTGAGATTTGATATGGATAATTAATTATGGAATGATAATTGTTCTGGTTGATTAATTAATTGATTAATTAATTAATGGGTTATGTACTTAGTTAATTTTTGAGTTAATTAATGGAATTTGAAATGTTTAACAAATAGTTGGATTAGTAATGGAATTATATGGCTAATGCTTGTGAATTAAAGAGTAATTAAATGTCTAAGATTTTTGTGGTTCTAGACATGGTGTTCTAGACCAATTAGTAGTTGGGACTTGGACATGGCATTCCTCCCCAATAGTTATCCATGCTTGAGATTTTGGGGTGCTAGGCATGACGACCTATACCGAATAAGATATAGAATGATAGGCATGGAGACCTACACTTAATGAGATTTGGGGTGCTTTACATGATGTTCAACACCAAATGAATGATAATAATGAATGGTGATTTAAATGGAAAACATGAATTGAAACTGGGCCTAATGTGATGATTAAAGATTAAATGACAATGTGATAACTGTTTAAATTATGCATTGTATTTATTGCTTCATAAAACTGTATACACTATCTTTTGACTGGAATTTTTTTAGACACTGTTGGTGGTGGCCTATTAAGTCATACTAACACCCTATTTAGGCTTCCTGATCAGCACCTGAGTATACTTTGTCATTGTAGGATAGGATAAGGGAAAGTATCTTGGATAGGTTGTTTTTTGGGATTAGAGCATGGTAGAGGGAATCAAACATGGTTTGGGACCCACTTGGGAGTCATTGTGTCTTTAATTTTTGTTGCATTGTAGACACTTGACATTCTCATTTTCAAAGAATGTTTTACCTTTCAGTTGATCAATGAATTTTCTTGTTTTGGATATCGTATGATATGGTATTGTTCAGGTTATTTAAACACTTTCACACTTTTTATTGTTTTTTGCTTCTGTTGGTGTTTTATTCTAATAAAATAGGGTATAGTCTCCCCAAGATTGACTTAACAGACCCTCACTGCTATTCATCACCTTCTGGCATACAGGGAGGCACGCTTGAGGGCATGTGACCAACCAGCTCGGGGCATCGTTTAATGGCACCTGGGTTAGGACGTCACAAAGTGGTATCAAAGGCAGTTTTATTTTCTTTCTTCTTATTTTGTCTTACTGTTTTAGGAATGGTATACATGAGACTAGTAAGAGTCAAAGCTTGGTAATGAGCTCATGCATGGGAGTTGCAAACCCATGTACGGAGGAAAATATAAGTACTTAGGGTGGGATTAGTGTGACTGGTGGTTTTTTTTACAGTTGGATATTATTTCACCTTGGGTGATGCACTTGTGGTGTGATGTGATATTTGTTTTTACAGTTGTTGAATTTTTATTCATGACCTAAAGAGTCATGATACATGAGTCTACATGCATCATTCTATGCACTCAGGGTTGTTCTGGTATGCATAGTTCTAGGCACTCATGGGAAAATAGGTTATGGGTAAGTTGTTGAACTTGAACTATTTTTCCTTGTTACAGGATTGAAATAATGATGAAAAATGAGAATAAATGGGTGTCTAACCTTGATTGATGAAATGAATATGATTAATTAATTAATTGTTTAATTAATTAATTTGAGATAATATGATTAATTAATGGTTGAATTAACCAATGAGAAGGTATGTACCCTTGTTAACCAATACCTAGAAGTATGATGTTTAATGGTAGTGATAAGGCCTTAGTGTTGACAGTGTGGTGAGAAAAGGGGCAAAGGACATATTGAAACCTGTTGTGTTAGTTTCTCCCCTTACATAAATGTTATAAGTTTGTGTTATGATACCTAAGATGTGTGTTTATATTTGTAGATATATCCATCCATGATGCTTGTAGAGGGAGATACCGAGGGGTATGGACCAGAACAAACTTACAAACAGGGATCCTGAGGCACCATTTGTGAAGGTTTAGGAGGAAGGGGAATAATTCTGAGAGATATTTTCTTATTTCATGCAATTCATGGAGAGAGACCTAGGGCGGGTTTAGAAAAGAATGTCAAAGTTGACAAGGGATTTTCAGCTTCAACACCCTTCTACTTTTACTAGAGAGGGTGGACCTGAGGGAGATGAATTCTAGATTGAATCCAAAGAGATGATACTTGACCATTTGTAGAATCTATCTGGGATGAGGGTCATTTTGGATGCTTATATTCTATGAGGTTCATCGAATCACTGGTGGGACATTCAGGTGTGATCTGGACAGACTGATGATATGTTATGGAAGGACTTTTTGGAGAGGTTATTAGATTACTTCTATCTAGAGACACTTAGACAAGAGAAGGCTTAGAGTTTATGAATCTGACTCAAGGAAGAATTTCCACAATTAATTATGCTGAATATTTCATAGATTTACAACATTTTGATCCAAATTTGGCAGAAGATGAGGCTTCTTCAGCAAAATGATTTCAGGATGGAGTTAGGTGTAAAATTAAGTCCCAGGTAAATATCTTTAGGCTTAAGAATTTATTAGAAGTGGTTAATTAGGCTCTAATTTTAGAGAGGAACCTAAAATAGGATTCTAGTACTGGATAGGTAGTTTTCACTGGATGATCAGGTAGTGTGCCTTCTAAGAGAAGGAAGCGTCATTATGAGAACCTTAATCAAGATAGTGGAAAGCAAGGTAGATAGTTAGGAGGAACAATTGCACCAGATCTTACCCATGTGATTTTCCACCAGTCCAGTAGACAAAGACACTACCATACACATTTTCCTCTACCACCAATGGAGTGCCTATTTTTTTGAAATATGGGACACCTACAGAAGTTCTGCAGGAAGCAATGGAAGGCTGGTGCTGAGTGAGCATCTAATTAATGTCATGGTGTGGGAAGGGGGTCTTCTACAACATATAGGTCTGGAAATTGGAATTCCACTATAATAGGTTATAGAGGTAGTGGTGTGGTGCTTCAGGGTATGAGCACCCATATCATCAGAGTGGTGCTACTCAAGGGATTCAGACGACACCATAAAGAAGAGGGTTAGGACAATTACATGTAGTACAGCCTACACTTGCGGAGAGTGAGGCTGGTCCATCGATAGTGAGAGTTACTATTATATTTTCTTCTACATTAGCTACTACCTTGTTTGATACTATTTCTTCTCATTCCTTTATATCTGCAAATATTTTTAATGGATTGATCCTGGAGGGAGAGTCTGTAAGAGGGGTGATGAATATCGATACCCCAATGGGCATACAGACTAGAGATATCCATTTATGAAAGGGGTGTTTGCTAGAGATCAGAGAGTATAATTTTCTTTGGGATATCTATACCCTTGATATAACGGGCTTCAACCTGATTATGGATATGGACTGGCTAGTTGCATACCGATCCCACGTAGATTTTTACCACAGGAGAGTGACCTTTGTATCTCCTAAGGGTAACCAGTATGTTCTTCGTGGAGAATGGGATATCCATGTAGGAGGAGCTAGGACAATAACTCAACAACTGGGAGAGCTCACAACCGAAGTTACTAGTCTTTTACTGGATGATGGGAGTGGTAGAAAATTCATCCTCCCACCAGTAGTAGAACTATTTAAGGATGTCTTTCTTTAAGAATTTTCAGGGTTTCCACCTGAGAGATATGTGGAATTCACTATTGAGATCATGTCGATGGCTGATCTGGTATCTATTAAACCTTACAGAATGGAACTGAATGAGTTTCAAGAGCTCAAAACATAGTTGGAGGAGTTTAAGGATAAAGGGTTTATCCATCCAAGTGTGTCGCCTTGGGTATCACCTATTTTTTTGCAATGAAGGCCAACGTGAGTTTATGCTTGTGTTTTTATTACCAGAATTTGAATAAAATGACTGTAAAGAACCAATATCCTCTTCCATGTATCGATGATCTATTTGACTAGAGGAATGGGGATTGTGTGTTCTCAAAGATCAATTTGAGACCAGGGTATCATCATGTGAGAGTTCAGACCTCTGATATACCAATAACTAGTTTCATAAGAAGGTATGGCCTTTATGAGTTTTTGGTAATGTCAGTTGGGTTAACAAATGCTTCAATAGTATTTATGGATTTGATGAATAGGATTGTTCATCCATACTAAGATCATTTTGTGGTGGTGTTTGTGGATAAAATCTTGGTATACTCTAAGACTCGTGACAATCATGCCCAACATCTTGACATCATTCTGGGTACATTGAGAAAGCATCGATTATATGCCAAGATATCTAAATGTTAGTTTAGGATTGATAGGGTACACTTTTTGGGTATATCATCAAGGAAAAATGTGTGGTGGGGGACCTAGAAAAAGTGCAGGCAGTGATTTATTAAGAGCATCCCAAGAATTTTTTTGATATCCTATGATTTTTGGGATTAGCTGGTTATTATATAAGGTTCATTTAGTACTTTTCCTAATTTGAAGCATTGTTTACAGGTTTGACAAAGAAAGGGGTAAAGTTTTATTAGAAAACACATGGTAGAATGCTTTCCATGAGTTGAAGGAGTGCTTAACATTGGTACCAATTTTGATCTTACCCGAGTCAGGTGAGGAGTAAATAGTGTATTGTGACGATTTTGGGATCAGACTTAGAGTTGTGTTGATGAAAGGGGATTGAGTCGTTGCTTATGGGTATCAGTAATTGAGGCCACATGAATGGAATTAACCTACACATGAACTCAAGTTGGAAGTTGTGGTTTATGATCTTAAGTGTTGGAGACAATATCTTTTGGGTGAAAAGTTTACAGTTTTTATAGATCACAAAATCTTGAAGTATATCTTTTCATAGTGTGACATGAATCTTCGGCAGGGAATATACACCAGGAAAGGGGAATAGTGTGATTGATGCCTTGAGTAGGAAAAATCAAACTCAGTTGGTACATGAGTTCAGTATAGAGTGGAAGATGAAAAATTTACTGGAAGAAATGCACGTGTCAGTTCAGGAAATTCAGGAGAGGATGAATTTGGTTTCTATATCATTAGAGTATACACTCTTGTGACAGATTAGGGATAGACAGTATGAGGATCTGAAGTGTTTATCCTTAAAATAAATCCTTAAAGGTGGGGAGACACCTTCATACTAGATAATATATGAGGATGATATCATCTATGTGAAAAATCAGGTTGTTGTGCCTACGATTATGCAAGAGAAACTCATGCGAGAATTTCATGCCTCAAAGTGGGTGGTACATCCTAGGGCGACAAAAATGTACCATGAACTACAACGACAGTTTTGGTGGCCAGGCATGAAAAAGGATATAACAGGGTTTGTAACAAGATGTTTCACCTATTAGTAGGTAAAGGCAGATCATTAACGACCTGGAGGCTTGTTGCAGTCATTGCCTATTTCGGAATGTAAGTGGGATGACGTGACTATGGATTTCATGGTATGAATTCCAAATAATATTAACAAGAATGATGCTATTTGGGTCATTTTGGATCGACTAACTAAGGTATCACATTTCTTACCTATCTAGAAAACCTTTACAGTAGAATAGTTTGGAGAACTGTATGTATGAAATATAGTTCGTTTGAATGAGGTGCCACAGACTATAGTTTCAGATCGCAATTTGTGCTTTACTTCACGCTTCTAGAAGGGATTACAAAAGGTGTTTGATATAAAAATTCTATTAAGTATGGCCTTCCACCCACAGACAGATGGGTATTCAGAGTATACCATACAGTTGTTAGAGGATATTTTGTGTGCACGTGTGCTTGACTTTGGTGGTTCTTGGGAGAAGAACTTAGATTTAGTGCAATTTTTTTATAACAATAGTTATCAGGAAACTATACAGATGGAACCATATGAGGAAATTTATGTAAGACCATATAGGTCACTGCTATGTTGGTTAGAGGTGGTGAGTCCGAGTTGTTGGGATCAAGTCTCATTTAGGAGACATTGGAGCAAGTGCAGTTGATTTAGAAACATGTGGCTAAGACTCAGAGTAAACAGAAGTTGTATGCTGATAGACAGATAAGACCCCTAGATTTTACATAGGGTGATAAAGTATTCCTTAAGTTTTCACCTATATTTGGTCACCATAGGATATGGAGGCATGGAAAGTTAGTGCCTATGTTTGTAGGACCGTTTGAGGTGATGGAGAAAATCGTGTTAGTGGAATACAAATTATCCCTTCCATAGAAATTAATAATTATGCATGATGTTTTCCATGTGTCACAACTATGGATGTATCACCTCAACCCTTCTCATATGATTTGTGTGGAATAGGTTGACCTCGAGATAGATGTGTCCTTTGAGGAGTATCTGATACGTGGGTTAGGTCATAGTGAGAAGTATTACGGGGAAAGAATGTGCCGTTAAAACATGTGTTATGGAAACATGGAAGTTTTCAAGAGGAAACTTGGTAATGGGAAGAAGGCATGAGGGCTCAAGGGCCTAATCATTTTCACTCAGAATCTTAGATAAGTTCAGGAGTGAAGCTCAAGGAAGAGATGTTATAAGGTGGGGAGATTGTAATATCCTGACCTTTTTTGGAGTCATCTCAGACACATTTTCAGGTACTTCTTGAAGTTTTTAAGTACATTTGTTTTGTAGTAGTATCTTGGGTGTGTTTGGGTACAATTTTAAGGAAAACTAAAGGACAGTGAGATATGTACGGTTTTTGCACGGTTTGAAAAACTGTGTGAAGAATACAAAACTGGACAGAGAGGTCTACATGGTTTGTGCACGGTTTGAAAAATTGTGCAACAATATTGTGCCAACTATGAAAACATAGACAGAGAGGTTTGTAGGGTTGGAATACAATTTTTCCTAACCTTGGGCAGAAAACCTAGACAGAAAGGTTTGTAGGGTTGGCATAATATTTTTCCTAACCATGCGCCTCTGCCCAAGATACCATGTACGTGGAATTAAATATCCTAAAATCTTTTTTAAAACCACCTGAACCCCCCGAGACTCTCATATTTTGACCTTGGATCAGTCTTAACAAATTCTAGGTTATCCTAAAGCCTTTCGAAGAGATTCCAAGGTGATCTGAACATCTTTCTTCAAGATCGAAATCCCAAATTAAAGATCCACTCTCTTCTCAGTAAGTGGATTTCATCCAATTTCTTCTCCTATTCTTTCCTCTATCTCTCCTTGATATTTTCATGGAAGATCTCCACCATTTCCATGGATCAAAACCTATGAATTGAGATAAAGATATATGATTGTGGATCTAGATCTATATTTGCAAGATATTGATTCCTTTGATCATAATTTTGGTTTAGAGATTTAGATTTGGAGCTCGATCAATGATGTTTTTCCGCTCATATTTTGGGGATTTATATTGGGCTAATATCCATCAATAAACTGAGGTAATTGGTCTAAATCAAACTCCCATAGTCATGGTTTTGATATGTGAATGTGATTTTATGAATTTCTAGCTTCCCTTGATAATTGATTTCCTAAATTGGAGTAATTAGGAATGTGGAATTGAATTATAATTGCTTAGGTGATTAATTGATAATTTAATCATAAACAAACGAATGGGGGTTTTCCAAATAGATACTTGTTTTGGAGGTTGGTTATGGTTTGAGATATTGTAATTGAGATATTTAATTGATTGTGTTAATATAATTAATATGGGAAATTAATTATTAAATTATTTTTGACTATGTAAGATAATTAATTGCTAGAATTAATTATGTGCCATGATGTTAATCAAATATAATTAATTGTGAGAATTAATTATGACAAGTTGAGATTTGATATGGGTAATTAATTTTGAATAATTAATTATGGAATGAGAATTGTGTCGATTGATGAATTAATTAATGAGTTATGTGCTTAGTAAATTATTGAGTTAACTAATGGTATTTGAAATGTTTAACTAATCATTGGATTAGTAATGGAATTATATTTCTAAATCTTGTGAATTAAAGAATGATTAAATGTATGAGATTTTTTTGGTGCTAGAAATGGCATTCTAGACTAATTAGAAGTTGGGAATTGGACATGTCGTTCCTCCCCAATAGTTACAAAGCTTGATATTATGGGGTTTTAGGCATGACAACCTACACCAAATGGGATATGGGTGATAGGAATGGAGACTTACACTCAATGGGATTTGGGGTACTTGACATGATTTTCAACACCAAATAAATGATAATAATGAATGAGGATTTAAATAGAAAACATGAATTGAAACTGGGCCGAATGTGATGATTAATGATTAAATGAAAATTTGATAACTATTTAAATTATGAACTATATTTATTGCTTTATAAAACTGCATACACTATCTTTTTACTGGACTTGTTTTAGACAGTGTTGGCGGTGGCCTACTAAGTCGTACTCAGACCCTATTCAGGCTGCCTGATCAGCACCTGAGTAGACTTTGTTGTTGTAGGACAGGATAAGGAAAAGTCCCTGAGATAGGTTTTTATTTATGATTGAAGCATGGGAGAGGGAACTAGGCAAGGTTCAGGACCCACTTGGGAGTCGTTGTTTCTTTACTTTTAGTTTCATTGTTGACACCTGACATTATGATTGTCATAAAATGTTTTACCTTTCAATTGAGCATTGTATTTTTTTTGGATGTCGTATGACATGGTATTATTCTGGTTATTTATACACTTTTTCACTCAGTTATTGGTGTTTTCTTCTGTTGGTGTTTTATTCTGATAAAATAGGGTATAGTATCCCCAAGACTAACTTACCATACCCTCGTTGCTAGCTGAAACCCTCTGGAGTACAGGGAGGCGCACTTGAGGGTATGTGGCTAACCGGCTCGGGGCACCATTTAGTGGCACCTGGGTCAGGATGTCACAGAATGAGTTGACAAAAAATATACAAATTGATGATAATATTCTTATAAAAATACTACATGTCCAAAAAATCTCTTAAATACACATTTATATTTATTATAATGTAAATATGTCAATAATAAATCCTAAATGGGTATAAATTCTTTTATGAAATCACATCATTTTCAGGTCATATCCTACCATCTATGGTTTGATTCATATATTTCCATGAATTAATTGGATTGATAACTTGACAAAATATTCTATAAATTTTTGAATCCATGTGATTTACTTAAAATAAGCACACCATGATAATAAAATAATAGAGTTCCTTCATGGACTCTCATATAAAAATTATAACCATCACATTTTTGGATGAAACCATTAAAAAATAGAGAAATGATTTATTATAATTAAATGTATAACTACAATCCTCTTCATAATATTGAAATATATCATTTAGGTTATTAATTTTTTGTTTAGTCATTTGATAAAAATTAATATGGATATTGACAATGAATCTGTTAAAAGGAGATGATATAAACCTAGTAGATTAAATGAACTTCAATAAACCACCATGATCCATTTTAGTTATGACTATACTAAGGTAATCATATACCTTGACAAAATGAATGGCATAAAGGGGATCTAATTATCTGACATTTATATATCATGAGAAGAATCCTTTTATCATGCCATTCAATATCACTGTGATCTTAATGATTGGAGGAAATTAGTAATTAAATTGATAAATTTATTATTAAATATATAACAAATCTTTTTTAATGTGTATAACATTTGGGTATTTCAATATATTAATCTAGATTTTTAATCAAAGTTAGTGTAGTTTTATGCATGTCGTAAAACACCAAAATCAACATATTTAAAATAAAAATTGTATTAATCCTCAATTACGTATATTTATATATATAATGGGATTCTATTTTATCAGATTCTCATATGGGAAATCTAAGTCCATCATTGGATTCATAACATGGTGTTAACCCTTAGTGTGATATAAGTTTTCTATTAACTAGACTTATAGTCGATGCAAAATCATAGAAAAATATTAAATGAAATTAATTAATTAATTTAGTTTATTAGTTTAATTTTACTTAACCTCATTCTCTCATTTATTATCCATGTTTTGGATGTTCTGTAGGGTTATCTATATTACCTTGGGTGACTGAGAGGGAGAGATCATTGCCGTGGAGAGAGACCATTCAATGGCCAATGAAAGATGGTATAGGAACAATGATATGATTTCATGAGGATCATTATAAATTACTTAATTCATTAATATCATCATCAAAATCATCAATTATATATTATTCATCAATTATTGATCAAAATATTTGGGTAGGTATCTTAATTTTGGGAATTATTTCCCTTTTATTCCTCATATCAATCATGAATTACTTTCTACATTAAATTTGGTCCAAACCCCATTGATAGAATGGTTTTGGAAACTATATTTTTAACTTAACCATATATTTAATCTGATGAATTAGAATTATATGATTTTATATACTTTCCTACAATTGTGATTAGTTTCTAGTTTCTCAATGGAAAACAATAAATTCAATTTTTTTATTGTGTTATTTACCCCTCATTCTTTGTGTGTTGTTCTTTATCCTATGGTAGGTCGATGATTCAATTGAAGGTCCAGTTTTAAGAAAAATAAAACATTAAAAACACATTTTTTTGTTAAATTAATTATGGATATGGTTATTTTTGAATTTGATGATGATACATAGTGTATTTTGGGTGAATAATGGAGGATTAAACACTCATATGGTGATGGTAGAATGATGGTTGTGATAAATATCATGCGGTATGATATAAATCTCACTCTATAGCCACTAGAGGTCGTAAATAAATGACTAGAGATTTTAAATTATTGATCAAGGCCCCCAAGAGAGATTAATGTGATATTGGATGGGGAATCGATAGAAAATGTACGATCTAGAAAATAAGACAACATAGATTGAAATTACTAACTACATGCCATGTATTCTAGAAGAACAAATATAGTGTAGTAAGATTTTTCTAGTGGATAGGGTTTTAGGCCAAGTTAAGTATCACAAGGCCATATGGTAGGAAAATATGCCTTATGGACATACCTAACTAGTCAAATCTTATTTAGGTAGTACATTCACTAAACATCAGGTGGTCTCACACACTATGTGCCTTGGGTCACACATCATGTATGTAAATCTAAACATGTCGAGTGGAGAATATAGAAATATGTAGACTTATACTTAGGAAAATTCCCTATGTACACCTAGTGACATGGAATATAATTTTTATAAGTTTATACATATAATATCTCGAACCTCTCATATCCATCCCTTCATGAAAATATGGTGTTTGAGGTGTTTTGGGAGGTCAAGGAGACTAATTTCAACACTTTGAAAAATTTCTAGTTTTCTGAATAGTGTTTCCAGAATGGTGAGTCTTCCAATGGTGAGTCATCCAATGGTGACTCATCCAATAGTGTCTCATCCAATGGTGAGTCGTCCAATGGTGACTTGTCCAACGGTGACTCGTCTAACGGTGACTCCTCCAATAGTGACTCATCCAATGGTGACTCGCCCAACGGTGACTCATCCAACGGTGACTCATCCAATGCTGAGTCATCCAATAGTGACTCATCCAATGGTGAATATTTCAATGGTGACTCATCCAATGGTGACTCATCCAATGGTGACTCATCCAATGGTGACTCATACAATGGTGAATCATCTAATGGTGACTCGTCCAATGGTGAGTCATGAACAATGTTTCCAACTTCCTACAATTTCACCCCTTTGATGTTATCTTTAATGTAAAATGAATTAAAAGCCTTATTTTAAGGGATATAAGTCTGATTCAAAGGCCATAACTCCTATCTAAATTGTCCTTAGGGTTTGTGTTCCATTACTCAGTCAAAACATGTAATCTTGACCAGATCAACCTATAATGGAAAATCTAAACAACTGCTTCATTTAGATTTTCAAAACAGATGAGATACCTTCCACCCTTGTTATTCCTTATTATTTTACTTAGTATGTAATTACCAAAGTTCTTCCTCCATTAATATTTTTGTGATCTAACTACAATACTTGGATCGTGTTCCCCTTGGATTTTTCCTGCTGCATGTGCACCCCCTGTTTTGGGGCAACCAGGAAGTGTCAATCCATCTTCGATATAAGGTTTGTTCTACCTCTATTCTTCTAGGTTCCCCAATCTACTTCCTCATGTTTCTCCTTAACATTTTATGGAATGTGATCTCCATGTTACTAATAGATCTTTCTTGGTTGTTGGTTGGTGTAGTATTGTTGTGGTGTCCTCGGGTGAATACACTCATTCTGGAGAGAGGTGATCATGATCCATTGCATGGTCCATTCTTGTGAAAATAATTTTTGAAACCTTTTAAGGTATGGGATTCATTGCCTCTCTATTTTATTTAGGTGAAATCATATATTTATCGTGATTTAGCCCATGGTAACACAATGAAATTTACATAATAAATATTCGAATCAGATTAAAGAATTGGTATCAATTACTTAGCAATGTTATTGCATCTTGATTTTCTAGGTAGTGTGATATCTATGATTTTCTTGTTTATCATGTCATTCTCAATGGAAATTGGTAAAGAATATAAGTTTGAGATTAATTGTAAATTTATTTTCTAAAATATTAAATAGGAATGTTAATAAATCAGGTTTTTGTTGTTCTGATTTGATGATAATCAAATGGATGCAGTTATGCATGATTAATTGAATTAGTTAAGGAACTAAAAGCATGTTTATTTTTATGATAAATGAATTAAAGGAATGTTAAATTAATTTTTTAATTAATTTTTGATATATATGATTTCTTTTTTCTTATGTTTCCTTTAATTAGAACTCGTGAATAATGAATCGGTTAATTCAAGGTGGAATAATAACCGGTTGTGTGAGAAAAAATATAATGCCTTATAGGGTCTAAGTTACCTGCATTCTTGTAAAGGCCAAGTGCCTTATGTTTTGGATCCATGAGAGCTCATTTTTTGTGAAGGATGAATGCCTTTCTTTGGTGACAAGAGAACGTTGCTATGTTTGTTTCCATCTTCTTGTGATACAATGTGAGCCTGGGACGGATAATCTTGGATGGAAATTATGGTACGTGGGGGTAGGGAGGCCTAGTGTTTGTGGTATAAGTTGACACCCAGAGTGAATTGATGCATTATTTTATGCATTTCGGTGTTGGGGAGGGAACTAGATATGATGGAATGGGTTAAAGCTGGGCTTACCAGTTAATATGAAAGTTGTATTCTTGTTGAATCTTTTGTTTGTTTATCTTCTTTACATTCCCCACTGCTTGAGGTAGATGTTCTTTCTTTACATACTTCCAAAATATGTGAATATTCATGGGGTATTCCCCATGATTTCAGTTTTTATATTCTCAAGTATGGATTGGTATACGCTCCTGCAATAGGTGAAAAAGACTTGACGGGTAGTTCATCTACCCACTGTGTTGAGCCCCTTGTGTTTGGTATCTTATGATGTTTTTTCTAGAATAATTGGAAACTTGGAAAAATGGAAAGTGTTAACATTTTTAAAAAAATGGATAAATTTATAACCCAAGATCTTGGATCTTTCTAGGATTTAATGATGAGGTAATTTTTATGTGAAGATGTGGACTCGGTTTGGTTATTCTTGGGGAATTGACATCAGTTGGAATGATAATGGAATGTAATGTGGAATTGATAAAGGTTAATTAGTGGTTAAATAATTAATTAAAGTAAAGTGAAAGTGATAAAAATGGATAATTAACTTAATGTATCTCTTTAAATTATTGTGTTCTTATAGGATATCAAGTCTTAATAGTGGCAGTTGGGAGACCGGGATACATTAGATGTAGTTGAGTCTAAGACTAGGTTTTTTTAATAGTGTGGTTGTGAGCTATATTATATCATGTACCTTTTTATTTCTATATTCTACTCCACCCTATTGTTTAGGGAGACTGACACCCTGGGGATTCTGAGCCCTGGGGGGTGTTTTCCCAACATCTCAGTGGGAGGAGGGATGGATGACAAGCCCCATTGTCCCCACTCTCTTCTCTTGGTAGTTACTAGTGATGGTATTCATGGTGTTTAGTTTTCCCCCATATATGTGTGTCGAGGGATGTAATATATTGTGGTTATTTCACATAAATATATTCTAGATATAGTTTCCTAAGTGATACTATAGGTATAACGTGCATAGGCTATGAATTATAGGGGATCCTTACTCGGAGTATTGGTTGTGATGGATTGAGGTATAATACCCAATGTTTGATACATGTTACGCGGGATGTGGTGGCTCCTAGAAACTACCTGGTTACTTTTGGTTATATGGATGTGGTGGTGTGTTGCATGAATTACATGTTTTGTTGCTTCTCCCTGTTGTCTTCGGGCTAGACTTTTTGGAGAGAGATGCTTAGACCATGAAACGTTGGGGAAAAACGAAACACTAGTGGGGAAGTGATAGTGGGGAACCCTTAACATTTTTTATTATAATATATAATCTTGTAGGCGATACTTGGTGAGAGTAGACATGGTGAGGTTGGGAACATAGTATACATGTTTAAGTGATGAGTTGGTTTCACTTGTTGTTCAATATGATTTAGTATTCTTTCTTTACTTTTGCACGAGAGGATCTAGAGAGGATCCTACTGAGTATACTGTTATACTCACCATATGTTTATATAAACTATTTTTCAATTTAGTTGGATTAAGTTGGAGATTAGTCTGGTTACTTATTGGTTGGGGTTTGTGGGAGCAGTTTGGGCTTCTTGGTCACTTCCATTTTACTTTATTTTGGTACTTTTAGTTTTTCTTTTCAGTTTTAGTAGTCTTTTCATGAAATTATATATGTTTACTTGGGTTTTCTTTTATACAGCAGTCTAAGTAGGAGTTGTTTGGTGTCTATTTTATCTCTCTCTTTCGCATGTGTTCTCTTGGAGGATAATTCCTCCCATCAAGTTGTTTACCATACCCTCAGTTCTAATCGCCAACCTAGATACTATTGGAGGCGGGACTCAGGGGTCACTATCCATCTCCTCCCATTTTTGACCCAAGAGGGGTACACTTTTAGGGGATGGGTCATGACAGATTAGTATTAGAGGCTATGATTTAGGGATAGGATGGAGTTTGGAGTTAGTAATAGGTGAGGTTTCATGGGTTGGTAGGGAAATGGTGTCAACTAAGTTTAGAAATCATTATAAACATAGGAAACTGGCTGAGACATGGATATTTAGGGCCCCCTATGATTTGATGCAAGAACCATCAAGCTTACAATGGATACTGAACAAGGTGATACTTTAGCAGGGTATAAACCTATGAAAGGATCATGCATCATTCTTCTTTGCACTAGTTTTTGAATGGGTAGACCTTGGGATAGGTTAACCTAAAATGAATAAAAGAAAACAAGTAATTAATGTTAAAGTATTACATATTCCAGGTTTAGGAGATCTAACTATTTTTTTCTTTTGTAGGTTTGGATCCAGGTCGACATATTCATCAGGTTCACGCAGAAGATGTTCAGAAGGTTGCACCAACAGATCACTGTAGAGTAGAGGTTGACGATGACAATACTTGGAGGAGGAAACTTTAAGAGTTTCAATGAAAGAGTCTACAGAAGTACGAGGGATCCATTTTAGATGCAGTCATAGAAGATTAGTTGGAGGAGGTTGAGATAATATTTATTTTGATATGTGCTCAGAAGGATCACTGAGTATCACTGGTTGTGATGATGTTGTGTGGGGCAGCGAGGTAGTGGTGGTTCTTGTTCCTCAAGGATCATGATGAGTCAAAAGTATAATGGTAGATGTTACGAGAGTAGTTCAGAGTCAAGTTTCTTTCTTCTACTGTAAAAGCATCCAGATGCCATGAGTTACTTACCCTTCGGTATGGAATCTCAAGTGTGCGAGAGTTTGGGATCCATTTTAGGAACCTTATGCAATATGATTTAGGCCTATTTCTAGATGAGGAGGATAGGGAAATGCATTTATAGGATCCTATTCATCCATAGATCCAATGCTAGTCCACCCTGTTTATACTGAATATATATCTCAAGGTGCTGGTGAGGGAAAACATCATTTAGAGGAAGTTATACAGAACTAGATTCCCATGAGAGGTGATTCATAAGGATTCTTCATGAAGAAGATATGTGGTCCATGGTTCCTAGTTTTCAAGATAGAAGAGTTTCAATTTGGTTGGTGGTACATCTCACCCCTCAATGCCTTGTTTCTCT
Source organism: Viscum album (assembly GCA_963277665.1). Classification (NCBI taxonomy): domain Eukaryota; kingdom Viridiplantae; phylum Streptophyta; class Magnoliopsida; order Santalales; family Viscaceae; genus Viscum; species Viscum album. Next base: position 1,482,676,006 of record OY728164.1, on the reverse strand, counting down.
TAGGGAAGTGGTTCTCAGGCATATTCTAATGGATTAGGTGCTTTTTTCTTATGTAGGATGAGTTCATCAGGAGAATGTGTGCTCAAAATTTATGATCAGTTAGTGTGCATCAGGTGTTCCACTCTAAGATTCTCTATGAAGGCAGTTACAGTCGAGGCAGTAGCAGTAGGTTGCACCAGCTTTGGATCTGTAGAGATTAGATGGGCCAGGCAGAGAACATCCTTGAGATTATCCCCATCCTTAGAGAGTAGATCATGTCCATGGAGGTGGTCATCAATAGGGTCATAGAGGACATAGAATGGGGCATGGTTAGCTTCATTCATTAACATTACCAGTGTTGGGCAAGCCATATGTTGTTCAAGGCACCTTTTTCTTGTTTTCTAATTGGGTGCATGCCTAGTTTGATTTAGAATCAACGCACTCATTCATATCACCTTCCCTTGTCCATTCCTTGGGACTCAAGGTAGAGTGGCTTCCAGTGCCCTTGGAATTGACTACACCCATTGGAGGTTAATCTTACTTGTCTGAAGTATGTAGAGACTGTGATCTAGTACTGGGGTAGCACCTCTCTTGGGTAGATTTCCTATTTTTATGAATACAACCATTTTATGTCATCCTAGGCATGGATTAGTTATATTTGTTATAGGCTATCGTGGATTTCTTATGAAGGTAGGTGGTCTTCTTTGATGATTATGGAGAGATAGAAGTATTTTTCTGTGAGAAAAAACCTCATATGGATTAAAGTAATTTTCCTTCCTTATCATCCTTAATGGTTGAGCTGATGTTGGGTTCATCGAAATTTCAGAAGTCAGTGTTTCCTAGGTTCATGGAAAAGTACCCTGATGTCTTTTCGGAAGAGGTTGGGGCAGTACCTCCTCGATGGGATATCGAGTTCGGGATTGAGCCGCAACTATGTTTGTCTCCTATCTTGATGTCTCTATATAGGATGGTGCCTTATGAGTTGTGGGAGATATGTATACAGCTCGATGTTCTATTAAAGTGTGGTTTCATTCTTCCATGCGTGTCGATGTGGGGTGCACCAGTTTTTTTGTAAAGAAGGCTGAAAGTAGTTTACATTTGTGTGTTGATTATCGTCACTTGAAAAAAGTGACAGTGATGAACCGCCATCCTCTTCCATGGATTGATTATTTATTTGATAAACTTAAGGGTCTAAGTTGGTTCTCAAATATCAATTTTTTGTCAAGATATCATCAAATGCATGTGAAGGATGAGAATATCCCAAAAAATACTTTTTGTTGTCATCATGGGCATTACAAGTTTTTTTTGATGACATTAGGTGTGATGAATGATCCAGCTGAGTTAATGGGGTTTATGAATGTTGTGTTCCATGATTTTATAGATAATTTCATGGTAGTTTTCATCGACAACATCCTTGTGTAGTCTGCATCTGAGGAGGATCATATAGGGACTCTACATACTATTTTGGGAGTTCTTCATCATGAGAAGTTGTTGAAGTGTGGTTTTGGGATTGAGAAGTGTGTTTCTTGGGGCATGTTGTATCCTAGTAGGGAGTAGATGTGGATCCATCAAATATATAAGAATTTATGTATTTGTCATCCCCCAAGACAGTGGAAGAGGTGTGAAGTTTCATTGGTCTCATAGGCTATTATAGGAGGTTCGTTTCCAATTTCTCTCAAGTTATGACTCATCTGATAGTGTTGACCATAAAGGATCAGGCGTTCATGTGGACTGATCAGTATCAGGTAGCTTTCTAGTATCTTAAGGATAATTTGGTCAATGCTCTTGTTCTTTGTTTACTATCAGAAGGAGTTTTGTTTGAGATTTTCTGGGTTTTTTTTTTGGGGGGTTTGTCTATGTTATGATGTATCAGATATCAGTCGCTTATTATGGGTCTCGATAGCTACATCCCCATGAATGTAACTATTCCACCCACAATCTATATTTTTCAAAAGTGGTGTTTTCTATGAAGTTTTGGTGATATTACCTCATGGACAAGTATTTTGAGGGTTTCACCAATCATAAGATACTGGGGTCTTTTTTCTCCCAGTGTGACTTGAACTTGTGATAGTGTCACTGGATGGAGTTCTTACAGGATTATGACTTTGAAATTTTATATACACGTTATAAAGAGGGATTTTTTAGATGATGCGCTGATCAGGAAGTTGTGTAGTGATTTAGTGTGTGAATCAGGTGATTCCTAGAGAGTGATGTAATAACTTTCAGCATTACATATGGATATGTGAGAAGTTGGAGTAGAGGTTGTCTTTTTCAGATGATGGTGCAGTCATATCTAGTGCAGTAGGTAGAATAGTCATAGTTGGAGGATCTTGATGTGGAGGTCTGGAGGGACCAAGTTGTTTATGGTGAGGCCCCTGATAGTTGGTCTGAGGATGAAGAACATCGGGTGTTGTTTCAGGGAATTATTTTTGTTCCTTCGTCATCACATGAGATGGTTCTCAGAGAGTTCTATATTTCACCCTTAGTGGTACATCCATGTATGAAACAGATGTACCAAGTTTTGAGAGGTCAGTTTTGGTGGTCAGTTTTGAAGAATGCAGTTGTAGAGTTTGTTCCTTGATGTTTGGTCTACCAAAAGGTGAATGTCAAGCACTGTGTTCCCAGTGGTTTGCTCCACCCATTAGATATTCCTCAGTGTAAGTGGGAGTACATCGTGATAGACTTTTTTATCGGTTTAACTCAAGATCAGGGATGATATGACTCTATATGGGTGGTAGTGGATCATTGAAAAAATCATTCTACTTTATAGCAATCAAGGAGTCGAGATTATTGGAGGTTTTTTCAAGGAAATATCTGGAGGAGGTGGTGAGAATCCACAGAGTCTTGAAGATGATCATTTCTGATCAAGATCCTCATTTTACCTCGAGGGGGTAGATAGGTCTCCAACATGCTTTTGCTTCTCAATTATTCCTTAGAACTGTTTTTCATCCGCATATAGATGGTCAAATAGAATAGACCATCCAAACTTTCGAATACATGTTACTCTCTTGTGTCCTAAAATTTGGAGGTTCGTGGATGAGGCACTTACCCTTGGTAGAAATCGATTACAACAATATTTTACATTCCACCATTAGTATGGAACCATTTGAAGCCTTGTATGGACAACCTTACCGTTATCCATTATGCTAGACTGGGGTTGGAGAGTTATAAATTCTCAGGCCGGAACTGGTACAGAATATAACAAAGATGGTTCAGGTGATTCATGGGAGGATGAAGGTAGCATAGGATTTTCATAATTCTCATGTTGATCATAGGTGGAGACCTATAGAGTTTGACATTGGGGATCAATTGTTTCTAAAGGTTACTCCTCATCATGGGTAGCAAAGGTTTTTCCATGGGAGTAAAATTTCTCCTTGGTTTGTTGGGGATCTCGAGGTGTTGACTCGTGTTGGAGTCATCGAGTATCAGGTAACACCACCCCCGCATATGATTTAGATACATTATGTCTTCCATGTGTCACAGATCCATCATTATCTTCATAATGACTCTCACATCATCGATTGGGGAGATATTGATGTTAACAATGATACAACATTTGAGGAGTGGTATATAGAGATCCGGGACGCAAGGAGAAGGTGTTGCATGATCAATTTATCCCCTTGGTTCGTGTCTTGTAGTGGCATGGTGGAGTGGAGGATAGTACTTGGGAATATGAGTCATAGATATGTTCTTAGTACCCCGAGTTGTTTGATGTTTAGCTCTTCTCTTATAATTTTATTCCCTTGGTGTTTGTAGACCCTTTCTATTATGATATGGATTTCTCTTGTTGATTATTGTAGATTTATATCTTTTGAGAGGCATCACCCCCAGGAGAGTTTTTAGGAGCTGGTTTTGGTTTTTGTGTGGTTTTCTGTTGTTTCTTTTATAAATCAGTTGAGATCATGTGGTGGAGAGAGCCTTGAGTGGTATCTCACAGGGTGGATGTTTGAATGACCCCTTTTCGGTTTCCTATCTAGGTTGATTTTGGATTATCAAGGAAAATAATGTTTTGAGAGATATCTGATGTAATTTCCAGAACCTCTCTGGTTTATCCCTTTATGAAAAAATTTTGTTTGAGGTGTTTTGGGACGTTAATGTGGCTTATTTTAACACTTTGTAAAATTTCTAATTTTGTGAATAGTATTTCCAGAATGGTGAGTCATCCAATGGTGAGTTGTCCAATGGCGAGTCATCCAATAGTGACTCGTCAAATGGTGACTCTTTTAATGGTGAGTCATCCAATGGTGACTTTTTCAATGGTGAATCGTCTAATGGTGACTCATTCAATGGTGACTCGTCCAACGGTGACTCGTCCAATGGTGATTTGTCTAATGGTGATTCTTCCAACGGTGAGTCATCTGATGGTGACTCATCCAACGGTGATTTATACAATAGTGACTCATCCAATAGTGACTCATACAATGGTGACTCTTCCGATGGTGACTCTTCCAATGGTGACTCATCCAATTATGACTCGTCTAATGGTGAGTCATAAACAGTGTTTCCAGCTTCCTACAGTTTCACCCCTTTGATGTTACCTTTGACATAAAATGTATTCAAAGCCTTATTTTAAGGGATTTAAGGATGATTCAAATACCATAACTCCTATATAAATTTTCCTATGGGTTTGGGTGCCTTTACTCTATCAAAATGTGTAATCTTGACTGGATCCTCCTTTGATGGAATATCTAAACTATATCTAAATTGTTGCTCTGTTTAAATTTTCAAAAGGGTTGAGATACCTTTAACCCTTATTCTTCCTTCTTGTTTTCCTTGGTAAGGGGTACATAGAGTTATTCCTCCCATATGATTCATGTGATTGAACTGTAATCCTTAGATTGTGTTCCCCTTAGAGTTTTTCTCCTGTATGCGCACCACCTATTTTGGTGCAACCAGGAAGTGTCGACCCGTCTTCGATATAAGGTATGTTCTACCTATGTTCTTCTAGGTTCCTCAATGTGTTTCCGCCCATTTATCCTTTCCATGTGATAGAATTTGATCTCCAGGTTTCTAATGGATATTTCATAGTTGTTGGTTGGTGTAGTGGTGTCACGGCGTCCTCGACTGAATATAGTCGTTGCAAGAGAGGTGATCATGATATGTTGTGTGGTATGTTCTTGTGAAAAGAACATAGAAAACATTGTTAGTAGGGGATTCATTACTTCTCTATTTTATTTATGTGAAATCTTAGAGTTATCATGATTGATCCCATGGGATCACAATTAAATTTACATAATAAATATTTGACCCAGATTAAATAATTTTTATCAATTTATTAGAGATGTCATTGCCTCTTAATTTAAAATATAGTGTGATATTTATGATATAATTGTTTAATATGTCATTCTTTATGGAAATTGGAAATGAACTTAAAGTTGAGATTAATTGTAGATTTATTTTCTAAAGTATTAAATAGCTATGTTAATGAATCTGGTTGTTGTTGTTGTGATTTGATGATAATCAAATGGATGCAGTTATGCATGATTAATTAAATTGGTTAAGGAACTTGAAGCATGTTTATGATTGTCTATAAATGAATTAAATTCATGTTTAATTAATTTTTTAATTAATTTTTGATAGCTATAATATCTTGTTTCTTAGGTTGCCTGTAGTTATAACCTGTGAATAAGGAATCGGTTAATTCAAGGTGGAATAAGAGACAGTTATGTGATAAAAAAGTTAATTCCTTATAGATTCTAAGTTATATGCATGCTTGTAAAGGATAAGTGCCTTGGGTTTTTGATCTATGATATATCATTATGTGTGAAGGCTGAATTCCTTGTTTTGGGGCCAAGATCTGGTTGTTATGTTTGTTTACTACTGCTTGTGATGTGATGTGAGCCTGGGATGGATGATCCTTGATGGCTATTGTGGTATGCGGGGGCAGGAGACCCAGTGGTTGTGGTATCATTTGACCCCTAGAGTGGTGAGATGTAGCGTTTTATGCTTGTGGGTGTCGAGGAAGGCATCAGATATGATGGAATGGTTTGAAGATGGGCTTACCCATTGATATGAAAGTTGGATTCTTGTTGAATCTATTGTTTTTTTATCTTCTTTACTTTCCCCACTAATTGAGGAAGATGTTATTTCTTACCCTCTTCCAAAAGATGTGCAGACACGTGAGGTATTCCAAATCCTTTTTGTGTTTAGATTCTTGAGGATCGATGGGTCTACGCACCTGCTATATGTGGCAAATAATCGATAGGTAGTTCATCTACCCACTAAGTGGAGGCCCTTATGTTTGGTAGCTTAGGATTTTTCCTAGAATACCTAGAAATATGGAAATATGAAACATGATAATAATTTTAATAAATGGATAAATTTTTAACCCATGAGTTTGAAGCTTTCTAGGATGCAATACCGAGGTAGTTTCTCTATGAAGTCATGGAATCAGTATGATTATGCCTAGGGGGAATGGATCTTGGTTGGAATGATAATGGAATGTAATGCATAATTAATAATGGTTAATTAATGGTTAAATAACTAATTAATATAAATTAAAACTGATAAAAATGGATAAGTAATTTAATGTTTCTCTTTAAATGGTTGTGTGCTTATAGGATATCTAGTCTTAGCAGTGGCATTTGGGAGCCTAAGAGACATTAGCTACAGTTGAGTATAAGACTATGTTTTTTCCATATTATGGTTATGATATATATTATATCATGTCATTTTGTGTTTTTATACGCTACTCCACCCTGTTGGTTAGGGAGACTAACACCTTGGGGATTCCGAACCCTAGAAGGTGCTTTCCCTAACATCCTGGTGGGAGGATGGATGGCTGACTACCCCCTTTGGCCCCACTCTCTTATCTTGGTAGTTACTAGTGCTGGTATGCATGATGGTTAGTTTTCCCCATATATGTGTGTAGATTGATTTAATATCTTGTGGTTATTTCACACACATATATTCTAGATGTAGTTTCATAAGTGCTACTATATGTATAACATGTATAGGTTGTGATTTATTGAGGATCCTTACTTGACGTAAGGGTTGTGATGGCCTGAGGTGTAATACCTGATGTTTGATACATGTTATACGAGATGTGGTGGCTCCCAGAAACAACCTGGTTTATTTTTTTTTATGTGTATATGGTGGTGTGTTTCATGAGGTACATTTTGTGGTGCTTTACCTAGGTGTCTTTGGGATTTAATTTTTAGAGAGAGATTCTTGAGATGTGTGACGTTGTGGAAAAGCGGAAAACTAGTGGGGAAGTGGTAGCGGGGTACCCTTGTTATTTATTATATTATATACTCTTGTATACGATACTTGGTGAGAGTATCCATGGTGAGGCTAGGAACATAGTATACCTATTTAGGTGATGAATTAGTTTCACTTGTTGTTCACTGTGCTTTAGCATGCTTTCTTTACTTTTGAACAAGATAATCTGGGGAGGATCCTACTAAGTATACTGTTTTACTGACCCTACATTTATATAAACTATTTTTCAGGTCAGTTGGAGAAGGTTTGAGATTAGGATGGTTACTACAATATTGGGGTTTACGGAAGCTTTTCGGGCTTTGTGGTTTCTATAATTTTACTTCCTTTGGTTACGTGTAGTTTTCCTTTTCAGCTGTAGTAGTTTTTTCATGAAATTACATATGGGTACTTTGGTTTTCTTTTATATTGTGTTCTGAGCAGTAGTTGGTTGGTGTTTATCTTACCTATGTCTTTTCATGTGTTCTCTTAGAGGGTAATGTCTCTCATCGATGTTTTTATCATACCCTTGGAGCTAGTTTCCAACATGGGGCCAACTAGATTCGGGACTCAGGGGGCACTCTCTCTCTCCTCACATTTCCAGCCTAATAAGAGAACACTTTGAGGGGAGGGGGTTGTCTCACTACCTCTCATTTCACCTTATTCTGAACTCATAATAAGACCAATGATTAGTCCTTCCAGAATATCATTAAACATAGAACATGATAATGATAAATGTTTTGAAATAAGAGATACAACATTAGGTTGAGTGAAAATATATCTCCTTCCAACATTGTTGGATAACTTTTAGACTCATGTGTGATCTCTATAGTGAGAGCAGGGTTGGAAACCACCTTGATGTCATACATAGGTCAGAATGTCTTTACACCATTTCCTATTTATATAGTATTCTAAACATCTAGTTACACACCTTAGGGAATGAGTTTTCTATTTATGGAGTGTAACTCTTCAGCTAATGACTGAAGATGAGGTATGAGTTATCCACCTTTATAGGGTTAGTACCCCCAGGTGATGATGTGAAATTTTCAAGGGGTAATTCCCCCAATATATATTGAGATTACATTGTGATACATGCATCAGGACAACACATTCTCTTGGAGCTTCAGACAGACTCATCATCCATAGATGGTTGTAAAGATTGTGATCTTCCTCTCACTCTTCATTTAGTTTCATCTATGAGTATATATTTTGTTTCTGTTTCTTTCTCACCTCTTTATCTTGTGGGTTAGGATAATGGTTGTATTGAATGGATTCCATCATGATTATTCAATGTGTCCAACTAGTTGTGTGTATATTCACCCGTAAATGGGAATTATCCACACATTTCATGTCTTGTGAATATGTAAGGTAGTTAAACAGTGAACTTTGTGGGCCCGGGGTTATTGGAACTTAGCAGTATAGGGTGATAGTGATCACATGAAGTGGTTACTTTTAGTGGTTATGAGTGATAATATATATCCACATCATCTTTTAGAATGAGAATCCAATATTTTAGGTTGGTAATGTATTTATCCACTTCTTACAAGATATATTTGTTATCCAAAATCACCTATTTGGAATTTTTTAGGTTGTGATTATTGAAAAGATAGATACCCAAGACCCATTATCATAAACATAGCCATTGAGTTCATGTCCATTTCACACATCTAATTTCACAAATCAAAATTTTCACTACTAAAAGCATAATCACATTTTCTTTATGGATAAATTATCAGAAAAACTAGGATGAATTCACCACAACATGTACTATGTCATGAATATAACAACTTCACAATCATGAAGTGGATCATGCCCTTTCATTGGGTTTGGTAACCTAGAAATCTTAATGTGAAACATGTGATGTATCTTTATGGTTGTGGAGAAAGTCATGGGTTTTCTATGTTGAATAAAATCACGATGACTATGATGTTGCGGTGAATTTTTTTTTGGTATAATGTAAGCTATAACAAAGGCTGAGTCATAAAAATTATGGATTTATTCAATGTAGTTCTTTTTGTATCCATGGATAGTGTAACCATTATTATTTGAAATTGGTATAATGCTTTTGAAGGGCCCTTAAGGGGCGTCTCTCACTCTCTCTCTCTCTCATGCATCCTCTCAAGGGGTTATCTTCTTCCTGAAAAGAAGGCTCTCTCTACTCAATTGGTTTCCCCTTCTCTCTTGTCTCCTCCTCTTGGCTTCCAAGAAGTTCTGATGTCTATGTGTTGAGTGTTCAGTGGATGTGTCCATAGTTGTTCTCAGAGGCTGCCATCGGGTTCTTGGATGGTAAGATTTTTTGGAGTCAAAATGTGGTAGGGTCATTGTCCTCTTCCTATGTCAATATATGTTCACAGATGGCAACCTTGGGTATCCTCATAGGCAGAGGAATCCTCTTGAAATTTCTCCTCTTGATCCTTCTAGATGGTTTTGTGATGGTGTTTGGTTGCTTTCTTCATGGGTTGCCTCTTTCTCTTAGTCTTATGGTTATGCATTCTAGAACTTTTTCAAAAAACACCCACTATAAGAAAATAGTAGATTAGTGGTGTTTTATTAGAAGGGGTTATGAACAACCCCCCTCTAAATTCATTTTAGAGGGGATTCTGCACAACCCCCTCTAATCATCGAATTTAGAGGGGGTTCAGAACCCCCTATAAATATTTTAGCATTATTTTTTCAATATTTGGTTGGATTTTAGAGGTGATTATGTCAAAACCAAAGCTAATTTAATAATTAGTGGTGATATATGTTCGGTTGGATTTTAGAGGTTCTATATATATATATATTCATTTGGATTTTATAGGGGGTTTTGAAACCACTCTAATGTATAAAATTAGAGAGGGCTATGAACCCCCTATAATACAAGAAATTAGAGGGCTGTTGATCCCTTAGATTAGAAGGGGTTTTGAACCCCTTCTAATTTAATAAATTATAGGGGGTTTGAACCCCCTATAATTTAATAAATTAGAGGGGGTTTATAAACTGCCACTAATTTATTAGATTAGATAGTTTTTTTAACATGACTTAATATTTATTTATTTTTTAAAATAAATATCATCTAAATTCAAATTTTCTAATATATATGTGTGTGTGCGCACATGTGTGTGTGTGTGTATATTACAAGAGCACATTATATAAATGTATTTAAATTCATTATAAACATATAATTAAAGACATTATATAAATACTTTAAATAAATAATTTTACATATAAACAAAATGCATGCATATATAAATATTACTATACATAATATAATTGTAATTTGTCAATATATTTATTTAAATATATAAAATTTATGTATGGTTTTATAAATACAATACATTTATATTGTATATTTATTTATAGGCATTTTTATTATATTATGTATACAAATTTATATAATATAGACGAAATTAAATATAAATATAAATATATACAAATATATTATATTTATATTATATGTATTATATATATTGTAATATAAATATTTTATTATATATAAATTTATATATATTATATAATTATTATATATATATATATATATATATATTAGTATACCATATTAATTATAAATTAATTTAGTATATATATATATATATCATTTAATTATATTATATATTTCCAATTATATGAATGTATTTAATTTTTTGTGTGTATATATGTGTATACAGTATATAATATAAATTGCTATAATTAAATACCTAAATATATAATATAAATGTATTTAATATAATATTTTTCTAATATAAATCATAAAATATATAAATTTATAGTATTTATAAAACCAACATATAATTGTTATAGTTTAAAAATACATGTAAAAATAATAATATTTTTGTTACAAAAACACATATATATAAGTATATAAAAATAATTATATATATATATATATATATAATAATTATATTATATCTACAAATATTATATAAATACATAAACACACACACACAAATATAAATGTATAAATATATATTTATATATGTAAATATAATTATTTATACGTTTTATATATAAATATTATACGCAAATATATTATATATACACAAATATATAATATTATTTATATTTATACAAATATATATATATACACATACTATATATAAGTAAATATAACTTAATGTATGTAAATAAATATAATATATTGTGTATTATATAACAAAAATGAATATGCTCAGTTGGTTAAGTGTCTCCGCATTGGTCTTGTCGGTCCATTGTTCGAATCCTCACATGCATAATTTTTTTTACATTCTCCCTGGATGTAGGTTATAGGTGCACACGGGAATTCTCATGGGTTTTGTGGGGCATCAGCAGGGTTTTCTGAAGCGTCAGTGGGCGTCTGGGGTGTCTGCATCTAGCACGTCAGCGGGGGTGTCGTGGGTTGCAGTCGGGTGTGTCTGAGGGTCATCAGTGGGGGGTCGGGTGTGTCTAGGGGTCATCTATTGGGGTTTTCTGGGGTTATCAACTGGGGGTGTTAGGGGACGTCAGCGGGGTGTGTCAGGTGGGTGGGGGTGGTGTCTGGAGTCGTCATCCTGGGGGTGTCGTGGGTTGTCAAGTGGGTGTCTCGAGTCTCCATGGGGCGTCATCTGGGGGTGTCTTGGGTCGTTAGGTGGTTGTCTGGGGTGTCCATGGGGCATCATGTGGGAGCCTGGGGCTATCTGCTTATATAAAAATATGGCCTAGATTAGGGGCAGTTGTACAAAAACCCCTAAATATGAAGTTTGATCCTCAATTAGAGGTAGTTAAATAAAACCTCTAATTGAAACCCAACATTAGGGAGGGTTAAAACCGCCCCTAAATGACATATTTATGGTCATTTTAGGTGATATTAGAGGGGGTTAAAACCCCATCTAATCTAACCACTGCTAAACACATCACCATTTTACCATCACTTTTCCAGAACCACCTCTAATCGGAGTAGGCGGGCACATTAGCAGTTGTTTTGGTTAACCGCCACTAAAGTGTTTAGAAGGGGTTATAACCCATTTTAAATGAAAAAAACCCTTCTAATTTCCTAGTTTTTTATAGTGAACATGGTTCATCCTCCACTTCTGATTCCATTCAGGTATCGCTTTTCATTGTTGGCTTTGCTGTTGTCTATTGTTTTTTGCTAATGGATCTTCTTCCCCTTGATTTCCTCAACCATTTTTTCATGATCCTTCATGAATGACCCCATTTTTGTTGGGTGTGACGGATTCCATGATGATTTGGACTATGATGGAAGATTTTTTGGGGTATATATTTTATGGTACTCCTTAGTGGCATCTTTCATGGTGGCTCATTAGGGTTTTGGTTGTAGTTCTCACTTGGTGTGGTGGATTTTCACTCGCAATCCTCCAGTAGGCCATGGTTCCATCGGCAAGGATGTGTTGGCCACAGAGGTTCCTGTGAGGTCATTTCTTGAGATAGTGCATCATTTCCCTATCCCAATGAGTGATGGGATGGGTGTTGTGGGTGGTGTGCAGGGAAGCATCGGTGGGTAACCGTTTTTTTTTTCTTCGAAGATGACATGGGTGCAGTGCAAGGTGGTGATGTGATGTTGTGGGTTTTATTTCATTGCTTTTTTTTTTGTTTTTTTGGAGGGAATGGTCCTAGATAGGGTTCCTTGACTGTCTTATTTTTGGCTCTTCTGGGTCATGTTGTATGTGTTGGTTCTCACTTAACCTCAAAGTGATTTTATTTTATAAAAATCCAAAAAAATTGGTTGGATGATGCTTTTTTAAGGACTTAATTACAAAAATTAAATTTCATGGAGAGAATTCGTATGGATGATTGAATTTTAAATAATCTAAATTTGGGATGAAAAAGAGGAACTCAAAAAATAAATAAAGAGATAAGGGGTAATTCCATATCTCACTTGAATGTTAGAGGGTGATTCTAGATCTATCTTAGAAAGAAAACATCCAAGATAGTGGAGTTCCAATAGTTTTATTTCACATAGTATATTCTATACAACTATGATGGAAATAAAATCACATATTGTTTATATTTTTTACACAATTGGTTGAAAACAAAGACAACATCAGGACTTGTAGTGATTTCCTAGGTGTATATGAGATGTGAAATTTCTCGTTTTTATCAGTATTGTGTGAGGAGGTTCAGTGATACCATCAAAAATTTTGACTATTAAAACACAAAGATTTTATAATATATTTTTTCAAAATTTCATTATCATTAACTCTCCTTAGACATATCCCAATATGGGTGTACTGCATAAAATCATCTAATTCATTTATTGATTTATTCACTCTATAGGGAAAAGAAGAGTGATTAAATTATTCCCCAACTTGAGAGAAAAATATCAAAAATAAATGATCATTCTATAATACCCTAATTCACTACCATCCATAATGTTATATTCTGTAATAGGAAACCAATAATTGATATTAATTGGTAGGTTTTAATTTGTTTAAATTCTCTCTATAAAAATAATAGTAATTATTTTTAATCACAAAATAATTTATATCTTTGAATGTAATAATTTATTGTTAATGAAATGTTGTATGAAACACTTTACCAATAATTATCTATCGATGTTTATGTGGATTCCATGCATGGAATTTCTATGATAGGGTATAGTCGAGATTTATTATAGAATGATCATGTATGATTTGATGTAGTTTGAAAGGTAATTAATTCCTTAGTATGTGAAATAGAGAATAAAATTTACATAATGGTTATTTCTTTTAAAACCTATCTTTCTATGTGGGGGAAAATTCTAAATATATATAATGGAAATTCAAATGATCATGTGGCTGGGTTATAGGTTCTTGGTAATAAATTAGAGTATTTGATAAGGAGACCAAATGACATGGTCGACCTTTTTAATCAAATAAATGTTATTATTGAATATATGCATGTTCATGGGGAGGATATAAAATATTATATGATTTTTAATAGAATCTTGAGATGAATTCCTCATCAATAATATACGAAGATTTTAGTTTTAGAATAATAGTATCCAATAGAAATATCTCTTAAGATATTGAATTTTACTCTTGTGCATATGATATGTGGAATGAAGACAATGAATCTAGGGAGAAGTTAAATTCTATTTAATTGGATTTTAATGTTAGGGAGAAACTGACAGCGACGGAATATTTAGAGGAATAATAAATTAAAAATATTTTTAGTTTTCTATCCTATAGATTTAAAAGGGGGGAATGAATATTTAAATGTAAGATTCTACTTTATTATTACAAAACTAGAAAATTTATACATCATGTGGCTAAATATATAAAGAAATATTAAAAGGATGATGAGGATGTTGTGAAATGAATGAAAAGTGTTTTCAGAAGAAAAAAATTCCCTCATAGGATGATTTCAACTCCAATGAAATTGAAATTGATGAAGTCTAATATTTCAAGGATCAAAATGAACACACACTATTAGCTATTATAAAATTAAATTATAGTGATGCTAAAAAAATATTGATGGAAATTTTTTTCTCATAGTTGGATGTAAGTAATCTATTGATCAAATTGATGTCTAGAGGTCTCGAAAAAACAATTCTATTGAAATTGTTCATGAATCTATGATTTGTATACATCAACAATAGGAAGAGATTATACTATTAACATTTTAAATATAAAATCATAAATCTATAAATTTAGAAATATTAAGGAATTAAATAGAATTGATACTCCAATATGATGTGAAATATTTAATCAATTAGAGGCTATCTACAACATTTATAGAAAAAGATAGGAAAATTGAAGATCTCGAAGAATAATTCATTGAATGGAAATTTTTGCGTAAGGATCAAGAGAATCTCCTCACATCCACTATGGAACCATGTATCTCAAATAATGTTTTTACTATCATTTCTAAAAAAATCATAGTAATACAATGAGTGTCATATTCTCATTCCACAGGTACAAAGATTCAAAGAAAAAGGGATATTTATTTTGGAGTATGATGGAATGAAAAAGATGAGTATGGTTGGTGTTAAACCTCTTGTATCGTCACCTAAAAATAAATTATACATTATCATCATGTAAGAAGGTACATCTAGAGAATAAATTACTAAGAATCGGATCCCTTGAATCAAATGTTTTTATTGTGACTGGATGAGAGACTCTCAATATATGTATTATTTTTATAAGATATATCTATGAGAACACCATGAATGGCCCGAAGGCCTTCATTTTTATTGATTTTAGATAACCCACATTTCAAGAGATGAGGTGGAACCCTTACAATGCACGTAGGCTTAGAGATTACATGGCATGTAGGCTTTAAGAGATTACATGACCCAATGGTCTTAAAGAATTCAACTAGACTATCTACAAGGAACTGCCCCTCCCCAGCATTTACGGAATGATAATAGCTCTCCACCTTTGCATGGCCATATGGCTAGGATTCCCGTGCAAGCACAGGCTGGTCCCGATAGCAAATCCATACCCTCTCATTCTGAAAAATCCATTTGTCTCTGCTCTGGTAAGTTCACCTGCTCTGAATCCTCTTATGGGGCTGCTCCTTTTTTTGTAGTGTGTCTGGGGAAACTGTATGTCGCCCGAAGGCCTTGAGGTGGCCCAAGGGCCTTAATGGTGGACTGAAATCCCTACTGAACCAAAGGCCTGGGTGGCTCGAAATCATTAAGGACACCAAGACCAAACCGGTAGCCCAAGGTGAATAGTTCCAGCTGCTGCAGTACTGAACAGTAACTGCTACAGTGCCTGCTACAGTACCCGTACAGTGTACAGTTCTGCTGCAGTACCGCTATAGTGCCTACTACAGTCAATGCTACAGTACTGCTATAGTACCCCCCAGAAAATATGCCTCTACCTGGTGTTTGAACCTGGGTCTTGTGGATGCACTTAAGGATACCTCACCAACTGGGTTGAGGCTCATGTGCTCTATGAGAACAAGATCCCCAAAAATAAAAAGTAAGGATTTGTACATTTTATTATAATTTAAATTTAAATGGTTTTAGTTTTTAATGTTTTGGGAACAAAGATATCTATTATACATCAATAGTTGAAAAAATGGTACCAATTTAATCTCGGAATGGAGGAATGAAAAGGTTTTAATCATCTTCTAACAAATTGAATATTCAAAATATATTCTCATTATTAAAAGATGCAGAATATTAATTACATCCAGAATAAAATATTGTTTGTCCATCATCTACAAATGTGGACTAGAAATCATGGGTGAGGAAATAAATGTTTGAGAAAGACAATTTGGATAAGATTTATTTTAATGAATTAGGAATTCTGGTTTGTGGATTTTGGATAGATGATTAATATCTCACATGAATGGAAATGGAGACATCATTATGGAAATAAAATATAATAAATATAGTGTCATTCATTATAGAGATGATGGTGGTATCAAGATCATTACATCTGGAAAAGATAATATTGGTGGTATTTCACTCGGAAGAATACATATGATCATTATTGAAGGACTCAGTCATAATCTTCATAGTGATAGTAAATTATGTTACTCAATTCACATTTTGGAGTTCAATTAAATGGTATTTACCATGATAGAAATATATGAATAAATTATTCTTCATGTAAGAAAAACATAATATAATATTTAACCTTTGTTTAATAGAATTGGTGTATGATATTCATGGAAAATAAGATAAAAATATATCTAAAATTAATTTTCTAATTGGGATAAAAACCCTTTGAAAATATTTTGAAGTTTAATAAATTTTAAGATATCATAATCCTACTTCTGATCAAACTCACACTTGTGATTATTTTCAAAATGGATAGATTATTCAAAAGACTTACAGGCCAAATAAGTTTAATTCATCAGGGCTAATTGAGCTCAAGCATGTGGATGTATGTGGTATAATTACACCCAAACTAATGGATGAAAAAATGTAATATATCTTTTTTTATTGAATTCAATAGAATATGATATATTATAGTAATATCTCAAAAATATGAATTGTTTAATTGTATCATATGATATTGGTGTATAACTGAAAATATGGTTGGGGTAAAAGTTCAAATGTTTAGCATGAGAAATGATAAAAAATTAAAAAAACACCCGGGTGAAAGAATATCTAGAAAATAATATGATTTAAAACATTGTGTCTGCAGTTATAACTTCTCAATAGAATTGATGTGCTATAATAAGGAATTATATCATCAACAAAATGGTTCAGGACATTCTTATTGACAAAGGATTACTAGAGAAATGTTATAAATTAGTGGTGAAATAAGTAGTATAAATCTCTAATATAACCTTATTATGTCCCAATAAATAAAAAAATTATGAAATATTGTATGGAAATAACCCTTTACATATATACTTCTATGTGTTTGGATGAAAATACATCATTATTAAAAAATAAAAGAATATAATTTTTGAAGTTCAGGGAGGTGAAGGATGTTTATTATAATTCATCAAAGAGTAGATCCTAATGGTGTTATAATAAAATTATTTATAATTTATTTTGAATTTAATGATGATTTTAAGTTGAAAATTAGTATATTACGGTGAAATTTGAATATAATTAATATTTTGATGAACATGTTTCACATGATAATTTTCTTTTTTTTATTTAATTATTTGATGATTTGTTTATATTAGGGGGAGTTGTGATGGATATAGGAAAATCTTATGAAAAATCTAAGTATGAAGGTAACACTTCTGTAATACCAATTTTAATTGGATGATAGACCAGGGCTAAATTAACTAAAAATAGAATTTTAAGAGATCAATCATCCCTTAATCAATCAAAAATGATAAAGGCTCAGTAGAAAGTGTTCCTAATATCTATGGTGGAAATAAGATATTTTATATAGTCAATAAAGGATGAATTTTGAATCGTTGATATATATGAGGGTCTAGAAAAAATTAGAAATAAAAATACATAGGATGTTTTTCCAAGTCCACATGAAATAAAAATTATTGGGAAAAAATGGGAGTTCCAAAATAAATTTATTGATGATGGATGTTTTCCAAGGAACAATGAGTTTTATTTTAAGGGTACTCCCAAATTTATGGGATTTATGGGATTGATGTGGATAAAAAATTCACACCAGTGGAATGTCTTGAAACAACAAGGTTATTCATATCTATGGTGGTGAAGAAAGGAATTAAGGAGTACCAAATGGATGTAGAATTTGTATTTAATAATAGGTTACCTTAAGATGAGGACTACATAGATATGATGAACATATATCTAATTAATGTTGGTGAACATATAGTCTTTGGGTTAAAGGACTTATAGAGGCTAAAGCAAGAACCAAGAGTGTGGTATTGAAGGTTGGATCAATAACTGAAGAAGCTCATATTTTAAATGGGAGACATTTATCACAACCTATATATCATGAATGAAAAATTGTAGTGTATGATAATTATTTTATATGTGTATTATATAGACATTGGATTCTTATATGATATCCAAGGTAATAAATTTTAATATCTTATGGTGTATAAATTTAGCATCCACTCAACCTGATATTTTGTTTCCAAATGTCACATCACAAGATATTAGTGTTTTTCTAAATAAAGAACAAAAAAAATTGAATGATACATCAGTATATAAATCATAATAAACAATATACATTTTTTATTTTTAAAATTCATAGAAATGGTTGATGGGATATTCTACTGTCGATTGGGGAGGTTTATTTGGTGACCAAAAATCAAATTTTGGAAATTTATTCTATATTGGGAGTTATTTTTTCATGGATGAGTAATAAATAGAACTATAAATAATTTATATTATTAGAGGTTTCATATATTGTCCCAACTCAATAATGTAATCAATTTATTTTCATTATACATTAACTTAATGAAATTGGTATTGAGAAAACATCTTCTATTCCATTTATATACAAAAAATAGAATTCTATGATCCTTAGTAAAAATCTAATATGTCATTAGAGTAAAAATAACATTGTGATTAAATATAACTTAATAAATGAGAAGTTTGAGAAATTTTTATTATAGAAACATTATTTTTCAACTCAATACAATGTGCATGATATTATGATAAATTCAAAACCAAGGTGGAATTTGAGAATCATTAGTTTTCTCTTGGAGTCTAATTGATTCCATCTTCATTGAAGGATAATAATGGAACCCCTACTCCTCTCAAGGAATATATATCAAGATAAAGTTATGAAACTATTTTTCTATTGATTTATATATTTCTAACATCTACATGTAACTTTTTATAGAAGTGATCTCTCTGGGTTCATTGACAAAGGGGGAGAGATATCATAGTTCATGAAGAGATTATTGAAATATATTTTAAAGGGGGTTGTGTCTCATGTTTAATGATGAATAAAATATATTTGGATGTATTATTTATTTAATTATCATGGATTCAAGGTATGTGATAATGAGATTCTTAACATTTAAATCATGTTTCTCACATTGATCATTGCTCATGTGGGCTTAAATTTAGTGATTATTAAACCATTAATGAAGGAATCAGAATATTTAATGTTGAAGAATTTGTATTTTTGAGAGTTTTTGTGGTGTTGTATTTTAAAAAACAAAATTTCGGTTATTTTTAGTATAAATACCCTATTATGATTTTTTTTGTTATGTTTGTTAACAATTATAAAGGTGGATGTTTTATTAGAAGATGGTGTTGTTTGAACAAAGGAGCATTTCAGCATTTTATTCAAATTTTGGAAGTTGGTCGTCACCATGGCATATACTATTCAACGGTAAATTTATCTAGGATATCTTGAAGATATTTATAATATAAAAATGTGACCACACTAGTATCAGTGGGAGTTTTGGTCTAGGAAGTCACATGTTCCATGTTTCCAAGCTCTCTACAGTCATGTTAGAGATCATGGTGTCTTGGGTATCTATGGTTAAAATATAGGGTATCCTACTATAGTCATGGATGATACCTTGGTAAACCTAATAAAACATAAGGGTTTAATTTCCCTACAAAATTATGAATAAGTTAATGGTGTTTTCCCCAAGGTGGAACTTGACTAAAGGATGTTAAAGTGATAAGGAAACTTTATGTATACTATTACATGACATTGAGTGTGGTTTACTATAAATTTACATAATATATAGAATACTTATTTCTGAAAACATAGATAAATTAATATTAGAGTTACATTGAATAAAATATTTAAGGCCACCATGCCATTGGGAAAAAATATTTGGGCATATTACATGCCCTGTCAAAGGTTGAGTCAACAAAATATGGTTGTTACTCAATATGGTTCTTGGGGTATCCATGGATGTTGTAACAATCGTATTTTTAATAGTTATGGTTCATTTTTAATGAATAAATTTTTTTCATTCAATGTAATGAAGTGAATGCACATGAAAGAGTGTATTTAAATTAATTTGAATTAGGTAAGAAAAAGTGGTGCGTAAAAAAAGAGAAAGTGTGATAGGGAAATTCCAGATCTCCCTGGAATGTTAATGGGTGATTCAATATATCTCCTTGAATGATAAAGTTAGAGAGAGTGGTGTACCATTAGATCCATTTTTACCTATAATTTTAACACAAACTAGATGAAGGTAAATATCACCAATGTTGTATATTTCCGTTACTATTATTTGATGGGGAAGAAAACAACATCATGAGGAATGGTGAGTTCCTTGGTGTAGGTGAGATATGACCTTTATAATCATTAATGGTAGTGAACTAAGAGGGCCAGTGAGTCTACTCCAATCTAATACACATTTAATAAGTGATATTGTATTATGTATGTTCCAAAGAAACATTTTTTTAATTCTCCTTGGATGTACCCCAGTATGGGTGAACTAATTAAAATAATATTTTTCATTTATTGTTTTATTCTATCTTTACAGAAAGAAAGGGATAAATTGAATTGATACTCAAGTTGGGATAAAATGATAAAAAATCAAGGGTTATACTAAAATACCTTAATTAACTCCATGTCCCACTTATTGTATATTCCATTATTAGGGTTCAACAATATTTATATTATTTCACTTTGATTATCCTAAGTAAATGTTACATGAATTGATTCATCTTGGGTTAGTTCAATTTATTTATCCCACATGGTTGTGTTGTAATTGGATTCATGTATATATATATAGGTTCATTAAGCTAGGTCCTACCATTTGAGTTATATTCCTACTCAATTCTAATTACCTACCAATGGGCTATTTGAAGTAGGCTTGGGGTGGCAAGATCAGCTAACTACTAGTATATATGGGGAACTAGTGGTCAGGTTTATAATAATTTATATCAAATATGGTTTCATCCTAGGGGTGGTGTTTGTAGTTATATGTGTGTAAATTTTTGGGAACATTTGGAAACTATGTTAAACTGTTTCAATTTTGGCTCTTAGGAAAAGGAACCCAATGATATTTTATCTACTATCATATCCATAAACTCTCACTATGATAACCAGTTTTTCAACTTAGTATGTTGATACAACATTTTTAGAAAATCCATTGTTACATTCATCATATAATAATGTTTTATATAATTCTATATCTTTCTTGAGTTATCTCCATATGTATTCTCATTTGACCATGGATTTTTTTGTTAACATTGGGTATGCTTACACAATTATAGCTAGGTAGATTTATGATACATGGTCATGATGAAGATGAATTGTGTGATTAGGCTTCAATATATGGGGATGTTCATGAGGTGTTATACCTGGGTCTATAATGAAAATTTATTCCATCTGATGAGAGGTTCATTGATATTCCTCAAGAAGATCAAGAATATTTTTTTACAAATTGAGTAGTGAATTTTTATAGTAGGATAGTATGATGACTCACATAGATTGAGTGTACTACATGATTTTTAGCAATAAAGAATTAACATGTTTCAATATAATACAACCCATTAGGATGTATAGGATTTAAATGATTTGGTGGTTTGAGTTTTTTTATTTGTGTATACATCGATCGATCATACATTTGAACTTGAGACTAGTCGTATTCAAGGTGTAGTAGGGAATTAGTGGAGAATAATTACCCATACCTATGATGAGGAAACACTCTCAAGGATGGAGTTTCACCACTTGTTCTATGATGAGTACTATCTTGTGAACTTGTTCTCTTTCTTGATTTAAAAGTTTCTAGAGTTTCATATTTGTGATATAACTCTTTCAAAGTATGTGTTGAGGTTCACTAACATCACATGAAACTCTCTTAATATGGTTCAAGATAGATACATTCTAGAATTGATGTTTGAGAAGGTAATCTAAAAATAAATACCAGTTATTATAAAATTTTTATGTATTACTACCTATTTCAGGGTGATAGAGTGGTAATTAGTGAAATAGAGATTTCTAGAAGAGCAGTATTAGACAGAAGGAGTTAAATGTAGACTTTATGGAGTATAGTTTTTTTTTACTTCTGCTAAAAGATATAAGATAACATGTTTAATGAATAATTAGTCTTAACAAAATCATGATTTGTATCATGGATCAGTAGTTCAAGGATCCCTTCAAGGCTTCGGTCAACTACGAGATAGGCCATGTTATGCTTATAAATGGTTAGATAACATAACATATTATTTCCCAACATAACATGATGGAGACAATGGATAGTAAATAGGAATAACTCTAGGTTATTTGCATAATCTCTATCAGGGATCTCCTAGGAGTATTCAGGGTACACCCCATAAAGGTGATCATAACATAGGGGCTAGATTATCCCTTTGATGTGGAATTGTATCGGTAGGATGAGTATATAAACTACTTACACCACCACCATTGTCACCAGGTAGACCACGCCAGGCTTAGATAACTAGTGGATGATGATGTGGTAAATTGAAAGCTACCAAAAGAGATATGACCATGATAAAAAATGTATGGTTAAATATATAATTTTATTATTCTATATTTTAGAACCAATATATATATGAATAGTGAAAAATTATTATGTCATAATTTTCCCTTATTCAATAGCTTGAAATTCTAGTAGATCATTTATCCCATCAATTGTGGCTAGATATTCCTATGGGGAGTGACTCCACTATTTTGAACATCTTCTAATAGTGAAATAAAATTCTCAGTGGATATGGGTTTACATGGAACCTCTTGGTAGTTTCAATTAAGTGATATAGAATTTTCATGGTTATAGAATGTATATCCATGATGAATTCCCAAACATAATTCCATCATAAGAGAGTAATATGTGTAAGGATAGTTTAAATGCCAATCGTAATCATTGGTGAGAAAGAAATATTGTAAGATCATGTGTGGATCATGATTCTAAATTTGAAACCTACCTCCCATTAGTTATCAAGTGTTTGCATTAGTGTGGTGGGCTCTATAAACATTTTCCTTCTAATAGTAGTGGAGGATTACATGAATTTATTCCCTAGGGATGTTTTGGGACTCCCTCCACAGAGAGAGGTTAAATTATTCATTTACCTATACCCTAGTAATGTTCTAATATATTTTGGTATATATCCAATGACCCATGAGCTCAAAGAGTTATGGGAGTAGTTAGAGTAATTTTAGGATAAGGGTTTCATTAGACCTATTATGTTCACCTAGGTGGATATGGAGTTCTTCACAAATAAGTCAAATGAGATAATAAATTTTTCAATTTATTATCATCACTTGAATCATGTTAATATCAATAATATGTACCCTTTGGTAAGGATCAATTACCTATTCAACCAAATGAAAGGTGTGATGTGGTTTTCTAAGATTTACATCAGGTTCATCTATCACTAGTTGAGAGTTCAAGAGGGGAACATTCTGAAGATTTTATTTTGAGTATTTATAGTAATTATGTGTTCAGGTTGATTCCCTTTTCTATCATGAATTTATCCAAAATCTTCATGATACTATTGAACCATATCTTTAAGTTGTTTCCGGTTTGGTTCATGGTTATATTTATCGATGGAATTATCATTTATTATGCATTAAATGAGGATTTCAAAAATAACTTGGATATTATCCAGTACATACTCTAGGATAAATATATTTATATGAGGAAATCAAATTTTCAATTCTAGTTTAGAGAGTTTCACATTTTAGGTAATGTTATCTCTAAAAATTTTGTATGTGTGGACTCAGAAATGATAGAGAAGTATTATTATGGTCACTACCCATGAGAAAATATAAGGTGTAGAGTTTTCTTATTTTTTCCAGTTCATATCAATATATTATGGGAGAAATTTACATAATGTGACCCCATTGAATAATTTAATGAAAATGAGAATCTATTTTCTTGAATATAGTGTTTTCAGATGGACTTCAAGTAACATAGGAAAAGTTTGACCATTTTTCTAGTTTTATGGATGGTGATGATTATGTGGTGTTTTATGCCACTTGGAAATATAAGATAGGGTGTTTATTGATGTAGATATAGAAGAAAATTTTATATAGGTCTAGGTATTTTACAACTCAGGAAAATAACTATTAAACCCATAACACAGAGCTTGAAGAATTGATTTTATCCCTAAATAGATAGAGGAATTATCATTTGGGTGAGCAATTTGAGATTTAATCAGACCACCAGTGTACCGGGAATATTATTTCGTAAGGAGACATCATCCTGGGATAGATATGCCAGATAGAGTTCCTCCGAGAATATTACTTTGAGATTGACTTTAGTCCCTATAAGGGAAATAGGGAAGTAGATTATATTATAAGGAAATCCAACTCTCTCATAGGGGAAGAGGTGTAAATGATGTTAGAATCTTTAAAGCTGAAATGATAGAGAGTAGAGGGTTATCTTATATTTAAATGATTTTAGTAACTCCCTTAATTCTCTAGTGTGTTATAGAATCATAGTTTGTAGAAATCAATTGTGATGTTATATGAAACTATATATCCATAGGACATATACTAAATTAATATTCTGAAGGTGGAGAAAATTTCATTCATGTCAAAGGATATGTAATGGTTCTTATAATTTTGTGTGAGGATGTGTTTAGACAGTTTAATACCTCCCCATTTTTGATACATCATTGAGTGATAACATTGTTTCAGGACATTTTTATGTAGTTCTAGTGGGTTGGTATGAGGTAGAGTATTTTTGAGTTTGTTTCATAATGCCTCACCTATCAATAGGAAATGAGAGAGTGTTAGTTTATATGAGGTTTAACTCAACCTATTGAGATCACTAAGTGGAAGTGGGATGATATATATATAAATTTTATGATATGTATTACATGTATAACAATATTTCATGACACTACCTGGGTGATTATTGATCATCTTCTCCATTCTTCTCACTTTACTTCCCTTCTAGAGCAAATTTCAGTAATGATTTTTGGGTTCTTGTATATAAATGAGATCATATATCTTTATAAGGTAGCCACAATGATTGTATATGGGCATGATTCATGGTTTAAATCATGGTTGTGGTGAGATTTTCATGAGGCCTTTGAAACCCTATTAAGGATGGTCGGGATATTCCACCCCTATATAGATGTTTATAAATAATGAACCATCTATGTTTCGGAAGATAGACTGATATCCTTCATGTTGTACTTTGGTCAGAACGTAGTGGGTCACCTAACATTGAGGGATTTTACATTGAATAATTTATATCAATCCACTCTCATCCTGTCACCATTCATGGATTTGTACAAGGAGGACCTTAAAATTAACCTAGTATTGGATGGATATAGGTGATTCATCACTTATGGGATCCCAACAGGTGTAGGTGAAGAAGTATGATGTTTAGGAGATCCATGAGTGAATGAAGACCATGGAGATTATCCACAATTCTTATGAAAAAAAATTCATAGACCTATGGAGTTAGAGTTTAGAGGCTATTTGATTCTACATTTCACTCCATGATGAGCATTATAGATGATTGTTTGGAGAATAAATCTAACATTAAGGTTTATTAGGAAATTCTAGATCCTACACATGGTTATATATGTCTCTTACCACCTACCCTTACCACCATAGTTTGACTTAGTTAATAAATTATTCCATATGATGTAGGTGATGTGATACCAACATAACTCACCACAAGCTATCGACTGGGTTGATTCGAACCTTAAGGACGGAGCTAACTCTTCTAATTACTCAGTGGCTATCGAGTATTATTAGGAGAGGATACATCATAAAATAACTATCTCATTAGTTTGAGTTCTTTAATAGTTTTTGAACCTTTAGGATAGATCATGGGAGTGTGAGATCTAGATGAAGGTTAATTACCCACCCCATTTTGAGTAGATTTCTTATTTTTTTGGAAATTGACCTTGAAGGGTGAGAGTGAAATGAAACTGTTTTCATTTTTAGACTCTTTGGGTATTTTTATATATTAATCTAGTTTATTTTATGTACTTTTGGTGGTGTTATGGGTTTCATAGAACCCAAAAATCAATATTATAATTAAAATAAACCTCATAAGAACATGTTTTTGGAAATGCTTTGATTTTTTTTATTGGAGTCCCACATGAGAAATTTTAGACATTTATTGGACTCAAAAGGTTGGGTTTACCCAAGGCTCGATATATGTTTTGTATGCCTCATAATTCTAGTCAACATGATGTCATGAAGAAATATTAAATTAAATAAGTAAATAAAATTATTTTATTAATTTATTTTTATGAAACCTAATTCTATCATTTATAATTTATAATTAATAGGTTATCAATGATTTAATACATAAATATAGATTATTTAAATGAAGATAAATTCACCACATATAAAGAATTGTTAATGGTCAATGAAGGAGGATTGTGGAACAATTATCATATTTGGTAGGGCTCTTTATTGATGATGGGATTTTTTTGATATCATTATTGACATAATCATGGATACATTGTTTATCAATGATTGATCCAAAGATGATGTAGGGATAATTAATTTTTTAAATTATGTCCCTGTTATTTTTTATTTTAAGCACGAGTTTTTATTTCTCATTGAATTCTATGTCCACCCCCTTGTAGCATGTCCCTAACAACATAATTATTTCATTGACACTAGATTTAGTCCTTCATTCCAAAAATTTCATATTTTATATTTATTTTTTAGATTATGATTGATGATTAGGTTCTCGAATTTAATTGGTGTATTCAATTGGTTTATTTTTCCTTTCTCCCCATGTTCTTCATTTTTTCTTCATTGGCCTATGGTAGACTGGAAATTCGACTGGCTGTCTGGTTCAATTAATGATTAAAACTCCAACATGCATTTATTATTATAGATGACATAGATGGTGATTTTCAGACATTATAATCACCTATTATGGATTACATGTTAACATCATATGTTTGAACCATCGCATAGTGATAGAGGCATGAAATGAATGACAAACATGCTATGGGCTGATGTAAATCCAATTTTATGGTCAGTAGAGGATAGAAATTTCTTAATTAAAGTGTTACCATATATATTTCAAAAATGGATGATTCAATGAATGAAAATGGTTCTAGAATTGATGGAATCTTGTTGATATCTCCAATGAGACGGCATGGTTTGAAATACTCAACTAAATATTTTTTCTTCCTGAGGAACACAAAACATGTTGTGTTATTTTTACGGTGGCCAAGGTTTCTGGAAGTTTTAAATATCAAAAAACCATGTTCTTAATCAACATGTCATGTGACCTAACATGGAAATCTATGGCATGATCATGGAGTACACTTCTTGGACCCCAAGTGGTCCTTCATGTTGGGTGTCTTGGGTCACACACTATGTCTGTGATTCTCAACATGCCGAGTGAAGCAAAGAGACATGAAAAAACATGGAATTTGGATTACACCACATTCACAAAAACATAAATGAATTGTACTATTCCTAAAAGTTTTTATGTATTATTATAATATTTTATTATATTTTTTTCTATGAATAAATTTTATTTCTTTGGTCGCTTTCATTATATGCAACAATGTGTTAATACAAAACTGTTTATACTATTGAAATATAATTATTCAATGTAACAGTTATCACCTAGAAATTAAATTTGTCTATATGAATAGTATTAACCACATTATGAGATATATATAAAGTTTATACTTAGTACATATTTTTTAATTACTTCTTATGAAAAAAGAATTGAGGTTTTAGTAGTCATTTCATTCATTAAAAATACTTTTTCTTCAAAAATTGATTTTATTGGTTTTTATGATTGTATATTATTATTAATTTTTAGAATTGTTAGAAATATTTTCTAATTAAAATGATATCATGTTTGAAATAACCATATCATAATTTTCTTAGGGTGAATTTTAGGGTCGTTAAGGAAAATATTTTTTTCTAATAAAAAGTGAAAATAATTATTTTTATTAAAGAATATATTTTTATATAAATAATTTTAAAGGATCCATATCATTTTAAAATAATTTCAAAGTTAAATTAGTTATTTAATATTTTAAATAATTCAATTAATTACCTTTGAGTCAATTTTATGGTTGAATTTGGTATAAATAATTTATATATATATATATAATTCTAATTTTTTTTAAATATTCTTTTGAATTAATATATTAAATTAATTAATTACACATGTATAAATTTAATTTGTAAAAATGGATTTCATATTTGTAATCTGGAATTCTGAATGTGGTAATTATGCCCCTTTTATGTTTGGAACATTATAATGAATCATTAAATAGATATCAATGAATCCAATTAATTCTTTAATTACAGTGATTGTGGGAATGATTTCTTAACTAGAATATTTTAAACTTTTATTTTATATTTTTATATACAGACCTCATTTTACCAATAATTGGTTTTATTATAGTATAATTTTATCTTATTTCATATATAAAATTTCGATAATATTTTTACATTTTTACAGATTTATTTTTCCAGTTCCTTCCCTTTTTCATTTTTAAACTTTCATTAGTATTGATTTGATATATCTATACCATATGAACAATTTGGTATTTGAAATTTCATAATTTTGGTTCCCTGGAGTATTCTATAACATATTCCAAAAGTACATTCTCATTTCTAAAGTACCATTTTTATAGTTTTCCACATTTTTTACATAACATGTATATTATATATCAACTCTTTCATTTTTATAGAATCTTTACTAATAATCTATATACTTAATTTAAAAAATGCATAACACAAAAACAAGAAACTAATATAAACATATTTCCCTTTTTACATAAGTAACATCCAATTTCACTTGAATTTCACTAAACTATTCTTGATAAGTTTACATTAAGTAATTATTTCTCGCTTTTTCCTTTTATTCCCTTATAGGGTATTTATTTTGATGAAAATTCCCACATAAGTGACTTTATAAATAGATCATCATCATCAGTTTACCCAACAATACATAAAAATGTTCTATATTATATTATCAAACTTTGAATTAGAAATAAAATTCATGAATTTTCTTTTATTATTCATTTGACCTAAATAATAATAACAATAATAAAAACACAATATGTACCTATTTATAATTTCTAGATTACTATAACTACTACTATATTTTACAAAACATAACCATATCAGTTGTCTACAAGGCTTATATTCTTAAATAATAATTAAAAACACATGAAATTACATTCCCATTGATTAACTGCAAATATATTTTCATTAGACATTTTGATGCTTTGGATAGAATTTGATAATACAAACCAAGTAAAAATGATTAGCCTTGTCAGTAAAGATAATATCCACTTACTTTGAGTTATCCTTAATGTTAATTATTGCATCCATTTCAACAATATTAACTATATACATGTCTAAATTAGTAATATTATTAATATTTTCCAACATACCTTCAACATAATCATTATTATTTACTTCCAGAATATATTTTTTAGACATCTTAGGTTTTCTTCAGTTGAACCCTATAGTTTTTCACATTTTGAACCATTCTATGATATTCATCAAACCTTGAATCATTAAATTTATCTCCTATATTATAATAATATATATTAAAAATTTATATCAATCAAAACAAAATTCTAGTACATTTATATATTCATCAGCTTACTCAAATTGAACATAACATTGATAAGGGTAAAATTTATTTCAACCTTAACAAAAACATGGTAAAAATTTCCATACTTGAAATTTTCAGCCTCTTTATTCATTTTAATATAAGTAAAAACTATTAATGAAATGTATTAGAGAAACTTGGAATGTGAATACATCCCATTAATCCATTTAATATAGATCAAAAGTTTTACTCATGGTTTATATTCTTCATGGTGATTTAAATATGATTTCTAGTCTTATATTATCATCATCCCTAGCTTAAAATATATAGATACAAAACCCCAAGCCTTATGTTGAAGCTCATACAAATAGGATATGATTGAGAAATTTATTTCTTATAGATTTTAATGGGTTATATTTTTTTCAAGTCCACAACTCCCCATGGGAGAATCATAATGGGGATGATTTATTAAATATTAGAATTAAAACTTTCCATATAGATGTTCTTATTCTCCTTTACTATAACTACATGGATTTTTTGTGATTTTGTTATTAAAATAAATAATAACATATCTTATATCAATAAAAACTTTCTGGTAATCCACAATATATAAATACATACCATATATTGAATTATTCCTATAATTCACCTGCAATAACCTATGTCATTATGATTTTTGAAATTCATAGGAAATTTAATTTTTTTTTCCCTAAAGTAGGGTATGTTTTGATATTTGAGAATAATATTAGTATATGAAAGGTTTTATCATATCTATAAGATGTTTTTTCATATGTTTAAAGTCCTGGGATATGTTTTAGGTGATTGGGTAAACATTAGAGAATGTTAGGTGTGACCCCTTTTCTAATTCATTTTGCAGCAATCTCTTCATGTTGTTTTGTCAAAAGGTCGCACCATGAATAATTCTAGTTGATTAGTTATGAAATGTCTGGGGAGGATACATAGTGTGAAGGATGTACTTCACTCCATGACCAATGGGTGTTGTGGCATGGTTGAGGTTTGTAGCCCAAGAGTACAGTCATAAAGGTAGTGGGTCATGTTGTGGCCAGTGGGTATCGCAGCGTGGTAAATATTTAGTGGGGTTTTCACTAATGGAAAGACCCTTATGTATAAGAATAACATCTTTTTGGTGGGAGTTATGTCATGGTGATGACTCTTATATAAGTACATAAGTACTCTTAAGTTTTTCCCTTGAGATTTTTTCACAGGGAAAGTGGTCATGTCACGGCCCCTGGACCACTCCATAGAGGTTGTTCAAAGGGGGGTGTCGTGGCTGGATGGAAAATTCCATGCCATGGAAATATATGACCACAATTTAGAGACCAAGGACCTTGGATAATTGGTTATTTCTGATGAGGCTATGATATTCCCTGACCTAAGGGGTAACACTGTGAGGTTTCAAAGTTCTGGTTAAGGGAGAAGCATCACAATGTGACCCAAGGGGCTATGTTTTGTATGGGTTCCCTTGGGTGGGTGTTACACCATAACACATATATGTCACATAATTATAGTTTTGTGTTCTAGTTTTTAAAAAATAGGGATATTACCATCATTTTAGGGTCACCCCCTTTCATTTTTAGGTCAAGTGAGGCATAAGGAGAGGCCATTTTCAGTCATCTCCTCCCCAGAGATTCACCTATTCATTCCACCTTGAGGTGGGGTCATTCTTGAGTGTTTCTTATAGTGATTAAAGGTATGATTTTTCCTCATTTTTATTTCATTATTATTCCCATTTGTTAATCGCTGATTCTAATGTGTTTGATTGGGGTTCTAGTGATGATTTCTCTATATCATGGTGGAAATCATCCTGAATGATGGGGTTTTCACACATGGTGGATAGAGGATATCATTATATGATAAATACATGTCATTTATCACCATTTCATTAAAGTTATATCACTTCCCTTAATTATATAAGGTTTTTAGTGAAATTTTATTTAACTAGACATTGATTCACATTAATAAATTGGGTATTTTTTGTGTCTTAGGTCTAAGTTCATGTCGAGAGTGGAATATATATTTTTTCTCATAGATTTGGAACTATTATGATTTATGATGAGATTTTAGGTAACATGAATTATTAAATTAAATTTTATAATTAATTATAAATTATTGTAATTAATTAATTTGGATTTTTTTGGTTGAGATAAGAACTTGAATATTGATACGATCTTGGATGAGTCATTAACTGGCTTGGATGAGGATGTTCAAAACTTGGTATAGTTAGTAACTCCATGTAAGAGGTAGGTGGTCCCTAAACACCACCATGAAATTATGCATCATTTTCATGTATCTTGTGATATACTATCTTGCTAATTGAGTGTGAATAACCTTAAATTTAAAATTAATTGTTACCCTTTTACTCTAATGAGTATAATGGAAGTGAATTATTCCTTAATGGTCTCTTGGAAACTATTTTGATGCCTCAACCATTTATGAATGATTAATTGACCATAAATGTGTATTGTGAGATATAAATACCTCATATGGGTATAAAACTAAATAGTGAAACATAGTATACCTTGTGATAGGTTCCCTTAGACTAATTTAAGAAAGGGAGAGTGATGTATTTGGAATGAGTGGACTAGGGATAGGTCAAATAGACCCTTGAGATACCTTATAGACTTTGGTATAGATAACTATAGAGTGGGTTGAGTGTTCCACCCCCATGGGCATGTGAGTACCCGAATAGGTATACAATGGGTGGGATTGTAGAAACTTTGGGTGAGAGAAGGTTGACCTAGTTAAATTGTAAGTGATATGGGATTTAGGACATCACTTTAGTGAAATATTGGTATGATATTTCCTATTAGGCTGATGAAGCCTTGACATAATCATAGTGATTCTAAGGGATGTTATTCCCTCAAAGTGACAAGCTTAGTCCATGGAGTTGGGATGTGCAAGAGGAACCCATATAGGGTGCATGGATGTTTTTGTGACCTAGGGGACCTTGGTGGTTACCCCAGTCTCATGTTGAAACTATGGAGGGTTAGTGTGGGGAGGCCGGTACACTAATATCATTTTATGTATATGGTATCGAGTCTAGGTTGTGTGCTTCAGAGGATATCTTAGGGAATGTGTGCTAGGTTCGAGCGAGTATCCCACATGTGTAATATAATACATGTGGTTTAGGGGAGATAGAGATAGTATTCCCATTATCAAATGTGATAAATCCACACACACAAACATAAGGTTTTGTAGTTATGATACCCTAAATGTATGTATTATTAGGAGTCAAGGTGGGATATGACCCTAGGGTAATGATGGCCTGGTAACTTTTCTAAAGTGAGATACAGGCCCCTAGGTTGTATACTATATAAGGTTCTAGGGTTGGATGTTTCCCCTTGGTTTTTATGTTATATGAGGTTCCAGGGTGAGATATTAACCCCCTAGGTTGTATTCTACATGAGGTTCTAGGGAAGATGATTCCACCATGTGTATGATATTCTAGAAGGTTTTAGGGTGGGATACGGACCCCTAGGTTTATGATGTTATAAATAAGTTCAGGGGTAGGACATGGTCCCCCTAAATGATATTACAATATGTTCTAGGGTAGCATGTGATTCCCCCTAGGTGATTGACCTACCATGCTCAGAGACATCCAACATTGGATGAAGTAGGTATGTTCATACTTGGGTGTCACCTTAAAACCCTGTGATTGAAAATGATTAGTTCATTACACTTACGTGATTATTTTTTATCCCAATCATATCAAATTTTGTATGGACTATATTTATTAGATATGTTAGAGACATCATTAGTGGTAGATTACTATATTTTACTCATACCCTGTTTAGGTGACCCTAGCACCTTGGTACCTGAGAAGACCTCATAATCATATGTACAAGTAGGGCAGAGGCCTAGTCTTGGATGATCAGTCTTGATCATATCAAAGGGGATATAGATACTGATATGAGGTGAGGATGGAGTATGGTATTTGAGACTCCATGTATTTTACTTTTATACATAATCAACCAAATAGGAAATCAACTAGGATGTATTCTTGTATGATAACATTTAATTTGATATATCATGGATATGTTTATTTGTTATACATATTCTAATTTTTGCTATGGATTTTTTTAGAAGTACATTAAACTTGTATGCATATGATGCATATATATTAAAAAATAATTGGAACTAATATATCATTAAGCATAGAACCAAGATTATTTTGATGCCAACGTAGCCTAGTTACATGTGATAAAACCTGGCCATGTGTTCTCCTTCATCTAGAATTACCACATCACCTCCCAATGATTTCCATCAGTTAATAATCTATGGGATGGATTACATAATGCATGCACGTCTTCAATGAAGTGTTTATTGAAGAACACTCTAATGGGAAGAAACATAAGATCCTACTATTGACGCTCCTCATTCATTGATGATCATAAAATACTGACTATATAATGGGAGTTATCTAGTTGGTTTGTTGTGTGATCATGTGAATATAGGATACTGTTGATGTTCTATGTTTCATGAAAATATTGTATAATCTCTCTTCTCTATAGTACATCATTAATTGCTTCACAGTGAAGGCGTTGGCACCCATTTGTGTATACAATAATACTATGGTTTTAAACTAAGATCTAATGGCTATTGGGTTACTTAAGGAGGTGGTAAGTTTTCATTTACTTCTCTTATGATCATTATCAAATCTTGATCTAACAAAGAAGACGATGGAAGTTGTTTCACTAGCATTCTAAGCAAGATTTGTTTTTTCAGAGTTCTTTATTTTCAAGCATGTTTGATTCTATCAAAATATATTAGGTTGTGTAATGGGTTTTCTTCCACTACCAAGAATTATAGGATCCCTTAATACCTATAAGTGGTATAAAATCTTTCAACTTCTATAGATTATCATGTTTAATTCATAGGTTTTTCAATAACGTGTTTTATGCATCGTTACTAGTTTGGATTTATGTTATGTGATAATATAATGATGAATGTACCTACTCTATTAGTATCATAACAATAAGTCTTTAACATGGTCAGTTGGGAGAAGCAAAGTAAGGTTATTTGATAATGGTGATTGTGTTGTAAGACTCAAAAAATAGGGAATCTTTTTTCTCTTCCTGAAGTTACATTAAGTGTCAATGTGATGTTGGGATAGGGCTTGAGTGTTAAGGGTGGAATGCAGTGGTACCATGATCATGTCAAGTGTGGCATGATAATGTGATGTTAATTCATGTTCATGAATCATGTGAATGGATTAACAATTACCTATTGAACACATCATATATCAGGATTCACTTTGGGAGGGTACTTTTTAATTACCCGATATATGCTAAGGGTATCCATTGAAATCATTAGGTATCTCTCCATGCCAGAGTTCCGTAGTGTTTCTCCATTCCATGGATTTTCAAAAGCATCACCCTAAACTCCTAATGCTTGTATTGAACCATGTGTGTTACTCCAATATAACTTTTGGTTGTCCTACATTTGATATTATCCATTGTCCCTTATAATGGTTTACTGCTCGAGTGAGTTGGATAAGGGTTGACCCTATCTTTGGAAAAATAAAATAAAATGTTTATTTATTTGAAATTTAATTATAGATTATAGATTATATATATGTTATATGTGTTGAGATTATTTAAAAATCATTTTTATAAGCCTAAATTTAAATATAAAAAGTTTATGTTTGTTTCATATGATAAGTAAAGTATTTATTTATTAAGGAAATTCAATAATGAATTGAATTAGATCATTTATAAATTATTTATAAATAATGAAAAAATATATTTTGGAATATTTATGGAATTTATAAAAGTGTTTTATAAATAATTAAATATAAAATGTTTATGGTTAATTAATTAAATGTTTTTTAGAAATTATTATAAATATTACATTAATATTAAAAAGTTAATATGAAGAATTTATTTTTAAGTTTTTATGGTTTATAAAGTTTTTATAAGTAGTAGTAAAAGTTATTTTATCTTTTACCAAATTATATGGCATAACTTGTAATCTTAAGATAAAGTGTTTATTTAGAAATAATAAGGGTAATTTATAAATAATTCATAGAATACATTAATAAATCTAAAATATAAAGGAGTTTATATTTAAAATCATGAATTGTTCATAATTAATTAATTTGAAGTGTTCAAATTAAAAGGGGCCTTATTTAAGATATTATTTAGACTACATAAAAACTATTTTGATGGAATTTTTTTTAGGGTTTAAATAAATTTTTATAATGTGATATTTAGATTATATAAATAGTTTAAATAATATAAGTTTGATTATAAAATGGTTATAATTCATAATAATGTCATATAATTAAATGAAAAAATTATATAATGAATAATATAAAAGAATTCATATTGAAAGTGGGTATAAATTGTTTATATCCAAGATTATAGAATATCCATAATATTTATCTTAATTATAAAATGTTTATAGTAAAATTTTATTTAGGAGTAGTTCATAAATTTTTATCTCGTATTTAAATTTATGAAATTTTCATTTATTTAAAAGTTATTCCATGCTTTGTTCATGTATATAAACTATTTTTGTGATGTAAATATTGTGTATGAAAATTTTAGGTGATTAATTACTTTTAAGAGATAGAGAATTGCATCACATGCTAGGTGTAAATACATAAGATTTAGGTTTTATCTACCTTAACCACAGTTTGTTTTTGAGTTATTAGATTAAGAATAGTTGTTTTTTCATATTATTTGTTAGATATATCATGAATTGAATTCTATATTGAGTAAATTCTCCCAGGTGAGAGGGACTTAGGGTCGAACTACCTATTATCCTAGAGGATTATGCCTTGTTCTAGAAAGGTGGGGTTTGGCTATCTATCACTCTGATCTTGATCATGTGAATATTTTCAATCTCATATAACTATATTCCATTACATGGAAAAGTTCATGTCCCTTTTGTATGAGATGCATTTAGATATGTATGAATATACTTAGCTTATATTTTTGGGTCAGTAACTCAAACTTGTGGGTTTTGTAAAGAGTTTCACATTAACATGGTGGATGAAATAGGAATTATAAAAACTAAATCATTATAATCATACATATATAAATAAATAAAACATGATAATATAATGATTTCATGATATGCAATGGGTTTTACATACATGATATATATATTAAACTAGTGAGACTTTTAAGAAAACCCTTTAAAATACTAACTGTAAGATTTATTCAAAAGTGACACTTATCAGGGCCTCTATCATTGTCTGACCTATAAAAATCCTATTTCTAGGCTCTAAAATAGATCATGGTAATACCCAAAGGGCATTATTGATCCCCATATACTAGCGACCAGTACTCAATCATCGAAAAACAGTAAGAGGGAATAATTTTTCACAACCTGAAATAAGATACATGACATATATAAATGCAAAAATAATAACCAAAAAAGAAATATTCCATAATAAAGAGTTTCAATAGTAGAGGAACAATAAAAAGTATCCAGACATAAACCCAAGTACTTTTCCATAAATAACTAGAATCATAACCCAAAATAGCCAAAATATACTCCATGTGATATATGGGAAACACCCCACCATCTCACCACCAGCTACCCATACCCAGCTGACATAAAACACACCACCTCACCGCAATGCCTTTACCTTTACTACGTCAGATAAAACAAGGTCTACACACCACTAAGGGAGTGTGCAAGGTGTGAGATAAATAGGTTATATAGGATCCCAACCAGGTATTCCATATCAAGTCTCTATACAATAATCCCAATATGCTCAAATTGGGATAAAACAAGTCATGATGACCAATTAAATAGTTTTCTATCAAAATCATGTTAAAAAAATCCCCTTTTATGAATCTTTCACAAAACTAGGTAAAATGGATTCAAAGAATAATTCTAATAACCATTGATATTAATTAAATCATGTATCATCTCATATCAAACCAAGAAGTATAAAGCTAACTCACTAATGCAAACACCCCAAGGATAACTTAAGGTCATGCTAGTTAGGGAACTCATACCTCAATATCAATTAATAACTAATACGCTCTCATGTTCCTAGATTCCATTCATCTAAGTCTAGGTAATAAAGGAATTCCCTGGAAAGCGAACTGCTTATAATGTTAATCAAGTTCCTAGATCCAATGTATCTATGATCTAGGAACAAAGGATCACCCTAAAAATTGAACCACCTTAAAATACAAATGTATGGGGCCTTATACTACATCTTTCACCTAAGTACCCAAACCTCTCATGTATGGAATATATCAAAATAGGTTCAAATGGTTTTCACATTTCACAAACAATTCCAAACACCTTTTATTCATCAAAAAATGATTTGAAAAACATATTTCTTTTACCAAAATGAGATGGAAACCATATTTTATAAAGAAGCAAATTACATAAAAAATATATAAATAAATAATAATTACAATTCATTTATAAAACCATTTAATAAAATTATAAGAATCAATAGTTCATAGAACATGGTCTTGAGATGGAACCACCCACCTTAATCAAGGGCGGCATACCACCCACAATGGGATCCATGCACTGGAAAGGGAATAGAATTAAAGATAAATGAATGGATTTAATAACATCAATTCTCACATATTATAATTGGATTCCATAAGAAAAATGGGTCAGTGGATAGGGTAAATTAATACATACCTCAACAAACACATGCACCACACTACAACCAATAAGATAACTAACCTCTGAAAGACAAGTCGCACAAGGGATCTAGAATAGATTAGAGAAGAATCATCACATGATAAATAGACCCTAGATAAATATCCCAAAAATTCTTCCAATTCTAATATAAATGAAGGAAGTGATAAGATAATGATTACAATTTCCAAAATAGAAGCAACCAACCAACCCAAATATCAAATCACTAATTGGGGAATATCTGAAGAGATGGGTTCACCCAAAATTTCTTGTATATAATCAAGGGTTTTAGTGGGGAGGTGTAAGTTTAATGGGAGATTAGTTAGGCATGAAAAACATTAAATATTCTTGAATATAAATTATTTATGACATGAGTCATTGATTCATGGTATGAACTTCTTATATTGCTTGTACGCTGAAAAACATGTCACCTCAATTTAAAATCCGGAAGGCCCCATTCTTGATGTAAAAAACATTTTACTTCATGGAAGGGTTTCACATCCTATAAAAATTCATGTATTCTACCAAGGATTCATTCATGTCATGAATCATTGATTCATAGTTTGAACTGGCTCTTATAGCCATATTTTCTACCCTTCGCGTCATATCCTTCTCCAAATACCTAATACACACCTCAACCCATTTAATAACACCTTATAAGATGCATTAAGTCTCAAAACAAGCCATACATTAAAATTTAGGATGTTAAAATTATCCCCACAATATGACTTTTTGTCCCTAGAAATTCATATAGAAGAAGGATGCTTCATAAATATTTGAGTCCATTTCTCCCTCGCTGAAGATTTGTGCTTCCAAGTCTCATGAAAATTTAATCAGTTATTCTATAGAACTTTGATGAATAGAATATAATTATCATGCAAGATTTTCATCAAAGAATCAATGATCTCCACTGGTTTCTCAACCACAAATACATATGGCTCTAACTCAATCTCCTTCAAACTTAAAACATGGTATGGATCAGGATGATACTTCTTGAGCTGAGATATGTCAAAATATCATGAATTCTCATTAAATAATCTAGTAACACCAAAAAATAAGAAACATATCCAACCCAATCAATGATCTCAAATATTATAACATATCTTGGAACTAGATTCCCTTATTTACCAAACCAATGGTGACCCAACCAATGACATGATTCCAAGATTACCTATTCACCAATGAAAAACTCCAAAGGATTGAGATAATGATCTATATAGGATTTGTTCAACGCTGAGATATAAACAAGAATTAATGTATATCATGAATCCTCATCAATATCTCCTAAATGAGACTAAATACCATGAGAGTGGTCTCACCCACCTCTTCCCAACAAAGAGGTGACCTGCAAGGGTGTCCATACAAAGCCTCTAAGGGAGCCATTTTGATCAATGTATGGTAACTATTATTATGAGAAAACTCAACCAATCCCATATGGTTGTCCCATGGTCCACTAAAATACAAGATTCAATCATGGAGAATATATTACAGATTTTATATAACATTCTATGTATGAAAATTCATAAATGATTGTTAGGTTGTACTCAATCTAAAACGAGTTCTTATCACCTCTTGGAGACTCTTTTAGAATCGGGAGGTAAACCTAGGATCCCTATCATAAATAATGATATATTTAGTCATTTGAAACCTCATAATATATGGCATGTATAGATTACCAAGATCTTCAACCTAGGTAGTTATAATAACCCACACTTTCTATACGTATATATCACATCTTAATATATGAATATTCATTACATAACACAATAATCCATTACATAATCATATAGGTCTAGTAAATATGGAAACTTAAAAACATAAAAAACTATTTTATAAGTGATCTACTTCATCTCCCTCTAATTTCTTCGTATCTAGCACCCTTATTAGTCATATCATACATACCTTTCTTCATAACTTAGGAAATGGAAACATAAGAAAGGGTGATCTAAAAATCTTAGTAAGGTTAAACAAGAGAGATATAAACTTAACATGAGTATAATGGTATGATAACATGATAATGTAATTTGAAAACCATAACCTACATATCATATATCATAAACTTTATTCATGTCATAAATCTTAGCCATTCATAAGAAATGAATTGTAGAGGAATCAAAGAGCATGATCCATGAGAACATAACATTTGAATGATACATATATTTATGAAAAATAAATAATCTTATAACATTGAAAAAATTTATAAATAGGAACAAGTTCACTCATTAAGTAAATTAAATGAAAGTAGGCCCTTGCGTAAACTTGTGGACATGAAATCAGGTCCACAGATGACCTTATGGACATGAAAGCAGGTACATGAAGAACCTTATAGACATAAAAGATGGTCCACACATAACCATATGGACATAAAATTAGTTCCATTCATAATCTTATGTACATGATTTTTGGTCCACGCATAACATTTTGAATATGAAATAGGGTTCATGCATAACATAATTAACTCATGAGTTATCTATCTTTACTCAGTGCGTTAGATGGAGGTATAGGTATCACCCATCACATAATCCATAAATTTGAGTGCCAAAAAATCATATAACATTAATCATATCATAAACCATTAAAATAAATAGGTTTCATAAACATTTCTTCATAGCATAACCCATGTAAAAGAAATGGGTTTCATAAACATTTCATTATTTCATTATAGAATAACCCATGGAAAAAGGAATGGGTTTTATAAAAATATTGTTATCAAAAATATAAACCATATAGACAAAGAATAAGTATGGTATCATTAGATCACATCCCCAGTAAAATTTAAGTAACATCAAAGGATTTCATCTTATATGGGAAATTATCTTGAAAGATCATTAGGGACATTTCTTGAGTAAAATATCCTCTTCACTTTGAAATAACATTTTTAAAACATAAAAATATCCCCAATATTAAGTAGTGCACATTATTTGAAAATAAAATTGAAAAATTATAAAGGAAGATTCAAATAATTTATTGGTCATGAAGGTGGAAAATTCCATTCATGTTGTTTATATTAAAACAAATATCCCTTACTCGTTTTTCAGTAAAAATCCAAAAGTGCCTCATTCAGAAAATGTAAAAAAGATTCCTTATAATTTTTTTATAAAAAGTAAAAAAAGGGTAAAAATTTATTTTATAAATCATTGGAAAATATTAAAAACTTTTTTTAAAAAAATGTTAGAAAACATGGACATGGAATAAAAAAGATTTTTATCGAAGAGAGAAATAAAGTTGATTTTTCGTAAACACATTCTTTTGGTATATTTAGTTATTAAAGAGAGGAAAATGAAAGTAAAAAATGTATTCTACATAAATAAATATATTATAAGAAAATTAATGAGTTTATTGAGAGGTATATCACAATATCTCATCATTGGAATCATAATCATAAATAATTCTAGTAAACAATGGGATTGTAACATAAAAACCTTTACCACATTGGTAACTTTTGAATCATAAGCCCCGTGAAAGAAATAAAAATATATATATATATGTGTGTGTAAATACACTTGAAATTTATAATTATAATCATAAAATAAATTCATGTGCATTATATACACCACAAAAAAGAAACAAGTGATTAATATGGAATGTTCCTCACCGAGATAAAAGTGAGATGGAAACCCCTTACCTAAAGTCTTGACTTTATTCATATACAATCAAAAATCATGTATAATAAATATAGGTTTATTATAAATATATTATAGAACCATAATAATATATATCATACCATATATTATTTACTTATTACCATTTATTATTGGTTTATTAACAATTTCCTTGTTAAAATCACGTTTCAAGTCATAACTACTTCGTTTTTCATGTATATTTTGATTTGGTATCTTTAGTACTTTTAATTTGATAATAGTTCCATAATCTCTATAATTTTAAACATTATATAGATATAATATATATTAATTATATTTATATTTATAGTAATACATTAAATTTAGAGATAGAAAATGAATTATACCATTCATGGAGACAGTAGGTCGTACGTACGCATGAACATTATTTCCATTTTCTTAGAAAAATAGAATGAAAGAAGGTTAAATAATATATTAATTTATATAATAATTTTTATGTTATATATATCATATATATTCATTAAATATACCATTATTAGTATCAATGATAAAATAAAATTAAAAACACATCACATCGTTTCATGGAGGCGATAGTCCAGACGTACGCATGAGTGATGTTATCATTTTCCAACAGATTGGGAGGTAAAGAGGTATATGTGATATTATAATTAAATAAGTATAATTATTTCATAAATATAATATAAATATGTTAAATCCATCATTATTCTAGCCATGAGAGGTGGTGATGGAAAAAAATTACATCGGTTCGTGAGGCAGTAGTCTATCGTACACACAATTGTCAGTTTAATTTCCCATTTGATAGAGGATGAGATGGATATAGGTTATGATATTAAAATAATAAAATATAATTATATTTAAGATACCTATTTTATTATATCATCTTATTTGGATAATATTTTAAGGAGGTGGAATAAGAAATAAAACAAAAAATATTGATTAAGAATGATACATTTTCTTCGGACAACATCCTTAGGTTTCCACCAAAAGTATTTTTAGAAGGAATTACTAATAAAACTAAGGCCGATAATATGTGTTTAGGTAAGTATTTAATATTTTTGGTTAGTTATTGGCTGAAATAAATGGATTTAGAAGTGTGAATAGGAGATAAGAGGGGGTTCCCTTTTATAAGTGGGGTAGAGGATGCACTTGGATTTTTTGAAAATAAAAAGGTGTACCCACATTTTAAACATTACACAAGGATCCAAAATGGATAATTATAAAAAAAAAATAGATGATTCAAGGTCTAAATATGTCTGTAAAATTGTATTTTAACAGGTTTTTAGGTCATTTTACCCCTTTCATTTTTAGTTTAACCCCCTAGTAACTAGTTTTAACCTTAACCACAGTAATTAATTTGTACTATTTTTACTATTCATTATGAAAAAAAATTAAGTTGAACTTATTATATAAT
The DNA here is from genome assembly GCA_963277665.1 of Viscum album. NCBI lineage: Eukaryota > Viridiplantae > Streptophyta > Magnoliopsida > Santalales > Viscaceae > Viscum > Viscum album. The sequence continues at coordinate 1,482,632,428 of OY728164.1, read as the reverse complement.
ATTAATTATTATGATTCCAAATATTTAATCAATTTTTCTAAATTCCATTCATATAATTTTTAAAATTTAATTTAAAATTAAACCTCCAGACACTATGAAAAAGTTGTTTTCCAAAGAAAATATTTTCATAAGTTTAAAAAGTTTTAATATCAAAATTCATCATGAATTTAATGATAAATTGGTTAAATAATAAAATAATTAAACTAATTTTACTTTTAAAATATTTTTAAACAATATAGAACTTTGTAAATACTTTAAACCAAAATAATAATTTTTAATAAAAATCAGTATTTTTTATTATTCACCTAAAAAATAATATTTTCATAAAATTATAAAAAAATACACCCTAAGATAAATTTTTCATTTTGAATAGAAAAATTAATTTAATTTTTTCAAATAAATTTTCTAAAATTTAGAAAAAATAATTTTATTATTTGTTCACAAAAAGCATAAAAAATGCTTTTTTGAGAAAAGGGTGTATTCAAAGCCTATAAAGACTTTACTAAAATTTAAGTGATTATTTATAAATATATTTTATTTATTTAAAACCTTTATACATAATTTTTAAAATGTTTTTATTCATATTAATATCAAGAAATTTAATGTATTGGTTATAATGACCATGTTTAAAAAATAATATTAATAGTATATCACGATTCCTTAAAACCCGGTTTTGTGTCTAACACATGCTATCGAAGAAATTAAATTTATTTGAAAAAATATATTTCATAAAATCTAATGGTGTTACATTATACCCCCCCCCCTTAAAATGAGTTTTACTCTTTAAATTCCATCACTCTGATACAAACAGCTAAGGAAACTTTCTCCTCATCATATCCTTAGGTTCCCATGTAGCTTCCTCAAGTTGGTGGTTTCTATATAAAACCTTTACTAGGTGATTGATCTTATTTCATAAAACTTTATCTATATGATCTAGAATCTCTATTAATTGTTCTTCATAGGAAAGATCATGATCCATTGGTATGAACTCTAAGTTCAATATTGTAACACCCGAGACTTTTATGTTATATAAACCATCAAAGGAATTTTTTTTCTACACAACACTTGCTTGGCTTGCTTTACACGCAATCGCGACCTTCCTCGATAGCTTGCGTCGTACGCAATACCGAGTTTCACTAAACAACAATATGCTATTAAAACTAGCCGTTATGAATAGTAATAACCACTTTTTGAAATTTTATAAATTTTATTTTTCAAAATGGACTTCATTTTTGGACTCAGAATATCGAAATTAGCCTAGGGTGAAATTTTGGTATTTTTCTGAAAACTTTCAATTTTTGATGAATAGTGAAACCACTAAGTGGTAGGTTAAAAACTGAATTTTGCATAAAACTTAATTTTAACGCTTCTGTGAATGGAATTTCAAAAATCCGACAGACGCGGTTGATGTCAGTAAGTAAAATGTGGTTCAATGAGATAAAAATAATTTTTTGGTGAATAGTAACTTTTTACTATTTTTTCCGCGGTTAATAGTAAATAGGGTAACTAAGGGTAAATATGATATTAATATTACCCTAACACATGTCCTAATTCTATTGGACAAGTGTAATTCGACCAAAAACAAACTTAGGAATAAAATATGACCATTTAGGCCCACTTGGATTAGATTAGGACATTTATTATTAATTTATTTAAAGAAGGGTTAAAATAGTTAAAATCAAAGTTTAATAAGTAAATCATTTTTAATATGGGGTTATACATAAGATAAATTCGATTGTAAATATTCATTAGAAATATAAAAAGATTTCCTACATGATGGTATTTTATTTGGAATTTTTAGACATTAAATAATTTAATTTATTTATGACACAATGATGATGCAGTAATTATCTTATTAATGAAATATTGACATAATTGATGTTATAAACACCAAAATAAATGTAATTTGAGATTTTTTATGAATTCCACTAATTTTATAGGTTACTATGATATATTATTGTTGATTTAATTAACTTGGTTCGAACATATAATTCTGTTATGACTTTCACAAAAATCATATATCAAATAGTGTCAAAATTGACACAAAATAGTTTTTAAATAAAATATTATATTATTAATTGTTATTTTATTCCTAAAAATATAAGGTTCGGCCAAATGACTTATATAAGGATATATATATTAATAATAAACAATTTGGGGTTCGTTTGGCATGTTATAGTAAGTGTATTAACCATATAGTGAAAGAAAACAAAAAGACACGGTAAAAGTTAAATTAATTAACTTAGAGTTAAATCTAATTGATAAGGTTAAAATAATACCCTAAACTTGTCTAAATCCTATTGGTTGATAGGATTTCGACCCATCCCCACTTTAGCTTCGAAATAAGACCCTTTGGAACCATTATAAAACGATTTTTACTTTAATATAAAATAATAGTTTGAGATATTCCTAAGGTGCCCCTCTCCTCCCTTATAAAAGGGCACCTCCTCCCCCTCCTCCTCACACCAATTTGAGCACTCAAGCTCGGACAACCCCTGCCATTTTCTCCTCTCCACTTCCCTAGAATAATCCTAGAGGTCCTGGTCTTCTCCAAATACCAATCTTAGTTCCTTAAGTGGAGGATTAAAAGAGGCGTTCCAAAGAAGAGGTAATATCCATTACCGATCTTTTCAATTTCTTTCTTCTTCAACTTCTTATTCATTAGTTGTTTCATGATAAAGTAATAACATCAGTATTACTTACATACTGATATGTTATTATAAATATGAAACAACCCTAATTCACCTTCTATCCATCCTACGGAAAAATGAAATCACCGCGCGTGCGTACGTACGGAATACCGTCTCCACGCCGTGGTGTAATCTATTTTCCACCATCACCTTACAAGGATGGGTATAATGGTGTAATGAGTAACTATATATGATTATTATAAATTAATATTGATACTGAAATAATATATATATACTCCAATACAATTCCACGATCATAGGAACGATATCATCACTCGTGCGTACGTACGGAATACCGTCTCCACGATGTGATACGACTCGTTCTACATGATCTTCATTTCATAATGATTATATAAATGAATTGAATGAATTAATATGGTATATACTACACTAATACCATTCTGGAAATGAATTATCTATAACCTAAAGATAAGAATAAGAATTTATTCGACAAAACACGCATAAGAACAAAAAGTTATAAAGACCCGAGTAACAGGTAACGATGAAATATTACTAACAAGAAGCTAATAATATGACCATATATGATATCATATCAATATGTATGATTCTGGAATAAGTCAATAACATTATTTAAACCATTATACAGGATCTTCGGACACGAACAAAGCAAATCGGACCTAAGGTAAGGGAAATATCACAATCTCATTTTTATCCGAGATTGTTTATTCATAAGTATTTACTGGGGTGTATTTTATCATTCACATCCATGTTTCATCAATATGTAATATTATTTCCATCCACCTACAATTGTTTAAATCCATTTTTACCCTTCGGTGAGTTTTTAGTAATATCTATGAAAGGAATCTTTTGTCATACGAGGTACTTTTTGACTTTTCCGACAAAAGTACGAAGAATGTTTTTTTTAACTTATACGGCATGAATGGATTTTTAAAACATTGTTTCCAAGAAGCTTCCTTTACAAGTTTTCAAGTTTATTTTTAATCAACTTCTTTTATTTTAAAGTTGTATGACATGTTATGAAAGGAAAAATGTTTTTGAAGAAGAAAGGATATTTTCCTCAAGAATGGAGTTCAAGTGTTTTATCAAAATTATTTTCCATCTAAGATAATAAAGGGGTCTGTTTTTATCCCTATTATTAAATTGATTTGTTCATGTTGTGATGGAATTATTTTTATGAATTCCTTTATCTTATATGAATTGATTTATGATGTCATGATGTTTCAAGAATCCCATTTTTGTTACATGTGTTATGCGATGATGTATGTTTTATGATTATGTGGCACACATAAGAAAGGATTCATTATAAGATGGGTGGGACCTATATCTCCCTCCAATGCATTGGGTAAAGATTTTATATCTCATGAGATAGACATGGCTGGAACGGAAGGTTATTTCGGTTCAGTGATACAGGACTGAAACGAGGAGTGAACTCGGTTCAGAAAGGGACTTTGTCCACTAAGATAGTCTTGGCAATGAGTCATGACTAACAAGAAATGATTTTCCATGATTATGTGTGCATGCCACAAAGTTTCAAGTTTTATGGGGATCTCATTTTCACTTCTATGATTTATTCCATGTTAAGATATTATGATCTCTTTTGCAGGTTTTGATTTTCAAAAAGATATGATATGATTTTTATTTCCTTTATTTGCCCTTACTGAGCATTTGAGCTCACCCTTTTATGTTTTCTTTTCCCCAGGTCAGGAAGATGGATATTAAGTAGAATATGCTAAAAGGGACCCTAGATATGATGAAATAAATGGGAGACACTGTAGAAGATTTATGAACCAGTTGTTTATGTTTCCCAGTTTCTAAAGACACTATACCTATACGGTCCTTTGTGGTTTTATCATATGTTGTAATAAGTGTGCTTCAATTTTTGAAGTATTAAAAATGTATGTAAAGTATGGGTCGTTATAGTTGGTATCAGAGGAAAGGTATAGTCAACCTTTGGAAACTAGGATGTGGAAGCCTTAGTAAGAACCCTAAGGATAAGTCTAAGCATAGAACACAATCTTAGAAATGGCCATGAATAACCTAGGATAAGACCATAAGCATGAAAATTTTATTCTTGAATTATGTGGTTTCTTATTATAATTAGTGTTGCTCACACTATTCTTCTTGGTTTTAGTCAATGGCTGGAACCCGAAGGAACCGTGTTAATGCGGAATGCGATGGGCAATGCAATGATTGTCCCCCTGAGCAACCAAACGATATGGGAGCTGGAATGAAAAATCTTGTAGCCATGCTCACACAACTTTCTCAAGCTATGAATCATACAGGACTTCCAAACGAGCAAAGGAAGGAGCAACATTCTGTTGAATCCTTCATGAGGCAGCGTCCACCTTCTTTCAGTGGGTCTACTGATCCATTAGTTGCTGAACAATGGATTAGTACTACTGAAAAGATATTTTCAGTTCTTCAATGTTCTGAACATGATAAAGTCATCCTAGCAGTGTATCGTTTGGAAGGAGATGCTGATCAATGGTGGAATCTTATTAAGAATACGAGGCAAAGGGATGAAATTGAGTCTATGGAATGGGACGAGTTCAAGAACTTATTTTTCAATAAGTACTTCCCTCGTATTCTCCGAACAAAGATGGAGAAAGAGTTCCTTGAACTGAAGCAAAGGGATGATGAATCTGTTAGTACCTATGAAGCAAATTTTACAAGACTTGCAAGGTACGCTTCTGGTATTATTATCCAACCTGAGAGTAAGATCGATCGATTCTTTAGTGGCTTAAAACCAAGTCTTCGAAGGGCGTTAGCCATAAGGGACTTCAATAGCTACGAGGAAATCGTTCGATGTGCTCTCAAAGTCGAGATGGAGATTGGAGTAACCCATCAGTCACATGGGTTTGATAAGAAGAGGAAGATGGAATTCAAAGAAAAATCTAAAGAGCACACGGAAAAGAAGATGAGCTTTTCCTTATGCTCAAAGTGTGGAAAGAAACATGGAGGGAGTTGTCTTAAAGGGACAAGTAAATGTTTTAAATGTGGAAAATAAGGTCATCGGGCATTTGAATGCCGTGATAATGGGAAGAAGATGTCTAATGATGCAAACAAAGGAAGGGATACACAGAATGAACCTACTACACTTCAATGTTTCAAGTGCAAGGAGATGGGGCATTATGCCAATCAATGCCCAAATCCAAGGGTTGATGATGATGGTCGACGTCAACAAAATCTTAAGGCTAAAGACAAAGGAAAGTCACATGCAATTTCTATCAGCGATGTGGAGTACGATAACAATGTGGTGAAAGGTACACTTACCATCCACTCTAAAGTAGCAAATGTTTTATTTGATTCTGGATCCACCCACTCTTTTATTTCTGAAGACTTTTCTAAGAGTATCACTGTATTACCTCAACAATTAGATGTTGAGTTAGCTGTGACAACACCTAATGGCACATCAATCGCATCAAAAGTTTATAATTCTTCTCCGATCGAAGTTTGTGGGAAAGTGCTTCCTGCAAATCTTGTGATCCTTCCTTTAGTGGAATTTGATGTGATTCGTGGCATGGATTGGCTTTCTCTACATGGAGCTCATATCAATTGCCAAAGAAGGGAAGTCACATTTCATATTCCAGATCAATCTACGATCGTCTATCAATGCAAGGATGAACATAACCTTCTAGTGGAAATTTCTTCCATCTTATGGGTATTGATTCCACTAAATGAAGGTTATTTATCTCAAATGGTTGGTGATAAACTCATGATTAAGAATATGCCCATTGTACGGGAGTTTGATGATGTCTTTCCGGAGGAATTGCCGGGTCTTCCACCAAATCGTGAAGTTGAGTTTTCAATAGAACTCGTACCGGGTGCTTTGCCTATTTCAAAGACACCTTATAGAATGGCCCCAATTGAGTTGTAGGAATTGAAGAAGCAACTCCAAGAGAATCTTGATAAGGGATTCATACGCCCTAGTGCGTCACCTTGGGGAGCACCTGTTCTATTTGTTAAGAAGAAAGATGGATCAATGAGACTCTGCATTGATTATAGAGAACTTAACAAGATCACTATCAAGAACAAATATCCTCTCCCACGCATTGATGACTTATTTGACCAACTACGCGGAGCTCAATACTTTTCCAAGATTGATCTTCGTTCAGGGTATCATCAATTAAGGGTCAAAAGGGAGGATATACCAAAGACGGCTTTCCGTACAAGGTATGGACACTATGAATTTATAGTGATGCCATTTGGTCTTACTAATTCCCCTGCTATCTTCATGGATCTAATGAATAGAGTCTTTAGAGACTATCTTGATCAATTTGTGGTAGTCTGTATAGACGATATTCTTGTCTATTCAAAGAGCAAGGAAGAGCATGAATATCACTTGAGAATTATATTGAAGACCCTGAGAAAGGAGAAGCTTTATGCCAAATTTACCAAGTGTGAATTTTGGCTTCAAAAAGTTTCATTTTTGGGTCATATAATCTCAAAATAGGGGATATCTGTGGATCCAGCAAAAACAGAGGTTATCGAAAGATGGTCAAGACCAACAACAGTAACTGAGATCCGAAGTTTTCTTGGTTTGGCTGGATATTATCGACGTTTTGTAAAAGATTTTTCACGATTATCTAATCCAATCACCAAGTTGACTCGGAAAGGAGTTAAGTTTGTCTGGACAGAGGAATGTGAAGAGAATTTCAAGGAGTTGAAAAGAAGGTTATCCAGTGCACCTGTGCTCACACTGCCTTGTAGTGGAGAAAGGTTTGTGATCTACAGTGATGCATCCAAGAAGGGATTGGGGTGTGTTCTTATGCAAAATGATATGGTGATAGCTTATGCCTCACGACAGTTGAAAATCCATGAGCAAAATTACCCAACACATGATTTGGAGTTGGCTGCGGTAATCTTTGCATTAAAGATTTGGAGGCATTACCTTTATGGTGAAAGGTGTGATATTTATACTGATCATAAAAGTTTAAAGTATATTTTCACACAAAAGGAGCTGAATATGCGCCAAAGAAGATGGTTGGAGCTGATTAAGGATTATGACTGCTCAATCCATTACCACCCTGGGAAAGCAAACAAGGTGGCAGATGCATTAAGTCGACAAGACCATGCTAGTTTATCCATGATGAGGATCACAAAAGATCCAATATTTATGGATTTACAAAGGATGGATCTTGGAATTATAATGGAAGGGGAAAAATCTTATCTTTCTCAAATGAATGTTCAACCATCTATACATGTGAAGATTAAAGAGGCATAGAAAGAAGATGTTGAGTTACAAAAGAAGGTGAGAAATGTTCCTGAATTCAACCTTGATTGTGACGGGATAATAAAGTTCAGGAATCGGGTTTGTGTTCCTCCCATCCCCAAATTAAAGAATGAGCTGCTGGATGAGGCTCATAGTTCATCATTCTCTATTCATCCTGGAAGCACGAAGATGTATAGGGACCTGAAAGAGTACTTCTGGTGGGATGGCATGAAAAGAGATGTTGCTGAATATGTCTCTCGATGCTTGGTTTGTCAACAAGTTAAAGCTGAGAGACAGAAGTATAAGGGGATGTTACAACCATTACCCATACCCGAATGGAAATGGGAAAACATCACTATGGACTTTGTCACAGGACTTCCTAAAACATCCAAAGGCAATAATGCTATCTGGGTCATAGTTGATCGTCTTACAAAGTCTGCACACTTCATTGCTATTAGAGAGGATTTCTCTCTAGATCAGCTTGCCAGGATATATGTAAAGGAAGTGGTAAGATTTCATGGAGTACCACTTTCTATTATATCTGATCGGGATCCGAGATTTACCTCGAAGTTCTGGCGAAGTCTTCAGCATACTCTAGATACAGAGTTGAGTTTCAGCACTGCTTATCATCCCTAGACAGACGGTCAGTCTGAGAGAACAATTCAAACCCTAGAAGATATGTTGAGAGCTTGCTCTATGGATTTCAAAGGAGGTTGGGATCAACACCTACCTTTGGTGGAATTTTCTTATAATAATAGCTTTCACTCCAGTATTCAGATGGCTCCTTATGAAGCTCTCTATGGAAAGAAATGCAGGACTCCAACTTGCTGGGATGAAGTTGGGGAAAGAAAGCTATTAGGACCTGATCTCGTTGATGAAATGGCAGAAAAGGTTAGATCTATTCAACAACACATAAGAGCAGCTCAGAGTCGACAGAAAAGTTATGCCGACAACCGAAGAAAAGACCTAGAGTTTGAAGTGGGCGATAAAGTGTTCTTACGAATATCTCCCTGGAAGAGGGTTATGAGATTTGGAAAGAAGGGGAAGTTGAGCCCTAGATATATCGGTCCTTTTGAAATACTGGATCGTGTTGGGAAGGTAGCTTACCGATTGGCACTTCCACCGAATCTCTCTCAAGTTCACGATGTGTTCCATGTATCTCTCCTGAGAAAGTACATACCAGATCCTTCACATGTACTCAGCTCAGAAGTTGTACCGCTGGAGCAAGATCTTTCTTATGAAGAACAGCCGATAGAGATTCTGGATCGTAGCGAAAAAGTCCTACGAAACAAGATCACTCGCTTGGTGAAAGTTTTATAGAGGAACCACCAACTTGAAGAAGCTACATGGGAGCTTGAGGATATGATGAGGGAGAAGTATCCTCATTTGTTTGTTACAAAGTGACGAATTTCGAGGGCGAAATTCTTTTTAAGGGGGGTAGAATGTAACACCCGAGACTTTTATGTTATATAAACCATCAAAGGAATTTTTTTTCTACACAACACTTGCTTGGCTTGCTTTACACGCAATCGCGACCTTCCTCGATAGCTTGCGTCGTATGCAATACCGAGTTTCACTAAACAACAATATGCTATTAAAACTAGCCGTTATGAATAGTAATAACCACTTTTTGAAATTTTATAAATTTTATTTTTCAAAATGGACTTCATTTTTGGACTCAGAATATCGAAATTAGCCTAGGGTGAAATTTTGGTATTTTTCTGAAAACTTTCAATTTTTGATGAATAGTGAAACCACTAAGTGGTAGGTTAAAAACTGAATTTTGCATAAAACTTAATTTTACCGCTTCTGTGAATGGAATTTCAAAAATCCGACAGACACGGTTGATGTCAGTAAGTAAAATGTGGTTCAATGAGATAAAAATAATTTTTTGGTGAATAGTAACTTTTTACTATTTTTACCGCGGTTAATAGTAAATAGGGTAACTAAGGGTAAATATGATATTAATATTACCCTAACACATGTCCTAATTCTATTGGACAAGTGTAATTCGACCAAAAACAAACTTAGGAATAAAATATGACCATTTAGGCCCACTTGGATTAGATTAGGACATTTATTATTAATTTATTTAAAGAAGGGTTAAAATAGTTAAAATCAAAGTTTAATAAGTAAATCATTTTTAATATGGGGTTATACATAAGATAAATTCGATTGTAAATATTCATTAGAAAGCTAAAAATATTTCCTACATGATGGTATTTTATTTGGAATTTTTAGACATTAAATAATTTAATTTATTTATGACACAATGATGATGCAGTAATTATCTTATTAATGAAATATTGACATAATTGATGTTATAAACACCAAAATAAATGTAATTTGAGACTTTTTATGAATTCCACTAATTTTCTAGGTTACTATGATATATTATTGTTTATTTAATCAACTTGGTTCGAACATATAATTCTGTTATGACTTTCACAAAAATCATATATCAAATAGTGTCAAAATTGACACAAAATAGTTTTTAAATCAAATATTATATTATTAATTGTTATTTTATTCCTAAAAATCTAAGGTTCGGCCAAATGACTTAGATAAGGATATATATATTAATAATAAACAATTTGGGGTTCGTTTGGCATGTTATAGTAAGTTTATTAACCATATAGTGAAAGAAAACAAAAAGACACGGTAAAAGTTAAATTAATTAACTTAGAGTTAAATCTAATTGATAAGGTTAAAATAATACCCTAAACTTGTCTAAATCCTATTGGTTGATAGGATTTCGACCCATCCCCACTTTAGCTTCGAAATAAGACCCTTTGGAACCATTATAAACCGATTTTGACTTTAATATAAAATAATATTTTGAGATATTCCTAAGGTGCCCCTCTCCTCCCTTATAAAAGGGCACCTCCTCCCCCTCCTCCTCACACCAATTTGAGCACTCAAGCTCGGACAACCCCTTCCATTTTCTCCTCTCCACTTCCCTAGAATAATCCTAGAGGTACTGGTCTTCTCCAAAGACCAATCTTAGTTCCTTAAGTGGAGGATTCAAAGAGGCGTTCCAAAGAAGAGGTAATATCCATTACCGATCTTTTCAATTTCTTTCTTCTTCAACTTCTTATTCATTAGTTGTTTCATGATAAAGTAATAACATCAGTGTTACTTACATACTGATATGTTATTATAAATATGAAACAACCCTAATTCACCTTCTATCCATCCTACGGAAAAATGAAATCACCGCGCGTGCGTACGTACGGAATACCGTCTCCACGCCGTGGTGTAATCTATTTTCCACCATCACCTTACAAGGATGGGTATAATGGTGTAATGAGTAACTATATATGATTATTATGAAGTAATATTGATACTGAAATAATATATATATACTCCAATACAATTCCACGATCATAGGAACGATATCATCACTCGTGCGTACGTACGGAATACCGTCTCCACGATGTGATGCGACTCGTTCTACATGATCTTCATTTCATAATGATTATATAAATGAATTGAATGAATGAATATGGTATATACTACACTAATACCATTATTTAAATGAATTATCTATAACCTAAAGATAAGAATAAGAATTTATTCGACAAAACACGCATAAGAACAAAAAGTTATAAAGACCCGAGTAACAGGTAACAATGAAATATTACTAACAAGAAGCTAATAATATGACCATATATGATATCATATCAATATGTATGATTCTGTAATAAGTCAATAACATTATTTAAACCATTATACAGGATCTTCGGACACGAACAAAGCAAATCGGACCTAAGGTAAGGGAAATATCACAATCTCATTTTTATCCGAGATTGTTTATTCATAAGTATTTACTGGGGTGTATTTTATCATCCACATCCATGTTTCATCAATATGTAATATTATTTCCATCCACCTACAATTGTTTAAATCCATTTTTACCCTTCGGTGAGTTTTTAGTAATATCTATGAAAGGAATCTTTTGTCATATGAGGTACTTTTTGACTTTTCCGACAAAAGTACGAAGAATGTTTTTTTTAACTTATACGGCATGAATGGATTTTTAAAACATTGTTTCCAAGAAGCTTCCTTTACAAGTTTTCAAGTTTATTTTTAATCAACTTCTTTTATTTTAAAGTTGTATGACATGTTATGAAAGGAAAAATGTTTTTGAAGAAGAAAGGATATTTTCCTCAAGAATGGAGTTCAAGTGTTTTATCAAAATTATTTTCCATCTAAGATAATAAAGGGTTCTGTTTTTATCCCTATTATTAAATTGATTATTTCATGTTGTGATGGAATTATTTTTATGAATTCCTTTATCTTATATGAATTGATTTATGATGTCATGATGTTTCAAGAATCCCATTTTTGTTACATGTGTTATGCGATGATGTATGTTTTATGATTATGTGGCACACATAAGAAAGGATTCATTATAAGATGGGTGGGACCTATATCTCCCTCCAATGCATTGGGTAAAGATTTTATATCTCATGAGATAGACATGGCTGGAACGGAAGGTTATTTCGGTTCAGTGATACAGGACTGAAACGAGGAGTGAACTCGGTTCAGAAAGGGACTTTGTCCACTAAGATAGTCTTGGCAATGAGTCATGACTAACAAGAAATGATTTTCCATGATTATGTGTGCATGCCACAAAGTTTCAAGTTTTATGGGGATCTCATTTTCACTTCTATGATTTATTCCATGTTAAGATATTATGATCTCTTTTGCAGGTTTTGATTTTCAAAAAGATATGATATGATTTTTATTTCCTTTATTTGCCCTTGCTGAGCATTTGAGCTCACCCTTTTATGTTTTCTTTTCCCCAGGTCAGGAAGATGGATATTAAGTAGAATATGATAAAAGGGACCCTAGATATGATGAAATAAATGGGAGACACTGTAGAAGATTTATGAACCAGTTGTTTATGTTTCCCAGTTTCTAAAGACACTATACCTATACGGTCCTTTATGGTTTTATCATATGTTGTAATAATTGTGCTTCAATTTTTGAAGTATTAAAAATGTATGTAAAGTATGGGTCGTTATAAATATAGGGGAAGGATAAGTTATATACTTCCTCAATATAGATACATGGAACACATTGTGGACTTGAGAGAGGTTTGGTGGAAGTTCCAAGAAATAAGTAACTATCCCTACTAGATCAAGAATATTAAAAGGGATAATATACCTAGGGATCATCTTTCCTTTATTCCCAGATCTCAAAACCTTTTTCTATGAATAAATTCATAGGAAAACCTTCTCACTAACTTCAAACTCTAAATCACACCAACGATTGTCAACATAACGTTTCTATCAACTCTGAGCTACCTTGATGTGTTGTTCAATAGCTATGAATTTATCTACCATTTCCTCAACTATCTTATGTCACAATATGTTTCCTTCTCCAACTTCATCTCAATAAATTGTATTTATACACTTCTTTCCTTATAGGTCTTCATAAGGATCTATCTGAATGCTTGAGTGAAGGACGTTATTATATGAAAAATAGACTAGAGGGAGGTGTTGATAGTAACTACATTTTAAACACATATAACAATATCTTAGTATATCCTCTAGGGCTTAAATTATTCTATTAGACTATCCATCTTTCTGAGGATGATATGTAGTGCTGAAACTCAACTCTGTATCTAGATCCTATTAAAGACTTTTCTAGGACTTTGAGGAAAACCTCATATCCCAATATGAAATAATATAATATGGTACTCCATACAACCTTACCACTTCCATTATGTATATCTTGGAAAGTTTATCCAGAGATAAATCTTATTTAATAGTAATTAAATGTGCTGAATTCATAATATAATCGACTACAACCCATATAAAATTGTTCCTTTTATACATTTTGGGGAGTTCAATGACCAAGTCCATGGTGATGTTTTCCCATTTAAATTCTATTGTGGATAATGATTATAGAATTCTATTATACTTTTTTCTCACAAAATTAACTTTCTAATATACCTATAAACGAGATACAAACTCTATAATATCTTTCTTCATGCCATCCTTCTAGAAATACTCTTTCAGATATCCATATATCTTCATACTTCTAGGATGAATAGGGAATAAATAACTATGATCTTCCTCTAACATCTCCTTTATCAAATCCAATATGGATAGGACACATAAATAGTTTATGAACCTTATCATTCCCTCATAATCTAGGTAAAACTCAGGAACATTTTTTTCCTTATTTTTCAGCTCTACATATTCCTTCCACATCTATTTAATCTTCACTTGGATAGATGGTGGAACACTTATTTGAGAAAGATAAGATTTTATGCCTCCCTTCATGATTTCTAGACCCATCCTTTGAAAATATAGAAATATTGTATCTTTTTTTATCCTCATCATATATAATCTATCATGATATTTTCAACTTAAATCCTCAGCCACCTTGTTTACTTTTCTATGGTGGTAATGTATTGAGCGGTCATTGTCTATAATCAACTCCAACCATTTTAGCTAGTTCATATTAAATTATTTCTATGTGAATATTTACTTTATAATATTATTATTAGTATATATATCACACCTTTATCCATAAATATAATTCCTCCATGTATTTTATTCAAAAATTATCATAGTTAATTCTAAATCATGAGTTGGGTAATTTTTCTCATGAACCTTAAATTTTCATGAGGCATATGCTATAACCATTTCATTTTTCATGATAACACATATCATTCCCTTCTTTGATGTATTGCTATAGATTACAAACTCTTCTCCACTGTGGGTTAATGTGAGCATATGTACACTGACTAACCTTCTCTTTAACTCATTGAAATTTTCCTCACATTCATTTGTCCAAAGGAACTTGGATCCCATCTGAGTTAGATTGGTAAGTGGATTAGATAGTCATGAAAAATTCTCCACAAACCATAAAAAATATCTATATAATCCAAGAAAACTATATATCTTAGTCACTTTGGTAGGTTTGGACCAATGTTCAATAGCCTTTGTCTTTGATGGATCCACTGATATACCCGCTCTTGAGATTATATGATCCAAATATGAAACCTTTTATAACTAAAATTCAAACTTTGTAAATTTTTCATACAGTTTACCCTCCCTAAGGAGTTAGTATAATTATAGAGTGATCTTCATGATCTTATTTACTATTTTAATAGATAAAAATATTGTTTATAAAGATTACCACAGATTGATCAAGGTGATCTCTAAAGACAATATTCATTAAATCCATGAAGATGGCGGGGCATTAGTAAGTTGAAATGGAATCACTATATATTCATAGTGTCCATACCTCATTTGGAATGTCTTATTGGATATATCCTCTTTATTAACTCTCAATTGATGATATCCAGAATGATGTTCAATCTTAGAAAATATTGAGCTCTACACAGTTGATCAAAAAATTCATCAATACGGGGTAAAGGATACCTGTTCTTGATTGTGATCTTGTTCAGTTCTTGGTAATCAATGCATAGTCACATTGATCTATATTTCTTCTTAACAAAAATAACTAGTGTTACCTATGGTGATATACTTGTCTAAATGAATCTCTTATAAATATTCTCTAAGGGTTGTTTATTTAATTCATGTAAGTCAGTTAGGGCCATTCTATAGGGAGTTTTTGAAATAGGCATAGTTCCAAGTATGAGTTCTATAGAAAACTCAACTTCACAATTCAGTGGAAGACTAGGAAACTCTTATGAAAAGACATAAACAAACTCTTTAATAATAGGAATATCACATATATTGAGTTTATCCTTAACCATATGGAATAAAAACCCTTTCAATCGGAATTAAGACCCATAAAATGGGCATGATTTCCATCGAAAGTTAATATTTATTGTCACGCTGATAGATGGTCATATATTGGTTTGGGATATCAAACTTGGCATCCCTTACTTGGAAATTTATATGGGATTTATTTAGATAAATTAAATCTATGCCTAAGATAACATAAAATTCAAACAAAGGGAGAATAATGATATTTTCAGTAAACACATTCCCACAAACATCAACTAGAGAAGAATCATAAATTTTAGATGAGATAATTTTTCCATTAAGGGTTTTTACTACTAATTCAACATCGAATAATTGGGGTGAAATTTTGATACCGTTAGAAAAATATTTAGATATAAAAGATGTGAGATGGTATGTGAGTATGATATACTCTATAATACCAAATGTAGGATCGAATATATAAACATGAGATGCTCAAATACAAGAGGGGGTGAATTGTATACTTTAAAAATCACTAAGGAAATTTTGCATAACCAAAATTCACAACACCTCTAAGTTCTATTATCTTTCTTGATTCCGAAAAAGTGATTCTAGAAATGAAACTTAACAAAAGTTTACACCAACTAAGATTCAACCTTAAAGCGTATAGAATCCTATAAAATCATAGTACAAGATTAAGGAAGTGTATTAAATTTATACTTACCTCATCAACTAAAATTCACAGTAGAAAAAAAATACTACAAGTAACAAGTAGTAACTATTTTAACCCAAAGAGGAGGGTATCCAATAACCCTGGATAAAAGGTCCATTGATTTATACATTCAAGAAAGTCTGTCTTACCCAAACCCAAGTAATCCCTCAATCCGAAGATCGGTATCTGTCTTGTCATCCCTGCAGGCCCTCAATTTGTAAGGAAATCGGTACCTCTGAATTCACAACCTGAAGTCTCTGATTTCAAGGAAATCAAACCTCTGTACTAAGAAAATATGAACAAAGCAAATTTTGAACAAGTAGTTCAAAACTTTCTGCACGAAGCCTGAGAGTTTATAAGAGGCTCTCTCTCTAGAAATCACTTCACTAGCACTTTGTCAAAAGTCGAAGATGAAGTTCGAAAAGTTTTGAAAAGTCTTGAGCTCTTTCAAATGAGCTTCTATTTATAGGCATAGTTCCAACGGTCATCTCTCTCCTCAAACGGTCATATTTTTCCTTGAATTTTGGAGGGACCTGTACACATGTCACTCAATCAACGGTTAGTTGATAACTGAAAGAACGACATCGTTTTATAATAAAATGAGTGTAATCATAACTAGAATCTGATATTCGGAATGAAAGGAAATGAACGTTTGGAGTCTAACCAAGATTAAATTTGAAGTCTACAATACAAGGATATTCGGATTATGTTTTGTAGGAATTCAGAACCTGAATTCTATATAATTATGGATTCTGAATTTCAAGGAAATTCGGAATCTAGATTTATAATAATTCTAAACCTGAACTTACAAAGTTTGGAGTCAGAGTTCATGAGAATTCAGAGTCAGAACTCATAAGAGTTTAGAGTCTGAATTCAGATAACTCAGAGTTAGAACTTAGAGAAGTTTGTATCCATAATTCGTATTCAGAATTCAGAGTCAGAACTTAGAAGAGTTCTTAACCAGAATTCTGATTCAGAATTCAGAGTCAGAACTCAGAAGAGTTCGTAACCAGAATTCTGATTCAGAATTCGGAGTCAGAACTCAGAAGAGTTCGTAACCAGAATTCTGATTCAGAATTCGAAGTCAGAACTCAGAAGAGTTCATAACCAAAATTATGAGAATTCAGATCCTAAAACAGAACGCTTCATATCTAAGTAATTATAATATTTTGAGGTTTTTTATTACAAACCAAATTTTATACTTAGGAAAAAATATTGATATGAACAACGAAATCTGGGTAGGGGTAAATTTCCTTGGCGAAGGAAATTTTCCTTATAGAATTAAAACAAGAGGTAAAATGAGTTTTTCCTTGAAATAGGGTGTTTTTGATTTTCAAAACAATAAGGAATGGTAAAGTCATAAGGATACCTTATTGACTTAACAATCTCCCCCAAGTATGAAGGAATGGAAAAGTCATAAGGAAACCTTATTAACTCAAAAATCTCCCCATTTCTGGAAATCACAAACATCCTTGCGAAAAAGAATATACAAAACTTTTCTTGACTTAGAAAACAAAACTTATCTCCCTTTTAACATTGGAAAAGATGAATACGACTAACTCCCCCTTAGGCTTTATAACACTAAGGATCATATTCTAGATTTCCGAAATGGGATTTTCATTAACTTGGGTATGGAAATATTCATAATGAGAACTACCCCTTAGATAAACTCCCCCTTACTTAGGGATATATCTTCTTATACTTATAATTCTTTTTCCTTCTCCCCTTTAGAATTATTTTTCTTTCTCTCCCTTTGTGATTTTCAAAAAGAGTTTGAGGGAATGGAAAAAATATGATACCTGAAATATTAGTGTAGACATCCAAACAAAATAAGCAACCATAATTTCATTACGATTGGATGAATTAGTACAAGTAAAAAATACAACAAAATATCAGATTTTGGTCTATTTTGTTTCTTTTTCCTTGTGCATCAACTTCTTCACAATTGTCTTCAGATTTTTCAGCTCTTTGCGATCCTCCTATGCTTGCTTTTATAAGGTTGTGATCCTATCCTCTTGAGCCTTCAGGGTCTCTGCCTGAGCCTTCAGCAAGTCATCTTGCTTTAGAAGCTTTTCTTCCATCTCGATCCGGAGATCCCTCTCTGTTTTCTAGCTTTGGACAACAAAATTCAACTTTCCATTCAGATCTTTGACATCTTGGATCCGAGAATTTTTTTCAATAGTTAGCTTTTCCTAAAATTTGTTTGTAAGATTCTTGATTTTGGTGTCTTCAGTATCAAAATCTTCCTTGAAATTATCTTAAAATTGATCAAGCTCTTCCAAATATTCAATGATTTTCTTAGACCATCTGGTCATTTTCTTGCAAGATTTTATATGGGCTTCATAGTTGATAAGGAAATTCTTGTGATCAGCCTCAATCTTAACACATTTATCCATCACTATAGATATAGAGTCTGATTTCTGATTCATGTTGTGTCATAGCATCTGGAATCTTGAGTCAATTGTTGGAAAGATTGGAATGGTATCCATAAGCTTCTTCAGGGACTGAACAAAAAAATCATGTCCTAAAGCTGATGACTCTGAATCTGACATTTTTCTTAGAGTTGGTTCTTCCTATAGCTCTACCAGCTTCCTTTTAGAGGATCCTCCAGCTTCCTTCTTCTTCAAAATTTCTTTTGTTGGGGTATCAACAACCACTTGTTTACTCTTATTGATTTTCAGAATAGCTTCTTCATCAGAAGATTCATGCTCACTTCCGAATAACTGTACAATATTATCTTCATTAATTTTCTCTTTTTCAGCTCCTGCCTCAACATCTTCAGGAAGAATGAAGTCATGATTATGACTCTCTTCCTCGGATAACTTGTTTACTTCATCTTCACCCTTCTCATCTATTCCTGGAGTAGCAAGTTTTGAAGATCCGGCTTGAGAAGTCCGGATTGACAATTTTTTGGAAGTACTTTCTTTTTTATGATAATCTTCAACTTGCTTAATCACATCATCAGATCCACCACTACTCTTAGCTTCTTGTACTTATTCTGTAGATTTCTTTTCTTCCACAATATTCTCTTGTGATTTTTCTAGAGTCATGAAATTTTTCCCCGGTGTCTCAGGTAATTTTTCTACTAAGAATGTTTTTGGTATGGGAATGTTTTCTGATGCTACTTCAGTATCCTTTAAAAGAGATTGCACAATCTCTGCCTCTGAAATTTTCTTCTTAATCTTTTTCTCTTTGGCTTGCTTCTCAAGCTCCTCAACAGCTTTCTATTTCAACACCTTGGCCTCAACAGGATCCAAGCCAAATTGTGGTTCTCCTTCTTTCCTATTTTTCTTGTCCTCTCTCCATTTTTCAACCACTTCATTCGAATAATATTTCTTCTTTTTGGGCTTTAGAGGTGTGGATTGAGCTTCTTTGGCCTTAGGGGTTTTCCATGTTGCTTCCACTTCCTTTAATTTCCTCTTCTTTCCAGCTTTCTTTGAAGGTTAAGCTTCTTCAACATTTTTTGGAACTGCTTCTGCATCATCCTCAGGTAGATCATAGAACTCACCTGACTCTTTAGAGAAACCAACCTTCATTCTCTTGAGGGTATCATCACTGATAATCATTAATTTGAAATTCCTCGACTTGGAACTATAGGGGATCTTAAAAGATTCTAGGCACCAAACTATCATTTTGGAGAGTAAGGCAGGATATATAATAATCTGAGCTCTCAGATTCCCATTCTTGATATTCTTAATCATTTCGAGAATGTTCTTCATGAGGTTGAAATTACTTAGGTTTACCAAAAAAATATAAGATATACACGTCACTTTTCTTAAGGGTGTACTTATCACCCTTCCTCGGTACGATAAGACCCCGAACCCATAGTTGTAGGATCCAATTGTTGGTAGAAAGATGGGAAATCTTTGTGATCTTGACATCAGTAAGTCCAAGACATTCCATAGCCTTCACCTTAATGAAACTTCCTTAAACCTCTGGTAGTTTGTGGGATAAAAATTCTACCTCCCCTTTGTAAGATAGCCCTACCAAGCTAGCAGCCTTGGTGTAAGAGAGTGCATAAGTCTTTCCATAACTTTTAAAGGAAAAGTTTTCCCTACCATCTTCTATAAAGAAACTATCTGACTCATAAAACTATATCAACAAATCCGGATACACTACATCCTGAGCTCCTATCTTTGAAATGGCTACACTTTCCCATCCATTGAGCATGATGTTCTTGGAGATAATAGAGTCGTATTTGTTGAAGAAGTTTGGATGCACTAACCTCTACCTTTAAATTTGCCACTCCAGAATCGTCTTGACAGTAGACATATCTTGAGAAGGAACTTCTGCAGACATTCGGATTGGAGCACATCTGAAGAATTTGGAACGGGATTTTGTGGAGGAACAGAGATTCAACACGCACAATCTTTGAAAACCGATGTGGGACAACCATCGAGGGTCCCCTTTTTATAGGTGTTGGAGCGACGGTTGAACTTCTCATCTGAATTCAATGGTTGAGAATTCTTCTGATCTGATCTGACGGTTGAAATAATAACCGCAAGGAAAATTTGGTAGGATCCAATCTTTTGAGGTTTTAAAAAAATTCGGATTTAAGGAAACTAGAATCTGAGAAATTTTAAAAACAAAAGAAACTACCAGCAAGTAAAAGGTAATTACGAAAACTTAAGAAAGAATCATACCTTTCGGATTGTCAAAAGAATTATTCATATTGAGGAAAATTCTTCATAAAAGACTTTAGATTCTGGGAAAAAACTTGAAAATGAAGAAGAAGAAAAAAATTGAGAACACAGATCTTCATTACAGAAATTTTCATTACCAAAATCTTCATTATGAGAATCTTCAGTACGAAAAACTTTACTATAAAAATTTTACGTACGAAAATTTTCATTATGAAAATTTCTAGTACAAAAATTTCCATTACAAAAATTTCAAGTACGAAAATTTACATTACAAAAATTTCAAGTACGAAATTTTCCATTATGAAAATTTCAAGTAGAAAAATTTTCATTACAAAAATCATGGAAGACTGCAATACAAAAGACTTGAAAAACTTCATTATGAAAAATATGAAAAACTTCATTACAAAAAATATGAAAAACTTCATTACAAAAAATATGAAAAACTTCATTATGAAAAATGTGAAAAACTTCATTACGAAAAATATGAAAAACTTCATTACGAAAAATATGAAAAACTTCATTACGAAAAATATGAAAAACATCATTACTAAAAATGTGAAAAAATTCATACGAAAAATGTGAAAAACTTCATTAAGAAAAATATGAAAAACATCATTATGAAAAATATGAAAAACTTCATTATGAAAAATGTGAAAAACTTCATTACGAAAAATATGAAAAACTTCATTATGAAAAATATGAAAAACTTCATTATGAAAAATGTGAAAAACTTCATTATGAAAAATATAAAAAACTTTATTACGAAATGTACTCCCCCTATGAAAAGGAGTTTATTACTATAAGTATAATGGTTCAACAGGAAGTTATTGAGGAGGATTACCTTATGGTTATCATTCATAACTTCTGTTTAATGTATTCAAATCTATCAGAGGGTAAAGATTTTGTGAAAATATCATCAATTTGATCTTGTGTTCTGATAAATTGAAGAATGATATCTCTTTTTTCAAATAAAACATTTGAAATCAAAGTTTTTCCAAGAAGAACAATGTTACCTATACCAATAATTTCTCCTTGAGCATTATATTTGAATGTTAATTTTTCTCCTTTCATCTTGATAATATTTTCAAAATAGTTTTTGTTACTAGTCATATGCCTGGAACATCCACTATCCATGTACCACGTATTGCTTTTGGTACCTTCTCTATTTTCCTGAAAACAAAAGAGTTAGACTTTTGGAATCCAAAATTTCTGGGATCCAGAATTGTTAGACAAAAAAAATTTTGGTATCCACATTTGTTTAGAAAAATAATTTATATGAAACCCAAGAGACTGAACTTTATTCAAAGAGAAATTTTTCTTCCAATGCCCACCACTTTAACATTTAGTGCAAAAAGGGGCTCTAAAAGGAACAAAATAGTTGTTTTTCAAAACTGGTTTTTGGTGAGTATAACCTACACCAGTAGTGTTTCTTTGAGGTTTAATTTGAGAATACAACTTGTCAAAATTTTCCTTCCAAGAGGTAAATTTTACAAGAAGCTTCTTAAGAGAAAATATTTTGGATTTTAGTTTGATGACTAAATTCATATCCTCAGGAATCATTTCCTTAGAGTTAAATTTTTCCTCAAAAACTTTTATCTCTAAAATAGCATTCTTAATATCTTTAGAAAGTTCTTCCTTAATAGAATTTTCTTTCTCAAGGTCTTTATAAAGTTTTTCTAAAATCTCATCTTTATCTCTACGATCTCTAGAAATATCTGAAATCTCTTTTGTAATAATTTCTTCCCTAGTATTTTCCTTGTCTAATTTCTTAGAAATTTTATAATTTCTTGCTTCAAATAACTTGGAAAATCTAGAAAATTCTTCATATGAAGGTATTTTTTTCATTTTCTGAGGATGAAGTATCTTCATTAGAAGTACTATTTTTGGAATAGTAATTCTTATCAAGAGATAAATTTGTTAAAGCCTCGGCAGAGCATACCTTGGCTATAAGACATGTATTAGGGAAAGAAGTAGTAGCAATGAATCTCATATTCTTCTATGATGATGAATCATATTCAGAAGATTCACTTTCTGAAGAGTCTTTATAGCTATCACTCCAAGTATCATTAGCTTTAATTCTTTTCTTGTGCTTTGATCGATATAATTTATTCTTGTTCCTTTCTGAATTCCTTTCCTTCTTTTCCTTCTTTTTCAATAAAGGAAAATTGGGTCTGATATGACATGTTCTTCTACATTCAAAACACGTAAATTCTCCATATTTCTTATCTCTATAGTCTTTCTTCTTGTACTTATTCTGATGGTTCTTTTGAGCTATAATCTTTTTCATTCTCCGAGCAAGATTAGCTAATTCATTTTCAGACTTTTCGGTGTCACTGGATTTTGACTGAATAATGAATTTGTTTGTCTTTGATCTAGTTACTCTTTCTGGGGTCTTGGCTTTCATGTGTTTAGAAGTGGTTCTAAAATCAACTCCTCCATTCCCATTCTTCTTCTTAACATTTTCAGCATCTCCCTTCATTCTTGTTTCATACTGAAGAAGAGTTCCAAACAACTCATCTAAGGAAATCTGAGTGACTTTCCTGTTCTCATCAATGTCTGTCCTCTTGGACTCCCATTCATTTGGAATGATATCTGTGATTTTTTCTACAAGAACCTCATCATTCAAACCTTTTTTTCCCATAGATTGTAAGCTATTCAAGATAGTCATAAACCTTTGTTGTACTTTGCTTATAGGTTCTCCATAAGAAAAGTTAAAGCTATGGTATTCAGCTCTCAACATAACTCTTCTTGTCTCTATGAATTTAGATGTACTAAAATGTGTAACTTCAAGTTTCTTCTAGATATTGTTTTCATCTTCACATGATGATATTTGACTATAGATGTTCCTATTCATGGAACATAACAAAGTATTTCTGACTCTGAATTTTGCTTGATATTCTGATTTCTCCTAATTCGTAAAGGTTCTCAATTCCTTATCTAGAATCTTATAATCTCCAGTCAGCATTAGATAGT
Source organism: Viscum album (assembly GCA_963277665.1). Lineage (NCBI taxonomy): Eukaryota > Viridiplantae > Streptophyta > Magnoliopsida > Santalales > Viscaceae > Viscum > Viscum album. The sequence goes on along the minus strand of OY728164.1, from coordinate 1,482,608,525 downwards.
TATCAACTCCAGTATTGATAATGAAAGTCTTCATCCTATCTCTCTAGTACTCATAATAATTTCCATCAAAATCAGGAGGTATGGTAGGATTGAGATTATCAATAGAACCAACATTTAAAACTGTCATCCTTAAGAAAATAGTTTTCACACAAACTTGTTAGTAGTATGATTTTGTGAACAAGAGAAAATATCCTAAGCAAGAAAATGGATATTGAATCTCTAATAAAAACTAAATCCGAACTATATTAGTCCGAAAAACAGATTATGAAAAAGTATGAATTTGAAAAATTCAATTCCGAGTATTCTCTTCTGAATTTAATAATGAGATTAATTCAAAGGTAACCAACCCTCTGATAAAAATTGTGAGATGGTATGTGAGTATGATATACTCTATAATACCAAATGTATGATCGAATATATAAACATGATATTCTCAAATACAAGAGGGGGGTGAATTGTATACTTTAAAAATCCCTAATGAAATTTTGCGTAACCAAAATTCACAACACCTCTAAGTTTTATTATCTTGCTTGATTCTGAAAAAGTAAATTCCAAAAATGAAACTTAACAAAATTTTCATGGGGAACCACATGGTGATATCACATACATGGTGGGAGGGAAATACAGTAGCGGATTTTCTAGAATCAATGGATACTTATAATCGTGGTATGGTTTCCTTTATTAAATTTGGTTCATTTCCTAGTGAGGGGATGAAGTTTGTTGTCAAAGATTCATTGGGGTTGCATTACTTTAGACCTTCTTGATACTTTTCGTTCTTCCCATGTATTTTGATCTCTCAAAATCAATAAAATGATAACTTTTAGTCAGAGTACAAGATTAAAGAAGTATATGAAAGTTATACTTACCTCAACAAAAAAAATACACAGCAGAAAACAAAATACTACAAGTGACAAGTAGTAACTCTTTTAACCCAAAGAGGAGGGTATCCAACAACCCTGGATAAATGGTCCCTTGATTTATACTTTCAAGAAATTCTTTCTTACCCAAACCCAGGTAATCCCTCAATCCAAAGAATAGTATCTGTTTTTCTATCCCTGCAAGCCCTCAATTTTTAAGGAAATCGTCACCTCTGACTTCACAACCCGAAGTCTCTGATTTCAAGTAAATCGAACCTCTACACTAAGAGAATCTGCACGAAGCAAAGTTTGAACAAGTAGTTCAAAACTTTTTTCACGAAGCCTGAGAGTTTATAAGAGCCTTTCTCTCTAGAAATCACTTCATGAACACTTTGTCAAAAGTATAATCTAAATTTCCAAAAGTCTTGAAAAGTCTTGACCTCTTTCAAATGAGATCTTATTTATAGGCACGGTTCCAACGGTCGGCTCCCTCTTCCAACGGTCATATTTTTCCTTGAATTTCGGAGGGACCTGTACACGTGTCACTCAAACAACGGTTAGTTGATAACTAAAAGAACGAAATCATTTTATAATAAAACGAATGTAATCATAACTAGAATCTGATATTCGGAATGAAAGGAAATGAAAGTTCAGAGTCTAAAAAAGATTAAATTCGAAGTCTAAAATACAAGGATATTAGGATTCTGTTTTATAGGAATTCAGAACCTGAATTCTATAGAATTTCGGAGTCTAAATTTCAAGGAAATTCAGAATCTAGATTCATAAGAATTTAGGACCTGAACTTACAAAGTTTGGAGTTAGAGTTCATGAGAATTCGGAGTCAGAACTCATAAGAGTTCAGAGTCTGAATTTAGAGAACTCGGAGTCAGAACTTAGAGAAGTTCGTATCCAAAATTCATATTCAGAATTCAGAGTCAGAACTCAGAAGAGTTCGTAACCAGAATTCTGATTCAGAATTCGGAGTCAGAACTCAGAAGTGTTTGTAACCAGAATTCTGATTCAGAATTCGGAGTCAGAACTTAGAAGAGTTCGTAACCAGAATTCTGATTTAGAATTCGGAGTTATAACTCAGAAGAGTTCGTAACCAGAATTCGGATTCAGAATTCAGAGTTAGAACTTAGAATATTTCGTAACCAGAACTCTGAGAATTCAGATCCTAAAACAGAATGCTTCATATCTAAGTAATTATAAGATTTTGAGGTTTTTTATTATAAAACGAATTTTATACTTAGGAAAAAATATTGATATGAACAATGAAATCTAGGTAGGGGTAAATTTCCTTAGGGAAGGAAATTTTCCTTATATAATTAAAACAAGGGGTAAAATGAGTTTTTCCTTGAAATAAGGTTTTTGTGATTTTCAAAACAAGAAGGAATGGTAAAGTCATAAGGATACGTTATTGACTTAACAATCTCCCCCAAGTATGAAGGAATGGAAAAGTCATAAGGAAAACCTTATTGACTCAACAAAAGAGTGGTTAGGTCCAAAGTCAAATAAGACATTGGTAGTTCTAGATTAGATGGTAAGTGTACCATTCACCACATAGTTATCATACCCATCATTAGAAAAAATGATCTCATGATATTTCCTTTGTCTCTTGGCTTAAGAAGTTACTGACTTTGATCATCATCATTAATCTTCATATTTAAGCACTAGTTAGCATAATTACCATACTTATTGAATTTTAAGCATTATATTGTAGGTGTTTAGTCCTATAGAGATTCTCTTTATTCACGTCATTAGATAACTTATTCCCATCACTTTGGAATTCATCCTCTTGATGACCTTCCTTTCCATACTAAAAACATTTATAATTCCCCCTTAAGGTATTTTCCTCTATGTTTCCTTCCACACTTTGAGCATGGAGAAAAGATCATCCTCTTATCTCCATGGTTTTTAGGGTTTCCTTTGAATTACATATTTCTTTTATTATCAAAACCATGAGATTGATAGGTGGATCCAATCTCTGTTTCCACCTTGATAGCACATAAAATGATTTATTCATAGTTACTAAAGTCCCTTATGGATAATACCATTCAGATATTAGGTTTTAAGCCACTGTATAATCGATCAACCTTAATTTCAAGTTAGATGATAATTTCATAAGTTTATCTTGAAAGTATTGTAAAATTTATCCAATAGGAACCAACAGTTTCATCATACTTCTTTTTAACTCAAGGAATTTATTCTTCATTTTCATGTGAATAATAAAAGGAAATTACTTATTGAAAAATAAGTTCTTAAAATCATCCAAATCCATGGAGTCAATTTCATCTTGTTGACTCATATTCTTTATAAAAGTCCACCATTGATCTAATTATCCTTCCATATGATAGATAACTAAAATGAAATTTTCATGCTCCGAACACTAGAGAATGGAAAATATCTTTTTCATAAAATTGATCCATTTCTCAATAACCAAAGGTTCATAAGTCCCATAAAAGGAGGGTAGATTTTTGTTAGATAAAAGATTCAATGGCATGTTTCTTCTTCCTTGCTAAATTTAGAAGTTCAACATGACCTATGTTACCACTTATAGCTTGTGAGAGGTGAGGGAGTATAGTCATAAAATATTACATTCTGGATTCAAATAAATTTGGTTTCTCATGATGATGGTATTTTCATTGGTTATCACATTCATTGTTTACATGATTCCTTTAGGCTCCATCTATAGACTAAAAAGCAAAAATCATAGTGTGAGTAATAATAATCATAGTGGGAAACCACATAATCATGAAAAACATTAATAGGATGCCTAAATCATGACACCTTATAATATATAATTCCTTAGTTTTAACCTAGGTTATTCATGTTATTCATCTATTAAAATCCTTTATGATGGTTTATAAAGAGTTTTTTAATTTCTAAAACATATCCCTTAGGAGTGTCAAACCTAGTGTGTAGCAAGGCCCATTTTCATGCACCTGGTAATGATCGAGTCAAAGACCAACGCACCCTTTTTAGAGTTATTAATATAAGTTATAGTTATGCCAAAACCACATCCACTTGTGATATCTATAAAGGGATGTAATTTTCTAGACACCAATCTCTCTATCCTTCACCAAATTCTAGGATATTTTCTTCTTCTTAAACTTATCCTTATGGTTCTCACTAAATTTTTATCATACTAGTTTCCAAAGGTTAACTAAAAATTTATATAATACCAACTATAACAACCCTCTATTTTCATACATATATATCACATCTTAAAAGATTAATATTCATTACATAACATAATGATCTATGCTAGAATCATATAGGACTAGTGCCTTTGGAAACATAGAAACATAAACATCTAGTTTATAAGTGATCTATATAATCTCTCTATAAGATATTGATACCTAAAACCCTTCTTAGACATATCATACATAATACCTTTCTTCATAATTTGGTGGATGGAAACCTAAGAAAGGGTGATATCAAATGATTAGTAAGGGTAAACAAGGTAGATATCAAATTAATATGAGCATAAGGTTCTGAGAATGTGAGAATAACATTCAAAACTCATACCCTGCATATCATAGATCATAAACTTGATTCATGTCATAAACTTTGGTAGTTCATAAGACATGAATCATAGAGGAATAAAAGATAATTAACCATGATAATATATCATTTTCATGATACATCGATTTATGGTATACACATAATCTTTTAATATTATGATTGTGTATAAATAGTAATAGGTTCACTCATTAATTTAAGTACATGAAATCATGCCCTCATATAAACTTATGAACATGAAAGAATATCCAAACATAACCTTATGGATATAAAATCTGGTCAATGCATAACCTTATGGACATGAAACCAGGTCCATGCATAATCTTATGGACTTGAATACAGGTCCATGCATAACATTGTGAACATGAAATCTGGTTCATATATAACATAATTAACTCATGAGTTATTCATATTTACCCAATTAATTAGAGAGATATATAGGTCCCACCCATTACATAATCCATATATTTTTGTGCTAAAAAATCATTAAACATTAATCATATCATAACCCATGAAAAAAAAGGGGTTTCAAATACATTTCATCATATATAACCCATGTAAAAAATGGGTTTCATAAACATTTCATCATAGCATAGCCCATGGAAAAGGAACGGGTTTCATAAATATCTTATCATCATAAATATAAACCATCAATAGAAAGAATAAGGATGGTATCATTCAATCATATCCCCAGTAAATCTTAAATAACATCAAAGTATTTCACCTTAGATGGGAAATGATTTTGAAATATCACTTGGAACATTTCTCAAGGAAAATATCCTTTCTAATTTGAAATAGCCTTTTTAAAAAATAAAAAATTCCCAGGTATTAAGAAAATAATTTTCTTTTAAAATAAAACTGAAAAGTTTTAAAATAAATCTACAAATAATTGAGTGGTCATGATGATGGAAAATTATGTTCATGTCATGTACGTAAAAACAAAGATTCCTTTATCATTTTTGGTAAAAATTAAAAAGTTACTTGTTTTAAAATTTTCTAAAATATTTCTTTTGAAACATTTTATAAAAAGTAAAAAATATCTTCTAAAAATAATTAGATAATACTAAAAACTTTCTTTAAAACATTATTATAAAACATGGACATGGAAGAAAAAGGATTTTGATCGAAGAGAGAAATTAATTTGATTTTTCTTAAAAAAATTATTTAGGTATATTGTAAAGCCCCAAACCTAGTTACCCAGAGTCGGTTAATTATTACATAACATTGGCATGATCAGAAGGGGTCAAATCCCAAAAGACTGTTTATTTTAGTAGACTTGGAAGTTCTAGATACAAACATAAGTTTTACCTTACATTATGAAATAAAAAACAACAACATTATGTCTCCTTTGAACACATTCATCCCTCATAGACTATCCATGTAGGTCATTCATAATATACTTCTTCAAATCTTGGGAAAAATAAAACATAGAAAGGGGTGAGCTCAGGTGCTCAGTAAGGATAACAATATATCGTAAACTTTCATAAATAAGCATAAACATTTAAGGCAATGTATAAGACTAAAACGCAAGCCTTTTAAACATAAACTTCAGCATAATATGGCATAGATAAATAAAATAATTCTATTTACTTATTCACATTGATATTATACTCATAAAATAATCACATGTAATATCAATAGCCAATTTTATAATGATGGAATGCATAATTTCGGACAACATAACCACATTGTCAAAGCCTCGTGCCAAGACTACAAATATGATTTTGTCAATGCCTTATGCCAGGACACTAGTTTGTCTCAGGAGACCTACAGATGTATCAAGGAGATATAGCAGGCTCCACCCATCACTTACTAAGTCCAATTAATTCCTCATATGAAAAGGTTGAAACATAACATAAACATTTCTATTAAAACTAGCATACGAAATGTTAATACTTTAACCATAAACCATGAATGGTTTAAAAACAACACATCCACAGTCAAACATATCACAAAACCTTCAATACAATATGAAATATTGTATCATAATAAATTAACTTCAAACAAGTTTAAAATCCATCAAAGGATGTTGACATAGATGAAATCAAAACTATTTGATAGAAATATCTATTTCTATTTTGAAATTGTTTAAAATTCACATAATTATAAAATAAAAGATTTATTTTTAAAATATTCTTATAATATTTTAAGGGAATCTTTGAAGGTGTTATAATGGCGGAAAATAGTTGCACCCTCCATATAAGTTAAAAAATATTCTTACCTTAATTCGTCGAAAAGGTTATAAAGTACCTTGTTTGGAAAGCGATGAAAATATTCCTTTAAAACCTTTTTATAAAAAGTAAAATTAGTGTATAAAATAATTTAACCCATAATCTAGAAAATAATAAAAATGTTTTGAAATACATTTTTAAGAAACACATATGTGGATGATAAAGAGGTCTCAGTAGATACTCACGTATAAACAACCTCGGATAATAAAGAGATTGTAAAATTAACCCTTACCTTGTACTTTTCCTTGGTAAATGGTAAATTAAAATCCTGTATAATAGTTAAATCACTGTTATTAAATTATACAGGAACCAAATACATAAATATTATATCACATATGATCTTCTAATATTGCTTTGTTAATAATATTTCAGTAGTATCATTGTTTTGGGTGTTAACTGATTCGTTTTACTTTATATGTTTTGTTACGCAAGTCATGTTTGTAATGGATAGAACTTATTTTATTCATATCCAGAATGATATTAAGTTCTTTAAACATTATTTTTAATCATAAAATGAAAATTATTCTTGAATGGTTATGATGGGGAATGAACCTCATCGTGTTCGTGGAGACGGTAATCCATACGTATGCATGAACGAAAATACTATTCTACTGATGGTTAAATCATATGTAAATGGATGGTATATCATATATAAATAATAATTAAAATGTTTTATTTATTATTTACATCAATTATACTAATTATTATACCCATCCAAATAATTAAGTGTTGAATAACAAACTACACCATGACGTGGAGACGGTAATCCGTATGTACGCACGTATGGTGAATTTTTCATTCATAGGATGGATAGAATAATGAATATAGTTGTACCATATTTATAATAACATCACAGTAATTATAAGTTACTAGAGTTATTATTTTGGTATGAAAACCACAAAGAAAGAGGAAGTGGAATAAGAAAAGAACTTTGAAAGAGGTAATGGAATTATTACCTCTTCTTAGGGTGGTTCCTTTTGATTTGATCAAAAGGGCTCTTTGGGTTGGATTATGATCAAAGTAAGGCCTCTAGGTTGAAGTGATGGTATTTGGGAGGATATTTGGGTAGTTTTTGGCTGATCCAAATGGCTTTTGAGGTGTGATTTTGAGAGAAGGGGAAGTACCCTTTTATAAGAGAGGTGAGGGTCACTTTAGGAAAAGCTTGAAATATTAATTTATTATACAATCATATTCGGTTTATAATGTCTCAAAAGGGATTTATTTCTAGGATAAGGTGGTTATGGGTTGAAAACCTCTTAACCAATATGCTTTAGATAATTTTAGGTCTCCATATTAACCTTATCTTTTAGATTTAACTCTTAGTTAAATAGTTTATCTTTTACCATGTATTCTTGTATTATTATAATTAATGGTTAATAAACTTACTATAAAAAAGGAAAAAGAACCCCAAGTGGTTCCTTATTGATATATCTAACCTTATCTAAGTCCTTTGGCTAAACATTATATTTTTAGAAATATTATATCAATTAATAATATAGTATTTGTTTTAAAAACTCATTTATGTCAATTTTGACACTATTTAGTATTTGGTTTTTGTAAAAGTCATAACAACTTTATCACTTCGAAAAAAATTATTTAATCAACCCTAACATGTCATATTAACCTTGAAAATTCGTAAAATACATCAAAAGTCTCAATTTACAATTATATTAATATTTATAATATCAATTATTTTAATCTTTCAATAATAAGGTAATTACTGCATCATCATTGTGTCATAAATAAATTTAATTATTTAATGTCTAAAAATTATAAAAAAAATACCATTATGTTGGAAATATTTTTAGATTTGTAATGAATATTTATAGTTGAATTTATCTTATGTATAACCCTATATTAAAAATGGTTTAGTTATTAAACTTTGAATTTAACACTTTTAACTCTTCAATACAATATGAAATATTGTATCGTAATAAATCAACTTCAAACAAGTGTAAAATCCATCAAATGATGTCAACATAGATGAAATCAAAACTATTTGAGATAAATATATCTTTTTGTTTTGAAATTGTTTAAAAGACACATAATTATAAATGAAAACATTTATTTTGAAAATATTCTTATAATATTGTAAGGGAAGCTTTTAAGGTGTTATAACGGTGTAAAATAGTTGCACCTGCCGTATAAGTTAAATAAACATTCTTACCTTAATTCATTGAAAAGGTCATAAAGTACCTTGTTCGGAAAACGATGTAAATATTCGTTTCAAACCATTTTATAAAAATTCAAATGAGGGTATAAATGAGTTTCACCCATAATCTAGTAAATAATTAAAATGTTTTAAAATACATTTTTAAGAAACACGAATTTGAATGATAAACAGGTCCTAGTAGATACTCATGTATAAACAACCTCAGATAATAAAGAGATTGTAAAATTAACCATTACCTTGTACTTTTTTTTGGTTAATAGTACATTAACCTCATGTATAATAGTTAAATAGTTGTTATTAAATTATACAAGAACCACATACATAAATATGATATCATATATTATCTTCTAATATTTCTTTATTAATAATATTTCAGTAGTATCATTATTTTGGGTGTTAAATAATTCATTTTCCTTTATATGTTTTGTTACACAAGTCATGTTTTTTATGGATAGGATGTATTTGATTCATATCTAGAATGATAATAAGTTCTTTAAAAATTATTTTTGATCATAAAATGAAAATTATTCTAGAATGGTTACGATGGGTAATGAATCTCATCGCGTTCATGGAGACGGTAATCCATATGTACGCACGAGCGACAATACCATTCTATTGATGGTGAAATCGTATGTAAATGGATGGTATATCATAAATACATAATCATTAAAATTTTATAATTATTATTTATATTAATTATACTAATTATTATATCCATCCAAATAATTAAGTGTTGAATAAAAAACTACACCATAACGTGGAGACGGTAAGTTGTACGTACTCACGTATGGTGAAATTGTCATTCATAGGATGGATAGAATAATGAATATGGTTATACCATATTTATAATAACATCATAGTAATTATAAGGTACAAGAGTTATTATTTTGGTATGGAAACAACAAAAAAGAGGAAGTGGAAGAAGAAAAGAACTTTGAAAGAGGTGATGAAATTATTACCTCTTCTTCAGGTTCTTCCTTTTGATTTGATAAAAAGGATCCTTAGGTTGTATTATGATCAAATTAAGGCCTCTATGTTGAAGTGAGAGAAGTTTAGAGGATATTTGAGTAGGTTTTGGCCGATCCAAATGGATTTGGAGGTGTGATTTTGATAGAAGGGGATGTACCCTTTTATAAGAGAGTTGAGGGTCGATTTAGGAAAAGATTGAAATATTAATTTATTATACAATAATATTTATTTTATAATGGCTCAAAAAGGATTTATTTTGAGTATAATCTGGTTATGGGTCTAAAACCTCTCAACAAATAGGTTTTAGGTAAGTTTAGGTCACCATATTAACCTTATCTTTTATATTTAACTCTTAGTTAAATAGTTTAACTTTTACCATGTATTCTTGTATTATTATAATAAATGGTTAATAAACTTACTATAAAAATCCAAGAGAATCCCAATTGGTTCCTTATTGATATATATAACCTTAAATAAGTCCTTTGGCTGAACTTTAGATTTTTAGAAATATTATATCAATTAATAATATAGTATTTGTTTTAAAAACTCATTTATGTCAATTTTGACACTCTTTAGTATTTTGTTTTGTGAAAGTCATAAAACTTTATCACTTAGAAAAAAAATTATTTAATCAACCCTAACACGTAATATTAACCTATAAAATTCTTATAATACATCAAAAGTCTCAATTTACAATTATATTAATATTTATAATATCAATTATTTTAATCTTTAAATAATAAGGTAATTACTGCATCATGATTGTATCATAAATAAATTTAATTATTTAATGTCTAAAAATTATAAATAAAATACCATTATGTAGGAAATATTTTTATCTTTATAATGAATATTTATAGTTGAAATTATCTTATGTATAACCCTATATTAAAAATGGTTTAGTTATTAAACTTTGAATTTAACACTTTTAACTCTTCTTTAAATAAAATAATAATAAATGTACTAATCTAATCCAAGTGGACCAAAAGGATCATATTTTATCCATAAGGTTTATGTTTATCAAAAAACACTTATACAATAGAATTATGACATGTTTTAGGGTAATTATAATATCATTTTTACCTTTAATTACCCTATTTATTTTTAATCGTGGTAAATAAAATTCAAAAGTTACTATTCACTAAAATTTATTTTCATCCTATTGAACAAAATTTTACTTACTCATTTCAATCGTGTCTCTTATATTTTTGAAATTTTATTCACAGAAGGGCTAAAATTGCAATTTATGCAAATTTGTAAATGTCCCTAGAAGGTGGGTAAAAGGCGTTAAATAGTTCAATAAAATTTTATATATCTAATCTTATTATAAAATTAATCCAATGAATTACATTGAAATTATATAGGTATTATGTGACTATTTTGACATAAAATAAATTTAAATAAAATAAAAAATTATTTAAATAAAAAGTCGATTTTAAACAATAACGCAGTGTTTTTCACTATTCATCAAAAATTGAAAGTTTTCAGAAAAATACCAAAAATTCACCCTAAGCTAATTTTGATATTACGAACCCAAGAATTTAGTTAATTTTGAAAAATAAAGTTTATAAAATTTCAAAAAGTGGGTATTATTCATAACGGCTAATTTGATTGGTCGCGGTGTGCTAGAACTCGAAGTTGCGTACAACGCAGGCTATTGCATTATTCAAAGTGAAACATGCCATGGAATCTTGGGGTGTTACATATATTTATTTATTAAAGAGAGAAAAATGAAATGAAAACATTTATTATCCATAAATAACTGAAGGATAATAAAATTCATGAGTTTATTGAGAGGTGTTTTATAATATTGTGTCATCGGAAGTGTAATCATAAACAATCTTGATAAACAATGAGATTATAACATAAAAACCTTCACCACATTGGTAACTTTTGAATTATAAGACCCATGATATGAATAAAAATATATTTATATTTAAATAAACATAAAATTAATAAGAATAATCATAAAATAAATTCGTGGGAAATATATACACCACACAAAAGAAACAAGTGGTGAATATGACATGTCCCTCACAAAGATAAAAATGAGAAAAAATCCCCTTACCTCAAGTCTCAACTTTATTAATATACATTAAAACATCCTATATAATAAATATAGGTTTATTATAAATATATTCCAAAATAATACTCATATATATCATAAAATATATGATTTTCTTATGGCTCTTTATTACCCGTTTATTGACAATTTCCTTGTTAAAATCACATTTTGGGTAATAACTGCTTCGTTTTTCAGGTATGTTTTGGTTTGGTGTCTTATTTATTTTTTACTTTGATCATGATTAAATCATCTAAATAATGTTAAAAATTATATAAATATCATATATATTCTTTATATATGTATTTATAGTAATCCATTAATGTTATATATAGAAAATTAATTACACCCTTCATGGAGACAGTAGATCGTATGCATGCATGAACGTTGTTTCCATTTTCTTAAGAAAATGGAATTAAAGGAAGATTAATAATATATAAACTTTATATAATAATTTTTAATTCATATATGACATATATATTCATTAAATATACCCTTATTACCATCCATTTCAAAATAAAATGAAAAAAATATTGCATTGCTTCGTGGAGGCGGAAGTCCACACGTACGCACAAGTGATGTTATCATTTTCCAACAGATTTGATGGTAAGAAGTAATATGTGATATAATAATTTAAAAAGTATAATTATTCCATAAATATAATATAAATATTTTAAATCCATAATTTTATCCATTTTTGAGAGGCGGTGATGGAAAAAGAATTACATCAGTTTGTGAGGCAGTAGTCCATCGCACACACGATCATAAGTTTCATTTCCATTTGATGGAGGATGAGATAGATATAGGTTATTATATTAAAATAATAACATATCAGTATATGGAATATACTGATGTTATTATATCATCATATCTTTAAACTACTTTAAGGAGGTGTGATAATAAATAAAACAAAAACGCTCGGTTAAGAACAATACATCTTCTTTGGAAAACCTCATTAGATTTGGACAAAAACTATTATTAAAAGAGATTCCTATTAAACTTAAGGCCTCTATGATTCAAGTAATAAATTAAAAAATATATTTTTATAGGGATTTTCCAAACCAAATGGATTTGGAATTTTGAATAGGAGAGGAGAGGGGTGACCTTTTATAAGTAGGGGAGAGGACACACTTGGAATTTCTTAAAAGAAAAATGAGTACCAACATTTTAAACATAAAACTAGGATAAAATGGATCATTCTAAAATCTTATATGATATAAGTACTAAATATATCCATGAAATGGGATTTTTATATGTTTTTAGGTCATTTTATCCCTTATCATTTTAGTTTAATTTCTCGGTAAACTAGTTTTAACTGTAACCATTCTAATTATTTTTTACTATTTTTACTATTAATTTTGAACAAAAAAATTAACTTATTATGTAATATTAATTATTATGATTCCAATTATTGAATCCATTTTTCCAAATTCAATTCACATAATTGTTAAAATTTAATTTAAAATTAAACCCGCATACAAGACAAAATCCAAAGAGAAAATTTTAAGTATAAGAAATTTTAATATCAAAATTCAACATGAATTTGATAATAATGACATAAATTGGTTTTATAATAAAATAATTAAACTAATTTTACTTTTAAAACATTTTTAAATAATTTTAAACTTTGTAAACTCTTTAAAAAAAGTTTATTTTTAATAAAAATAAGTATTGTTCACTATTCACTGAAAAATTAATCTTTTCATAAAATTCTCCAAAAATTCACCCTAAGTTAATTTTTAAATTATTATTACAAAAATAAAGTTAATTTTTTAGATATATTTTCTAAATGTGTCAAAAATTAATTTTATTATTTGTTCACAAAAAGCAATAAAAATTATTTTTTGAGAAAAATGTATTTTCGAAGCATATAAAGACTTTATGAAAAACTAAGTAATTATTTATATATATATATATATATATTATTTATCTAAAACATTTAGACATAATTTAAAAAATAAATATTCGTATTCATATCTTTAAATTTAAGTTCTAGGTTATAACGGTCATGTTTAAATAATATTATTAATAGTATATCACAGTTACTTAAACCCTGGTGTTGTGTGTAACACAGTCTATCAAAGAACCTAAATTTATTTGAAAAATATATATTTTATAAAATATCAGGATGTTAAAATAGTGTTCCTTCTTAGAATAAAAATAGATGATTTCAGTAGCTGATCAATCGCCACCTAGATAGAATTATTTCCTTGGGGAGTTTTTAGTAATCAATGATGAAATCCATGGGCACCTCATCCTAATTCTAAATCAACACTGAAAGATATTGGAGGAGACCAAAATGATCTAGGTGATATGTCATTATCTGATGGTATATGTAACAGTTTGACACATAATCATCAATGTTGTGCTTCATACTTGGCCACTAAAAATGTTGTCTCGTGTTATAATACATCTTTATAGTTCCAAGTTGAATGTCCCACAAAGAACTATGAAAATCACGCAACACTAAATTACTCATAGATGATGGAATGAAAAAACCGATCCCCAAAGTAGATAATACCATCGGAAGGGAGAGACTAACCAAAAATAGCCTCCCCATCATATAAGAATTCCATGATTCCTCTAAACTCATCATCATGATAATGGTCCTATATAATATACTGAAGGAGGTATTATGATAACTGAACACTAGTTAAAACCATAACTGAATCATCCTCTTGCATGTCTGAATGAAACTTAGTGAATATCCCCATAAGGTTTTGCTCCTCCTTCACTTCCAAAATAGTCTAGAAATGAAAATTCCTATTAAAGGTGTCAGAAACAACATTCCCTTTTCAAGAGTGTAGGTAGTGTCAAATTTGAACATCTAGAGGTATTCCACCCACCACATATTCCTGGGATTTAGGTCCTTTTGAGAAAAGATATAGCTCAGACTCTTATGATCAAAAAATACCAAGAACATATCCCTATAGAGATAGTGTCACCAACACTTATGTACATGTATAATAGTGAAAAGATCTAAATCTTGAGTGTGTTATTTTTTTATCATGTGGTAAAAGTTGATGAGAGTCATAATCCACAACATGATCATCTTATATAAGTATGTAATCTAGAATAAAACCAAAAGCATCATAATATACCACATACACCTTACTAGGATCAGGTAAGATCATGATAGGTGCATATGTTAGAAGCTATTTCAACTCATCAAAATAATTCTGAAATTTAGCATCCCATGTGAATTTCACCCCTTTATTGGTAAGAGTGGTCAAAGGTGATGCCAACTTTGATATATTATTGATGAACCACTTATAATTTATAGCCATACCTAGGAAGCTCTATATATAAAGGAAATTTCATGGATCTTACCATGAAAATATAGCCTTTAACTTTTTATTATTGGTTGAGAGACCATGTTCTAAAATCGTGTTCTCCAATAACTTCACCTCTTAGATCCAGAAATTACATTTCAAAAGATTCCCATAAAGGCGGTGACTCATCAAGATTTATAGAACCAATTTCATATTATTATCATGTTCACTCTTATATATCTAATAAACTAGGATATCATCCATGAATACTATAAATAAGGTTTCGGTGTTCTAGTTCATCAAATCCATAAACATTTTGTTATTGTTAGTAAATCCAAAATTCATCACAAGATATTCAAAATGGACATATATGATCCTCAAAGTGGTCTTTGGGATGTATGATTCTTTAAATATGGTTTTGGGAAACCCTAACTATAGTTCAATTTTATAATACCACTTATCCTTATTAACTCATCAAAAAAGTCATCAATACGGTGAAACAGATACTTGTTCTTAACAATTACCCAGTTCAAATTTTGATATTCCACAAAGAGACTCAAGGAACCACCATCCTTATTAGGAAAGATCATGGGAGCCACCCATGGTTAAAATTAGGATTAATAAATACTCTCTAAATTATATCATCTAACTTAACCTTGAGCTCTTTCATCTCAGTAGGTTCTATGGGATAAGAGGGTATAGAGATTGTCCGCATACCCATCACTAGATTAATAGAGAACTCTACCTTACTATCTAGAGGAAGGTCATAAAGTCATGTGAGAAGACCTTAGTAAAGTATTTAATAACCAAGTGAAGAATATAAATAGGTTAAGCATCATTGGGATCAACAAAAATGGTATAGAACAGACTTCTAAGCTCTAGGCGGGAAGCTCCCACATGATTAGACCTTAGGTCCCACTCTCTAGAACAACTAGGAAATCCCATATATAGTATAGAATGAAACATGATATTGATAAAAATAAATCCCATAATTATGATAAATTAACCAATCCATCTTGATAATAATTTTAAATAGATCTATATTGAGGACCAAGAAATCCCAGACTAACTCCACGCCAGTTATCACTAGAGAACATGTGGGGTTACAAAAACTCTACTCCTTCCTATTTATAGGAGGCATATCTATCTCTATAATAAAGGATATTATTTATGTTTTGAGTTTTATCATATCAATAAAATTGGAAGATATAAATGAGTTTGAGGTGCCTATATAAAATAGGGCAGTTTCTATAGAAGATGCAATAAATATGGTACCTCTCACTATAGTTCGACACACGTCAAACTCCATCAGAAAATCATATATTTCATGAAGATGCTTCACACATGAGGCCTCTGTATAGGGACCTATGGATTTTAAATCTTATAACTATGTCATAGTGTCCTTTAGAGCTAAATATTCATATCCATAATGGTTCATGGATATAGCTTAGAAGAACCTCTACAGATGGCCTCAGCAACCACAATCACTGATAATATTCATTGGTGTTGGACAATAACATCGAGTGTTCCCTACCTTTCCACACTAATATTAAGTCAAGGTCACTCTTTTTTTTTTATGTCATAGAGGAGGTTTTTTTCTAAGAACCACCTCCACCACCCTTGTGATTATCATGCCACTTTATCTTCTTTCCATGTGTGTCACTGAATATACCACCGGGTGTAGGAGAAGAGATAGAGAAACCAATCTTGCCTACCATATTCATCTCTATTATCATGTCCATATTGATTGTACCCACATATATAAAAATATTCAGCATATATACCTGCGATTGGATTTCCTTTCACAAACCTTGTAATTATTTTTGATCTTTTAGCTGATCGTTCATCACCACCTCTAGGGAAAAACAAAGCATCTCCGTAAAATAGTTAGTGTAATCCAACACTAGATTCTCTCCCTAATACAAATAGAGTAGCTATATAGACATTACTATTGTTATAGATTCTATGAACATTTTCTAAAATAAAAGGTTCTTGAATACCCTCTACTCCAATACTACATGTTGGTTTACCTAAACCATGTAATCCCTCCACCACTTGTTGGGACCCTCGAGCTTGAACATTGCACATTTCACCTTTACAGACTTAGGTTTCTCTCAGAAGTTTAAGTATTAATTGATCTTTTACAACCATTCCTATGCCTCTTGGGGTTCATTCATGCCCTTAAAGTATGTGTAGTTTTCATTTATGAACTCTCATGCTTGGTCTATGTCTCCTCTATATCCTATATATACCTCAAAATCCTGGCTTTAAACTAACGGTACATTTTTTTATTCATGGAATGAACTTATTGTATGACAGCCTCTAAAATATTGTGATCTAAAGGAGCATCTCCCACTGCACCCTCTTGAGGAACCCATGAATGATGTCTTAGAGGCGTGTCACTACACACTAGAGACATAATAAACTTATTATAAATTAGGATAATCTCATTTTAAAACATAAGGTCACAACCAATAACAAGATCAAGGTCAAAACCCAACATAGGAGACATGCATCCCAAAATCCCATGATGACTTAAAGCTTATCATAATAATATCTAGTCAGACACTCACCGCAACCTACCCCTAAAGTCCTAGAAATCCTATCTTTTATCTAAAAACTTCTCAAAATAGGACATGATTTGCTCTGATACAAAATTTTTATGAACCAGCCCAAAAAAATTGCTTATATAGGCTCTGAAACATACCACAACAAGACCCAAAGAACATTATCAATCTCCATGGGTAGGTGACTAGCACTCGGGCTTCAAAAAACAAAAATAGGGGATAATTTTTTCCAACATGAAATAAGATACTCTATAAAAATGCTAAATAGTGGGAATTTAATGTAACCTCCACTAATAATAGAAATATAGATATCCATATTTTTTTAATGAAGATTAATTTTTTAATGTAACAAATTACTTTTTAGTGTAAATTTTTAAAATAAGTATCTATAAATATGTATTTAGCATTGATTCATTAATAAAATGCCACTAAAAAGGAGTGAATATCATAATGAAGACCCTGTTTCTTCCTCCACTATCATTTAATTCCCTAACCTATCTCACTTTTGGTGGAAAATCCTAAATTATAAATCATCCTCTCTAGTATCTCCTCCTCAACCTCAACTCCTCCTCATGGAAATTCTTGGGTGTGTACTCCCCTCCTTAACATCTCCCCCCTGTGATGAACATCTGAAGAAGAAATCCCCTCTCAATAGTAGTATTTAGATAAAACCAGTGTATTTAATTTTAACACTAACCACTTAGAGCTTTAGCTATTATAAAACAATTTCTTTATTTTTATGTGTTATCCTTACCTAGAGGCCAAACTTATTTTTACAATTTAAATTTTATATAATTTATATAAAGAGACTATGCCCATTATAGGCTCAAATTAATCTACCCATGAAAATATAAAATATTCATGAGAAATTTTTTCATTACCCATACACTACCATCCATATGTTATCAAGCATAGATATATGAGATAAAATATGGTTAATAAATTGATTGATGATCTTTTAGCATGTATCCTTATATGTGGTGACATAAACATTAATTCCTTATCTAACCCATTCCATACTAGAACCTACTATGGTTATGTCTATGTGTGAATGGATATGTTTTTGTTATCTTAAGTCATATATAGGTGACCATCTAAATAAACATACCATGTTTTATATTGACGTGTAAAAAATAATAGTTGTATGTTCTTTAATGATCTCTTCCAGATCAAGTGATTTTAGAAATCACAAATTTTATTTAGCCTTTAAGTCACTTTCATCAAAAAATAATTATAGTGTTTATTTTGTATACAAAACTAGTTAAATGTTTCATGTTTCTTCAATAAATAATACTTCTTTTATATCATAATTTTATCTAATTATTTGTTGTTAATCAAATTTTAAAATGCTGATATTTTTAAAATATTAATGTTTTATTATTCAATAAAACTTCTATATTATTATTAACATGGTATAATTTAATTAATTAGAATTATTTTTTTTATAAATATATTTATCAATATCATACAAATGGATAAAAGTTAGATTAATTTACCTTGAAATACAGCTCAATATATTAAGGGGTTGGAGGTGTTCTTAGGTTTTTCAATTGAAAACTGATATGTAAATAGAAGAATAAAATTCCCATGTCCTAATTGTAATTTCATAAATTAGTTAAAAATACATAAATTTTATGAGCACTTGATATTGAAACAATTTTCTGATTGATACGTGAGATGGATTTGGCATGGTGAATTGGACATTTTAGAAATTTCACCGTCTAACCATCATAAAAATGAACAATATACTACCTTGATAGTGTAGAATGATATTTAGAACCTAATTAATGATGTTTTCTACATTACATGGAATATTGTAGATTGTAATATAACAACAGAGCCACTTTTTGGTTTTATAGAGATTAATATAAGAAATAATGTACCTATGAAATCGAATGAGGTTTATGAATTATAGGAAGATGAAAATCAAGATTTGTATAAAGGATGTATCAAATATAAAAAAATTCCTTCTTAATGAAGTCGTACTATATCAAGTGATTATGTGGAATTAGTGAAGAATTAATGTTGATGATATTAGATTTAATGCATGATGCATTTTTTCAAGATAAGATCTATAAATCATTTTATAAGATGAATAATGTTGTTAATAAAATTAGTCTCAATTATACAATGATACATGCATGTACCAATAACTGCATGTTGTATTGGGGATAAGATTCAAATTAATAATTATGTAAAAGAATACATATATCTAGATAGAAATTGGTGAATCGTGATGAAATTATAAATGAATTAACTATGAAGAAGAAGAGAAATGAAACTATTGAAAAGGTTTTATATTACTTTCCATTAAAACAAAAATTACAAAGATTGTTCATTTATTCTAAAATGATATAGGAAATGATGTTTCATGTTATATAAAATAATAATGACCATCTTATATGTCATACTAAATATTCAAAAGCATGGAAATCATTTGATTATTTATATCAAAATTTCTCTTCTGATACTTGGAGTGTGAATTTTGGATTTCTTACTAACGTATTTAATCTATTTGGTACTCTAAGTACAACTTATGGATATCTATTTTAATCCATTACAATATACCTTAGTGAATGTCTATTAAACAAACCTCTTTCATTATTTTTATGATCATTTTAAGAATGAAAATTCCTTTAAATGACATCGATGTATATCTTCAACCTCTTATAAAATAATTAGAAGAGTTATGGGACAATAATGTAGATATATATGATTAATTAATGACCAAAATGTTCAAAATGTATGCTTCTCTAATGTGGATTATTATAGATTTTCATGGATTAGGAAATTGTTCTAGTTATAACACTCACACTAGTCAGGTGTGTTTGATTTGTAAATTTTACTTCAAGATGAGAAGATTACCATATAGTATAAATTGGTGTTTCATGTGTCATCATCGGTTCTTAGATACATATCATAGATATCGGTTAAACAAGTCACGATTTGATGGAAAAAATGAGTTAAGGTGGCTATCAAAATTATTATCAAGTTTAGAAATCATGTCATAGTTATCAATTGCTGATATAAAATTTAGGAAAGGGAATCAGTTAAAGGTTTTTGGGAAAAGATTTCACAGATCATACAATACAATTGGAACCCAAAAATGGAAGAAACAAAGTTTTTTTTCAAACTACCTTATTGAAAATTTCAATTCTTACATTATAATCTTGACGTTGTGAAAATTGAAAAAAAATGTATGTGGTAATTTTGTTTTTATAATAGTGAATGAGCAAGGAAAATAAAAATATCATCTTAATGCTCATAAGGACTCAGAATAAATGAATATAATATGTGATCTATGTAAAATGATAATTGAAGTAATCCTAAAATAATTTTTTCACATAAAAAAAATAAAAATGTGTTTTCCTTTAAGGAATAAAAAATGTGAAAGAACCTAAAGAATATCCAAGTAACATTTCAAGATGTATTGACTTAAAACATCATAAGTTACATAGACTTAAAATTCAAGACTTGCATATTTTTATAAATAAATTGCTACCATTGGAATTTTATAAATTTCTACTTGATAAAATAACAACACTTGTAATTGAGTTTTTCAAATTCTTCAAGAATATTTGTGAGAAAACATTAAACCCTTTTGATCTTGAAAAACATTAGAAAATAATTTTGATGACAATTTTTCATTTGTAGAAGATATTTCCCCTATATTTTTCAACCATAATGATTCATCTAACTGATTTGGGAAGTAAAAGTAGGAGGACCCATACATTATTGATGGATTTATCCCATAAAGAAGTATTGTCACACTAATTTTTTATGAATACTACGTTAAAATATTCAAACATCTTATGTATGTGGTTAATTATAATATGTTATGTTATTTCATTAGGTATCTATTTCATTTGAAGTCTTTTGTGAAAAAATAGCTCAACCAGAAGGGTTTATCACTAAAGGTTATAGAGTGGAAGAGTGTATCACCTTTTGTGAAAGGTATTTAGATAATAGTGAGGAATTATTCAATAAATTTGGATGTGTTAATGATAACACAAACCAATTCCAATCCTATGGTACCTTAGAAAATTTTATAGTGTTCGATCGTCAAGTTAGAAAAATATAATTAGTTTTATTAACCAGAGTTCATACATGCTCATATATATGTGTTACTCAATAGTGATATTTTAAATCCTTTTATTAAAAAATTAAAGATGAAAAAAAAGATATTACTTCATAGTCGATCATGAAATGAAAAAGAGATAAAAAAAATTCAATATCAAAGACATTATCAAATGGTTTTCACATCATGTATGATCATAATCATTTTCATATTCACAAAATTTTGATATAATTATCTTTTAAAACTAATAATATTTTATATATTATAAATATATATCATACATGTTGATAATCAATCTGGAGTTCTAGATGATTTGAAATATTTGGCTCAAGGACCTTTAAATAATTTTAGGAGATTTGATTTTTATAATATTAATGGATTTAAGTTTTTTACACTTTTGTGTAAAGAAGGTATAAAAACAAAAAATAGTGGAATATTTAAAAAATTAAAAGACTTAGGATAATATGGTACATTGATTGGAATCATAAAATTAAATTATCATAATCAATTTTCAATTGTTTAATTCATATGAAAGTGAGTCAATATTTATAGGGGCATAAAGAAATATTCATTACAATTTAATTATATTAACTTATCTTGGTTGATTTATAATGTTGATCATTAAGAACATGATCCATGTATTTTGGATTCAAAAACTAAAATGGTATATTATGTGGATGTTGGATTTGATGAATGGTGGGGTGTTTTAGTCCATGTCAAACCAAGAGACTTGTATGATATGGGTGATGAAGTTGAAGAATTGTTTTGTGACATCAAACCTCATCAACAACAAGAGATTGATATATCTATCCGTGATGATATTGAAATAGTTTGACTTTCAAGGGAGGGTGAAGATGATGAAATCATGTTCATGGTGGATGATGACAATAATATGGCTAATGATGAATTAATTGATTTCATATACATTCCTTTAATTTATCTTTTATTTTTTTACTTATTATACATGAATTTAATTAATTTATGTATAATAATTTCTAATAATTTTCTTATTTTATATTTTATATCATGTTATAACTTGTTTTATATTCTTTTTTGATGTGGGAATTTCAAGAAAAAAACAATTTAAAGATACGAGTTGATCATCCATAGCTCCTATAGTGTTAGATGGCCCTTCTAAAATTCTCCCTCCTACATCAAGTATGTTCCCTATTTTTATTTTCCTCCCCTTTCCATAATAATGGTACCGGAGGGTCACCATTATTTATATTTAAATATTAATGTGAAAATATAATTTATTACATTTGTATATTAATTGTTGAATATACTTATTGAAAACTTTCATATGATAAGAATTCATAAATGAACATGAATACATTAGATGTTGGGAAATTAGGAAATTTCAAAGCATTTATACCAAGTGTCATGTTTAGGATGCCTACAGATGATGTTGGAGGATTATATGGTTAGATCTTGGGTCGTTATTATACAAGATAAAGTAACTTCCCATCACTTATCATAAATAGAGACATATTCCCACTAGTTAGAATAATGATACTTTTAATAAATCGTTGAAAGTAAAAATTCATATTTTTAGATTTTTATATATGTAATAGTCTAAACTTTACAACCTGTTACTTAGAGATAATTATAGTGGTGGAGGTTTTAGTGGAAAATTCTGTAAGAAATTGGTTTTTCCCATAAAAGACTTTGGAATTTTCTTGATGTTATTCCAGAGAAGTGCCTTCAGACAGCGTGCGATTCCAAGCCCCAGTGTGGACGGAATTAAATTTTTAGTGTGTTCACACTGGGAACGCCAAATAAATAGGATAGCTCCAAAACGATGGCTTGGATAGGAAAACTGAGGGCACTTTTGAGTCTGAAGCGTTCTGTTTACCCTAGGAGGGGTGTAATTTTCATGGGCGCGACCCTTCGGTGGAAAATGCGACCAGGGGCATTTTCGTAATTTAGTGGCCTCGGGTATTGAATTTATAACTTCTGAACGGGAGCTCAGAATAAAATTCTAAGGCTTCTGTTGTGCTCGGAAGGTGGTTTTTACCCTAGGGGAGGCTTAACCTTGACCTCGTCGAGCGTTTCGGATGCGGGTTAATTTGGGGCTTTAAATTAATTAAACTTTTTAATTAATTTTCTTTACTTAAGAAAACTTCTCCACCCTTCTTCCCCCTTGATTTTATCTAGTGGAAGAACTCCCAACAAGGAATCCCTCACTCTCCTCAATCACCCCTCCTCTCCTCAATAAGGTGTTGCGGCTCCGGAAGATCGCTTGCGAAGCAAAGGGCTAAGCCCCCAATGTAGGATTGTGTGTTATATTTCAATTACCGCATCTAATTTGAGCTTGATTTACATCATAAAATCTCTGTTTAATTTTCTAGAAAAGTCCCTGAATGCGTAGTATATTTTATGAGATTTCTGAGTCATCTTTCGGATTTAAAATCTGAGTCCCGAGGTGTCCGCAGCGGTCCGGCGAAGATCTGGGGGGTGTTTGGGTGGTTTCCAGCGGGTTTCAGGCCGGTCCGGCGGCTCCGCGCGGCGGCCCGGTGGGTCCGGTGGCAGCGCGGCGGGTCTTTAGCGGAGGAGGATGGTGGCTCGTGGTCGTGCGGCATAGGCGGCTGGGCGAGCACGCAGATGGAGAGGGTGAGCGGGCCTCGGTGAGGGCGAGGCGGCCAGGCGGTCGGCTGGTCGATGTGGTCGGTGAGGGTCAGCGGAGGTGGGCGCCAGCTGGGGCGTGACGATGAGGGAACCGGGGTCTTCCTGACCCCGGGGAGTAGGTAGAAACCCGCAACTCACGAGTCCCATAGAATATCAGTCGAACCGGCTGAGCCGGTCCGGGTGAGACGGGCCGGCCGGCGTGGTGAACCGCGGGCTGATTCAAGCAGGGTGGGTCGGTCGAACCGGCCCAGCCCACCTCGTTTCGTCCGTTAAAATTAAAATGTCTCAAATTTTCAAACCGTAAATCAGATTCATGTTCCGTCTATGGAAACGTGTTCCTTGGTTTGATACGGATTTTTTGAGATGGTCTCAGGAGTTTTTAAATCACGAGATGGGGGCTCGGTGGTGCGACACGTACGTTAAGTGGTTTAGCATGTTTCTCCGAGGTTCTGGTTTTGGGCGGCGCGGACACATATAGAGTCCGTTTTGAGCGCCGTCAGCGGCGTTGCGACCCTGGCGTTGAGACTAAGATTTCCGGTATAGTTTCAAGTGTTGAAACCGGAGTTGATACGTGGGACCCACGGCCTGTCTTTTAAGCTGCGAGCAGCATTTCACAACCTTATCATCGGACGTCTGTTCGTGGCATGTGGGCAGTCGATTCTGAGTGTTTTTCCAAGGGCATTGCAATGGGAAAATCCTCCCACTTTAATTCTGCACGATGGTGCGGGCCCCATGAGGGCTGTTTTGGGAGTTAGCAGTGATTTCCATCTTTATCACCGGGTGTCCGTTTCGGATAAGTGGATAGTCAATCCTGTTTACTTTTTGGAGAGGATTGCAATGGTGCGATCCATTCATACCGCTTCGGGATCAGGATGTGGGTCCCATGTAGCACCACTCGTGTGCGGCATGGCAAGATGCATCTTTTTCTCCAGATATCCATTCCACTCAATTGATCAGTCAATTTGACATGTTTTCCTGAGGGGATCGAAATGGTGCGATGCGCCCGACAGTTTTTAGGGCCGAGGCTCGAGACCATGGGATGTCGTTCGGGCGTAAAGCAATGTTGAATGAATTTTATGTTGGATGTCTATTGGAGGCGAGAAAATGTTCTATCTCGCGTGTTTTTTCATGAGGATTACAACGGTGCAATCTGTTTGGATGTGCGGAGTCTCATTCGAGATCTTATTAAATGTGGAAGTAGGAAAGGTGCTCCGGTGGCAGTTCTTCTTACTGTGTTTGGAAGAAAACCCTTGGCATGTGATCGATTTCGCTCCCATGTGGGTGAAGTTGATGTTTGAAGATATATGGTTGGTCGTGCTAGGGCCTTGGAAGAAGCAGGTTGGAAAAATTACATTTTCGCCCTTTGTGCTAACGTAGGGTGTCGTGTGCACGATAGCCTTTGGGCTAGAGATGAGGTAAACTCTGGGAGTATACGAGGATTATTGGAGGTACATGTTGTATTTTGTACCTGATAATGTTTGTGTACTTGGTTTGGAGATGAGATAGGGCCACACATCATGTGGACCCCTTGTGCATGGCATGTTCTGCTTTATGTACCTTTGATCTCTCGCGATGTAGAGGCTCCCTATGTTTACGATGGTTTAGACCAGTAGGGTTGAGTGGTTTCCCCTGGTTCTGTTCTCAATGGTTTGATCAGTGGAGTTGTTTGGGTTCCCCTTTTTCCTTTAGCCATGTGGGATTTCAGTATCACGTCCCTTCGTGATCCCTGGTAGAGTTTTTGTGGATTCGGTGTGACTAATACATTACGCGGGCACCGATCCTCTACCCAGGAGGTTGTTTCCAGTAGGATATGGAGCCCTAGTGAGCCTGGGTGCAGATTCCTTAGCTGAGTATCGAGATCATATCCTCCTTCCACGATCTACCGTGACGTGTTTCCCTAGGCAGAGCTCCAGGTATCAGTGTGAACCACACAACACAGGCGTTGAACCTCTACTAGGTGAATTGTTCTGGAGTTGGGTGGTTGTGCGATACTCACTCCGTGTTCTATTGGCCAGTGTTGTACCATCCAGTAGGGATGGCCAGAGCAGTTCTGGATTTACCCTCCAGTGGGGCTGGGCAGTGGGTTGCTCATCGACTTCTTCGGATTTACCCTCCAGCGAGGCTGGGCAGTGGTTTTCTCGATGACTTCTTAGGGTTTACCCTCCAACAGATATTGGGAAGTAGGTTACCTGATGACCTCTTAGGGTTTACCCTCCAGCAGATACTGGGTAGTGGGTTACCCGAAAACCTCTTAGGTTTTACCCTCCAGCAGAGACTGGGCAGTGGGTTACCCAATGACCTATTAGGTTTTACCCTCCAGCAGAGACTGGGCAGTGGGTTACCTGACGACCTCTTAGGGTTTACCCTCCAGCAGATACTGGGCAGTGGGTTACCCGACGACCTCTTAGGTTTTACCCTCCAGCAAAGACTGGGAAGTGGGTTACCTGACGACCTCTTAGTGTTTTCCCTCCAGCGAGGCTGGGCAGTGGGTTACCCAACAACTTATTTCATACTTAGTCCTTTCTACTTGGCTAGTCTGTGTGTTTTCTCTATGACTACCAGAGTAAGACCCTTGGTTATACAGGTCAGTGATGTGATAGATTTGGCTTTGAGTAGACCTCTCAATTGTGGGATAGTGACGAGGTGTGGTTTGACTTTCCCCAGAACTCTCAAGTACGAGGGGCGCTTTCCCCACCAATATGCATCCTTGAGAAGCGACCTAAAACCGTGAGGGTGAGTCAGTGTCGCCCAAAGCGGATAGTTTCAAGGTGCAGTGATTTTATCCCCTTGACTTGCAGTTTGGGTTAGGCGTGCGGGATGCTGGGCATCGATGGTGTTTACTTCTGGGACTATTGGCGAATCGCTTTCTTGGGTTGAGCTATGAGATGGAGATCCCCTTATGATCTTGTTCGGGTTTCTTTTTTGAGAATATGGATATTTATATACCTTGTTCCATTACCCACTTCTTGGGTTTTGGTTACTCTCCTTCCATGAGAGGTGAAGACGCGCGGGGTATTCCACGTTCTTTCCATGTCTAGCTTATTTTGGTTGGACGAGTCTACTCTCCTGCTATAGGTAGCGAAGACTCGATGAGAAGTTCATCTTCTCACCATTTCTAGCTCCTTGTTTTTGGACGAGTCTACTTCATTCCTCTTGTTGGGTTGAGTTGTACTCTTTACTTCACTCTCGGTTGTACTCCTTTACTTTTCCCTGTTCGATCTACTGCTCACCTCTTCAGTACCTCTTTTGTAGCTCCCTCGAGACTTCAGGGCATCCTACTGAGTATTTTTATACTCACCCCTGCTTGGGCTTTGCCCACACTTGGTGTGACCATACAGAAAACGGACAGGTTGGTCGTGAATTCATCGGAGCTTAGAAGTTCGGGAGCTTGGGCCGCTTATGGTGGTCATAGTTGGGTTCCAGGTGTGGGACTCTCCCAGTTGTTTACTTTTGTTTACCTATTTCCAGGTTGTGGAACTTTTCCAGTTGGGCGCGTGTTTTTCCCTTTTCTTTTCAGTTTACCTTCATCACTTACTTTGTTCTGTTTAGAGGTTGATGCACCTTTTGTGGTCTATTTATAGCAGTTATCACTTTACTTTACTTTACATTACTTTACTTTACTTTTCTTTTCTTTTTATTCTGAACTTCTACATTGAGTGGGATGTGTGTGTGTGTACAGGTATTCAGGAAAAGGCCTCCTCGAGTTGTTTAGCCTTCTACACTTTTCACTAGCCCCTGACCTATAGAGGCATGCTTGGGGTAGTTACGGCTCGATCTCAGGTAGGGTCGGGTCATGAAAAAGTGGTATCATAGGTGGTTCGTTCCTTGGAACATTGTTAGGATGTCCCTAAAAAGGAATTGGTTGGGATCTAGGGAAATAGTTTCAATGTGTCTGGAGAGCGGCTCTCAGGCTTGGGAGTCCAGTGACGATGCGTCGGTCGAAGTATCCATTCACCAGGACCCTGATAACCCGCTTGTCGACTCGGCATGATGATACACTCGTTGCAGGGAAATTGGTTTGTGCATCACTTATGATTGAGTCTTGATGGTCCTTCTTAAGTCATCTCCCCATTGTTGTTACAGTTATGTACATATATGATCATCTGACCGCGGCACTCCTTGATAACATTCAGGATGTCTCCGTGAAGACAGCCAGCTAGGATACCAGCTTTGGTTCATGACGATGACTCTGTGAGTGGTGAGGCCTCAGTCCAGGACCCATCATGCAAGTCCCTTTCTTTGGGTGGGCTGGTAGCAGCACCCCCACCTAGTGAGCAGCAGACAGTGTTAGCAGAGCAGACTGAGCTTGATCACAGGTTGAGCGCGCTCCGTGAGTTCCAGCAGAAGAGACCGTTGAGGTTCAGCGGTGAGCCAGACCCTCAGGTAGTAGAGTTTTGGCTAGAGACAATGGTTCGCCTCTTCAGGCTTACGCATACATCAGCAGATCTAATGATGTCTTTGGCCTCCAGCCTTTTCCACAGAGCAGCTGGCCGTTGCTGGAGTCTGGTGACTCAGTTACTCAATGAGTCCTCACTTTCGTGGGATGACTTTTAACTATTGTTTCGTGAGGATTTTTACCCCTCCAGCTTATGCTCCATTCGGATCTATGAGCTTCTGTAGTTTCATTAGGGAGGGATGATGGTGACTGAGTATGCGACTAGTTTCGCAGACCATGCACGTTTTTACATGGACTTGGTCCATGATGGCAACTTCTGAGCGTGGAAGTTTGAGAAGGGTCTCCGTAGAGAGATTTATGCTATTATAGTACCCTTGGGCATTTCCACTTATACTGGGGTGATAGAGCATGGGTTGGTGACATAGAGCTTCTTGTTGCGTTCTACAGTTGGTGGTGGCAGCAGGCTCGACAGAGCTGAGATGTCTTGCACAGCTAGCGGGCGTCGGCTGACAGAACCTCGACGCAGGTGGATTTCTGATAACCGAACTCAAGGGCATGGTTGTACGCCACAGTGGCACCGGAGGGCACCAAGCCATCCCGGGGAGGGCCGATGCTATGCTTGTGACGGGCAAGGTCACTTGGCACGGGACTACCTGAATAGGTATGCAGAGAAATTCGGGCAGGCAGCAAGTGCACCACCATGACATAGGCAGCGTCGTGATCGGAGTAGTGCCTAGAGAGGTGGTACTAGCGGAGGAGCGGGGGGAGCTAGTAGTGGGGGATGACTTTATAATGTCTTCCCATCACCACTAGGTGGTCCACGTCAGGCTCCGGGAGCTGACAATTGGGACCACGGACAACCGCGAGCTTTGGATTTCTAAGATCCTACATAGCGTGAGATGATAAGAGGTACGCTTTACGAATCTTCTACTTTTTACAGTAGAATTTTTGACTCTGTGTGTGAAATTATTTTTCTCCCTTCTCCTTTCTTGAGTTGTTACTAGGGTTATGTGGGGCGTCGGTGTAACTCTGTGTTAGTAGAGTAGAAGGCGTGGGAACTTATCTTTAGTCGATGGTGTCGAATCCATCGCTTTCCGAGCATATAAGAGAGTCTTTGTTGCGAGACATCGACTATGAAACCTTGTGTGACCAGATATCCTTGGGGGTTTCACCATATGGATATTATGAAGGATGGAATCACCGGGCTTTGTCCCAGGTCCAAGAGGTGACTCCAGTCGCGGCTTGCGACGTAGAGGTTCGACCGAGGAGGTGAGCTACCCCCAAGGGCCTTCGGGCCGTTTGAGACCGTGCGAAGGGATGGCGAGGTTGTCTACCGCCTTTCCCTAACCCCAATGTATGGAGTGGGTGCACGACGCCTCCCATGTGACGTACCTGAAGAGATGTGTAAGTACTCCTATGCAATTCATCGGCGAGGGAATAACTTGCGTGAACGGATCAAATCCTTTGTGTGCGGTGACGCAGAACTGTGCAAGAGTTCTTCTAGGTACGGGAGAGTCAGGTGTGGGCTTAGTACCCTGAGTTGTTCCCCTAGTTTTTCTTTTTGGGGATGAAATTTTGAAGGATGGAATGATGTAAGAATCTGGATTTTCTCATAAAGGACTTTGGATTTTCTTGATGTTATTCCAGAGCAGCGCCTTCAGACGGCGTGCGATTCCAAGCCTCGTTGTGGCCGGAATTAAATTTTCAGTGTGTTTGCACTAGGAATGCCAAATAAATAGGATAGCTCCAAAACAGTAGGTCGTATGTGAAAAACAAGGGAACCATTGAGTCTGAATCATTCCATTTACCCAAGTAGGGGTGTAATTTTCGCGGAAGCGACCCTTCGGTGGAAAATATGACCAGGGGCGTTTTCGTAATTTAGAGGCCTCAGGCATTGAATTTATAACTTCCAAACGGGAGCTTAGAATAAAATTCAGAGGCCTCCATTGATCTCTTGAGGTGATTTTTACCCTATGGGAGGCTTAACCTTGACCCGTCGAGAGTTTCGGATGTGGGTTAATTTGTGGGTTTAAATTAATTAAACTTTTTAATTAATTTTCTTTACTTAAGAAAACTTCCCCACCCTTCTTCCCCCTTGATTTTCTCTGGCAGAATAACTCCCAACAAGGAAGACCTCCCTCTCCTCAATCACCCCTCCTCTCATCAACAAGGTGTTTCGACTCCGGAAGATCACTTGCGAAGCGACGGGCTAAGCCCCTGAGGTAGGATCATGTGTTATATTTCAATTACCGCATCTACTTTGAGCTTGATTTATAGCATGAAATCTCTGTTTAATTTTTTAGAAAATCCCATGAATGCATATTATATGTTCTAAGATTTCCAACACATATTTAGGATTTAAAATATGAGTCTCAAGGCGTCCGGAGCGGTCCGACGAAGATCTGGGGGTTTTTGGGTGGTTTCCGGTGGGTTTTAGGCCGGTTTGGCGGCTCTGCGCGGCGGCCCTGCGGGTCCGGCGGCGGCGCGGCGGGTCTTCAGTAGAGGCGGTCGGAGGCTCGCGGTCATTCGGTGCAGGCGGCTGGGAGAGCACGCTGACGGAGAGGGCGAGTGGGCCTCAGCGAGGGTGAGGCGGCCAGGCAGTCGACGGGTTGACGCGGTCGGCGAGGGTCAGTGGAGGTGGGTGCCAGCTGGGGCGCGATGACGAGGGAACCGAGGTCTTCGCGACCTCGGGGAGCAGGCAGGGACCCGAAACTCGCGAGTCCTGTGGAATCTCAGCCGGACCGGCTAAGGTGGTCCTGGAAAGATGGGCTGGCCCGCGCGGTGAACCGCGGGCCAGTTCAAGTAGGGTGGGCCGGCCGAACCGGCCCGACCCACCTCGTTTCATCCGTTAAAATTAAAATGTATCAAATTTTCAAACCATAAATCGGATTCGCGTGTCATCTACAGAGACACGTTCCTTGGTTCAATATGGAAGTTTTGAGATGGTCTTGGGAGTTTTTAAATCCCGAGACGGGGGCTTGGTGGTGCGGCACGTACGTTAAGTGGTTTAGTGTGTTTCTCCTAGGTTCTTGTTTTGGGCGGTGCGGACACATCTGAAGTCCGTTTTGAGCGCCATCAGTGGCGTTGTGACCCTGGAATCGAGACGAAGATTTCCAATATGATTTCGGGCATTGAAACCGCAGTTGAGGTGTGGGCCCCATGTCCTGTCTTTTAAGCTGCGAGCTGTGTTTCACAACTTTCTCATCGGATGTCCGTTCAAGGCGTGCGGGTGGTCGATTCTGAGTGTTTTTCCGAGGGCATTGCAATGGCACAATCCGCCCACTTTAAATCGGCACTATTTTGCAGGCCCAACGAGGGCCGTTTTGGGAGTTGGCGCTGATTTCTATCTTTATCACCGGGTGTCTGTTTCGGATAAATGGATAGTCAATCTTGTGTACTTTTTCGAGAGGATCGCAACGGTGTGATCCGTTCCTAGCGCTTCGGGACCGGGATACGGGTCCCGTGTAGCACCACTTGTGTGCGGCATGGCGAGATGCATATTTTTCTCCAGATATCCATTCCACTCAAGTGATTAGTTAATTTGATGTGTTTTTCTGAGGGGATCGAAATGGTAGGATGCACCCGACTGTTTTCGGGGCTGAGGATCGGGACCATGGGACGTCGTTCGAGCGTAAAGCAGTGTTGAACGACTTTTTCATCAGATGTCTATTGGAGGCAAGTAAATAGTCAATCTCACATGTTTTTCCACGAGGATTACAATGGTGTGATCCGTTTGGATGTGTGGAGTATCATTCAAGATCTCATTAAATGTGGAAGGAGGAAAGGTGCTCTAGTGGTGGTTCTTCTTTCTATGTTTGGAAGCGAACCCTTGGAGTGTGATTGTGTTAACTCCCGTGTGGGTGAAGTTAATGTTTAAAGAGATGTGGTTGGTTGTTCTAGGGCCGTGGAGGAATCAGGTTGGAAAAATTACGTTTTCTCCCTTCATGTTAACGTTTGGTGTCGTGTGCGTGATAGCCTTTGGGCTAGAGATGAGGTATAATCTGAGAGTATACGGGGATGCTTGGAGGTACGTGTTGTAGTTTGTACCCGATAATGTTTGTGTACTTGGTTTGGAGATGAGATAGGGCCACATGTTGTGTGGGCCCCTTGTGTGTGTTGTTTTCTGCTTTACATACCTTTGATCTCTCACGACGTAGAGGGTCCCTCTATTCATGATGGTTTAGACCAGCAGGGTTGAGTGGTTTCCCCTACTTCTATTCTCGACGATTTGATCGGCGGAGTTGTTTGGGTTCCCCTTTTTCCTTTAGCTGTGTGGGCTTTCAGTATCATGTCACTTCCTGATCCCTGGTAGAGTTTTTGTGGATTTGGTGTGACCAATACATTACGGGGGCACCGATCCTCTACCCAGAAGGTTTTTTCCAGTAGGGTACGGAGCCCCAGTGAGCCTGGGTGCAGATTTCCTAGCCGAGTATCGAGATCATATCCTCCTTCCGTGATCTACCATGACATGTTTCCCTAAGAAGACCTCCAGGTATCGGCGTGAACCACACTACACGGGCGCTGAACCTCTACTAGGTGAATTGTTCTAGAGTTGGGTGGTTGTACGATACCCACTTTGTGTTCTGTTGGCCAGTGTTGTACCATCCAGTAGGAATGGCCAGAAAAGTTTTGTGTTTACCCTCCAGCGGGGCTGGGCAGTGGGTTTCTCATCGACTTCTTCGGGTTTACCCTCCAATGGGGCTGGGCAGTGGGTTGCTCGATGACCTCTTAGGGTTTAACCTCCAATAGAGACTGGGTAGTGGGTTACCCGACGACCTCTTAGGGTTTACCCTCCAGTAGAGACTGGGCAGTGGGTTACCTGACGACCTCTTAGGGTTTACCCTCTAGCAGAGACTGGGCACTGGGTTACCCGATGACATCTTAGGGTTTACCCTCCAGCAGAGACTGGGCAGTGGGTTACCTGACGACCTCTTAGGGTTTACCCTCCAGCAGAGACTGGGCAGTGGGTTACACGATGACCTCTTAGGGTTTACCCTTCAGTAGAGACTGGAAAGTGGGTTACCTGATGACCTCTTAGGGTTTACCCTCCCACAGGGCTGGGCAGTGGGTTACCCGATGACTTCTTTCATACTCATTCCTTTCTACTAGGCTAGTATGTGGGTTTTCTTCGTGACTACTGGAGCGAGAACCTTGGTTGTACGGGTCAGTGATGTGACATCTTTGGCTTTGAGCTGACCTATTGACTGTGGGATAGTGACGAGGTGTGGTTTGACTTTCCCCAAAACTCTCAAGTACGGGGGGCGCTTTCCCCACCAAGAAGTGTCCTTGAGATGCGACCTAAAACCGTGTGTGCGAGTCAGTGCCACCCAAATCGGATAGTGTCAAGGTGCGGTGATTTGAGCCACTTAACTTGCAGTTCAGGGCAGGCATGCGGGATGCTGGGTATCGATGGTGTTTACTTCTTATACTATTGGCGACTCACTTTCTTGGGCTGAGCTATGATATGGATATCCCCTTACGAT
Source organism: Viscum album (assembly GCA_963277665.1). Lineage (NCBI taxonomy): Eukaryota > Viridiplantae > Streptophyta > Magnoliopsida > Santalales > Viscaceae > Viscum > Viscum album. The sequence goes on along the minus strand of OY728164.1, from coordinate 1,482,574,284 downwards.
CTTGTTTGGGTTTCTTGTTTGAGAATATGGATATGTATATACCTTGTTCCAGTACCCACTTCTTTAGTTTTGGTTACTCTTCTTCCAGGAGAGGCAAAGACGCCCGGGGTATGCCATGTGATTTCCGTGTCTAGATTCTCGTGGTTGGATGAGTCTACTCTCCTGCTATGGGTAGTGAAGACTCGATGAGAAGTTTATCTTCTCGCCATTTCTAGCTCCTTGTGTTTGGACGAGTCTACTTCCTTCCTCTTGTTGGGTTGAGTTGTACTCTTTACTGCACTCTCGGTTGTACTCCTTTACTTTTCCCTGTTCGATCTACTTCTCACCTCTTCAGTGCCTCCTTTGTTTCTCCCTCAAGCCTTCGGGGCATCCTACTGAGTATTTTTATACTCACCCCTGCTTGGGCTTTGCCTGCACTTGGTGTGCCCTTACAAATGATAGACAGGTTGGTCGTGACTTCAGTGGAGCTTAGGAGTTTGGGAGCTTGGTCTACGTACGGTGGTCGTAGTTGGGTTCCAGGTGTGGGACTCTCCCATCTGTTTACTTTTGTTTACCTATTGTCGGGTTGTGGCACTTTTCTAGTTGGGCATGTATTTTTCCCCTTTTCTTTTCAGTTTACCTTCAGGACTTTGTACTATTTAGAGGTCAATTCACCTTTTGTGGTCTTTTTATATCAGTTGACACTTTACTTTACTTTACATTACTTTACTTTACTTTACTTTACTTTTATTTTCTTTTTACTCTACACTTCTACATTGAGTGGGCTACGTGTGTGTGTATAGTTATTCAGGAAAAGGCCTCCCCAAGTTGTTTAACCTTCGGCACTTATCACCAGCCCTTGGCCTATGGAGGCGGGCTTTGGGTAGTTGCAGCTCGAGCCCGGGTAGGGTCGGGTCGTGACAAGTTCTGAGGATTTTGTGATTTAGTGGAGTAGTTTATCTAAAAAATCCAATAGAAAAGGTTCATGCGGCATGGAGGTTTGAGTTGTGTTATAGAGCAGAGCAGCAACGGTGTAGAGAGGATAGATTTTGAGTATGGGCTTAGAGTGGTAGTTTTAGTACTTATTTCATTTTTGGTATAATTGTAGTGTAGAGAGAGGGGATGCATCGTGGATCCTTGATGTAGAGTTTCGGTGGTTCTTCCAAATTCAACATGGTTGTTGCATGGTCACTTGGATACGGAGTTGAGTCCCTGGGGGTAAATTTTTTAGTTAGGTTATTTTTTAGGTAGTTTTTTTATGGAGAAGGGTTACAACATAGGCCTTTTCCTTGGTGGTTGAGTTATACGGCATTATGGTTCTTCCTATATCATGGTCTCTTTCCTAGTTTTTTCAAACTATGGCATAGAGCTCACCATGTTTCTCAAACATGACTTTGACCGGCCTCATTCTCGAATAATCTATACCATTAAATCGTAGCCTTATACTTATTAATAAATTATATTCCAAGGAGAGGTAGGTTGTTCCATTGTGTTATGTTTTACAAACTACCAATAAAATCCCAAAACCCCCTTGAACCCTACCTTTCTTCCTTTTTTTCTCTTATTTTTTAGGTGACCCAAGTGCATTCTAAAGAGATTTTTTGTCCTGTTTTCATTGGATTTCAACCTCATCCTTGGAATATCCATACTTGGTGATTTTAGGTGATTTACCCTCTTTTTTATCAATGTTTTCTCCCTATTATTCATCCTAAGAAGATTTTTGTCCAGGGAACTGTTGATTTGAGAAATATTTTGGTAAGGGAATGATGTGGGTTTTTGTGTTTTAGGTTGATTTAGGTGTTATCCTTAATTTTGGTGATTAGTGGTTGTCTCCCTCTTATTCCAACCTTAGGTAGCGGTTCAAAAATATTTTTTGATGTATGGGATCTATCATATCTCTTTTATTTATATGTGCTGGAGGGATCATGATTTTTTTTCCTTTGAAGAGGTAGCATGTACTAGCCTAATGATGATAAAAAATTGGTTTAATTGAAATTTAATGGGGGAAGAAATAAATTTTTTACCACTTTTGATGTTATTTTTATTAAGATAAATAATTTTTGAAGTATCACTAAAAAACACAACTATTAGAAGCCTTGTTTTATGTTGAAATTGATACAGTTTTGGAACCATTGATTGTGTGATTATTTTACATCACCATAAATAAATTGTTAAGAACATATATCTGGATAATAAATTGGTTGACAATGTAAATTCTAGTTTGTGTGAGAATTCCCTTGAAAATTGAAGGAAATTTGATGAGAAGACCCTTGTTTAAATCTGAAATAAGATATGTGAAAATTTTAAAAATTCATTGTGATGTGTGTTTGTGGTGTGTGGGGTGGATGTGATGAGATATATGTATGATATAGGTTGGTTTTAGTGGGAAGTGGTTTTGATGTGGTGGTTTTGGTGTGGAAGTTGTTGTGATATGTGGTGGTGATAATGTGGGGCTTGTTGTCATGAGAAAGATAGGTTGTTGTTGTGTTGTGTAGAGTTGTGTTAGTTTCCCAATAGTGATGGAATAAAATTGTTAATAATGAAACTAAAATTTCATGGTTTGGTATGGAAAATTAACACTTAAATTAAAATAATAAGTGTGGTTTAGGTAGTAATTTTTTAATATGAAGTAAATAGGTTAGATAAATGAATTTTTTTTGTAAAACAAATATGGAAATTATCTTAACTTGAAAAGAAAGGTGGGATGTGGATTGTGGTTTGTGAATTGATTCTGTGGTGTTATCAATTTAGAGGAAGTATTAAAAGTTTCGGAGGTTTGATACTTGTGGTGATTTTATGAGTTAGATGGAACTCGTGTTGTGAACCCATAGGTTGGGCTTGTGTGTGTCTATATATATACATTGAACTTTATTTGTGATTTCTATACACACCTCACCCATGTAGAGCACTATGTTGTGTCTCCCAAATGTTTTGGGGATGTTTTTACCAACATATCAGTGGTGAGGATGGATGGATGTCTATCTCTTATTCCCCACTCTCTCTTTCAAGTGAGTTTGATATGCACAAGCTGTGCTGGCCAGAAGTCAAAATTGAACTTGTGGTTTGATTACTGAGGTTGTTAAGGTGTTTCGTAGTGGAGGTTGTGCATGGTAGGAGGGCCCAAGGTTTATGCCCTTAATGTGCACAATAAACAGCTATTATGGTTATATATGTAGATGTGATGTGATTTCCTAGGTGTATTTAGATGATATGTGATCTGATGGACCAGGTGTTTTCGAGCGTTATACATTATGGAATATATGGGGGTTTCAGGATGTATGGTATTGGGGTGTGAGAGCACCACACCAGTGGGAAAATGGTGTAGGGTACCCTTTTATCAATATACTTATTATTATGTTACTATGCTTGGATGCGTTATTTGGTAAGCATGCCTTGGTGAGGATGGGATTGGTTAGTTGACTGGTAGGTGTTGCTGGTTGTACTATTTTATCACTAATACATTAGTATACTCTTCTCACATGTGAATAGGAGACTTTGGGTGTGATCTAATAGATTATATGTTTATTCTCACCCTACATATATACAAACTATTTTTTAAGTTCCTCGAAGAACTTCATGAATTGTGTTGGATATTACTATCTCATACTATGGATTTGTTGTTGTGTTTCTTCCTTAAGACATACTTTTGGGAACTTATTTGGAGAATCCTTTAATTTTTTACATTACACATGCATTATGTAATGGTTTTTGTTTCCTTTATTTTATAATATAACATGGATTTGCTTGATGTTTGATATCCTATCTCCCAGTCCAACATTATCTTTGAGGATAATTCCTTCTTTATGTGAGATTCGTATTCCCTCGATGTTAGTTGCCAACCCAGGGGCTATTGAAACTGGGACTCGGGGGTCATTATCTCTCTTCCTTCATTACCGACCCAGGAGGGGTACCTTTACAAGTATGTGGTCGTTATTGATTGGTATCAATGGTTTTGGTTGAAACACCCTCAATATTTGACACTATGTATATTTTTTAAATAAATTTAATCTCTTTGATAGCTTACTTTTCACAAAACACCAAGCCTAAACGAACTCCAAAATATTATTATTTAATTGTGACAGTTATCACCAAGCCATTGGAATATTAGGAATGAATGAGATTAACTAAATTATGAAAATATAGTTAAAAAATTTTCATAAAATAAATTCATTGGTTACCAATTAATTACAAATGAAAATAAAAACCAATTGGACATAAAGGAAGTGTTCTTATAAAAAACTACTTTTATGATCAAAATGGAATTTTATCTTAATAAGTTAAATTAATAACCATTATTGAATGATATTAATGAAATTTATATTTTATATAATAAATAATTTTTTTAAAATTTATCTAATATATTTTTTTAGGCTCAAGATAATAATAAAACCAATTTTAAGTAATAAAAAGGCTATATTTTTCTAAAAGGTAATTTCCACCATTTAATGGTGCTACTATTTTAAAAAAATTGAAACTTTTATAAATTTTATTTTGTAAAATAAAATTAATTTTTTGAAATCATAATATCAAAATTATCTTAGGTTGAAATTTTGGTATTTTTTAGAGAAGTTTCGTTTTTTTATGAATAGTGAAAAATACTAAATTTTAATTGAAAACTGTAATTTTTATAATTTATTTATATAATTAAATTATATTTTAAATTGGTTATAAAGTATAATTAGTTAAATTATACATCAATAAATCCAATTTATCTCATTTAAATAAATTTCACATTGAAATTGATTATAAAAACATTTCAAACTTTTGAACTTTTCACTTTAAAAACTTGTTTTCTCATTACGTCTGTGTGATTAATTTTAAATATAATTTTTTCAATTAGGTGAATTTAATAAAGTAAAATTGATTCAATATTTATAATTATAATGTCTATATTTTTTATTAGACTCATTCTCATTTTTATACATAAAAAACTTATCGTGGTAAAAAAATTATTTACCACGGTATGGGTAAAATAATAAAAAGGATTAAAGTTAAAAGGTAAAGTATTAAAATACCTAAAATGTAAAAATTTTAATGGTTTTTTGAGGTATTTATTAAACCTAATAATCCTAAAAAACATTAATTAAGAATATAATTCATTGAAATTAATTCCAACTCAATTTGGTTGTCTTTAATTATAAAATAATCATTATTTAATCACTTAAACCCACCTCCCCTAAAGTATAAATACCACCCCTCACCACCCCCATTTCGACTCAAAACCATTTAAGCTCTTAAAATATCTTCCAAAAAATCTCCTCCACACTATCCCCATGTCCAAGTGCTATTTTTCTCACCAAAATACCAGTCCTAGATCGTTTAAGAATAGATTTAAAGGAAGTCTGCCAAAGAAGAGGCAATGTTCTTCAACAAGAACTATTGTTTTATTTCTTTCTCCACCGCCTAAATTATTATTATATATTGATTATATGATAAAATAATTAACATAAATATACTTATATGTTTTTATGTAAATGGTATGGCCTACAACTTCACACGCTTCCGTCAAATGAGATATCCAATCATCATTCGTGTGTATGGCAGACTACTGTCTCATGAATCGATGTTGTTCGTTCTTCCATTATGTAGAGACCCCAAACCTGACGTACTTGGACATTAAATTAATTTTGTGGAATACTTAATACGTAACAAAAACAAACACACAAGGATCGTAATAGTTTAGTGTCTTTGGAAACTCGGAAAAATAATCTTCTAATCATGGTGAAAGATCTTCAACATCTCCCATAAAGATCTCCCCCTTTGTTTTCTTACATAATACCTTTCTTTATATCCTGGGGAAAAGAAAACATATAAAGGGTGAGCTAAAATGCTCAGTAAGGGTAAGCATGGAGAAAATAAAACAAACCATATACATTTGAAAATAAAAACATGAACATAATGTTTAAACATCGAAATCTTGAGCAATGACATAAAACATGGAAGTACATAAGGAATAGATCATAATGTAACATAAATCATGGTAAAATAGCTTGTAAATAAAACTTTTAATTGTTGAAAAACATTAAACACATGATATGATTTCCATGGAAGCCAAGGCATTACTGCCAAGACCATCTTAGTGGACAAAGTCTCTTTCTAAATTGAGTTCACTCCTCGTTTCAGTCCTGTAACACTGAGCCGGATTAAATTACCATTCCATCCATGTCTATCTCATGAGATATAAATCTTTACCCAATGCATTGTATGGATATATAGGTCCCACCCATCTCATATTTAAATCATTCTTACATGTGCCACAAAATAAATATAAATCATTCATCACAACCCAAAGAATAAAATGGGTTTCATAAACATCATCCCATCATAACGTAATCCATATAAAACAAATGGATATCATTTCATCATAAAAAAGTGAAACCATTTAAATCATATTGACATTATACTTTAAACATACACATATGAAATAATTTCATCTTAGATGGAAAATGGTTTTGATAAAACACTAGAAATGAATTCTTGAGGAAAATAGCCTTTCTTCTTCAAAATCATTTTCTTCTCAAAAAATGCCATTAAATTTTAAAAGAAAAGGATTTTGTTGAAAATAGTTATGAAATCTTGTAGAGTAAGATTCATCAAAATAATGTGTTATGAAACCGTAAAAATCCATTCATGCCGTATAAGTTAAAAAAACATTCTTCTCGTACTTTTTCCATAAAAGTCAAAAAGTATCTCGTATGGTAAACAAAAGAAATATTCCTTACATACCATGTAGTAAAAGTAAAAAATGGATAAAAGTACTTTAAACATATATGAAACCATTTTTAGAAAATAGGGACATGGATGATAAATATAACCCCAGTAAATACTTACGAATAAAAAATCTCGGTTAAAAACGAGATTGGAAAAGTTATCCCTTACCTTAGGTCTGATATGATTCCTACGTATCTGAACCTCCTGTATAATGATTTAAATAATTTCATTGACTTATTACAGAATCATATTCATTGTTATTATATCATATATGGTTCAATTATGACTTTATAATACCTTTTATTTTTTAAATTCCATGTTAAAGCAGCGTTTTGGGTAAAATTGTTTCATTTATCGTACCTGTTTCGATTTGTTGTTCTTGATATTATCATTAATTATATCATAATTTAATTACTTCCAGAATTTAAATCATGATTTATATATCATATATATTCAGTATATACATATATATAATTGATAGATGAATGAAATGAAATACACCGTTCATTAAGATGGTAGGTCGTACGTACGCATGAACACTATTTTCATTTCCTTATTGACTTGAATGGAATTAAGTAGATGACATACATATATATATATATACATAAATCCAGTAGAATTATTATGTCATATATTTCATGATTACTTATTATATATACTTTATAACCATTATTTAATTGTTAACATGGAAAATGAATCTCATCGCGTCGTGGAGACGGTAATCTGTACGTACGCACGAGCGATGATATCGCTCCCATATTTATTGAATGGAATTGGAGTGAATGATATAATATATTATAATAATTATTATGTTATAATAATCATATATAGTTATTCTTTACACCATTATACTCATCCAAGTAAGGTGGTGGTGGAAAAACAGATTACACCATGGCGTGGAGACGGTATTCCATACGTACGCACGCGTGGTGATTTTGGTTTTCGTAGGATGGATAGAAGGTGAAATAGGGTTGTTTCATATTTATAATAACATATCAGAATATTAGGGATACTTATGTTATTACTTCATAATGAAACCACTAAATAAGAGGAAGTATAAGAAGAAAGAAACTTGAATGAATCGGTAGATGGTATTACCTATTTCTCGAGGTGCCTCCTTTGAACTTGCTCTTAGGGCACTAGAGTTGGAATTTTGAGAAGAAAAATACCTATATAAGGTTTCTAGGGGAGTGTGGAAGTGAAATTGTCAGAGTTTTTTCGATATTCAAGGCTCAAAATGGTGTGAGTAGGAGAGGGAGGAGGTTCCCTTTTATAAGGGAGGAGAGGGGCACCTTTAGAATTATAAGAAATATTAATTTATAATAAATTCCAACCCCACTTAAAAAACTTCCAAAATGACCCAAATATGAACTTAGATGATATAGGTTTGTAATATCATCAACCAATAAAATTTAGACATGTTGGTAATTTATTATCAACTTGATTTATCCTCATTTAATCTATTTAATTTTATTTGTGGTTATAAGATTCTAAATTTTAAATTGTTATAAATAATTACTTATGTGTTGTGAATTATACATAATTGGATTATTTATGACATTTTAGACCATATAAATTTTAATTTATAATTTTTAAATATTTTTGTGATTTTTGAACAATTTTATAATATGTAATTTTTATAAAATAACAATACTGTCAATTTTGACACTATTCATTTATTTGAATTTAAATAAAATATAAACAGAAGATATGTTCGAACTAAAAGATTTAATAGATTAATAAAATGTCATATTTATCTATAAAATTAGTGGAGCACATTAAATAATTCATATAATATTTATTTTAATACTTTTAAAATCATTTATTTGATATTTCTCTTAATAAAGAAATTACTACATCATTTTTGTATAATAATTTAATATACTTATTAGTTGTATAAAAGTTAAAAATAAACTCCTATGATGAATATAAATATAATACCTTTCATAATAATATTTTTACTCTAATTTATAATCTTAAAATAACAACATTTCAATTGTTATATTTATTAAATTATGAAGGTGATATCTTTGACATCATTTAAAATAAAATAATATAAATGTCCTAATATGTTTTATAAGGATAAAAATGGTCTGAAAATATACCCTTGGATTATTAGGGTACATATATACTCGACCAATAAGTTTTGGTCATGTTTCTGATCCTTTTGATGGGTATTATTATTTTAATAAAAACTATATTATTGATTTTTCGCTAAATAAACAATTTTTGCATCACTATTGTGTCACCATTAATGACAATTATTTAATCCTTAAAAATTCTAAATAAATTTACATGAAGTAGATAATTTTATTATATTTCTGGATACTATTCATGTTCTAAGTTTCATGAAGTTTATCACTAAATTAAAATTATTATACTTATAAGATTTTAGAGAGTGACATGTTGTCACTTTCTTTGGTTTTAGTAATAATTAAATTATGTTCATGGTCAAAAGTCCATAAAATGAATATAATCCTACCCTTAGGTGATATTGGTAGACATTTAGTCATCCAATAGAATTTTGACATGTGTTAGGGTAATTTTATAATCCTATTTTTACCCTTAATTACCCGATTTACCTTTAATTGCAATAAATTAAAATTACCGTAGTTACTATTCATAATATCAAAAAAAATAAAAGTAACCTATTAACATAATTCAGACCCACTAAATTCAAATATTGAATCCATTTTTCAAAATTCAAAACACATAAGTTGAAGTAATTAATTTAAAATTAATCCTGTTGTTAAAAAAACGGGTTTTAAAAGTTAAAACATTGCAAAAGATTGAAATGATTTTACCTATGAATTCAATGTAAAATCAATGATAATGACATAAATTATATTAAATGGTAAAAATATATTTTATTTATACTTTAAAATCATTAAATATTATAATTTAACCATGTAAATTATTACGATAAAAAAAGTTTTTAATTAAAATATAGTGTGTTTTTACTATTCATTAAAATATGAAAGTTATGAGAATAATATGAAACTTTTATCCAAAGTAAATTTTTATATCTTGATTCCAAATAAGAATTTTATTTTGTCAAATTGAACTTATAAACATTTAAAAACTAGATTTAAAATGGGTGCGCCATCAAAAGGCGGCAAAATTGCATTTTTTGAAAAATACTTATTTTACCCCAAAAAATTATTTTGTTCACATACCATGTTTTAGAAAATGTGTAAGATGAATAATAATGTTATAAAATTAAAAATGTAGTTAATACTATTCATAGCAGCTAGTCCATAATAATATTATAATAATATATCGTTGTTTAGTGAAACCCGGTATTGCGTACTACACACGCTATCGAGGAAGGTCGTGATTGCGTGTAACGCAAGACAAGTTAGGGTTACGTGTAGTGAAAGACTCCTTTGTTGTTGTGTATAATAGAATCCAACCATATTTCATTTATACATTGATTATATATATATATACACTCAATTTTGTGTAGAATAACTACTATCAAACGAACTTGAAATTATGTGTAACGCAATCCAAGAATAGTGTTGCGTATACTGCAAGCTAATATAGTGTTGCGTATAGTGCAAGATAATCTTGGTGTAGCGTACAATAGATGATATGAAAGAAATTAAAAAGAATATATCTCATAAAATCTCGGGGTGTTACACATTACCACCTTTAAATGTTGGGAATAATGATAAATTTATAGTTTATATATTATATTTATAATTTATTTATGATTCTGTAATTATTATATAAGGAATACCTTCATGATTTCCATTTTTTGGAATATGATAACATCATTTGTGGACGTGTGGACTTCCGCCTCCTCAAAGGAATGTGATTCGTTGATGCATTACATGAATGTATTAAGGATGGGTTTAATAAACATATGTTTCATATGAAATAAAAATGATACTATAATTATCATATACAAATATATATTATTTAATTTTCTTTCTTTCAATGCGATAAGAAAATGGAAACAACATTCATGCGTACATATGACCTTTTGTCTACATGAACGGTGTATTCCATTCACTATCAATAAATATTATGAATTATTATAAATATGTATATACTGAATATATATGATATTTATATGATTTTTTAAATTATTTATATTATTAAATCCTTATCTTATTAAGAGGAGCAATAAATAACAAGTCAAAATATTCTCGAAAAACAAAGCAGTTATTACCCAAAACAATGAAAATATTGGAATATTATTAATGAATGGGTGACAATATGTTATAAAATGATCATATATGATATCATAAATATTAATATGGTTATATAATAAGTTAATAATATTCTTAAAATAAATATAAAAATGGTTAAAAAAATTCAACCAAAAAGAAGTGTAAGGTAAGGGTTTCTCATCTCACTTTTTCTTCTATGAGATATATGATTTATTCACCACTTATTTGTTGTGTGTGGTGTATATACTTCCCTTTGATATATAATATCATTAATATAATTATATTAATGTTATTTAATGTTTAATTTAATAATCATTACTTGTATGGTGCATACGATTCGACTGATTACAAAGTGGTAAGGGGATTCTTAACTCAATTTCCATTCTTTAGGTTAACCTTATACTTCATCGATTATGTTGTGCTATGATTATGTGTGAGATTACTTTTTATTATCTTATGTTTTGTATAAAAAAATTTATGTTTATTTACATATAACACACATAATTTATTAATTTTATTAATGCTCACTTCAATGATGTGATATTTATAAGATATTTTCTTTTAAAGAATTATGTTTTAATAATTTCCTTTAAAACTCGCTTTTTATTCCATTTCCATGTTTCATAAAATTATTTTCAATTTTTTTTTAATATTATATTGTGATTTTTTAAATTCATTTTTACTCATGTTTTAATTTTTAAAAATGAATTTAAAGGATTATTTTTATCATTTTCTAAACGGAGTCCTTTATGACTTTTTGAAAAAAATACGAAAGGAATGTTTTTTAACTTTTATACCATTAGAGTATTTTTCCAAAATAATGATTCCTTAATACATTGAATATTCCTTGACAATATTATACTATTATTTTCAAATAAAATTTTTTATTTTATAATTACACATCATTTTAAAAAAATCAAAACTGAAAGGATATTTTCCTCAAAAATTATTTCAAGCGATCATTAAAAATTATTTTCCATTTAAGATAATATTATTTAATGTTACTTATTATTTAGTAGGGATATTATTAAATAATAAAACCTTATTATATTTATATTTGGTTCATGTTTATGATATCATGATATTTATGAAACCTATTTCTTTTCCATTGGTTATGTTGTGATGAAGTGTTTATGAAACCCAATTTATTTTCATGGGTTAAGATATGATTTATGTTCTTATGGAACACATATGTATGGTTTAATTTTATGATATGTGGGACCTATATATACCTAAAATTTATTGTATAATGATATTATATCTCATGAGATAGACAGGACTGGAATAGGGATTGAACTCGGTTCATACATGGCTGGAGTAGGAAGTAAAACCAATTTAGTAAAGGACTTTGTCCGTCATGATAGTATTGAGAGTGAACCTAGACTATTATGATGGTTTGGGTAGTGAATCCATTCCACAATTATATTCTTGTAAAATGTACTTGACTACTAATTAAATGATTTTATATGCTTATGTTTTTTCTACAATTCCATGTTTTATGCCAAAGTTATTCTTTTATAATTCTGGTCTTATGAATTTTTATGATTTATTCTATGAATCAATATTATGATATTTGATATATAGGGTATGATTTTCAAATTTTATGTTCATATTATTATACCCTTTTTTTATGTTATGATTCATATTTCCCTTGTTTACCCCTACTGAGCATCTGATCTCACCATATTCTTATGTTTCTTTTCCCCCAAGATATGAAGAAAGGTATTAAGTTTGATATGTCCAAAATGGTTGTAGTTATGAAGGAATACATGGGAGATGGTGTGGACATTTTATTAACCAATTTTTTTCAAGTTTCCAAAGACACTAAACCCATATTATTTGGGCATGGGTTTTTGTGTTGTAATATAAATATTTATCTATTTATATTTAATATCTATGTATGCAAAGAGTGGGTCATTATAGTTGTTATCAGATCAATGTTTTAGTTAAATTTTGGAAACTAGGATGAGAAAATTTTAGTAATAACACTAAGGATAAGTCTAGTTTACAATCCTGGAGTTTTGCTAATGATAATTAATAAAATAAGTTAAACCTGATGTGTTATAGATTGAAATTTTATAAGAAATTTCCCTTGATTATGTGGTTTTATGACTATGATTAGTGTCACTTACCCTCTGCTTTCTGGTTTTAGTCAATGGATAGAACCCAAATAAACTGTGTTAATGAGGAATGAAATAAAAAATGAAATGATGGTCCTCCTGAGAAACATAATTTTATGGAATATGAAATTAAAAACTTCATTGTTATGACCACAAAACCTTGTCAATCCATGAATCATACTGAGGCTCCAAATTACCAAAGGAGGGAATAATATTTTCTTGAATCCTTCTTAAGTAAATTTCCACCTTATTTTAGTGGAATGACTGATCCTCTAGTTGCTAAGAAATGGATATGTACCATTAAAAATATATTTTTTATTATACTTTTTTCAAAACATGAAATATTTATGTTGGGCACTTATCACTTGGAAGTAGAAGAAAATTACTGGTGGGTCTTTATAAATAATATGAGGAAACAATATAAAACTGACTCTATATATTCATGAACTTATTTTTTAGTAAGTAACTTCCTCATATTATTATTATAAAAAGATAGATTTAATATTCCCATCAATCTTATGGTTATGATAATAAAAGATGCATACAATTCAAAGAAAACTCTAAAAACTATATATAGAAGAAGATTAGATTTACTTTATGCTCAAATTATGGAAGGTAACAAGGAGAAACTTTTCTTAAGAAGATTGGTAAATGTTTTAAGTGTGGTAAAGATAGTCATCAGGAATTTTAATACTGAAGTAATGGAGTGAACCTCCTTAAATTTAGTGTTTAAATTACAAGAAGTTTTAAAATTGCACTAAAAAGTTGCCTAATCCAAGGAATAATGTGGATGGTAAGACACGAAAACTTATGAGGACAAAGTAAAAAAGGGAAGGCTTATGTTATCATAATGGATGAAGTGAACCATGATAATTAGGGAACATTTATCCTCTTCTACTTTATTGGGAATCTCATGATTAATTTTTAATTAATAATCCCTACGAAAATATTATTGTTCATTCATCAGTAAAATTTCATGTGATTATCTATTTGGATTCTGGAATAACGAAATCACATAATTTATCAGTACAAGGATGAACCCAAGCTTCCACTGAAATTTTTTTCATATAATAAAAGTGATTATATAAGGAATGAATAACCATGTGTGTATTAAATGTATTTTTTCAGGTTATTACCATGTTTTAAGAGATTAGATGATTATTGTCTTCACATGTTTGGTATGTGACAATTAAGATCTACATAAAGTTTTTTGGGGGATTAATGATAATTTTAATTTTGAAATTTAGTAACCTTCTTTCAAAAATTTTGGATTCTAATCTTTTGGAAGGTTTATAAGGGTAAAATATTATGATTTTTTTTTATGATGAATATTGGATGATGTTTTAGAGATTAATGTATTAATTAACTATATGAAGATTTATTCATATTGAATAACCCATTCTAACCATTTTTGTTATGATGATAACTAGAGACATGAGGAATGACTTTTCATCCCATTATGGATATTATGATTCACTAGTTATATAGGCATTACAATTTCAAATTCATTCCCTATAGTAAGAAATGAATCTACAACCAAAGCGTGATATTGTACTTATGTGATGAAATCAAGTAAGTATATATTCTCAAATGATATTGAAATAAAATTGAATATTATTATCATCATTTTTTATGATATCAAGGACATTTTTTAGACCTATTTGGTCTATGTTTTTATGGACATTAACCTTCTAATGACCATGTTCTCTATCATTCTCCATAAGAACTTAATATTTATAATTATCTTCCATGTCCATGTTTTCACTTTCCTCTAATGTTCTCCTAATCAGTAACCTAGTTATGTGGTGATCTTCACCTTTTACTTTCCCTCTTTTTAAGAGGAAGTTTTATTGACCCCTTTTTTGATGTTGGTTTCCCACAAAGGAAAATTTCAAACAACCATATTTGATTTCTAAGTGAAATTTAAAATTTTTTAGGCTGCATTTTTTTTTGAAATTCTTGATCATATCAGAATGGTGTCTTATTGATTAGATCTTCCACCGAATCTACCTCGAGTTCATGATGAGTTCCATTTATCTCTTTTGATGATGTACATACCAGAAAATTAACATGTACTAAACTCAAAGGTCATACTACTGGAATAAGATCTTTATTATGAGGAATAACATGTAAAGATTCTTGATCAAAAAATAAATTTCTATGAAACAAGATCCCTTACCTAGTTAAATTTCATGAAGAAACCAATAATTTGAGGGGGTTATGTGGGAACCTGGGGAAGTGATGAGGCAGAGGTATCCTCGTCTATTTATATCTGAGTAAAAAAATTTGAGGCCCAAATTAATTTTAAGGGGGGGTATAATTTAACACCCAAATATTTTATACTATATAATTTTGTTTAAATAAATTTAATATTTTCAATAGCTTACTTTTCACAAAACAAAAATCTTAAACAAACTCTAAAATATTATTATTTAATTATGATAATTATAACATAGTCATTGGAATAGTTGGAATAAATAATATTAACTAAATTATGAAAATATATTTTACACATGTTTATAAAATTAATTCATTGGTTACCAATTAATTATGAATGAAAAGAAAAACCAATTGAACATAAAGGAAGTGTTTTTATAAAAAAACTATTTTTATGCTCATAATGGAATTTTATCTTAATAAATTAAATTATTCTAAATTATTGAAAGATATTAATGAAATTTATATGTTATATATTCAGTAAAAAAAATTAAATTCATACAATATGTTTTATAGGCTCAAGATAAGAATAAATCCAATTTTAAACATAAAAAGAGATATATTTTTCTAAAAGGTAATTTTGCTGCCTTTTAATGTCATGCCTATTTTAAAACTAAATTTTGACACTTTTATAAATTTTATTTTTCAAAATAAACTTCATTTTTTAAATAATAATATCAAAATTATCTTAGGGTGAATTTTTTTTATTTTTTGGAAAACTTTCATTTTTTGATGAATAGTTAAAAATACCGACTTTTAGTTGAAAACTGTATTTTCTATATAATATTTTTATATAGTTAAATTATATTTTAAATTTATTTTAAAGTAAAATTAGTTCAAGTATACATCATTAAATATAATTTATTTCATTTTAATAAATTTTACATTGAAATTTATTATAAAAACGTTTCAATCTTTTAAACTTTTCACTTTAAAAACTCATTTTTCCATTACGTCTATGGGATTAATTTTAAATCTAATTTTTTCAATTATTAATTGAATCAAGTAAAATGGATTCCATATTTGGAATAATATGGTCCAAATTTTTTAGTATGGTCATTTTCATTTTTATACATAAAAAAATTATCGTGGTAAAAAAATTATTTACCACATTATATGTAAAATAATAAAAATGGTTAAAGTTAAAAGGTAAAGGCTTAAAATACCTAAAAATTAAAACTTTTAATGGGTGTTTGAGGTATTTATAGACCCTATAAAACCTCAAAAACATTAATTAATAATATAATTTATTGAAATTAAGGGCACCTCAATGTGGTTGGATTTAATTATAAAATAATCATTATTTAATCACTTAAACCCACCTCTCCTCGAGTATAAATACCACCCCTCACCTCATAATTTAGACTCATAATCCTTTAATATCATCAAATATATTTAAAAACCTTTACTCCTCACTCTCCCTACATCCAAGTGTTTCTGGTCTCACAAAAATACCAATCCTAGATCCTTTAAGAACAGATCTAAAGGAAGTCTGTCGTAGAAGAGGTAACGTTCTTCAACGAGCACTTTTGTTTTATTTATATCTCCACCTATTAAATTATTATTATATATTTATTATATAATAACATAATTATAATCAATATACTAATATGTTTTTATTTAAATGTTATTACCTACATCTTCACACACTTCCATCAAATGGGATACGCAATCATCATTTGTGTATACGGCGGACTACCATCTCGCGAACCAATGTCATTAGTTATTCTATTAAAACCTTTCAAGATTGAGAATAATGATGTATTTATAGTTTATATATTATATATATTATTTTATAATGTCTTTATGATTCTATAGTTTTCATATAACACATATCTTCATGCTTTCCATTTTGTGGGAATATCATAACATCGTTTGTGGACGTGTGGACTACTGCCTCCTCAAAGAGATGTGATATGTTCACGCTTTACATGGAATGTATTAAGGATTGGTTTAATAAAAATACATGTCATATATGACATAAAAATTATAATTTAATTATAACATACATATATATATATATATATCATTTAATTTTCTTTCTTTTAATGTGATAAGAAAATGGAAACAACATTCATACGTACGTACGGCCTACTGTTTCAATAAACGGTGTACTCTATTTCCTATCACTAAATATTATATATTATTATAAATAAATATATACTTAATATATATAACATTTATATCATGTTTTATATTATAGATATTATTAGATCATGATCTAAGTAATAGGAACAACAAATAACAAGTCAAAACATACTTGAAAAACAAATCAGTTATTAACCAAAACAATGAAAATATTAAGAGATTATTAATGAAAAAATAATAATATGTTATAAAAGGAAAATATATAATATCATAAATATTAATATGGTTATTTAAAAAGTTAATAACAAGCTTAAAATAATTATACAGTAGTTTAAATAATTTTCGACCAAAAGCAAGTGTAAGGTAAGGGTTTCTCGTCTCATTTTTTCTTCTATGAGATATATACCTTGTTCACCATTTATTTGTTGTGTGTAGTGAATATATTATCCTTTGATATATAATATCATTAATATCATTATATTAATTCTATTAAATGTTTCATTTTATAATTATTACTTTTATGGGGCATACGATTCGACTAATTATAAAGCGGTAAGGGAATTCTTAACTCAATTTTCATTCTCTGGGTTAAGCTTCTACTTCATCGATTATGTTATGATATGATTATATATGGAATTAATTTTGATTATATAATGTTTAATTTCCAATTTTTTTATGTTTATTTACATATAATATACATATTTTATTTATTTTATTAATTCTCACTTCAATTATATCATATTTATAATGGATTTTCTTTTAAAAATTATTTTTTAAGAATTTTATTTAAAAATCACTTTTTATTCTATGTACATGTTTCCTAAAATTGTTTCTAAATTTTTTTTACTATTATCTTATGATTTTTTAAATTAGTTTTTACTCATATTTTACTTTTACAAAACAAATTTAAAGGATTATTTTTTTCATTTTCTAAAGGGGGTCCTTTATGACTTTTTTGACAAAAATATGAAAGGAATATTTTTTTAAGTTATAAGAAATGAGTAGATTTTACCACTGTAATGATGCCTTAATACCTTGAAGATTCCTTTATAATATTATAAGGTTATTTTCAAATAAATTTTTTTATTTTATAATTCTTTGGCATTTAAAAATTGTTTTTAAAATAGAAAGGATATTTTACTCAAAAATTATTTCAAGAAACTATTCAAAATTATTTTGCATCTAAGATAACATTATTTGATGTTACTTATGATTTATTGGGGATATTATTCAAGAATAAAACCCTAATTATTATTTTTTGTTTTGTGTTTATGATGGAATGATATTTATGAAACCTATTTCTTTTCCATGGTTTATATTATGATGAAGTATTTATGAAACCCAATTTATTTTCATTGGTCCTGATATGATTTATGTTATTCCGAAACACATATGTATGGATTCGTTTTGTGATGGTTGGGACATATATCTCCCTCCAATTCATTGGGTAATGATATTATATCTCATGAGATAGACAAGAATGGAATCAGGATTGAACTTGGTTCAGAAAGGACTGAAATAGGAAGAGAAAACGGTTAAGTGAAGGACTTTGTCCACTATGATGGTCTTGAGAGTGAACCTAGACTACTATAATGGTTTGGGGAGTGAACTCATTCCACTATTATAGTCTTTTAAAGGATAAGTTTCTGATTATTAAATTATTTTCTATGCTTATGTCTTTTCCAGAATTCCATTTTTTATTCCAAAGTTATTCTTTTATGATTCAGTTATTATAAATTTTTATGATTTACTCTATGAACCAAGATTATGATCTTTGATATGAAGGTTATGATTTTCAAATGTTATGTTCATATTCTTATACACTTATTTTTATGTTCTAATTTATATTTCCATTTTTTACCCTTACTGAGCATCTAAGATCACCCTTTTCTTATGTTTCTTTTCCCTAAGTTTTGAAGAATGTTATTAAGTTTGATATTTCAAATATGGTTCTAGTTATGAAGGAATAATTAGGAGATGACGTAGACATTTTATGAACCATATTTTTTCCCATGTTTCCAAAGACACTAAACCCATATGATATGGATGTGGTTTTGTTATATTATAATATGAATATTTATCTATTTAGATTTGATATCTATGTATGAAAATAGTGGGTCGTTATATTGGTTAAGATATGGGATAGAGTTTGGATTTAGGCACGGTGAGGTTTGCATGGGTTTATAGGAAAATGGTGTTAGTTGGTCTTAGTGAATGACATAGGCTAGGGAATACTGGAAAGAACAAAGGATTTTAGGGCCCCTAGTGATCTGATACAAGGACTATGATCCTACCAAATGACCAAGTGAGGTGACACCACTTTCAGGGTAGAGACCTAGGGGTGGTACATGTATCATGATTATTTTTGTTCTTATATAAATTAGGTAGTATTGGGAGGTTAAAATTAATTTAAATGAGTCTTAATAAAATTTCATACTACTATGATTTTTAAATATTTGTTTCCCTTTTAATTTATGGATCCTAGACATAATCTATGTGTGGTTCGGGTTGGTGAGGTTTGACAGGCTGACCTAGTTGATCATCAGAGGGTTGATTCAATTGAGGAGGAGGATCAGTGGTAGAGGACATTGCATTCCTTCAAGTGAAAGTATTTGGTGATGTATGAGGGAAACATATTTTATTTGGAGATAGAGCACTGGTTAGAGGATCTTGAGTTTTCCTTCAGTTTGATATAGGCTTGAGTAGAGTATTGGGTCTCATTAGTAGTAATTTGGATGGCAGGTACAACATGGCAGTGGTGGGTGTTGTAACTAGGTGAGTGTAAAGAGATGAAAGTTTTATTGGAAAACTTACAAAATGAGTTTGGAAAAAAGTTATTAACATTGGCTATGAAGAAATTGAATAGGTGGGAGATATTCTCTATTCATAAGGGGAGTAAGTTTGTATATAAAATTGGGATCAAGTTCGAGGATCTATTGTATTTTTTTCCTTGATCTTTTTTCTAATGAGGAGTCTCATGTGCAGTGTCTTATAGAGGCACTCTTCCCTTCTATCCAGTACATAGTTACTCCATTTACATTTCCAACATACTTATAATTATGGAATAATGCATAGGTGATTGAGAGTATGAACCTATGAGTAGTTTTACCTTGAGAGGGGAACTAGAATGGTTTCTCAAGGAACAGAATTTTCAACATCAGGTCTCAAGCATCAAATCCTTCGAGGTTTCAATAAGTGGTGAGTCAACCTTAGTAGATTTATTTTCATCCTTTAGGGGAAACGGTTTCCATGATTTTTCTAGGGGTATTGTTCTAGTGTGTTTCACATATGGGGTCCATGATCATCCTCAGAATCCATGCCTCATAGTTCTTAGAAATATTTATGGTAGAGGCGGTCTGGTTTAGCATTAGGCTCAGTTGTAGACACCAATGAGGACATTTCGGTAGTAGGGGTAGAAGTTTTATGCTCCATTGAGAGGAGATAGTACAATAAGAGTTCGGCCTTAGGATATTCCTCATATGTAGGGACCCTAACCTAAGTGTGTCCGTGGAGGTGTTCATCAATAGAAAACTAGGGGAGTCAGGCATAGATAGTTTCATGAAATAAAGGTGCCAACACCATATGGACCAGATATCATTCAAGTTATGATCAAATTATTTTCTATACTTTTTTATCTTATTTGATTTTGGAGATTCTCAATCCTTTATTTTAATCACTATAGTCCATACTTTGGGACTATATGTAGAGAGTATTCTCATTCTTCTAGTGTTAACTATGCCATTCGGAGGCCATACCATCTTGTTTGATGTATGTCGGTGGTATATACTGATGATGGAAGCAACATTAGTTGTGTGTGAATATTTTCTTGATGAATATATAGTCATACAATGTCATCCTCAACATCAATTTGTTATATTCTATGCATGTGGTTATCAACTGCTTCCAGGGGAGAGTGGTGTTCTCATATGTGGATGGTCAATGTTTAGTTTTAGTTGGTGAGTGGGCTTTTTAGTTGGGCACTAAACATATGGATCACCTTTTTTTCTTAATGGTTGATTTATTGGTGGAATCAGTTAATGTTGGGATAATGGATTTTCCTAGGGTCATTGGTGGGGTTTCTAGATGTTTTTTCTAAGGAGGTTGTGACACAACCTCGTCAACATTATATCAAGTTCAGGATATCTCTATAGCCTGATGCTTCTCCAATTTCAATGGATCCTTATAAAATAAAACCCTCTGAATTGTGGGAGTTTATAATTTAGATAGATGATCTAATGAGGAAAGGTTTCATCCAACCCAGTGTGTCATCGTGGGGTGCACCAGTGTTATTCTTCAAGAAGGTGGGTGGTAGTATAATTCTATATATAGATTACTAGAGTCTAAATTAGGTGATAATCAAGAATTTATACCCTCTTCTAAAGATTAATGATCTTTTTAACCAATTGAGGGGAGCTATTTGGCTCTCTAAGATCTATCTCATCCTAGATATCACTAGTTGAGGTTAAAGGAGGATTATATCCAAAATATTTCCTTCTGATGCAGGTATGATCACTTTTAGTTTGTTTTCATGTCATTTGGTTTCATGAATGGACTAGCTATGTTCATATTTCTCATGAAGTCCATATTCCATGAGTTACTGGATTAGTTCATAGTATTTTTAATCAAATACATATTGATATACTCAAATTAGAGGAGGAACATGATGATTATATCAAAGCTACCTTGCATGTCCTTTGACACCACTGGATCACTGGGAAATTGTCCAAGTGCAAGTTTTGGAGTTTAGAAGTGCATTTCCTTGTGAATTTGGTGTCTTAGTGGGGTATGGTCACAGAACCATCAAATATTGAGAATTTTTTTCTTGTGAAACATCTAATAATTTGTTATAGGTTCGTAGTTTCTTTGGTATCACATGTAATGAATCTATTTTTTCCATGTAAGACTTTAGACTATTTTTAGAAATATGTATGAAGTCAGGTGCTAATTCAGCATAGGATTTTGGGGCTCGAAGAGCCTCTGTATGGTGATAATAAAAATATTGGATATTTTAAATCATGTGCATGTAGTTTTTATAGGAATATGGAATAACTCCTGATCGAAGTCTCAGATTAGAAATTTGAGATTATGGTTGAGATCAAAATGTGGTGTTTACCCTAGATGCAACATAAAGTTTGTCAGCATCGGGCGCCCAGTTGGAGGAGACCATTGGTGGTATATTAATGAGTTATTTATTAATTTAATAAACATACCCCTCCCCATTTATTTTCCATGCTCAAAATAGGATGGGGGAGTCTTCTCCCATGAAAATGGGCCAACCAAGAGGGATAGAGGAGGCACCGTTGGACTTCAATCTTGATTTTGATTTCTCTTTAATCATTATGTAGTAGATTCTAAGCATCGCGTTAGACCTGGAGTTTCAATGTTTCATCATGAGGTAGGCGGTTTTATGATATTTATGTTATAATACCCATATATGCATTGTTTTAAGGTTTTATAGAACTATTAAAACTTCTACAGATCCCCTAGGGGTCGATCTGCAGAAATTTTGTGAAAATGGGGGTTTTGGGAGGCTCGTAGTGATTTACTATTTGAAATTCCTGATCACACAATGTGTAGGGTAGGATCACACACCATGTGTTATTAAAATTTTGGGGAAGATAAATTTTTTAGAACTACATTCCATATATTGAGGGTACACACTATATAGTGGGCATTGGCTGAGTAGATGAAGAGATGGCTAGGAACATCATATAAGGGAACATAGTTGTGTGGAAGTACATGCCCAAACCTCAAGTGTAAGTGGGATGGAGGACATGGCTAGGTACATGAGCATGGGAACCTATACATGATCACGACCAAGGATATGATCTTGGGATGGTCCAATAGTCACACACCATGTACCAAGGGTGCATGCCCTGTGGGGATACATGGCAAGTCAAGTCGTGTGTGGGTGAGGAAACACCCAGTAAATTCATCAGGGTTGCACAACATGTAACTAGATGTACACAGTGTGTACTATATTACATTTCAATTATAGAAAGGGGACATGACTAGGGGTTGACCATGAGACACACATCGTGTACCCAATGAGGACACATTGTGTACTCTCCTCAGAGACTTCTTCCTCACGCAACTCCATCTTTAGGACTTGAATGGAGCCCCATGAGTATCCTATGATGAGTGGTTTCCACATAGAATGAAATGGTGGACACTGCTAGAAATTTAGTCTATGGCCACAGTTTGGAACCATGGATATAATCCCAAAAACCATGTAAATAGTTTATAGACACAGTTTGAAACTATGGCATAAGCTTAAGCCACACAGGGTTTATAGCCATGGTTTGAAATTGTGGCTATAGGCCTTACCATTTCATAAAAAAACACCCCCACCCTCCCCCCTACACCCCCACTCCCCTTTCAGTATCCCATCCCCCTACAAATCCCCCTTCATCCCCCCTTCCCCCATAAAAATCCCTCCTACACTCTCCCTAGACACCCCCTCCTCCCTAGATAGACCCCCCCCCCATCTTCTTAGATAGACTCCCCTCCTCCTTCCTGGACAACCCCCCCCCAGATAGACCCCACCCCCTAGATAGACCCCCCCCAGACAGACCCCCTGGAAAGACCCCATACTTCCTCGACAAACCCCCCTAGATAGACCCTACCCCCTCCCTAGATAGATCCCCCCTACACACCCCCTCCCTAGATAGACCCCCCCCCTTCATGGACAGAACCCCCCCCCCCCATCCTAAACATACCCCCACCCCACCCCCTACACACCCCTCCCTAAACAGACCCCCCCCCCTCCTGGAAAAACCCCTCTTTCCTAGACAACCCCCCCCCCAGACAAACCCCACCCCCTAAATAGACCCCCCCCCCCTCCCTGGACAGACCCCAACCCCTGGACACCCCCCCCCCTCCTTAATAGACAGACCCCCCTCCCTATACAAACCCCCCCTGCACACCCCCCACCCCACCCCCCTGCACACCCCCTCCCCCCTGAACACCCCCCTTTCACCCCCCCAGTGGGTGAACACCTATTCATGTCATGACTCAAGGGGCAAGAATGTGTTTCGTGACTTGTTTGAGGGGGTCAAATCCCATTCCATCACATGAATCAAGTGGTGAATCATGTGATGAAACCTGGTAAAGTTTTTTTGGAGTTCATCATTTCTTTAGAAGTAAATTAGTTTATTTTGTATCTCATAAGTATGAGAGGGACCCTAGGTCCGGTTCATTAGTAAGATATAGATCTTGAGGTTGTTTCATCCTTTGAGAAGCATCCATATTGTTTGAGTTAATCAAATTCTAATCCACCCACACTAACATATTTATCCTCTAATGTACAAATTTGAGGATACAAGCAGTATCATAGTATCTAATTTTTTCCACTCTCGTGGTTACAAAAAGACCATTAGGTTAGTCCACTAATAGATAGTGAAGGTTCCCCTACAAACACTTCCATCGTGAATGCCATCTCAGTCAATAATCTGAATGATTAGAGGTACTAGTGTAGATATTATGGAACACATAAGTATGGTTTTAATTATGAGATGGGTGGGACCTATATCTCTCTTCAATGCATTGGGTAAATATTTATATCTTATGAGATAACAATGGGAAATAATTTAATAGGATTGATCCCTTATGAGAAATAGGTGATTCGTGGTCCACTATGGGAAATAGGTGTGTCCTGATCTACAATGGTAAATAGGTGATAAGTCTAGATCCACTATTTTGATGGTCTTGGTAGTTAACCTTGACTTATGAAATGGTTTTTCTATATTTATAATGGTACCACACTTCTATGAAATGATATTATGGTTAATGATTGATTTATGATTATTCCTCGCTCTTATGGGACATATGTTCAGAAATGATAAATTTTTATGCCATGACTCATTTTTATGATCTATGAAAGGTTGGGCATGAACATCCTAAGTTATGTTCATAATCACATACCATTATTCATATCTTATGATTTAATATGATCATATATTGATAACTTCTAAATTTACCCTTAGTGATCATATGAGATCACCCTTTCTTATGTTACCTACTTTAGCTTATGAAGAATGGTTTAGGTAGTGTATGCCTAAGAGGAGTACTATGTGAGAAGTTATTTTTGGGACATGTTGAAGATATTTCATGTAATAAGAAGCTTGTGTTTCTAGAATCCAAATACACTAAACTATTATAGTCCTCAGGCGTGTGTTTATGAAATGTATTGAATATTCATATAAAAATATGTGATATTTATATATAAAAAACTTGGGTCATTATAGTTGGTATCATAATAAATGTTTAGTCAATATTTGAATATTAGTATTAGAAAATATTTAGTGAAATTCCAAGGGATATTTCTAAGGATGTGTTTATGGATGTCTCTAAGAACAATTCTAAGGAAGATTCAAAGTATAGGAAAATGTCTTGGAATTTTAGTAAAGGATAGATCAAGTGGTTTCTAAGAAATTATATTCATATCTAAATACTACAAGTGGATTTGGATCTATCACATAGGTACTTAAGGGTAATAACTCTGAAAAGGTCACATTGACATGGACTCGATCATCACTCGGTGCATGACAACGGGCCTTATTGCACACCTAGTTTAACACTCCTAGGGTATATGCTTTGGAAATTCACAAACTCTTTATGAACCATCATTAATGATTTAAATAATGACCATGAATGACCTAGATTAAGCCCAAGGTGTCATAGATTTAAAAGAAGGTGTCATGATTTAGACATACTATAAGTGATTTTTCATGATCGTGTGGTTTCCCACTATGATTAGTGTTTATTGTGCTATGATTTTTGGTTTAGTAAATGTCTAGAACCCAAAGAAACCATGTTAATGTTGAGTGTAGTGGAAAATGTAATGATTTTACTCCTGAGAAACCAAACATTATGGGATCTGTCATGAAAAATCTTGTTTCTATGCTCAAATTACTTTCTCAAGATATGAATCATGATAAACTTAAAAATGAGAAAAGGAGGTAACAACATCCTATTGAGTCATTTATGAGGCAACATCCACCTTATTTTAGTGGTTATATTAATCCACTATTTTCTAAGAAATGTATCGGTACAAATGAAATTATATTTTTCATTCCTTAGTGTTCAGAGCATTAAAAAGTCATTTCGGTTGTTTATCCTTTGGAAGGCAAAGAAAATTAGTGGTGGACTCTTATTAAGAACATAATGGAATAAGAAGAAATTGAATATATGTAATTGAAAGAGTTTAAGGGTATATTTCCCAATAATTACTACCCATATATTCAATGAACAAAGATAGATAAGGTATTACTTGAGCTTAATCAAAATTATGATGAATCTATTGGTACCTATGAAGATAATTTTACATGACTTGTAAGGTATGATTCTAGTTTAATCATCTTCCTTGAAATAAAAATAGATAGATTCTTTTGTGGTGTAAAACCAAGTCTTCAAAAGGCCTTGGCTACAAGATAAATTAGTAGATATGAATAATTCATTTGATGTTAACTGAAGGTAGAAATGAAATTTGATATTCCCACTATTCTTATGGTTCTAAGAAGAAAAGGAAGATTGAGTCTCGTGAAAACTAAAATGGTGTACAGAAATTCAAACCATATACATTTCATAAATGTGGGAAAAAGCATCAATGTAATTTCTTGAATGGAACTAGGAGATGATTTAAATGTGGAAAGGTAGGTCATAAAGCCTGTGAATGTTGAAATGTGGTTAATGGGCCAGTTAATTCAATATAGGATAAGAGGATTCTAACTAATGCACCACCCACACTCTAGTATTTCGAGTGAAGATATTTTTCACATCATACAAATCAATTACCCAATTCAAGGGAAGATGTGGACGATAAGACACAACAACCTCCGAAGACAAAAGATAAAGGTAAAGCTTATGCAATCACAATGGATGAAGAGAATCATGATAATTAAGGAACACTTATCCTTTACTCCTTAGTTTGGAATTTCATGTTTTATTTTGTATGAATGATCCCTATAAAAATATTATTGTTCATCCTTTAGTGAAATTTCATGTGATTATCTCCTTCTATATGGATTCTAGAATAATGAAATCACATTTGATATTCTATCAGTACAAGGATGAACACAAGATTTCAATGATTTTTTTTGTATAAAATAAGAGCTTATATAAGTAATAAAGGGTGAATTAACTTTTTTAAAGGGTGAATTAAATTTTTTAAGTGTATATGTATCTATGTAAGATTAACTTAAGAGTTATGGATACCATCATGGGTTTATGATTTTAAGGTTGATCATAATTTTAAACTCATTAACACTCCTTTTGAGGTTTTACATGATGTGATTTTATCAATATTAAGAATATTTTAAGATACATTTATGAAAATAAAACCTTTTGGTATTGTATATGTTTTAATGAAAAAGTTATTTAAGGACAAATGACTTTATACTTTGTGTACATGTGATTAAATTTATTGGTAACCTTTAGGATTTATCTTATATTTTATATTTAGGTAATTATGGGTTGTAGTCAATCACCTTAAGAAGTCATCACACTTCATTGTTATCAAAGAATATTTCTCTCTGGATCCTCTTACTAGAATATACATTAAGAAAGTGGTAAGGTTTCATAGAGTACCACATCCAATTGTATCTAATAAAGATACAAAGCTTACCAAAAATTTTAGGAGAAGTATTCAATGAGATCTTGATATAGATTTGAGTTTTAGCACTGTGTATCATCCTCAAATAGATGTTCATTATGACAGAACAATTCAAAACCTATATAATATGATAATATATTGTTCTATGTATTTAAAAGGTGTTTGGGATCAACACCTTCCTATAGTTGAGTTTTCTTGAAATAATATCTTTCACTCAAACATTTATATGGATCTTAATGAATCCCATTATGGAAAAAAGTGTAGAACTCCAATGTACTGGAATAAAGTTATAGAAAGAAAGATATTGGGACCTGATCAAGCCGATGAGATGGAATAGAAGATTAGAGTCATTCAGTAACATGTAAGGACAACACAAATTTGATTAAAATATTATGTTCACAATTTTTTATTCAATCTATAATTTGAAATTGGTGAGAAGTACTTTCTATGAATATATTTGTGTAATAAAGAAGGATAAACTAAGCCCAAGGTATATCGGTCCCTTTGAAATACATGATCATATTGGGAAAGTATCTTATCATTTAGAACTTCTAAAAAACCTATCTTAGGTTCATGATGTGTTCTATGTATCTCTATTTAGGAAGTATATACTTGATACTTTACATGTACTAAACTCGGTGGTCATACCACCAGAGCATGATCTTTCTTATAAGGAACAATAAGTTGAGATTTTGGATCATACAGAGAAAGTACTACATAATAAGGTCACTCACCTGGTCAAAGTTTTGGGAAAAGACCACCATATTAAGGAATATATGTGGTAACTTGAGTATGTGATAAGGTAGAAGTTCCTCATTTTTTAGCACCAAAGTGGTGAATTTCGAGAAAGAAATTCATTTTAAGGGGGGTGAAATGTAACACCCTGAGATTTTACAAAATAATTTTTTTCAAATAAATATAATCACTTGATATTTTACATTACACGCAACACTAAGTTTAGATTGTGTTACATAAAACACCAAGTTTATCTTTCATTACATGCAACACTGAGTTTTTTTGGTGTTACATGCAATACCAAGTTTAAACAAAATGTGACATACTATTAAAATAGTATTATTTAATATAATTGTTATCAGATAGCTATTGGAATGACGGGTATGAATATTATTAACTAAATTATGAAAATATATGGTTTAAACCTATATATATAATTAATTCCTTGGTGACCAATTAATTAGAAATAAAAATAAAAACCATTTGAAAATAAAGTGAATTTTTACTGAAAAAACTATTTTATGGGCATAAACATGTTCTATATAAATAATTTAAAAAAATAAATTTTAT
Source organism: Viscum album (assembly GCA_963277665.1). Taxonomy (NCBI): domain Eukaryota; kingdom Viridiplantae; phylum Streptophyta; class Magnoliopsida; order Santalales; family Viscaceae; genus Viscum; species Viscum album. Next base: position 1,482,545,074 of record OY728164.1, on the reverse strand, counting down.
AGCATTATTTTAATGAAATTTATATATTATATATTCAATCAAATTTTTAACATTTATTTTGTCATGACCCGCCCTCGGGGTCCGTGCCGTGACTACCCCAAGCCCACCTTCCATAGGCCAGGGGCTAGCGACTAGCACCAAGGCGTAATTCCCGGTAAAAAGGGAAGGCATTGCCTTTGTAAAGTAAACAAACACCACTGAGTAAGCAAGCGGAAAGTAAACACTAAGTAAAAACAAAGTACAACTGAAAGTGCGGAAAAGTAAATGGGCCAGTATACAAACCCAAACTGAAAGTAAAGTACAACTCGAAAGGGAAAACAGCAATTGTAAAGTAAAAGCTGCAACACCGAGCTGTCCACTGGAAATCCCACCTGAAGGGTGGGTACAGATAGCTCCACTGCTCCTTGGGTCCCGCCGTCCGCTCCGAGCATGTCCCGCCCAGTGGTCCACCTCCAGGTACCGTCCTGCTCTGCAAGCCTCAGCCAAGATCAACGCTGTCCATCATCTGCAACCAATACAACGTAGTGCGGGCATAGCCCGTGCAGGGGTGAGTATAATCTACTCAGTAGGGACCCCGAGACCCCCGAAGGTCTCCCAAAATCCACAAAGGATAAACCACAAAAGGAAGATACAAACACGAAGTAACAACCGACACTGCTTAGGTATATGCCCATACATATACCTAAGTCATCAATTCCAATACGCTCCAACCTCCGAGCCCAAGTACAACTCAGTCCACACAGGAAAGTAAACGTATTCCACACAGGAAAGAAAACGAAATCCACACAGGATAGCACAACAAAATCCACACAGGATAGCAACAGGATTCAGCTCACACAGGTATACTTCTTCAAAGGACGATAAAGATGATCTCTGATCCATCTAAGTCTTCGGACCCACGAAGGATCGATAGGTAACTAACCCCCAAAAAGACCCACACAGGATCGGGCCCACAGAGGACCTGTAGGTGATGGTTCACACAGGACCGCTGAGCGCAAAGACCCACATAGGATCGGGCCCACATAGGACCTGTAGCACTGATCCACGTAGGATCGCTGAGTGCTGTAGTCGTCGTCGAATCCACACAGGATCTCAGTACTGTCGTCGTCGCAGTCACAGTAGAAGTAGCAGTAGTAGTCACAGTAACAGTCGCAGTCGCAGCCAGCACTAGGGTTCCAGCACACAGCAAGCTCGTTCATGAGGGTCCGCTCCACGAGCCGAGAGGCTGATACTTCAACTGTCACAAAGTCCAGAGTTGATGTATCCAAAAGTTTCGTATCGTCAATAGGAACTCAACGCAACAGACGGCGCGTCGATCGGACGCCCGGTCTGAGAGTTATTGGTTTTTTCGTCCTAGGGGCCCGGTTGGTTTTTAAGGCAAAACCAACCCGACCATACTCCACCTGCGTCCAAACCTCGGGCGGATTATGCGAAAATATCCGTCTCACTAAGAATAACACAACAAAGCTGACGGTACGTCAATAGGACGTCCGTAGCTCAAGATATGAGCGTTTCCGCTCCGAAGGCCCGGTTGGTTTCGTGAACGAACCAACCCGGCCGAACTCAAAGTATTCCGAAACTTTGAGTTCGATATACCGAATCGACCGTCTCGATCCAAGGATCGCGTAGCCGCTGACGGTTAGTCAATCGGAGGTCCGTGGCTCAAGTTATGGCCAAAAGACCGAAAACGATTCGAAAACGGGGGGTCCAGGACCGGGGCGACCCGGCCCGACCCCCCCCCCCCCTTGGGCCGGCCCGAACCGGGTCGACCCGGCCCGACCGGCGGCGGTCCGGCGCGGCGGCGCGGGCCGGCGCGGCGGCGCGGTCCGGCGCGGCCTGGCGCCGCTTGGTGCCACGCACGGGGGGCAAGGCCCCCGCTTCTTTACATGTTGGTGGCGCGGCTTAAGAGCCGCACCTTTGGAGAACCAGCCCCCCCTCGTGGGGGCCTGCTTTGAGGAAAATCGGGGGTCCGCCTGCCCCCCTTAAAGAAACCCCCCCCCCTCATAAATGGGGGGGCATTTGAGTTGACCGGGGGAATTAAATTCCCCCGGTTTTCCCCCTTCCGGCCGGCCCACCTAGCCGGCCGGTTCTTCTTCAACGGACCGGCAAAGCCGGTCCCCTTCCGGCTTCGGACACCGGCGGCCCGGCGAGCCGCAGGTCTTCCCGTCTCTCCGCGGCCCGGAACCGGCCGCGGTGTTCGTCGTCCGGCGCGGTGCGACGGCACCGCGCCCCTCTGCCGCGGCCCCGCTCCAGCCACGGCGCCTTCGATTCCCTTCGACGCGGCGCGACGGCGTCGCGTTCATGATAAACTTCCCGTGGCGCGGTGCGACGGCGCCGTGCGATTATAGCCTTGCGATTCCCGCGTGGTGCGACGGCACCACGCCATCTCGTACATCCGCAAGGAAATAATATTCAAGAACAGAGGAGGGGGAATTCGGCCGTGTTTGTGCGGTCCGGCCCCCCTCTCGTTAGTCGATAACACTTAACAATAAACCTCAAAAATTGTCAAGCTAGAACCAAGAACGAGAAAGAAAAAAAAACAACAACCCCTACCTTGGTTTCAAGATCGATGTTCGTCAACGACCCGCGGAAGACAATGTCGCGGAGGTCGGGAGTCGCGGTAATCGTTCGTCAAATCCTTTGATGAAGAGGTATGTCCGAAGAGGTACGTCGTTGGCGAATCTTAGTAAGCCGACGAAGGAAGTCCGAGGAGAAAGTGGTGTTTCCTTTCGTTGACACGGAAGACGTCGTCGATCTTCGGAAGCAACCGGCTACGAAGAAGAGAGGAGCGGTGTTCTTCGTCGGAGCTTGAGCGTTCTTCGTCAAAGTTTGAAGAAGAAGGAGGAGCTCTCAAATCCTCTCAAGATGGCTAAACAATTCTAACCAAATAAAATAAGCTAAGGGATTATTTTATTTACTCAACCAAACCATTTGAATTTCAAAGGTTTGAATTAAGATAACTCAACCCATTAAATAACCCAACTTGCCAACTTAATTTAAAAGGGGAGTTTAAGGGAGAAGATGAGGGGATGGGGTTCGTGTGAGTCCCACCACACTTAATCCTCCCAAGGGAGGTTAAGTGGATGTGGGTCCCACCTTTAACTCCCTTTGGGAGAAGTTAACCAACAAAATAAACATAAAAAGTGTTTCCACATTTTTATTTAACTTCTTATGATTTCTCCCAAAAACTAACTTTTGACCCGCAATAAACGCAACCTCGGAAAAGGTCCCCTTAAGAGAATATCGGCGCTGGGAGTTCATCGGTGCCCTCGGAATTTGATTCCAGGCACCGGTTCAAAAGTTAGAAATTCCCGCTCGTTCGTTCACTGAACGTACCTGAGCCAAACTTCGGAAATTGATTTCGGACACTCCGGGCCTCGGAATCAGGTGCCGTCAGAAACCGCGCTCTTGTAAAATTCCAAAGAAAATTAAGAAAAAAATTTCCTTGAATTTTACGGGTCTTTACATTACTCCCACCTCAGGGCTTTACGTCCCCGTAAAGATACATCAAAAACTAGGGAAACAAATGAGGGTACTGAGCACGCATCTGAGCCTCCCGCTCTCATGTGCTCTCGTGGAGGTTCCCGTGTTGCCATATGATGCGCACAAGAGGAATCGATCGCCCACGTAGGACCCGCTCCTATCGATCCTCTATCTCCATCGGGACCTCCATAAAAGTCGCCCCATAGTCAACGTCAAGCTCCCCATGGTCAATGATGTGCGTCGGGTCGTGCACGTATCTCCTCAGCTGAGACACGTGGAAGACGTTGTGCACCCGGTACAACTGAGGTGGTAGAGCCAGGCGATAAGCCACCTCGCCAATCTTGATGAGGACCTAGAAGGGTCCGATGAAGCGCGAAGATAACTAGCCGCCTCGTCCAAATCTCTGAATACCACGTCGAGGTGAGACCCGCAAGAAGACGTGGTCACCATCCTCGAACTCTAGTGGCCTCCGCCTCCTGTCAGCGTATGACTTCTGCTGGCTCTGAGCTGTCCTCATCCGCTCCTGGATGACCTGGACCTTCTCTGTCGTAGCCTAAACCATCTCTGGTCCCACAAGTGCTGACTCCCCAGGGTCTGTCCAGCACAAAGGAGATCTACAAGGTCGGTCGTACAACACCTCGTACGGTGCCATCCCGATGGTGGAGTGGTAGCTGTTGTTGTACGCAAACTCCACCAAGGGTAGGTGGTCCTCCCAGCTACGACCAAAGTCGAGGACACATGCGCGGAGCATGTCCTCGAGAGTCTGAATGGTCCTCTCCGTCTGACCATCCGTCTGAGGGTGAAAGGCTGTGCTCAGACGTAGTTGTGTCCCGAACGCCTCCTGTAACCCCTTCCAAAGCTGGGAAGTAAAGCGAGCATATCGATCGGAGACGATAGATGATGGAACGCCGTGGAGTCGCACAATCTCCTAAATGTAGAGACGTCCCAAGCTCTCCACTGAGCTCTGCTCTCTGATGGGTAAGAAGTGTGCCGACTTGGTCAGTCGGTCAACAATCACCCAAATGGAGTCGTGACCTCTGGAAGTGCATGGAAGTCCAGTCACGAAGTCCATAGATATGCCGTCCCACTTCCACTATGGGACCTCCA